>BPLQ01008836.1:1200000-1815073 GCA_021605075.1 Caerostris darwini
CACTTCTTCATTTCAACTGCAAGTAAATGAATAAACGCAAATGAAAAAAAAAAGTGAACTTAAATAAATTATTCATTATAACATTGGAAAAGTGCTTCTTTTTTAATTAACGACCCTTTTCGCATTCAGAAGAAGTTCATGTTCATTTACGGCCATGGAAGTTTTTAAGTATTTTTTTTTTTTTTTTTTTTACTTTTTCTATGCATTTTTCAAATTCGCGAATTTCTTTTCGACCGCCTTTGTTCGACATTTCTAATTAATTTTAGAGAGGGGTCTGTCTTTTGAAATTATTTATTTTTGAAAATTTTTATTCTCAAAAATTTTAGAATTCTTAAAAGATCTAGAAAAAGAAACCGACTGAAAGAGGGAAAAAAAGAGAAAGAAGAATCAATTTGTAGGGAAAAAAATCCCTCCCGAACGTTTAACTGAGACTAATATTTTTTAACTACGCATTTGTGTATCGAGATACTTAATTAATCTGGGTGGAGACTTATTTTGCTTACTCTGGAAAACCCCAAATGAATTCAGTTGTCTTTGAAACCAATATACTAATCCTGATAATAAAAATAAAACCAAAACTGATTTCGAATAAGTTAATACTATCGCATGTTTACAAGCTTAAGAAGTGACAAAACACTCTTGCCTTAAATGAAAAAAAAAAATAATAATTAATCCAAGTTTTCTTGGGATAAAAAAAAACAACCCCAAAACAACCTGACTGAATAGTTTGATTAAATTTGTTTTTATGGACTTTTTAGTTAAGTGATTTTCTTAACTCTTATGTGCTAACAAAAATCTTAGTCGTGTTTGAAAAGTTTATATATACAAACAACTTACATTGCCTAAATCACACTTATTATTATTGAGATTCAATCACTTACTTTTCCAAAATATCATGACAAACATTGTGAAATAAGTTTCTCGCATCTACAATCAGGGGAATCTACCCATATGGGAGTTTTATAGGCCTTCTCTCATACTTAAATGCGGGGCAGTTATCCTAAAATTCCTCCAAAAGGGCAATGCCAGGCTTTATATATGTATTTTTTCATCGTATTTCTTTTGTTGCTTTTGAACATCGTTGAGCCTCTTGTTCTACTTATGTTTTTCATGAACATTCCACCAACGAGGAGGGCATTGCCTTTTTGGAGGAATTTTAGGGATAACTGCCCCGCATTTACATATGAGAGAAGACCTGGTAAACTCCCATACGGGTAGATCCCCCTGACTGTAGATGCGAGAAAATTATTTCGCAATGTTTGTCATGATATTTTGGAAAACGTCAAGGAATGAATCCCAATAATAATAAGTGTGATTTAGGCAGTAAATGTATTAAGTGCGTTTTAGGCAGTAAATGTATTAAGTGCGTTTTAGGCAGTAAATGTATTATTAAGTGTGATTTAGGCAGTATATGTTATACACTGCGTGAAAAAAGTAGAAGGACATTAGATTATTTTTGATAAATGAATAATGACGCATTTTTTAAACAATTAATTTATTCACAACGTTTTTATATGCAGATACCTGTATCTAGACAAAACAAAAAAGTACACAATTAAAAAAAAAGTATACTTAATAAAAAAAATTGGTTTTGACGATCTCATGATCAGTGAAAAAAGTAGGACACTTCTAAAAAAGAGGTGTACTATATAAATTAATATGGAATTCTTTTCCCGTTGGCTCGAATTACTTCGAAGATCCTATTTGGCATCGAACTGTATAAAGATTGAATGTTTGTTTGGCAAAAATTGTCCCATACAAAGTTTAATGATTTCTGCAGCTCAGCTACAGATTCAAACTGCTTTCCACCCTCGTAAACACGACGTACAATCATTGCCCATATGTTCTCTACAATGTTGAGATCAGGACTTTTAGCAGGCCAATGTAAAAGTCGAACATTATTTGCTGCAAACCGATCTTTAAGACCATTTGCAGTGTGAATTGATGCTCCATCTCGCTGAAAAATCCAGTCATCTCCTCCTAACTCAGTGTCATACGGTAGAAGATTTGAGTTTAGAGTCTGGATGTAGTCTGTATGGTTCTGTCTACCATTTAGAAAGACTAAACTTCTCCTGCCTCCATAGCCAACTGCTAACTATACCATTAAACCACCTCCTCCCATCTGTCGAGTAGAATAAGTTTCTTCTTCAATACCAAGACAGTGCCAATAGTACTGATAACCATTTGGACCATCCAAATTGAATTTTTTCTCATCGGAAAACATAACTGAGGTCCATTCTGAGTTCCAGGACATGTGGTCAATAGCCCACTGCAGTCGGTTCTTCATGTGTCCTCCATTCCACTTCGGATGGTGCATCCGTTTTTTGAAGACGAACTTTTTTGAGCGTTTTATGTAGTCATAGACAGTTCTTTTGGTAACATGTGTAATTCCTGATTGAAATTGCGCCTTGCCGACACTTCCACCAGTCTTTTTGAGTTCACGAAAGATTTTTCGTTGATCAAGTTGGGTGAATTTTTTTTGTCTTTCTGTCTTCTTTTTTCTTCTTCTGTCACTTTCAGGGTTTCTTATGAAGTTCGAAACAGTATTAGGACTGATTCGTAGCTGTCGTGCAATCTCTCTCATCCCTTTGCCTTCATTTTTATAGGCAACTATTTGGCCCTTCTGAAACTTACTTAAGGATATTCTTCTGGGCATCCTAAAACCAACAAAAACTATGAATTTCTAGCTAAATATTTTATTCTTGTTAAAAAGGAATTAAGAGAGAAAAAAACACTTACCTATAAACTTTCCAACAGCTTCTAAATAGATTTTTTGGATGTGTCCTTCTACTTTTTTCACACACCCAAAGTTATTAAGTATTGCATTCCTAAGTTAAAATAGTGCTAAGTAAAAAAATCTCATTTAACTTTCACTTAACGTAAATTAAAACTCTAACAAAACAACTCTCTATAAAAATCAGGTCAAAAGCAGTAAAATAAAAGCATATTGTACAAAAAAATGACTGTCCTACTTTTTTCACGCAGTGTATGTATGTTGTTTGTATAGATACTAGAAATAACTTTTCATTAACTTAATAAATATTAAATGCCAATCTGTTTGTAGTTACAACGTGATATCAATGATATGTAGCATATATAACATTACTCCAAGATGCACCAATATGCAGCATGCTACAGTATACCCACTTTGATGAACCTCAATTTTATAAGTACTTGGAATCCTTGGTATCAAACCCTTGCAACTTGTAACCCTTGATATAAGAGATCGAGAAAAAGAAAGCGACTGAAAAAGAAATACGTACTTGGAATCCTTGGTATCAGACCCTTGGAACCCTTGATATAAGAGACTGAGGTAAAGAAAGCGGCAGAAGAGGAATCAATTTGTAGGGAAAAAAATCCCTCGAACATTTAATTGAGGTTAATATTTTTTAACTCCCCATCGTACTCATTTGTTTATCGAGATGCGTAATTAATCTGGGTGGAGATTTATTTTGCTTACTCTAAACCCCAATGAATTCAGTTGTCTTTAAAACCAAGATACTAATCCCGATAATAAATATAAAACCAAAACTGATTTCAAAGAATTTAATCTCATCGCATGTTTACAAGCTTAAGAAGTGACAAAACACTCTTGGATTAATTTTTTTTATTCGAGTGGAGTTTTCTTGGGGGGAAAATAACCTGTAAACACTTTAAATGCTCGTAAATGTTTTTCGCAGACAGTTTGAAGTGATTTGTTTTTCTGAACTTTTTTTGTTTAACTGATTTTCTTGACTCTTATGTTCTAACAAACGTCTTAGTCGTCTTTGAAAAGTTGTGACATAAGATTTTGTTATGCTGAAAATAGAAATAAAATTTTTAAAGATGCATAAAAATAAGAGACGAATTCAGTATTTTAACGATTAAGTAGGATTAAACATAAATGTTTTGAGAAGTGCACAAAACTAACCGGTAAAAATATTATCATGCAATATATATATATGTATATATATTGACCTATTTTTTTTGTTGCTGAGCCTCGTGCTCTACTAAAATATGCCATGAACATACAAACAACGATATATATATATATATATATATATATATATATATATATATATATATATATATATATATATATATATATATATGCTGATATATATATATGTGTGTGTGTGTGGTAGAAATAACTTTGGCATTTAATATTTATTAAATTAATGAAATCTATTTGCAGTTACAACGTGATATCACTGACATGTAGCATATACACTGAAGTGACAAAAGTCATGGGATACCTCTTAATATCGTGTCGGCCCTCCTTTCGCCCGGCGAAGTGCAGCAACTCGACGTGGCATGGACTCAACAAGTCGTTGGAAGGCTTCTGCAGGAATATTGAGCCATGCTGTCTCGATAGACGTCCATAATTGTGAAAGCGTTGATGGTGCAGGATTTTGGGCGCGAACAGACCTCTCGATGATGTCCCATAAATGCTCGATGGGATTCATGTCGGGCGATCTAGGTGGCCAGATCATTCGTTGGAATTGTCCAGAATGTTCTTCAAACCAGTTGTGGCCTTGTGACATGGTGCATTGTCATCCATAAAAATCCCATCGTTGTTTGGGTACATGAAGTCCATGAATGGCTGCAAGTGATCTCCAAGTAGCTGAACATAAGCATTTCCAGTCAATGTTCGGTCCAGTCGCACCAGAGGACCAAGTCCATGCCATGAAAAACAGCCCACACCATTACGGAGCTACCACCAGCTTGAACAGTGCCTTGCTGACAGTTTGGGTCCATGGCTTCATGGGGTCTGCGCCACACTCGAACCCTACCATCAGCTCTTACCAACTGAAATCGTGACTCATCGGACCAGGCCACGGTTTTCCATTCATCTAGGGACCAACCGATATGCTCACGTGCCCACGAGAGTCGCTGCAAACGATGTCGTTCTGTCAGTAAAGGCACTCGAGTCGGTCTTCTGCTGGAATAGCCCAAGAAAGCCAAATTTCTCCGCACAGTTCTAACAGACAAGTCCCTTGTACGTCCCACATTGATTTCTGCGGTTATTTGACGCAGTGTTGCTTGTCTGTTAGAATTTACGACTCTTTGCAGACGTCGCCGGTCTCGGTCGTTAAGTGCAGGCGGTCGACCACTGCGCTGTCCATGGTGGGATGTTATGCCTGAAATTTCATACTCTCGGCACACTCTTGACACAGTGGATCTGGGAATGTTGAATTCCCTAACGATTTCCGAAATGGCATGACCCATGCGTCTAGCTCCAACTAACATTCCGCGTTCAAAGTCTGTTAATTCCCGTCGTGTGGTCATCACCTCAAAACCTCTTCACATGAATAACTTGAACAGAAATGAAAGCTCTGCGAAAGCACTGCGCATTTATACCTGTTCAACGCGATGCTACTGCCATCTGAAAATTTGCATATTTCTATCCCATGACTTTTGTCACTTTAGTGTATATATCTATCGATATATTAGAGAATTAGCTGCATAAAGGAAAAAAAAACATGAGAAATCGAAAAGAGAATGGACTAGAGACTTTTCAGCAACGCAATCTGCTAGTATAACAAAGTTATAAAAACAACATTTGCTATGTGCTATTTTTTATGTGCTTTCTAGTTAGTTCCATAAACCATAAACAAAAAAATTGAAAGCGAATCAAATCGAGTTCCGAAGAGCACATAAACTACATCGACGTAACTGAAAATCATTAATCATACACAAAAATGAAAGGATAAACGGCAAAAACTTCAAAGACAGATAAAAAAGAAGTAAGTAACATGAATATAAACAAATATATGTATGCAAATATATATATTAAAACATGAAATTCATCATCTACGTTATTCTATTTTCTATTTACCTTCTTTATTCTTTAACGTATTAAAATCGAACATTTGCAATTTAAACTTTTTCCTATTTCGATCGGTTCACATCAAACCTACATTCCAAAATCTGGAAACGAAACACAAATTAGATTTGATTTTTGCCGACGCACCAATATAGATGGATTCAAAAATTAAAACATGGAACATGATTCAGCTTTAGCTTAATAAAAAAAAATATTTAAATGTTACAAAAATATTTATTCAATGTCTTTTATTTATTGCAAACTACAGAATCGGGACCTTTTATAGCAATGTACTAGACTAAGTTCAGTAACTCAATCAATATATTAGAATTTACGACTCTTTGCAGACGTCGCCGGTCTCGGTCGTTAAGTGCAGGCGGTCGACCACTGCGCTGTCCATGGTGGGATGTTATGCCTGAAATTTCATACTCTCGGCACACTCTTGACACAGTGGATCTGGGAATGTTGAATTCCTTAACGATTTCCGAAATGGCATGACCCATGCGTCTAGCTCCAACTAACATTCCGCGTTCAAAGTCTGTTAATTCCCGTCGTGCGGTCATCATCACGTCAAAACCTCTTCACATGAATAACTTGAACAGAAATGAAAGCTCTGCGAAAGCACTGCGCATTTATACCTGTTCTACGCGATGCTACTGCCATCTGAAAATTTGCATATTGCTATCCGATGACTTTTGTCACTTCAGTGTAGAACATTACTCCAAGATGCACCAATATGAAGCATGCTACAATATACCCACTCGGATGAACTGTAATTTAAAAAGTACTAGGTATCCTTGGTATCAGAGCCTTAGGAATTTGGAACCCTTGGTATCGGACCCTTGTAACACTTTGTATCAGATCCTTGGAACTTCTAACCCTTGGTGTCAGATTCATGGAAATTGAAAACCGTATTACTCTGTGTGCAGGTGATCTTAAATCTCATTGAACCCGATGGAAGAACTGTCCGGCTGAGTAATTTTTTACCATTATCTACTTATCCATCCTTTCGGCACGGTTTGATTGACGTGTTTCGAAGTCGTTTTCATCAGTTCAGAAATACAATACTCCATCAAACAGGCAAGTCCACCTATATATAGCCCAGGGGTAATATGCTCAATTAGCACACAGAAAACTTTAATTTCAATGGCACTGGAGGCGTCTGCTACAGACACTACTCTCAGAATCAAAGAGACTTGATGGCGACAGTTACAACGTTTGTGAAACACCTCGCATTCACAGTCAAGCTGAATGGCAGAATTTTATGGGGTTTCCTTCCATAGTTTGACCTTCTCGTAAACATAATTCCTCTATTCTAGACAAAGGGCTGTTTGAGACATACATATATGAAACTTTATGCTTACGATGAAGGAAAAAAAAATCAGTCTGTTCTTGACCCATTACTATTTAAGCTGAAAAACTCGATGATAGATTTTATTTAATAGATATATCTGCAAACATTTAAAATGTATCCTCTTTCTTTTATTGACTTCATAGAAAACTCATAAATAAACCTTCAAACCTTTAAAACCACTTATAAATTATTCATTATGGTTAGTTTGTTTTCAAAAGATAAATTGCTAGAAATAAAAATAAAAGGACAAAAAAAAAAAAAAAAAAAAAAAAAAAAAAAACCATTTACAGTTGAAATGCTACAATAAAAAGCACCTTCACTCGAAACAACAAAGCATAAATAAACATTGTTGTTTCATAGCAAAATGTTTATCCATGAAGCTCTTTTATTCATGTTTAAGCAATCTCTGCGTAAGACATGGAGAAGAGATCTCTTTCCTACATAAAGAAATATATTCTGTCTTCCTTAAGTTTGCAGAATGGGTTTTTCTGCACAGCGAGATTAAGATTTATAGGGCCTCACAGCCGAGAGAACTATCAAAATGTCAGTCTCTATTTCTTTCTGTCTCCTATCTGCAGTGGGGCTTTAATCAAAACTCTCTGCAGTCAGGGAAGAAAAAAAAGTTGGACACAAAGAAGGTTTTAATCTCTTTTCCCCGCAAACAACGCTCAACGTAGAAACAAAGGCATTGAATCAGGAAAAGACCCTTTAAAAATGCACTCTAAAATAATTACGGAGGATTTCTTTTCCCCTTGTTCTTCGTTGAAAACTTGCAGTGTCTTTCGACATAAAACAAAAGAAACGGAAAAAAATACTACAACAGTGGGATGGGGGAAAAAAAGGGATGGGTAGGGAAAAAAAAAAAAAAACAGAAGAAGGAAGAAGTCTAACAGACGTCTCTTTGTAACACAGTAGGAAGCAAACGTACAAAGAAAACAAGGGAGAAAGTAATACAATTTTCCAAGTCTTACGGGTAAAGCGAAAGTAATGAGAATTTTTTTTTTCTCCTTTTTTCTTTTTTTTTCTTTCTTACTATATTATTTCAGTCGGGGTATCAAGAAACAGCGGAAGTTAAAAAATATTTCAGGAAAGACTGAAAAATTTTGTTTTCATGAGATGGGAATCAGTGACATGAACCCGGGACAGATACGAACATCGTTTCGTTTGAGATTATCTACAAAAATCGAATTATTATCATGGATGTGACTTGATTCTCTGAGCATGAGAAAATAAGTTAGAAGAGCCTTTTCTAAGCAGAGGAGAACTCATAAAAAAGAATTATCCCAACCCACATATTTTTACAAAGCTTAAAATAATTTGATAACCTCGCTACAAGGATTATGCTTTGTAAATGCACAATTTATAATTTAATAAGATAATATATATATTTTAGGAACAAAATTATCATTATTATCATGGATGTGACTTGATTCTCTGAGCGTGAGAAAATAAGTTAGAGGAGCCTTTTCTAAGCAGAGGAGAACTCATAAAAAAGAATTATCCTAACCCCACATATTTTTACAAAGCTTGAAATAATTTGATAAGCTCACTACAAGGATTATGCTTTGTAAATGCACAATTTATAATTTAATAAGATAATATATATATATTTTGGGAACAAAATTATCATTATTATCATGGATGTGACTTGATTCTCTGAGCGTGAGAAAATAAGTTAGAGGAGCCTTTTCTAAGCAGCGGAGAACTCACAAAAAAAAATTGTCCCAACCCCACATATTTTTACAAAGCTTGAAATAAGTTGATAAGCTCCAAAAATTATGCTTCGTTAATTCACAATTTATTTATTAATCAGCTAATAAATACATTGTAAAAGCAAAATTAGCAGATTAAAATTTATTTTATCCTTGGAGAATGTGTTGCCTCATGGATAGGTAGCTAAATGTACATAGAGAAGGAAAAAAAATCTAAGTGGAACCAGAGCCAGATAATTTAAACATCCTGTCTGCTTGGGCGTGAGCTGACTGGAGGGAGAAAGAAATGTAACACCAACAGTGTGCGTTTGGTTTTCGAATAAAAGAGAAGTGTTTTTACAGTCTAATAGGGCTGTTATTATTCAATTCCTACTATTAGTTTACAATCTCCCTATATATATCCTGTTCAAATTTATTCCTGTTTCGTTTGAGATTATCTACAAAAATCTAATTATTATCATGGATGTGTTTTGATTCTCTGAGCATGAGAAAATAGGTTAGAAAAGCCTTTTCTAAGCGCAGAGAAGCTATGAAGAACTCTTAAAGAAGAATTATCCTAACCTCACATATTTTTACAAAGATTGAAATAATTTGATATGCTCCAAGAGTTATGCTTTGTTGATACCCATTTTATTAATTATCGTTTGAGATTATCTACAAAAATCGATTTATTATCATTGTGACTTGATATTCTGAGCATGAGAAAATAAGTTAGAAGAGCTTTTTCTAAGCGCTAAGAAGGTACGGAGAACTCATAAAAAAGAATTATCCTAACTCCACATATTTTTACAAAACTTGAAATAATTTGATACGCTCTAAAAATTATGCTTTGTAAATGCACAAATTATAAATTAATTAGATAATAAATATATGGTAGAAGCAAAATTAGCAGATTAAAATTTACATTAGAGAATTAGTTCATTAAATATGTAAGAATAGATGAAAAATTAAACTGTTTTCTAATGCATGGTTTTAATGCACTGTATTCCATTTCAGTTATTCTGCTGTTTTTCAAGTTAATAAAAGTCTATAATCAGAAATACCATCTAAGTTTTTAAAATAATTAATTATTCAAACTGTATATTTTACTATAAAACAGTAGTAGATGTTTCGGCTCAGACATTAAGGTCTTGTTTATTTCTGTCTGGCATATAAATTAAAAAGATTCTTTCGGTCTAGACTTTAAGGACTTGATTATTTCTGTCTGGTGTATTAACTTAAAAATATATTTATAGGCACAGTTCAAATATATTACTCTTTATTTTTAAAGAGTAATATATTTGAACTGTGCCTCATTAAACCGCAATCATTTAATTTTAAAAGCACATAAGGAGATGAAATTATTGTACAGTATAAATAACGTCTGATAAAATTCAATACCATATAATTATTACAAAATAGATGAAGAGCTTAGATAAGTCTAAAAACATTTAAGAATATATGCATTTAAGGATTAAAAAAATAATACCTTTTACATGTCGTCTAGTATTTCAATCTTTTGGGAAAGGAATAAATTTTAGATACATTAAAATAATTTTGATGGAGGAGGGAAAGGTAGTAGGTAATTTTTTAGTAGGAAGGAAAATATTACAATTTGCAAAGTATACTGACGAGTATATAAAATACTGTATGTTGTAGAATAATACAATCTTTGTAACGAAATTAATTCTTATAATCATTAAATCAAGTTCAATACATATGCAAAGCATAATTAGTAGATAAGTTTAAGACTAATTTTCGCGATAATTGATTTAAAAATTTTACTACATAAGTAGTTATCAATTAGCCAAATTGTTTATTCTTCTTCTAGCTATTACAAATTAAAATATATATGTATAGCTGTTAAATTAGCGCTACACTTAATAATTCATCAATTTTGATGTACATTTTTCACAATTGAACATTCAGTGAATTGTTTAATGTTTCTCATCATCTGATAGTTGAGTTTTATGAAGACGCTTTGCTTTATAGTCGTTAGACATTTTAAATATTTTTATTGTAGAAGAATCAATTAAATAAATTAACTTTCCTAACTAGTCTCCACTATGAATCAAAGCTATGCATTTTGAAATATAATTGATTTATTTATGCATCAACCATTTCAAAATATAGATTGTGAAATAAAGGTGTATTTCCCCTGAATAGTTTTTTTTCCTTATCCCACTTGGTCGACAGCAATATCTAGACAAAGTCCAAGAATACGTGTAGTCTCATGGAAGGAGAGAAAGGGAAGGGAGCAGCTTCTGTTGTGATGAAGGACTCGTAGGTAGAAGTCTGACTCCATGACGCTGAAGAAGGAAGGAAGGGCCCTCCGGGAGGACTTTTAAGGGGAACTTCTCCAGATTTGCTTATCGAGATAGACCGATTAACAAGGCAAGATGCTGAACTTCACAAACGCTATCGAGTCTCTTCGTTTTTTGAAACAGTGTCTACAACAATGTCGCCAGCGAATTGAACCCCCGCCCTAAAGGCTCGTGCTCACCAAGGCGAGAAGATGCAAGCGAAAAAATTTTACCAATCACTAGCCTCACCGCGGTCGCCTGAAACCGGTTATGCAGTCCGCCGCTTGGAGTTGCCCAACTTTCAACTCGAAGCGGTTTTTCACTAGGCGTAATGCTATTTCTGACGTTTCGCTGTAAAGGGGTGGAAAAAAATTTGTCGCTTGCCTCTTGAATCTTCACGCCTCTCGCCTCGGTGGGAAAGCCTTTCAACTCGAAGCGGTTTTTCGTAAAGCTATTTCTGACGTTTCGCTGTAAAGGGGTGGAAAAAATTTGTCGCTTTGAATCTTCACGCCTCTCGCCTCGGTGGGAACGAGCCTTTTCAACGAAGCGGCTTTTCACTAGGCGTAATGTATTTCTGACGTTTCGCTGTGAAGGGATTGAAAAAATTTTGTCGCTTGCCACTTGAATCTTCACGCCTACCAATCACTAGCCTCGGTGGCCCAACTTTCAACTCGAAACTAGGCGTAATGCTTTTCTGACCGCTGTAAAGGGGTGGAAAAAATTTGTCGCTTGCCTCTTGAATTTTCACGCCTCTCGCCTCGGTGGGAAAGCCTTTTCAACTCGAAGCGGCTTTTCACTAGGCGTAATGCTATTTCTGACGTTTCGCTGTGAAGGGATTGAAAAAATTTTGTCGCTTGCCACTTGAATCTTCACGCCTCTCGCCTCGGTGGGAACGAGCCTTTATGCTTTCGAGCGGCGCGCATTGCCACTGAGTCACGAGTCGGACCTTTAAATAATTGTTTAACGAACGAAAAATGTGCAAATAATACAAGTAATTGTACTTTTTGAATTTGTGAACAAGATTGCTGTATAAATTCATGAATGTAACATAATACAACGCCGATTAAATGAACAGATTCATATTAAGAAAGTTCTATTTGGAAAATCGATAGAATTATTAAATATGAGTAAAAATATTCAATTTAAAATGACGATTTCAACTAATAAGTTACAGATTGCAAGAGTTTTGCTTTTTGAAATTCGTTGTATTACCAGCGAAACTGATTTTCACATTATTTTTAAATGGTTGCCAAAATATTTAGAGCTTTGAAATATTAGTATTTGGAGATTAAAACTCTTGATTTTATATTGATGTCTGCATAAATATATATGGTGTAGTAGTAATTTAAATTATATTTCGATAATTAATGGTTGTATTTATTTTACTTACTTTTAATTTAACTTATAAATACTGTTTATTTAATTTAGAAGGAAAATAACTTTGTATTTCTATGTTACAAACGTAAATAAAAATTGTGTAAAAGATTGTAGTACAAATTCATGAATATCTGTATAATTCGTGAATGTGACATTATACAATGCCGATTAAACGAGCAAATTCATATTGCGAAAGTCCTATTTGGAAAATCAATAGAATTACTAGATATGAGTTAAAATATCCAATTTAAACCGACGTTTTCATGTAATAAGTTATAGATTCCAAGAGTTTTATTAATCGAAATTCAGAGTTGTAAAGAGATTATGTAATAAGTTAGTTAAAAGACGTTTTCATGTAATGTTATAATTCCAAGAGTTTTATCGAAAGAATTACTAGATATGAGTTAAAATATCCAATTTAAAACCGACGTTTTCATTAAAATTATCCATAATAAGTTATAAAACCGTTAAAAACGCTTTCATGTAATAAGTTATAGATTCCAAGAGTTTTATTAATCGAAAGAATTACTAGATTATAGATTCCAAGAGTTTTAGATTCCAAGAGTTTTATTAATCGAAAGAATTACTAGATATGAGTTAAAATATCCAATTTAAACCGACGCTTTCATGTAATAAGTTATAGATTCCAAGAGTTTTATTTTTGCTTTTTGAAATTCGTTGTATAATGCGCGTAACTGATTTTAATAAAAATTTTAAATGGTTGCCAAAATATTTAGAGCTTCGAAATATTAATATTTGGAGATTAAATTTCTTGATTTTATATTGATGTCTGCATGAATATATGGTGTAGTAACATTTTAAATGATATTCGGATAATTATTGATTTTAATTAAACTTACAAATATTGTTAGCAATATTGTTTATTTTCATTTACAAAGAAAATAACTTTGTATTTCTGTAGTAGAATTATAGAATTTTGAAAATTTTAAATAATAGAAATAATAAAACTAACTAATGATAATACATAATGATGATTATACTGATATAAAGCTTAAAAATAAAAATTCACTATGATATTCGGACACGCTATACGGATATTTTTAAATTTTTAACAAGAGTTTTCTATTTCGTGATTCATATCGAAAGCAAGGGCGGGAATTACTCATTATGTTCAAATATATTAGCCACCGTAGTATTTATTATCATCGATTAAGTGATCCAATTTCCTAGAAATAAATGTGTTTCAATAGCTCATAATGCGCCCTCAATGAATTTCTAGACACACCTCCTTTGAAATAAATCTCATTTTCTCAAGCTTGGAGATAATCAATGCCGTTTCACAAGGCAGCTGTTACTGTTTTTAGCCATAAGCAGCACAAATTGCTGCCATATCCATTACACGCAAGGAAACGATAATAACCTCGTAGCTTTATCTCACATGGCAACCAAACTTTCAATCTAACACAATTGGTAAATAGAGATAATGAATGCTGTATGATCTTAACCAGAATTGTTTGCTCCATTATGTATTCTTTTTTATTCCAATAAATATCATTTTCTCATGCTTGGCGCATTGATTTTTTGAACTAGGATAGCCGAGTTCGAAACCCGATAAACAGAGCCGAAACGGAAATGTAATCGTCTATGTTGGGGCTATAGGCCAGTATGTCCTTCCGTTAGGGTTTCAGGTTTGATTTGTCGCCCTACGATCATTTTTTTACCCTATAGGCTAATTAGACGGGATCTACAGTTTAACGTGGATTCCGAACCGCTAACAATCATCCATGCCACCGCCAAGATTCGAACCTGAAGCCAGTGATGCCAAAGGTCAGAACGTTGGGTTTGAAGAGGAAAGGAAGGAAGTTTGTTCAAAATTATTTGGGCAAAGTGTGGGGTACTGTAGCATACCACTGATAATGTACCATTTGGCCTTTGGTACCACAGGCTTCAGGTTCGAATTATGGTTTCATGGATGTAGGTTAGTGATTTGAATTACACTGTTGAAACTGGAGGACTTACTTTGGAAACTGTAGTCCCATTCTAATCAGCCTAGAGTGTGCAAAAAAAAAAAAAAAAAAAAAAAAAAAAAAAAAAGAGCTTAGAGCGGCAAATCAAACCAATATATATTAATCAAATTACATTACATAATTTAGAGTACTTAGTTTAGTTTTAGTTTCCAGTTTAATTGTTAAAAAGACACGGCAATACATTAATGTCTTTTATATAGAGTAAAGAAGGATAAGATTTAATATCCAGATAAAAGGCTTCTTTCATGATCTCTATAAACATTCACAGGAAAATAACGATCAGTATATAAAAATATTTCATCAAACAGTCTGTTTTCATTAATCTTACAAAAATTAATTAATTAATTAAATAGCAAAAAATAATAATTTGATGTCATTCCTGATATTTGTATCGGTAAAAATTTGGTCTAATGTTTATTTACCATATAAAAGTAGTTTATGTTCAGTCCAACATTCAGCATTAAAAATAATTGCAAATGATATAAAGATTTTAATGAATATCTAAAGTTAATATGCTTCATTCTAACTCAATTGAATTGAAGTTTCGCGTGATTATTTATAAATAATCACGCAAAACTAAATAAAAAGTAAAATAACGATAAGTATATAAAAATATTCCATCAACAATCCTTTTTCATTAATCTTACAAAAAGTAAATCGATAAAATAGCAAAAGCTAACGCTGACATAACGATGTAAGTGATATTTGTATCGGTAAAAATTCGGACTAATGTTCATTTACAGCATAAAAGTAAAGTTTATGTTCATTCCAACATTGTAAGTAATGTAAAGATTTTGATGAATATCTGAAGTTAACAGGCTTGATTTTAACTCATTTGAATTGAAGTAAATAATATTCAATTTAAATTATATGTAATTCTTTATAAAGATTTTAATGAATACCTAATCTTTATTGTTATTTTAAATTCAATTTAAAATTAGAGTAAATAATATAAAGATTTTAATGAATATTTAAAGTTAACATGCTCGATTTAAAGTCATTTGAATTGAAGTTTTGTGCAATTATTTATAAATCTAAGAACCTAAAAAGAAAAATGCTCTACAATACGTTCATTAATTATCGAAAGAGAAGAGAGAAGCGTACATCTAAGGTAATCTGTTGGAAATGGCAGCTACTTCAGGAATGACTTACGCGGAGATGATGCGAAGTCGAAGGAAGAGTTTATCATCGTGATATGTATAACCCAAGACCTACTGCACGTACGTAATTAACTGCATCCATCAGATATGCCAAATACAGTAGTGTAAATACTGGGCATCGGTTTTCAGTAAAGATAACACAAGATTATTAGTATTATTTTCCTTCGATTAGTCCAAGTTTGTTTACTTGAAAATAATTGCAAGATTTAGCAAACAATGAAAATAATTGAAAAACTTCAGTATACGTAATCTAGAAAATATTGTATTTAGATAGATAAAATATAAAGCTATTTCCATAATAGTATTATAAAGTAACAGATCTGGTATTAATTATTCTCTGCATATAAAGCCAATAAGGTAAATCCAAAACACAAGTTTTCAATCGAACTTAAAATCGTGCTTGTTCAAATATCGTAGCTAATGCTTGAGGGGAAATAATGTTGTATTTCATATATATTACAAAAGATACATAGATATGATTATATAAACACACATAGATATACATAGATATTTATATAGATACAATATGAACGACACTAATTTTTTAAAATTAAACAGAGGGTAATAGGTGAAAATGAGGACATTATATAAAATGGATGTATTATGCTGTAAAATATGATTAAATAATTAAAAATTAAATAATAATTAAAATAAATAATTAAAATTATTACTGAAAATGTTTTTCAGAAAGAATAAATTGTGCAGTAAAAACTTATCTTTTTACCTTTTAAATTATTTCAAATAGGGTTGCAATTATGAATTAGAGAAATTGTTGCCATGATCTTTACAAACATAGACTCTGCAAAATAATGATCCACATAATTAAAAATCTATCATATAGATGACTTGGGCATAGATATGATTATAAAACGATACTAATTTTTTTTTATTAAATAGAGGTTAATAGGAGAAAATGAAGACCTTATATAAAATGGATTGATTATACTGTAAAATATAAGTCTATTGGATTTAATCGATGGCTTCTAATTATATCCAAATGAAGAAAGCTGATGCATACAGTCTTGACCTGTATGATGCAGGAGCTCTTAAGAAGAAAATAATTATAACAGAATTTATAGCTTTGCTCTGAAAGAAAATAAAATCAAAAGAAAAAAGTCTTTTTAGAATGATGTAAGAGATTTCTTTGCCTTTTTTAAATCAGTATCTTCAAAAAAGTTTCAACAATAATGCTTTTCCCTTGTCGTCCTTATTAGAGGGTATTTTCTGATATTTTTTAAGTATAATCTTCTCTTTTTTTTTTCTCATTCAACTTTTACAGAAGCAAAAGAAATAATGGAAACGCTTAAAGTTCATTTTCGGTAGTTCTTTAATCCATTTCCTTCCTTTTTTTGTTCAAATATTATGTACTTAAAAGAAAAAAAAAGCTATTAGAAGGACATAATGATCTAATTTTTTTTACTTTATTATTTGGAAAAAGCAGATTCTAAGTTTAGAGTACAAGTTTGATTGTAAGTCAAGCGTATGTTATAAATATGATTTAGTAGAAAACTCATTGGATTGAATCAATGTTCCGTATAATCTATTTCTATTTTTAAAATTTCTAAACATATGTGCAATGAATTGAATGAATGAAATGTGAATAAAATGAATAAATAATGTGAATAAATGAATAAATAATGTGAATAAAATGAATAAATGTGAATAAAATAAAACTGTAAAATGAAAATGAATAAAAAAATGAATAAAGTGAATAAAAATGAATAAAAAAAATGAATAAATAATGTGAATGTGAATAAAAATGTGAATAAATGAATAAATAATGTGAATAAAATGAATAAATGTGAATAAAATGAACTGTGAATGAAATGAATAAAATGAAATGTGAATGAAATGAATAAAAAAATAAAAGGGTTACATAAAAAATAAAAAGTAAAAAATACAAATAAAAAGTTTACATAAAAATGTGACAAACTCGTTTAATATTTTATATTCAAATTAAATGAATGAACTTGTTGATTTTTAATTACTTTTCACTTGCGTTCCCTGCAACCAGAATATAAATAATTAACTTTTAGAAAAGGAAATAATAATTACTTAAAGTTAATTTACAGGTAAATGATAAAAATTTTGCCAGAAGTGAAATACTAAAAGTTACCATCGGCTAATATTTCCACGTCATTAATCAATTTTTGCAGGTAAACAATAACTGGCTTGTCGTGAATAAAATAATTTTCTTTATGTTTTGTCCTATATTTTGAAAACGGAGTTAAGAATAATTTAATACTTTATTGCCGTAATTTAATGCTTATAAAATATTTTAAACTTCTTGGAGCTTACTTAGCTTGCAATTTTTTTTTTTTATTTTAAAACATCGCTACATCATTATGACGCTGCCGTTATGTGACACTGCAAACAAAATGTTATTGCATTTTCTAAAGAATTTTCCTTTTATAGAAATTAATTTTAGATACACAATTACTAAGACTCGCCTGCATTGAAAAAAGGGGAAAATTCTCTAATTACACGAGAACCCACGTTGTCAAGATAGAATTAGATAATTAGGTTTGAAACAGCCTCCAATTATTTTAACAATATTTATGTAGCCAGCATTCTTCCTACGAAGATTCTTCGGCAAAAAAAAAATATTCTTGAAACATAAAAATGAATTTCTCCAAGTTCATTTATTTATGGTATGTAGATAATAATGAAATTTGATTTCTTAATATTTAAATATTAATTATTCTAATTAAAATGCAATTTTTCTGCGCCGCTGAGGATGTTTATGTGTCTTCGTGGATAAGCAGGCCAGAAAATTTTCTGATTTAAGTAAAGGGACAGCAACAAAAGGTTGTTAAAGATTCCAAAAAAAAAAAAAAAGTTGTTAAAGATTGCGAATTGTATTAAGCCCTTAAAGAAGCTTTATTAAATTTTAATTATTGTTTTAATCTCCTAGGCAAATAATTTTCGTCATCATTAAGAGACAGAGATTTGTGTTTTATTATTTTCATTTTTAATTTGGATTAAATTACCAAAGATGGGACTTAATTTCCCATGAATTATTTTTTTAATGATTTTCAATGTATTTCTATGCATTCTAAAAATATCATATCCCACCTGTTATTTTTCAAAATTCATTTTATATCAAAAATACAATTTTTTTACAATTTTAAATTATGTTCATTTTTAAACCGTGAGGTAATTGTATTGTAAAATTACATTCAAAATAATGTAAAGTTTAAAGTAATATTATGTTATATAATATAGTATTATATTAAATATTATAAAATATAATAGTATTATATGAAATATTATAAAATATATTAGTATTATATGAAATATTATAAAATATATTAGTATTATATGAAATATTATAAAATATATTAGTATTATATGAAATATTATAAAATATATTAGTATTATATGAAATATTATAAAATATATTAGTATTATATGAAATATTATAAAATATATTAGTATTATATGAAATATTTTAAAATATATTAGTATTATATTAAATATTATAAAATATATTAGTATTATATTAAATATTATAAAATATATTAGTATTATATGAAATATTTTAAAATATATTAGTATTACATGAAATATTATAAAATATATTAGTATTATATGAAATATTATAAAACATATTAGTATTATATGAAATATTATAAAATATATTAGTATTATATGAAATATTATAAAATATATTAGTATTATATGAAATATTATAAAATATATTAGTATTATATGAAATATTATAAAATATATTAGTATTATATGAAATATTATAAAATATATTAGTATTATATGAAATATTATATTAGTATTATATTTTTGGTTTTATTATTTATGTTCAAAAATATTTTGTTCTGTACAATATATTTGAAAGAATGTTGGAATTAAATATTTGCGCAATATGTTTTTCTTCATAAATTATAACAGGATTATTTATTTAAAAAAAATAAAACTATAATATTTTGTTGGATATGTCAATAGGATGCATTTTTCAAAAAAAAAAAAAAAAAATTATTTTCTTAGATATATCGATAAGATGCTTTTTTCATTGTTCTCGTGATTGATTTATAACAAAAATAAAAAATAGTCGATTTATATTTTCTTATATTAATAACTTAGTTTATTATTTATTATTAAACACATTTTTGTTCTACTCTACATACTTGGAAAAATGACGGAATTAAATATTCTTGCAATATGTTTTTATCCAGAAGTTATATCAGGATTATTTAATAAAAATAAAACAATATTTTCTTTGAATAAGAATTATCAATGAGATTCCTTTTTCAATGTTCTTTGTGATTGATTTATAACAAAATAAAAAAAATAGTCGATTTATATTTTCTTATATTAATAACTTAGTTTATTATTTATTATTAAACACATTTTGTTCTACTCTGCATACTTGAAAAAAATGACGGAATTAAATATTCTTGCAATATGTTTTTATCCAGAAATTATATCAGGATTATTTAAAAAAAAAATAAAACAATATTTTCTTTGAATAAGAATTATCAATAAGATTCCTTTTTCAATGTTCTTGTGATTGATTTATAACAAAATAAAAAAAATAGTCGATTTATATTTTCTTGTATTAATAACTTAGTTTATTATTTATTATTAAACACATTTTGTTCTACTCTACATACTTGGAAAAATGACGGAATTAAATATTCTTGCAATATGTTTTTATCCAGAAATTATATCAGGATTATTTAAAAAAAAATAAAACAATATTTTCTTTGAATAAGAATTATCAATAAGATTCCTTTTCAATTGTTCTTGTGATTGATTTATAACAAAATAAAAAAAATAGTCGATTTATATTTTCTTATATTAATAACTTAGTTTATTATTTATTATTAAACACATTTTGTTCTACTCTGCATACTTGGAAAAATGACGGAATTAAATATTCTTGCAATATGTTTTTATCCAGAAATTATATCAGGATTATTTAAAAAAAATAAAACAATATTTTCTTTGAATAAGAATTATCAATAAGATTCCTTTTTCAATGTTCTTGTGATTGATTTATAACAAAATAAAAAAATAGTCGATTTATATTTTCTTATATTAATAACTTAGTTTATTATTTATTATTAACACATTTTGTTCTACTTACATACTTGGAAAAATGACGGAATTAAATATTCTTGCAATATGTTTTTATCCAGAAATTATATCAGGATTATTTAAAAAAAAATAAAACAATATTTTCTTTGAATAAGAATTATCAATAAGATTCCTTTTTCAATGTTCTTGTGATTGATTTATAACAAAATAAAAAAAATAGTCGATTTATATTTTCTTGTATTAATAACTTAGTTTATTATTTATTATTAAACACATTTTGTTCTACTCTACATACTTGGAAAAATGACGGAATTAAATATTCTTGCAATATGTTTTTATCCAGAAATTATATCAGGATTATTTAAAAAAAATAAAACAATATTTTCTTTGAATAAGAATTATCAATAAGATTCCTTTTTTTCAATTGTTCTTGTGATTGATTTATAACAAAATAAAAAATAGTCGATTTATATTTTCTTATATTAATAACTTAGTTTATTATTTATTATTAAACACATTTTGTTCTACTCTGCATACTTGGAAAAATGACGGAATTAAATATTCTTGCAATATGTTTTTTATCCAGAAATTATATCAGATTATTTAAAAAAAATAAAACAATATTTTCTTTGAATAAGAATTATCAATAAGATTCCTTTTTCAATGTTCTTGTGATTGATTTATAACAAAATAAAAAAAATAGTCGATTTATATTTTCTTATATTAATAACTTAGTTTATTATTTATTATTAAACACATTTTGTTCTACTCTACATACTTGGAAAAATGACGGAATTAAATATTCTTGCAATATGTTTTTATCCAGAAATTATATCAGGATTATTTAAAAAAAAAAAAATAAAACAATATTTTCTTTGAATAAGAATTATCAATAAGATTCCTTTTTCAATTGTTCTTGTGATTGATTTATAACAAAATAAAAAAAATAGTCGATTTATATTTTCTTATATTAATAACTTAGTTTATTATTTATTATTAAACACATTTTGTTCTACTCTGCATACTTGGAAAAATGACGGAATTAAATATTCTTGCAATATGTTTTTATCCAGAAATTATATCAGGATTATTTAAAAAAAAATAAAACAATATTTTCTTTGAATAAGAATTATCAATAAGATTCCTTTTTCAATGTTCTTGTGATTGATTTATAACAAAATAAAAAAAATAGTCGATTTATATTTTCTTATATTAATAACTTAGTTTATTATTTATTATTAACACATTTTGTTCTACTCTACATACTTGGAAAAATGACGGAATTAAATATTCTTGCAATATGTTTTTATCCAGAAATTATATCAGGATTATTTAAAAAAATAAAACAATATTTTCTTTGAATAAGAATTATCAATAAGATTCCTTTTCAATGTTCTTGTGATTGATTTATAACAAAATAAAAAAATAGTCGATTTATATTTTCTTGTATTAATAACTTAGTTTATTATTTATTATTAAACACATTTTGTTCTACTCTACATACTTGGAAAAATGACGGAATTAAATATTCTTGCAATATGTTTTTATCCAGAAATTATATCAGGATTATTTAAAAAAAAAAAACAATATTTTCTTTGAATAAGAATTATCAATAAGATTCCTTTTCAATTGTTCTTGTGATTGATTTATAACAAAAATAAAAAAAATAGTCGATTTATATTTTCTTATATTAATAACTTAGTTTATTATTTATTATTAAACACATTTTGTTCTACTCTGCATACTTGAAAAATGACGGAATTAAATATTCTTGCAATATGTTTTTATCCAGAAATTATATCAGGATTATTTAAAAAAATAAAACAATATTTTCTTTGAATAAGAATTATCAATAAGATTCCTTTTTCAATGTTCTTGTGATTGATTTATAACAAAAAATAAAAAAAATAGTCGATTTATATTTTCTTATATTAATAACTTAGTTTATTATTTATTATTAAACACATTTTGTTCTACTCTACATACTTGAAAAATGACGGAATTAAATATTCTTGCAATATGTTTTTATCCAGAAATTATATCAGGATTATTTAAAAAAAAATAAAACAATATTTTCTTTGAATAAGAATTATCAATAAGATTCCTTTTTCAATGTTCTTGTGATTGATTTATAAAAAAATAAAAAAAAAAATAGTCGATTTATATTTTCTTGTATTAATAACTTAGTTTATTATTTATTATTAAACACATTTTGTTCTACTCTACATACTTGGAAAATGACGGAATTAAATATTCTTGCAATATGTTTTTATCCAGAAATTATATCAGGATTATTTAAAAAAAAAAATAAAACAATATTTTCTTTGAATAAGAATTATCAATAAGATTCCTTTTTTCAATTGTTCTTGTGATTGATTTATAACAAAAATAAAAAAATAGTCGATTTATATTTTCTTATATTAATAACTTAGTTTATTATTTATTATTAAACACATTTTGTTCTACTCTGCATACTTGGAAAAATGACGGAATTAAATATTCTTGCAATATGTTTTTATCCAGAAATTATATCAGGATTATTTAAAAAAAAATAAAACAATATTTTCTTTGAATAAGAATTATCAATAAGATTCCTTTTTCAATGTTCTTGTGATTGATTTATAACAAAATAAAAAAATAGTCGATTTTATATTTTCTTATATTAATAACTTAGTTTATTATTTATTATTAACACATTTTGTTCTACTCTTCATACTTGGAAAAATGACGGAATTAAATATTCTTGCAATATGTTTTTATCCAGAAATTATATCAGGATTATTTAAAAAAATAAAACAATATTTTCTTTGAATAAGAATTATCAATAAGATTCCTTTTTCAATGTTCTTGTGATTGATTTATAACAAAAAAAAATAGTCGATTTATATTTTCTTGTATTAATAACTTAGTTTATTATTTATTATTAAACACATTTTGTTCTACTCTACATACTTGGAAAAATGACGGAATTAAATATTCTTGCAATATGTTTTTATCCAGAAATTATATCAGGATTATTTAAAAAAATAAAACAATATTTTCTTTGAATAAGAATTATCAATAAGATTCCTTTTTCAATTGTTCTTGTGATTGATTTATAACAAAATAAAAAAAATAGTCGATTTATATTTTCTTATATTAATAACTTAGTTTATTATTTATTATTAAACACATTTTGTTCTACTCTGCATACTTGGAAAAATGACGGAATTAAATATTCTTGCAATATGTTTTTATCCAGAAATTATATCAGGATTATTTAAAAAAATAAAACAATATTTTCTTTGAATAAGAATTATCAATAAGATTCCTTTTTCAATGTTCTTGTGATTGATTTATAACAAAATAAAAAAATAGTCGATTTATATTTTCTTATATTAATAACTTAGTTTATTATTTATTATTAAACACATTTTGTTCTACTCTACATACTTGAAAAAAAATGACGGAATTAAATATTCTTGCAATATGTTTTTATCCAGAAATTATATCAGGATTATTTAAAAAAAATAAAACAATATTTTCTTTGAATAAGAATTATCAATAAGATTCCTTTTTCAATGTTCTTGTGATTGATTTATAACAAAATAAAAAAAAAAATAGTCGATTTATATTTTCTTGTATTAATAACTGAGTTTATTATTTATTATTAAACACATTTTGTTCTACTCTACATACTTGGAAAAATGACGGAATTAAATATTCTTGCAATATGTTTTTATCCAGAAATTATATCAGTATTATTTAAAAAAATAAAACAATATTTTCTTTGAATAAGAATTATCAATAAGATTCCTTTTCAATTGTTCTCGTGATTGATTTATAACAAAATAAAAAATAGTCGATTTATATTTTCTTATATTAATAACTTAGTTTATTATTTATTATTAAACACATTTTGTTCTACTCTACATACTTGGAAAAATGACGGAATTAAATATTCTTGCAATATGTTTTTATCCAGAAATTATATCAGGATTATTTAAAAAAAAATAAAACAATATTTTCTTTGAATAAGAATTATCAATGAGATTCCTTTTTCAATGTCCTTGTGATTGATTTATAACAAAAAAAAATAGTCGATTTATTTTTCTTATATCAATAACTTAGTTTACACACTTTTATGTTGAAGACGGAAGAATAAGCATAAAGACTTTAAATCTGTCGCTTGCAAAATAAATGTCCTCACATACAACTTCATGTCCACAAAGAATTTTGCCATGCTCTATTTCTTAGAATACACAAGCAGGCAGTTGGGTCTCAAGAAATTCCAACTTTATTGGACGGTAGCCAAGTTTCTAACTCCCGAAACATAGAAACGAATTGAAAAAATAAATAAATTATTTTTCAGTCATTATTATTATTCAGGTTTTTCCTCACCATGGATCCAGTTAAAAAAAAAGTAGCAGTTTGATAAAGAAAAATTATTAAAGAATGATACTTTATTGTTATTGTTATTGCCGACTACGGAACTGCTTGCAATAAATCAACATTTTAGATTCTATAATGCTCTACGAAAACTATTAACGTTTGTTTGGAGAAGTTTGCAGTGCTTTTTTGCCATTTGCTCCAGAAGTTTCGGCAGTCATTTATTAATGAGAAAATCTGAAAATTAGTTACATTTATACAATGTTACATTTGTTGAAGCTTCTGTAAACTTAATTTATTGAGTTTATAAAGTTACACAATAACTTATATTTACAGAAGTTTTAAACTGTTGGATCTTTAAGCTTATTTAAATGTTAAAATCTGAAGTAATAGTTAAAACATTAAACATTTTTGCGAAAAATGTATCATTCAGTTAAACGTTTTAGTACTTCCATGGCATTATGACAACATTGAGCTTAGTAGGTACTACATTGAAAAAACTCTTGAATGGCCAGAAATTTTGAGCAAATTAGATCTTTTACTCAATTGTTTAGAATGCCTGGCGGAATTTTTCTGGCTTTCTTCCATAAGGCACTCAAATGCGGAGCAGTTCGCGGAAAAAGTCCTCCGTGAAGAAAATGTCTTCCTCTCATCACCTGTCAGTGCAGTGTTCGGGCAATGTAAGTGAACCACTAGGTTCACAAATGTTCAACTAAAAAAACTGTTCAGAATAATTAATATTTATATTATATATCTCCTAGTTTTTCATTTTAAATAATACAATTTTCATTGTAAAAATTTCATTTCGTATTTAATATATCATAAATAAATATCAAAATTAACTTATTTTCCTTTTTTTAAAATGAATCAACTTCAAAACTTATTATCAATGTTATCAACATCAAAACTAGTTATCAACTTCAAAACTTATTTAAAATAATCTATTAGATTATTTTAAACAAAGGGTTGAAACATTTTTTTTGTTATT
This sequence comes from Caerostris darwini, assembly GCA_021605075.1. Classification (NCBI taxonomy): domain Eukaryota; kingdom Metazoa; phylum Arthropoda; class Arachnida; order Araneae; family Araneidae; genus Caerostris; species Caerostris darwini. The sequence continues at coordinate 1,226,091 of BPLQ01008836.1, forward strand.
CGTGATATTTCACATATTATTCCTAAAAATCTTTCATTTTTACTACTTTTATTTAAAATTTCAAGTCAAATATTTTTTGGGATTTATCTTTTGATACATTATTAAAAATTCGTGAAAATATGTTTCCTTATATTTTTGAACTCGAAAATACTCAATGTAGTTTTTTTTAAAAGCAATATTTGGAATAAAATTCAATTTATTTAAATATTGATTGGTGCATCATTTGTTTCCAAACTGGAGAACTAAAACTAAATGTCTCCATAAAATAATAAACAATGTTCTAAACCATTTATTAACCGAATATTTAATTACGTGGAAATTCGCGATCTAAAAATTTATGAAAACGCGTTTTGGAATACACGTAAAAGAATACTAATAGAACAATTTAAAAAACATTTTTTTATGAAAAATGTTTGCTTAAAATTAAAAAAAATTTCGCTTCAAATAAAAAGATTTCTCTAAAGAAAAATTTCACGCTATTTAGATAGATACAATAACAAAATTTCTTTACTATTTTTCTATGATAAACCTATCCCTATAATTTAAATTAAAAATATTCGTTGAACGTCACAGGATTAGATGGTACGTCTTTAATTTTTCATTCATCTTAGCTAAAATTTCCTTAAAAAAAATTTAACCAAAAATGTTAAACATTTCGTTGTTTTTGTTAACATTTAACTAGTAAACAAGGCTTATAATATTTGCCAAAAGAAAAGACACGATTCTAGTTCGGCGCAACATCAGAATTTATGGTAATTCGAATTTAAATTTCCTTTTGAACATAAAGAAGCTCGTTGTTTTCCAACTGAAAGAATGTATATCATGTCCTTGTGCCAATTGAAGAGCAAAATGTGAAAATAGCAGAAATAAGAAAACATTGATATATTGAGGAAAATATTTTAAATGCACATGTTTCTTGTTTTTTTTTTTATTTTATATTTTTTGTTCACCACACCCTTTTTTTTAAGACACACTTTTGATTTGGTAAGCGTGGATGAATTTTTTTCAAAAAAACTTTTTTAACACATACTAAACCTATTTTTTAAAACATATAAACCTACTAGATATTAAACCTATTTCTTAAAACATATAAACATATAAACCTATACATTAAACGAATAAGCAATGGTGGATGAATTTATTAAAAGGAAAAAATTCAATTAGAAAAATTAAAAATATGTCTTTTCTTTGAATTTTAATTTCTTAAAACATATAAACCCACTAGTTCATTTTGGATAATAATTGCTCATTGAATGTGAATTAATAATGATACAAAAGGCCTGGAGAAAATGATGAATTATGAAATGACGATTTATGAAATCAAATAATATATACAATAATGAATTATTCTATAATAATAATATATATATATATAATGAATGAATGTAAAATAATAAATGATTGAATTAATAATGATATTTAAAAAAATGATTAACGAAAAAATTGATCAATTCTAAACTACAACATTTAAATCAACCACTACAATCACCGTTACCAACCATTACAATTTTTTGATTTTACAAATTCATATATTTTTTATTTACAATATTACTTATAAATAAAGAAATACGATTTAAATGTATAATAAAAAAATATATATATAACTAGTCTAGTCTGGGTAACGCTAAATTCGCTACATCCCTGCCTTTACAAAGACTATTAACTTAGGCTTAACTTAAGTGTAAGGCATTTGAAACCAACAATAACAACTTGCCCAGTTTTATTTTTAACCATTTTACACAAAAAATAATCTTAATGAAGAACAGGCGTTCTCAAGTATCTCGTCTAACTAAAAAAACAAATGCAGTGAATTGTACTATACATTTATTCGAGTCCTGTCTCATTAAAAAAAAAAAAAAAAACTTATATATTCATTTTAAAGAGAATTCTCAGGATTGGAAAAATGCAACGTAGATATTCAGACTTTCTATGCATTTCATCTTGATGCAAATGCGTCTAACTTTCATTGTAGATATGAAAGTCTAACGTTCATTCATCTTCTCTCTCCCCCCTCACTCCAAGAGAGATGTTTCTTAGAAGTTTCAAGAAGTATTTTCGAATGCGAAGTGATCTGACGAGAAACAGGTCAGGAATATTGAAACTTTGATCTTGAGAACAGTAAAACTTCTTATTTGTTTAAATATTATACTGGGAAATACGAAAGTGAATGGAAAGTAAACATGCATAAACAAATAATTATACTTTTAATATATCTCAACATCTTGGAAAATTGATCAATATATTTGAAAAGAAATGATACTTTATTACAGTTAATCCCCATTTTCTTTTTATCCTTGTCAAAACATTTGAAGTAAGGAATCATTTTAACATTTAACATATAACACATATAACGCCATATAACACACATAAACACATGTAACACCATATACCACACATAATACACATATAACGCCCGGCAAGCAAACCACTCATGCTATTTTAGCAGACTGCTTCCACACATGCTGTTTTGCTTAATATAAGCTTCCCTTTTAAACTGAGAATGTTTACAATTCTTTTTAAAGTTAAATTACTGCAGCCGGCTTATATACAGATACGTTAATCTCTCAAACGAAAATAGGTACTTTTCTGTTAGCAGGGTAAAAGCGATAAATCGCCAAATATGGCTAAGTATAACACGTTTTTATTTCTTTAGTTTATATTTCTATCAATAATAATAATAATAATAATTTTAAATGAAATGAGTTATTCGTTGTATAAAAATGAGTTGTTTTATTTTCAAATTGTTTACATTTCTAGTTTGTTGCGTCGTTTCTAAAATGAAAAATCATACTGTGGTAAAATTTACGTTGCTTAACGGAAAAGTAAAAAGGCCTGTTCTCTCCGCTAATTTAAGACCATTTCTTCTTCATTCTCGAACTTGTTTTTTATTTAAGGAGAAAAGCCAAGCAGCCATACTGTTGTTAGAATTTTCTGCAAATTCTATCGCATGTAATTTGAAATTTGTCGTATAAGAATTTCTTTTCCCGCTGTACATTCTATAGACAAAAAAAATTAAACGGCACAGAAAATTAGACTAACACAGATAATACTGTTCGGATGTAAAATAAAAGCTGAATAGAAACAATGTACTAACTTCAGATAGATTTACCAGAATTTTAACTAATCGCTGTTGGCATCTGGCATTTACTTTACAGCGATTTGATTGGAAAATATTCCATCCATTTTACTTGCTTGATTTTATTTACTTCCATCCATTTTACACCGTTTTCGCCCTCATGGCAACTTGTTTGAACATTACAGGAATTTTTTCATTTCGTCTTATATACGAGATTTGAAATTTGTATCAGTTTTTCGAAGAAAAAACACTCTCGGCTTATACACGGATCTGCTTATATTCGGAAATATATCATAATTGGTAATTATTTTGAAAAACTTTCTCAATTTGATGAAAAATTAAAACAGGGCACATAATCGAGCCTTTTTTAATTGAATGTTATAATTTATTACAAACTGAAATTCCAGATTCTTTGTCAATAACGATGTAGCCTGAATACAGGAGAATACATTGAGAGAACATGTTATGGTATTATGTTATGCCCAAAAGAGAACATGTTATTGCCAAAAACATGTTCTCTTTTAAAATTGCGTTAAATAAATTAAGTAGCTGTGGTTGTTGCTAAATAATACAGATGGGCAAGTCTGTTAAACACATACTTGTAAATAAATATTTTTAGAAATATCAAAATATTTATTAATGAAAACCATTTGATTAATCACTTTAGCCATTGATTACTGCAAAAATAGAATCAAATACTAAAATACTTATTGAATTAATGCAATATCCTGCATTACTTTCTTTTTACTATCCATTATTATATACTTTTTTACTTCTTTCATCACGACAACACTACTCTTTTTTGTTATGTATACTTTACTTTTATTACAAAGAAATTAAATATATATACTATAATTTTCGAGATTATTTTTGTGGCAAGTGGCAATTTCAAAGGAACATATGTGGTCTGAAACTTCACAATCTGTGTATCCCCGTTTTAAATGAAGAAAAATAAAGACACAACCAGTTTTTGAAATAGTGAGATGAAAAGCGAAATTACGAAATGACGAGGTACACTTTATAGTTCTCTCAAATTATTACAATCACGGTTTTGATCGAAAACTTAATATAACTAAGTTTAAATTGATGAATTTAAAGATGTTATCAGTACTTCGATGTCCTTAAATTTTTACTATTCGGTGTTTTCATTTATTCGAGCCCATTTCCTCATAATTTATTCATCTGTAAAAACACATTACAACCGAATGAAAAATTTCAGATTTCGGAAATCATTTCTTGCTTTGGAAAAAACAAATGATCGACTTGATTTCATATCAAATATTTTCCGATCGATGGCCTAATGGCTGATCTCTAACGTTCTAAACCTACAAAATGACCCACAAACAAGATTTATTACTTACATTATCGTTGGTGAGTTACCGGAGAAAGAAGCTAGCACGATAGTTCCTGATGATGAGAACGATCTGATAGTCAAGTGACATTTACTTTTTGAACATGCTTTGATATTGAAAATGTTTTGGGAAAACTACCAAAAACAATTTTGCGACAATAATTCGGCACTTTTATTTAAAAAAATGTTTGAATTTTCTGATAAACAAGTTCTTTTTCATGTTCAATCTATTTTTTTACATATACTTAAAAAAAATGTAATCCAAGAAATAGAGTTTAATGATTCAAAAATGGTTTTCATTCTATATTTTAATATGGTAGACTCCGAACAGATTCCGTAGTGGGGTTCGGAATACGCTTTAAACCATAGATCCCGATCTAATAGGACTGTAGAACGTTGGGCGTAGGGCTGACAACGCTACCCTTTAAAAAGAAAACATCTCATGTTTCGGAATCTGCCAGTAGGCAGACGACCTTGGCCCACCATGGGGCTGTTGTACCATTGAAGAAGAATCATTATTGTACGACATTCATTTCATATGTACGCTAGGGATGGGAACAATATATATGTAGGCCAGAATGTCATTTTGTTGGGAAAATAGGAGTCTTCAATCTCCATATGATATCCTTGGGGGGAAGGGGGGGGGATAGGTTCAAAATCGTGAAAAATTGGAAACTGAGCTTGATTCTTATCATATACTAAGATCGCTAAAACGTCAGCCAATCAGAAGACAGAGCGGGCACGGGATAAACCTTCTGATTGGCTGACGTTTTGCGACATGTGATCTTAGTATCTGATTGGAATTCTGCTTAATATAGCGTAGCAGTAGAAGTAGTAATTGATATTCATGTGATCAGTGGTATGCCGGATAATAGACATAGCTAATTAACAAGGTTTGGCTTATCGCTCTACGATCATTTTGTACACACTTTGGGCTAATTAGACCGGGACCTACAGTTTAACGTGTATTCCGAACCACTAACAAACATCCATGCCACCGCCAGAATTCGAACCTGAAGTCCTAGCCAACTGGCCATCAGGCCGCAATTAATAAGGAGAACATATCAGTGGCATTTGCTAAGTGTACAAATATTAAACTATAAGCATTAATACTACAATAATACACAAGAAAATAAATAGCAATTAAAAAAAACCTCGCTATAAGGGAAATAGCTAATTAACAATGATAACACAACTATAATATTATGAGAACAAAAAAGCTAAACTGAAAATAAAATAAATTTAAGGGAGAAAAAGGTTTATAATTACCTTAAGTTTATAAAGGAATTGCTTTAGTTAACTTGCACAAATTAAGTGTTAAGTATTTTTATTATTCTACAGTGTTATTCTACAGCCAATTAAGCGTTTTTATACAGTTTGGAGTGTTGGTTAATTGAATGTGTCGGTTAACCTAGAATATGTTGCATTATTTACTAGTATTTGAACATGAAGATAATCTTTTTAATGAAAATCTTACTTTATTATAGAATAAATGAACGTTAGATTAATTTAACACAAAGAAATAATTCTTTGATATTCTATCAGCATTTAAATTTGAACAAATGAAAGTTTTGTATCGTAATGCAAATATAAAAAAAAAAAAAGATTAAAAAAAATGTTTTAATTTAATGTTCGTTTATTCATGGCATGTAAAAATTTTATCGCCTTTCCATGCATGAAAAAAGACTCTTTCCAGTTTAATATTTCGAATTTTCGTAAATTACATTAATTTTAGATACATATTTTTTTGGGGCTTCCTCATTTTGCTATTAGGCACGGGTGGTCTTTTTCCCACATGTGAAAGTTAAAAAAAACAAAAAAACTTTTATTTTTTCTGAATGAAATGTATGATTACGAATTTAGTCTGACGCCCACAGTATTTACAATTCGTTGATTAAATCTGAAATATGTATTACCGTTTAGATTACGAATTACATTTCAACTTATTTAATTTAGTCGGATACCAATTTTCGTCGGATTCAAATTTTTTGATAACCCCTTAATTTAATAGAATTAGAATTGTAATTTATGGCCCTAGCGAGTTATTATATATTCCCAGAGGATCTATTAAAAACTACCTTTTCGGCTTAAAAAATTGGATTTTTTTTAATGCGTATTTTACCGAAGTAAAAACATTTCGCGCATTTCCGAAATTTGACGTATGGCTGCTTCAGGCTAAGTCGATTCATAAGGAATGGTTTAGCATCGTCTTTAATACCTTCTTAATTAAACCTTTGTAATACTTTTTACAACGGGAATGATTTATTAGCTCTAAGATTCATAGGTAAAGAAGCAAGTTTGTGGGGGAGAATGAAGAAAAAGAAAGAAAGAAAAAAAACTTAATTTCCTTCCTTCATTCCGAGCTAATTAATGAAGCTACGGCTTTTTGCACATCTCTTTCATATTCTAAGATTTTGTTAATCGAATGTTACGCAGTTATTCAACAACTCCCTAAATGGAAAGAAATATGTGTCGCAGTTTGGATGCATCAAACCAAAAACGAGAATTAAAAATAAAAATAGAAAAAAAAAAAATGGCGTCTAGCTCTGGCGATTAAAAACAAAATTAGAGGTGCCGTTTTCGAGTTTCTAAATTATGTTGCATAACAAATCTGATAAATGGACCATTTTTTCCGTTATCTCGTTAAATGTTTTTTGACTCGAGCATTCATACTCATAATTTTCGTAATTTGAAGACTCACAAAAAATTGTGCGTTTAACCATAAAAATTAGCAAAGTAAATCCTTTGCTAAACCTAAGGCGAAGCTTTTTTTTTTTGACTCCAGTAATGGATTTGGTTCAAATTTATATCGTAATTAAGAACAGAAAAATGCGATGCACTCATCAGCAAAATGAGAAATGCTTCAGTCGTAGCAAAAGAAGATAAAAATTTGGTTAGAGACAACATGTAAGCTAAATATCTTCTTTTCCTTTTACAGCATAATTATCCGGGCTGAGACTGTTTCTGGATTTAATTATAAATGTGATGAGTTGTGGGTTGTTCTGAATAAATAAATGTTCAAAGCTTTGATTCTTGTGTTTTGACTTTTGATACCAGAATTCTCAGTTTAATGATTCCTTTAATTTTGATGAATTGTTTTGGGATGTTACTTTTATGTTTTTTTTTTTTTTTTTTTTGATTGAAAAACTATAAAAAATGAATTTTATTTTGAAATACATCATTTTGCAAGTTAACATTTTTTATACTAAAAGCTCGGTCAAGTTGTCTTGTGAGATTAAATAGTAAGATAATTGCTCATTTTTGTATATAAGAAATTCTTGTGGCATGGAGAATATGGTAGTTTATAAAATATAGTATTTGAGAACAAAAAATATTAAGACTTAATATATTAATATTAAGAGAAACAGTTGTGTTATATAAACGAATGCCAAAAGATATTAGGTTAATATATTAAGTTGTTGAATAATAAATAATAAACTTAAGGATAAAATGTATCTCTTTTATAAAATTTATCTATTTATTCCTTTTTAAAGTGTACTTAAAGATACTTCGAAGGTAATAATAGGTCTCTTTTATGAAACCACATAATTTATTATAAAAGAAGAAACATTTATTTTATGTAAGTTAAATTTTTTAGGGCATTAAAAGAAAAATATCATTTTTGAAATATATTCATATCAATATCAACATTCGTATCAAATTATATAGCATTCATATCAATGTTTGAAATATCATTTGTGAATATCAATTTTTGAATAATTTTGTAAAGATAAAAATACTGTTTTTAATACTAGAAATAATTTGCATGCATATATTATCTTACAGTCTTAATATTATTTCTTCTGTGTTCTTCAATATGTTTTGCAGTGTACCATCGTATCACAACCACAGCCCGCAGTAACTGTTCTTATGAGTTTCAAAAATTTTTATGTAATAAAAATGCTTAGTTGTTTTTAAAAAGACAGTTTTTAATAATTTTTTAACTATTAATTAATATTAGAAGAAAAATTGTTTAATTGATTCAATAGGTATAATTATGCTCAAACATTGTTGTTTTCAGAATTAATGTATTTAAAGCAAGTTAAAATTACTTTTATTAAAGTTATAGGATTTTTGAAAAGATCGTACATGACTTATAATAAGAGAAATATTAGAAAAATTAAGGTATCGAGAGTTCATTATGATCTAATTTTTAATATGCAGATACATATTTTTTAATGCAAAAATAAAATATCTGAAAATTCCAAAAATAAAGGAAAATATTTTAAATTTCGAAATGTAAGGGATTGAAATGAAAAGAGAACTGAAAATCCCGGAAATCAATCGAGGAAAAGCAAAACTGGAAAACTAAATGAAAAGATACAAAGGAAATTAAAAGAAAATACTGAAAAACTGATTAAGTCAATATCAGGCCACAAAGCGAATTTAAAGATCCACTCAAATATTATTGTCAAAATTCAAACTAGAAAACTTAATATTCATTGTTTTATTTCAACACATGTCATCTTTCAACAAATTTTTAGTTGTCCTATTATTTCACATTTCAATCTTTTTCTTAATGTATAAACATATAAATGCAAATGTAATTCTTAACAAATTGTATAGTAAGAATATTGATTTCAAGAGGTAGACCACTCTGCTCTGAAAACAGGATAGTCATAGAGTGTCCACTTCATGGAAGCACATAAGCATATACGCACTTAATGTGTTATAAATAAATTACTGGTTAACTAGAAAGTTTCATAAAATATTCATAATCGTTTTTTAGACAAATTGGTATTTTCATTTATTTAGAAAAATAAATGAAACTGAAAAGTGGAGCATTGTACCCCAGATTAACCTATATGTTTATGCATAAGAGTTGTTACGATCAATATCGAAATCTATTAAGTTCGTCATTCGAATGGAGCATTCAAACGAACAGGTAAGTTAAAACTCAAGTTGGTGAAATGAGATAAAATTTTTTCTCCATTTTGTTAAAAAAAACAAAAAAAAACAATGTACTACATTAAAATACATTTTAAAACAAGAAAACTGTGTACCTAGCGTGGTACTTACAGAGTTAAGAAAACCAATAAGTTTCTGACAAATTTGATTAAGAGAAAGAATATTTTTTTGTTTTATTTATAAAACATTAAATATTCATTTTTTTGGTTATCAGCATTTTAATGCTTGGATAATTTTTATCTTCTGGACCATATACTTGATTTTAATTCCTTCACCAATGAAATTTGCACCAATTGCAATGTTACGTCAGGAACACCATGAGGAAAAGCGTCGCTATTGAACCTATTGCACCCACAAAATGAAAGCAGAACATTTTTTGAAAGGTACTTGACCCATTTGTGTTAACATTCGGAAGTGCATATCGATACTTGAGTAACCCTAATTTAGCGATGACTAAGACAGCTCACTATCTGTAATTCCGAAGCAACAACGATCCAATTACCAGTGTCCCACTAAACTATGTGTTTCAAATGTTGCCAATGAATCAGAAATAAAAATAACCAATTATTAAAATTGCACACGAGGAAATATATGTTAGAGATTTAAAATTTAAGGAAAGAATTCGTTAAATTAAAAATTGCAACCTAAGTATTTATTCTCTTCAATAAGATTTTTTTTAAATTTAAACAGGTACTGATTAGGTTACTGACTTTAAAATTATACAGTAAAAAAAGTTATAAAATGCATTGTGATCTGTTTGTAGTATCTAACATAAATTGTATTTAAAAAATACACATAAGAGAATGGGCAGGCATTGTTTATCAATTATCTATGCATATGAAATAATTATAATATACGACTAAGTAATTTTTATGATTGAAAAATGACCGAGATCTACCACCCTGCTCATTTTGAATTTTTTAGATATTTGGTACGTAGTAAAAAAATTATACAATTTTTTTCCATTGGTACAGTATTTCTAGCTAATTAGAAACTAAAATTTTTATTCAAATTTTAAGACGGAAAAAAAAATTTTTTTTGTGTTAGATTTAATTAAAAAAAAATCTCTTTTGTATTAGTGATGATTATGTTTTAAATTTTACACGTTTATTTTTTAAATAATTTTCGTTAAAATTTCGTGTCTTTTTACAAATTGAATAATTGTATATAACTTAATGTAAAATTCCTTGTGACAAATATATATAAATCCTCAACAGTTTTAATTTACGATTTTAAAAACAAACTGTATTTCTTTTGTATTCATATGGTATTTTCAGTGAATTTATTTTATTTTTAAAAGTTCTAAACATAAGCCAAAGAAAAAAAAAATAATAATAAGCTACATTATTGTATTAATTTTACATTAGACTAGTTCTTATTACTGTATTTGTTGATCCTGTTCTGTTATCAGTTCTTAAATAAGATTTTTAAATCCTTTAGAAATATATGGATAATGGTTGTCATTTTACTTCTAAAAATCGACTACTCTGCAAGAAAAGCACCAATTGCATAATCTAAAAGCAATTCAAAAAAAAAAAAAAAAAAAAAAAAAAAAAAAAAAAAGAAGGAAAAACACCATGACCTCTTAGTTAACTAAGTGAGTCGAAAACGTGAGTAATGGGGCATATGAACCTAGCTTAAAGGCTCGTGCTCACCAAGGCGACAAGATGCAAGCGACCAAAATTTGACCTCACCGCGGTCGCCTGAAACCGGTTTACAGTTCGCCTCGTGGAGTAGCCCAACTTTCAACTCCAAGCGGTTTTTCACTATGCGTAATGCTATTTCTGACGTTTCGCTGTGAAGGGGTCGAAAAAATTTGGTCACTTGCCTCTTGCATCTTCACGTCTCTCGCCTCGGTGGGAACGAGCCTTAACAGATAAGGACTGCTCCTATCTCCTCGCAAACGTGGCTCGGTGGTCTAGGGGTATGATTCTCGCTTAGGGTGCGAGAGGTCCCGGGTTCAAATCCCGGCCGAGCCCAACCTGTGTAACCTTTTTCCCCTTAATTTGATTGTGATATGCGCTAAATTACTTTTTTTTCCCCCACGAAATTTGGTTTGAGAAATAAATTAGCTATTTCTAGTACTCTAAATATAGCGGAAACTTAACTGTCATACCGAAAGCTATATTAGCCACTGCCAATATATTTTTACTAATCAATATTATTAATAAATATTTGAAAAAACACAACATTTTCCATAATTTAATAGTAATAATTAGGTTTTATAGTGTTCTTGTATGACTTATTTGAGCAGTCATTCTACAATTAAAATGTTGCTAGTTATGTCTCTTTTTCAATATATAGTGCTTTTTCTTTGTCTTTGTATGCGCGATACGCTATTACTCTGTTTTCCGTGATAACTTGAGTATTAAATGAACATCACAAAATTTCATCTGCTTGCTTTTGTAAAATTTCAATTTTTCAACCAAATTTCAAATAATATTGCTAAAAAATATAGAATAGATATAAAAACTGTTAATTTAATGTTCTATCTGCTTATTACGATGTCCAGTGTATTGAAGTTTAACAAATTTAGTTTTAAAATTTAAAGTTTTAATGACTAATGTCAATTATAACGTACTCAATAGATGGCAGCACAAGTATCATTTCTAAGCTCTCGATGGAAAATGGGGGGGGAATTTTCGCCCAGATTCAAGGATTCAAATACAAATACAATTCAAATGCATAATTTGCATTTACATAAGATTATTTTATTTATGCTTTTAGTATATAATGTGCCGAACAATCATATTATTTTTCAAAAATTCGAAAAATTCGTTTTTTTCACCCATGTGTAAGAAATTCCAACTAAATAGTCATTTATATTTTTTATTTAAAACTTCGATATAAAAAGTAATTAAAATTACAAAACTTCTTTTTAGAAAAATTTTCGATTGATTATTAATAGTATTTTCTAATACGTATTTTTAATAAGGGAGGAACAGTAAGTCTCGGAAAAACATTGTATTAATTATGCTATAGAGGTTTGAGTGGTTAATTTAACCACACCAGGTAACGTCTGTTGCCATGCTACGTCTGGAAAATGGTGTTAATGACCGAACCTAACTTTTTGGGAGGAGAGGGTCTATAAAAGATATTATAGCTGACCTTGGATGGAATATAATATTTTCAAAATATTACTTCCTTAAATTACGAATATTGAAAATTTATTAGCTTAAATACTTATTGAAATGATTAATATTCACTTGTCAGATAAATTTTTTTTACAATAACTGATGAGATAATTTTTTTCAGCAATAACTGGTTACTTTGTTGAAACTATTATTTAATCTAATAATATTTGTATCAGAAGTTTAAATAGATTAAAAAAAAATAATGAATGAAATGATATTTATGAAAATGTTGCCTTTTTGAATCTGATGATCATTTAATCCATAATTTTTTATTATTATTTTAACTATAACGTTATTAATATCGATTATATTTGTTTTTGATGGTAATATAATATTTTAGTAAATCATACATTATGTTAATGTTACTCATGCTAGTAAGTGCCTATATATTGGATATGCTAATGATGCATGAAGGTTAAAAACAATTAATTTTTTTTTATACTATAATGGTTATTGGAAAAAATTATAATACGAAGAAAATAATTATACTAGATATTTTTCTTTTGCTGAACGCATAGAAAAGTTTAAAAAATTCTTTTTTTAAATGCAAATTAAATTTGTAATTATTGTTAATGAAAAGTAGAGTTAAAATTGATAATTTCCTAATTGTTAAATTTAGTCTTACGAAATGTTAATAGTTCAGGATATTCAATAGCTTGTTAAAATTTAGTAATAACATATATTTGTCAAAATCTGATTTCCGTAAATTATATAAAATTGCATGGAAAGCTCAAGATATGCAACCTTGATATAATTTGGTAATGAATGCATTAGGAAATTTGAATAATGCTGATGGTTTGTTTTGAGAATTTAGTTCAACTGGTTCATTTAGGTTCATGTTCATAGAGCTGATAAAACAAGGACAGTAAATAAGTATAAAACACGGGATGAAATGTTTTATATATACGCGTTCAGGAAGTCAAAAAAGGAAAGAAAATGTAATGATATCACAATGATTGATTTTCTAAAAAATACCTGCCCACTGGTATTTAAATTCGCTCTGTTGCTACTAGCTAGAAGACTGTAATGTATCTATACTATCAAGTGTTACTATGGCATCAATGTATCTTTGAAGTCAAATGTGTCTACATATATATGATGTCAAATGTATCTGACGAAGTATATCTATAACATGGATGAACAATATCATAACGCATTGAAGACTTTTTCTTCATAATGACGTTTAGATGAAGACATCATAATGAAAAGGTTTGTCAATGAAGAGTTAGAGATTTTTCTCAATACACATCTAACGAGTCGTTTATTTGATCCGGTAAAAAAATTAACAATTAAGGATTCGATTAAATATAATTGATCCGGAAAAATTTTGAGATGGCAAGATATTAAATATGCTACAACTTCTCGTGATTTGGAAACACTGTCAAAAAGAGTCATCACGAAGTGATTTTTTCATTATTAACTATGGCATTAAATGTATCTATCTGACACATGTAACTTTGACATCAAAATGTAGGTATAGTGTATTCCTACTACAACCTGGATAACGCTGCATTTGCTACAGTTCTGTCGCTGTAGTGGCAATATGACCTCAGGTTAAAGTACCCAAGCATTAGTAAACAACTATAGAAAATAAAAAAAATAAAGTTTATCCGAATAGCATGGAAAATTTGGATTTCTTATCAAATCGAGTGTAATTATTATTAATTGCAAATATATAAATCAAGGAACGTTATCTTTTAATTATGAAAAATGAATATTCAATACAGTGCACGGATTATTGAAAAGAAAACTATAACCAATAACTTTTTAGAAAATTATTTATTAGGTAATTCGATAATTACATCACAAATAATGACCTTTTTAAAAAAAAATATTTGATTTACAAGCAATTTCTGTCTAGACCAAACATGATATCAGCTAAGTTTTTTTATTTCGCAGACTAAGCAATACTTTTTATTAGTCTACATATTAATTTTAATTTTATTTCAAATCTAATTTCAGAGTAAAACGGCTCTCTTCAATTACTAACTAACTTTTTTAATTATTTTGTCACTCTTGAACATTTTTTTGCTATTATTGGCTTAAATTGGACTGCAGTATTGATATTTTTCAGAGGAGATATGAAATTGATATTCCATAGTTCCTATGAACTATTATCATTCTATGTCTGGAGTAAGATATTGATATCCTTTAAAAATGATAAAAAAATTATCTTATCAGCTCTTGATTCTGGGTTTATTTTATTCTTTTTAAAAATAGATTAAATATACATGTTCTTTCACATTTTTTTTAAATGTGTTATTTCATTTTTTTTTACTTCATTGCTAAAATATTTTCAATTTTAACACTACAAATAAAAACAAAATAAATAAAATTTAATGAATTAGACAGAAAATCGTTACTGTGAAAAATATAAAGTAGAAAAAAAAATTAATAAAGCATACATCATCAAAAATAAAATCTTTTTATCGCGTCTCAAGGGAATTTTCATCATAAATTTACGATGCAGAATTTATTTTTTTAGCATATCTTCGCACAAAAAAGTCACAACATTTCTGAAATATTATTTAAGTTAAAAAAAAATGACTAAGTATTTCTGCATGTTTAGGAATTTTAAGAACATAACAGGTTTTTTTTTTATTCTCATAATTCATAGGTTTAGTAGCATCAAGGTCTGTGTTTATTCTTAGGGCAATACATAGCCTAAATTTTAGACAATATTACTTTAATAAAATTTGTGATAAGTTGAAATTTTTTTTAATAAATTTAATTAATCTCTAGATCACGTTGATTTCACAAGACAAATATTATTGTAATTTTTACAGTTTATAATTAAATGTATTGATTATGATTGATATTGAAAATAAGTCAGATAAAAATCTAACAAATTAAAACACTATTATTATCTAAACAATTAAGGTACTGTCCTTATTTAATCAATTAAGATAGTGTCATTATCTAAACAATTAATATAGTGTCGTTATCTAAAAAAATTAAGATGTCATTATCTAAACAATTTAGATAGGCTCATTCTAAACAATTAAGATACTGTCATTATCTAAATTAAGATAGTGTTATTATCTAAGCAATTAAGATACTGCCATTATTTAAACAATTAAGATAGTGTCATTATCTAAAAAATTAAGGTACTGTCTTTATCTAAACAATTATTTGATTATAAGAAGGAATTTTTCTATTTTTATAGTTCAATGATTTGAAGAAAGACATCTACATTTAAAAAGAAAATATGCTGTTAGTACCTTAAAATTCTAGTACAGTTAATGCTTTCGTTGTATTAAAGACACTTCTATATTCAATTCGGCATTTTATATATCAAGATGAAATTAAATTTAAAATAAAAATGACTAAAAACTTTTTAAAGTAAGATGGCTGTACGTAAGATAATATATCAAGATGAAAACATCTTAATATATTAAGATATTTTCATTTAACGAAATAAATACAAAATTTTGATGAACATTAATTTTATTTGACACTCTTTTTGAAAGTGTTTTTTAAAAATAAAGTTAATTCATCTATAAATGATTTTGATTTCATGAGAGAAATACCATTGTAACTTTTACAGTGTTTACTTTTATTATGATTAATGTTGAAAGCAAGTTAAATAAAATTCTAATAAATTAAGAGAGTGTCATTATCTAAACAATTAACAATGGTTTCGAGAAGCAAAGACAAACCGAAAACTCTTGAGTCTATGTCGGGGTTGGACACAATAAATACTTAAGACTAAGACAAATAAATACTTAAGATTAGACAAATAAATACTTAAGATTAGACAAATAAATACTTAAATACTTATAGTCCTTCTAGTGACTTCCAGGACAGTGGGGAGGAGGAGTGGAGGTGCGAACCTCTTAACTACCACTCTTTGACATCAAAATGCCCATGCATTTGAAATTAACAACATACTTTCATTTGATACATGTATAATAATAACAATAATAATAATAATAAATATAATATAATAATAATTAATCTGTAATATTATGTGTTATCATTATGATATATGCTATTTATAAAACCACTTGATATTCGTTCACTTATTCAATCGACTTTATATAAAACAAATGACGCATCCTAAGTAAAGAATAGTAAATAAAATTATGATTTTTTCAGTCACCATTCCTGTAATCTATTACTGGATACTATCTAACGACTAATTATAATTATTGGGAAGGACTTAACTGATTTTTATTTATGATCACAATAAAGGGATCTAAACAATCTATATAGTATTTATTAAACTTCTATCTAAACAATTAATACCGAAATTTTGTGTATTATATTTTCCGAACTTAAAAGATAAAGTTATAGAGATTTAAATTTTAAAAATAAGTTTAAAAAACATTACCTTGACATTTTTTGATAATTTTAGCTTTTTTTTTTGTAAGCTTTTTAATTTATTTAACTGTACTACAAGAATTATTATAAAAGTTGATGATTGCAGGGTGCTTTATCTGACGAATGGTGATAATTTCTCATGTAGTTGTATAGGAATCCATAACTTAATCTGCAATATTGTGAGTATTCCCTTCAGTTTTTGTTAGAAAGTCGAGGGGTATCTTATCCCTGATAGGGCCGAAGATTCAATTACAAATTTGTTTATCGAGGCTAAAAATAACATATAAATATATTTATCTTTTAATCAAACATGGAAAGGAACTAAGAATGGGGTCCCAAGAAAACACCACCACCAGGAAGCAAAAAACGTCAATGTTTTGACAAGATTACAAGATATAAAGGCATAGCCGAGATTTAATTTGTACGCTATTGCTGAAGGGCAGCATTTTGAGTTTGTAAACAAAGAACTGCATCTTCTAAATTGATAAAATATGTATCAGCGTTTTATAACATTATCAAAACAATCAGTTATGAAAATATTCCCCTGGCTGCTTTTCTGGCATCTTTTTATCTTTTGTTGTAGAAGAAAAACATTGTTTTTGCCTCGCTGAACAAGTTTGAAATTGGTTGTTTTGTGCTTCAGAGGGGAGCTGTATACCTCTCAGCCTCCAAAACATGAGAAAAAGTCCTTCAAACTGTTATTGAGTACACTGCAGTACATTGCAGAGAGTTCCTAAACAATCACACAAAAAATCAATAGCTAATTATCTGGCTTCAAAAAAATAGACCTGATCAGAAGCTTTCCTCATTGCATGTATGTTTTATCTTATATATTTATATAAAGTATTTTCATTTAAAATTTTGGAGGATTAGTTATTTTGACCTACCATACACCCAGATTATGATTTGCCCTGTCATAGACCTGTTAGACACCTAGACCAACGGAATTCAAACTATGTCTCACAAAACCCTTGGGTTTCACACAACTTTACTATATGCCGAACAGATTAATTTTTTTATTAGTTTGTAATAATATTATTTGTCAGGTTTCATAAATAAAAATAAAAAATAATATAATAGATCAAATGATTGTCAGCACTATTAAGAATATTTATTTACTTTTTTACATTAAGTAGATCATGAATTTGTCACGATTTTTATGACACATGGGAATAGAAATAAAATACAGGAACAGGCTGAATGCTGAATATAAAGTGCTTTATTCAAACTATATTTCTCGAAGTTCTTGTGTTCTGCACAACTTTCTAAAGCGCGGAACCAATTATTCCTTATATTAATTTGTAATAATATTGTCATATTTCCTAAATAAGATTTAAAAAAAATAATATAATTGATCAAATGATTGTTAAAACCATTAAGAGTATTTATTTACTTTTTAACTCTAAGATTTTGAATTTGTCATGTTTTTTATCACACATGGACATAGAAACAAAGTCTAGGAATAGTTTAGATGTTGAATATAAAGTTCTTTATTCAAACTGTATTTCTCGAAGCCCGTAAGTTCCGCACAACTTTCTCAAGTGTTGAAGTAATTATTTTTTTATATTAATTTGTAATAATATTATTTGTTTATTTCATAAATAAAATTTAAAAAAAATAATATAATTGATCAAATGCTTATCAGCACCATTAAGTGTATTTATTTTTAAACATTAAGTAAATATCATGAATTTGTCATGATATGAAATATAATTCCTGGGATAAATTATGTAGGAACATTTTTGAATTGTAATCGCCATGCATAATAAAAATCATGAACTTGTCATGATTGTCACGATTTCCATGTGTGATAAAAATCTTGAATTTGTCATGATTTTTATCGTACATGGGAATCGAAACAAAATATAGAAACAGGCTGGACGCTCAATGTAAAGTGATTTTACAAAACACGCTAACAAAACTGGATTTAGTACTTCGAGGAAAAAATGCTCATATATAACTTATCTCGGGCATTATATTTAATATTTAAGTATAATTATTTTGAAATTATCATTAAAGCTCTTTATTTACATTTCTTGGATTTAATTTGGAATTACTCATATTTCATTGCTCATTCTTTTCATACACTGAAGTGACAAAAGTCATGGGATACCTCTTAATATCGTGTCGGCCCTCCTTTCGCCCGGCGAAGTGCAGCAACTCGACGTGGCATGGACTCAACAAGTCGTTGGAAGTCTTCTGCAGGAATATTGAGCCATGCTGTCTCGATAGACGTCCATAATTGTGAAAGCGTTGATGGTGCAGGATTTTGGGCACGAACAGACCTCTCGATGATGTCC
Organism: Caerostris darwini; assembly: GCA_021605075.1. NCBI lineage: Eukaryota > Metazoa > Arthropoda > Arachnida > Araneae > Araneidae > Caerostris > Caerostris darwini. The sequence goes on from BPLQ01008836.1 coordinate 1,245,183, forward strand.
CATAAATGCTCGATGGGATTCATGTCGGGCGATCTAGGTGGCCAGATCATTCGTTGGAATTGTCCAGAATGTTCTTCAAACCAATTGCGAACAGTTGTGGCCCGGTGACATGGCGCATTGTCATCCATAAAAATCCCATCGTTGTTTGGGTACATGAAGTCCATGAATGGCTGCAAGTGATCTCCAAGTAGCTGAACATAAGCATTTCCAGTCAATGTTCGGCCCATTCGCACCAGAGGACCAAGTTCATGCCATGAAAAAACATCCCACACCATTACGGAGCCACCACCAGCTTGAACAGTGCCTTGCTGACAGTTTGGGTCCATGGCTTCGTGGGGTCTGCGCCACACTCGAACCCTACCATCAGCTCTTACCAACTGAAATCGTGACTCATCGGACCAGGCCACGGTTTTCCATTCATCTAGGGTCCAACCGATATGCTCACGTGCCCACGAGAGTCGCTGCAAGCGATGTCGTTCTGTCAGTAAAAGTACTCGAGTCGGTCTTCTGCTGGAATAGCCCAAGAAAGCCAAATTTCTCCGCACAGTTCTAACAGACAAGTCTCTTGTACGTCCCACATTGATTTCTGCGGTTATTTGATGCAGTGTTGCTTGTCTGTTAGAATTTACGACTCTTTGCAGACGTCGCCGGTCTCGGTCGTTAAGTGCAGGCGGTCGACCACTGCGCTGTCCATGGTGGGATGTTATGCCTGAAATTTCATACTCTCGGCACACTCTTGACACAGTGGATCTGGGAATGTTGAATTCCTTAACGATTTCCGAAATGGCATGACCCATGCGTCTAGCTCCAACTAACATTCCGCGTTAAAAGTCTGTTAATTCCCGTCGTGCCGTCATCATCACGTCAAAACCTCTTCACATGAATAACTTGAACAGAAATGAAAGCTCTGCGAAAGCACTGTGCATTTATACCTGTTCTACGCGATGCTACTGCCATCTGAAAATTTGCATATTGCTATCCCATGACTTTTGTCACTTCAGTGTATGTATCCTAGCTGTGAATATTTTTGTTATTTTTAAATGGGGACAGGTTCCAAAGAGTATTTCATAAGTGTTCCATTAAATGATAAACTTGAAGACCTCTGACCTAATCTACTGTAAGTCAAGAATGGCTTGCTTTTAATTTCTGTAATTTTCTTCGTAGCTAATTCAATGACTTATTTCTCAAACAATTTTGCTTACATTTTGTCAACGCTGTGTTGTTACTTTTATTTACTTATTGCAAAGTATTAAGTTATCTGAGTTGTCATCTTCATCTTTAGTGCAAAATTCTATGATTATTATGCATGGCGATTACAATTCAAAAATGTTCCTACATAATTTATCCCAGGAATTATATTTCATATCATGACAAATTCATGATATTTACTTAATGTCTAAAAATAAATACACTTAATGGTGCTGATAAGCATTTGATCAATTATATTATTTTTTAAAATTTTATTTATGAAATAAACAAATAATATTATTACAAATTAATATAAAAAAATAATTACTTCAACACTTGAGAAAGTTGTGCAGAACTTAAGGGCTTCGAAAATAGATTTACATACTTGATCACAGTTAACAATAGTTACCTAAAACTTTACAAAATAATTATCAATGAAACGTTTACATTACTGTGTCTGCATCATGTAGTATATAATGTGGTCAAAATTAACCAAACTTTTAATATGAGTGATATTCTTCAAAGTAAACGAACGCAACATTTTTTTTTAATAATTTAATAATTACAGATCCCTTATGGCGATATACAAATTAGAGGGCTTATTTTCTAGCGTATGATGAGAATATAAAAATAGAAACATTTTAATTTTTCTAAATAATTTGTTATTGTGTTACATCTATTTAGATTAAGCCCGTTAATATTTTTTCGAAAATCAGAGCGTCTTATAAATTAATGCCTCGAGGAATTTTGGAAAAAATTGGCATTAACCAATTTTGTAATTGGAGGTAAGGGGACACTTCTTCACAGGCACTCCATAATTGACACCACATTTGTCTTTGCCTAGCAGATTTTTAGTAGTACCCTATGAAATGCGATTTCCTTTTTTTAAACGTATGATTTATCTTAATTCACAAAAGGATCGGGCATCAGAAAAATAAATAAAAGTAAATTTACAGCTTCATTGCTTTTCTTTTCCTTTAAGGCGATATAAATAGAAGCAGAACGTAAACAAAAGGATAAAAAAAAAAAATCAAGCTGATTTCACGACTTTTAGCAGAAGTCAGTAAACAAACTGAATTTAAAAGAGAAGTTCGATAATTGCTTTTTTTACCTTTCTTTTCTCCTTTAATAAGCATCCGGATTAATAAACTATCAACGTTAGCAGATTAATTTTTTAGAGCTCTCCTAATTATAAGGCAAATGAATTTTAAAAAGTCCTACGACAGCTAATTTTCTGTAATTTCTTTTTAAAGATTTTGAAGAAGATTAAAACCTGAAACAAGAATCAGCTTTAAATTAATAAAACAATAAACATTTAATATTAGAACAATGTTTTCCAAGTTATTACAAAATAGGAAATAAAAATTTTTGCAAATTAACGGGGACTGAACGAAGGGTCATTATCTACGTTAGTTTTTTTATTTATTCTTACAATAACACCAGAGTCTCAACATTGTCTTGCTATGAAAGCATTAGAGACTGGCAAATGTTTAAGTAATTCATTACATAGTATATAACCATTGACAAAAACATGTTTCATTTTAAAATTGTGAAAGACAAATTAGCAATGACTGTTGATAGATAATACAATAAATGTGCAAGTCTACTTGGATCAATTTCGACTTATGAACAAAAACTTTCAGGCATGGGTATTGAAAAATCAATCAATAGAAACCATTTACTAATTACTTTTAGATATGGTTATTACAAAAATTGAGCCCATAACTAAATTATTTATTATATCAGTGTAATATGTATCAGACTCTTTATTTAATTTTTATTTATATATATATATATATATATATATATATTGAACAAAAACCAAATGCAAGTAAGAATGCAATATCATAACCTACTCGCAAATATAATGAAAGTTATTTAAGCTTTGTTTTCACTTGGATTGGAAATGAAGATGATCCTTTGCTGCTATGTTTAGTATGTGAATGTAAAGTGACAAATGGATCATTACCGTTTAGCAAACTGAATAAACATTTTAAAACTATTCACTCAAATTTTCAAGATAAATCTGAAAGTGTTTCAAAAAATTGCCTAAACAGCAAACAAAAGAGGCAAATACTTTAAAAAGTATAATAAATGTTTCTGTTAAAGCTCAAATCACTTTTTAACAAGTGTCAGAAAAAATAAATCAATTAATATAAAATAAATAAAGATGTACATTGAATTAATCAGTGTTTTTGAATTTGAATCGATTTTAGTAGAAACCGAGCTAAAAAGCGATTCAAAAGGCAAAAAAGTCAAAAGGTTTTCATTTATTGATTTTTATTTATTCATGCTTGTTCCCGGAGAGGCTTGCGCATTTTTATGCATTTATTATCTAGCAACAACCACAGCTACTTTGTTGAGAGCAATTTTAAAATGAAACATGTTTTTGGTTGGTTATCTCATAAAATACATAATGACTTCTTGAAATAAACATTTGTCAAGGGTTAATGTATGGATAGCCTGAGTAACACAAAACTCCAGTGTGAAGTTAAGATGTAAGCATATTATAAAAATATTTAGAATAAAACATGTAGTTAGGAACCATTTATCCTGGCAAAGCGCATTAGTAAAAAAGTATTTATCTCACAGCTTGTAATAATTAACAAAACAATCAATAATTTTTTTTTAATTTGAGTGTCATACTATTTTTTAACTATAACAGGATCCTGTTCCATGTTTTAATTTTTCCTCCAAAAGACAAAAATTTGAAAAACAGTTATATTTTTTATGACTTTTTAAAGTGAATTGGCAAATGACGAGGCTGGCGGAAAGAAATGCAATGGGCTGCATATGTAAATGAAGAATAAGTATAATCATACTTAAAACTCTTACTTGCAACCAAATATTTTTTATAAACGCTATTCCTGTTTTCATTTGAATTCAAATGAGATTAAATCGTCCTATTCACCGTAATATCGTTTAAATAATTATTTGGAGAGTCATTTAAGTAGTTGCATTAAGATTTTTTTTTGTACATTGGTGAACCTTATGTTCCACTCATATACTCAAGAGCCAAAATATTATGACCACCTGTCAATAACAAGTTGGCCCACCTTTGACGCGCAACACAGCTTTAACCCGCCTTGGCATGGATTAATACCACCACTTAATACCAGTTAAATACCACTTCCACCTGATCACGTGCCTTCCACGTCATCCAGGCGAGTTCATTGCAAAATGTAGGGGTGGTCATAATGTTTTGGCTCTTGAGTGTATATGGTACGTACGATTATCGACGGCTATGATATGGGTTTGGTTTGGCACCCTATGGTAATTTTTTGCATATTTTAGGCACTTACCTTTAGGCTTATTAGATCGGGACGTACAGTTTAACTTGGATTCCGAACCACTAACATGGAATGCCGTTTGAGAACTCTGTGGCCTCCTATCACTAACACCCGAGACATCAGATACGCTGGAGACACGGCTTTACGTGATCTTATAGCCTCGTCATTTACTCTAAGTCAGGAACTTGAGTCGTCTAAATGACGACAAATTCAAGCACGAGCAGTGCGACAGAGTCTATAACATCATGGATCTTCTGCACGAAAGTGCAATGAAATTTGCAAGATCATGCATTGTCAGCATTGGCAACCATTGATCTTTCCTAGAGCCCCCCACAGAGGTCGTTGCTCACCACATTGATGAACATGGGAGGTGTAGTGTTGCGTCATCTTTTGAGATAAATCTAGATTCTGTGTGTAACATCATGATCTTATTCTTGTGTAGAGGCATCGAGAGCAGCGATTATTGCCAACTTACATTTACCATTTTCATAAGGCTCAACACCTAAAGTGATGACATGATATGCCACTGTATACATATCCTGATCACCTCATGTTCACACAGACGATAACCAATCCGTTTTTATTATTTTTTTTGGCGTACTAAGGCTGACAGATGCAGCCTTTCTTCAAGATCATCGTGAAGTTACCTTTCTACAATGAACAATTGTATGTTGCTTCTGTTACTAAAATCCCTTTGATACAGAGGGTGTTCGTCAGTTTCTCCGAGTAGCACTTTCTCCAGATTTACCGCACACTTGAAATGCCAGGTTAGTGATTTTTAAGATACTGACATGGATCGACTAGCTAATAAATGCGATTAATGAACTCTAATATAAAATTAAATTGATTGGAATGTATCTGCGTTTCAAAATTTGTTCCACTCCATGCCTCGCCATATTAGAGCTGTTATTTTTGTCAGTAGCAGCTTCTCTGGAAATTGATTTCTGCACGTTTTCTAATTTATATTTGCTGTACATACAATTCTTGCCTTTCTCCAATAATACTGCATTATGTGATGAATATGATTCTGCTCTTTGTTTTCTTTCATAGCGTCCTTTGCTGTTTTTCCTGGTTTTCTTGTTGGTGCTTTTGCTTTCCTTGAAATTTTATTGGCCAGCAGTGTAATTGTGTTTATTGTGTTAATTGTTCTTGATTTTTTTATTATTATTCTTTTAATCAGCTAGTCAGCTAAAAATGTTGAGCTTCTACATAAAAGGGGGGGGGAGGCTGAATGGCCGAGTGTCTAATGTTCCGGCACTCGGTGCCACAGAATTCGAGTCCCGGCGGTGCCATGGATGTTTGTAGTGGTTCGGAATCCACTTTAAGGCATAGGTCCCGGTCTCATATGACTGTAGAGCGTCACAGAACCCAATCAGACTTCTCACTCGCATCATTCCCAAAGTGTAAAGGGGCAACTCAGCTGTAGGACAGTGATATGGTGTGATGTAGTAATAGTATATAAAATTGGAAGATTTTAAAATTGAAATTTTATAATAATGACTGTTTGCAGATATGTATATCTTTATTCACAAATACATGTATTATTTCTATGAATGTTTTTTATTTCTAGCGATTTATAATCAATTTGCCTAAACCAAACTTTTGACATGTTGTCATAGCTATTGAATAGTAGCTTTATACAAGCTTTATTTAGCTATGATAGTGGGAATCACGACAACTTCTCGTTAAAAAATGTCTTTCGATCAATTTCAATACGCTGTATAACGAAAGTAATTAATTAATGCAAATTAACGAAAGATTAGTGAGAAAATGTTTTACTTTACGGAAGATAATTGAAAGAAAAAATAATTTCCTACAACATAAATAGAATTTATCGGATAAAAACATGTTTTGCAAAAAGTGACTTTGCATAAGCAATAATTAAAAGTTCCTTATTAATAAGAATTATTTTTTTTTACGAGTAATTCTGATGAAACGCAGATTCTGAGTTTTTGATTTCAGTTTAAATTGCTTATAAAGTAAAAATATGCTTACCATGCATGTTTTTTGCTATGTTGACAATATTTTATTAATTATATTAAAAAGTCTCAGTTCATTATAATATTAATTTAGAGCGATGTGTTAGTCTTCCTTAGAATTTCTTAATTATTCTAATGAGAAAATTTTATATTCAGCATTTATGATGTTGAAATATGATTAGTTTTAGAGGAAAAAGAACGTTTTCTATCTAATTAGAAACCCTAGTAGATATAATGAGCTTTCTTTTGTCTAATGAGTTTAAATACAAAATTTGTTTGCTGCGCAGTTAATTATGTTTGCACATAAAATCCGTGAATCTATTCACAAATTTGCACGATAGTGCTTTTAATTTTCTCTCTTTCTTTATATACATATATATATATAAATTTCGAAGGATAATAGAAAAAGTGAATAAATTAGAATTTTAAATTCACGTTCTCAGCTTGATTAGTTTCAGAATTAATATGAGTTTTTAATGTTATTCTTTCCCAAGCCTGGCCTGATCTTTCAATGTATTGAAGTTGCTTCGGAGAAAGAAAAACCTATGTTATTTTAACTGTGAAGGTTTAATGTTAATTGACTCTAGAAATATATTTCACCACTCTTCGGATAAATGTGGATAGTTTTATTTTCTTTTATTTCTTCGATGAATGTATATTCCAGCTATTAAATGAGTGTATATTCTTTGTTCAAATGAGTGTATATTCTTTGTTCAAATGAGTGTATATTCTTTGTTCAAATGAGTTTATATTCTTTGTTCAAATGAGTGTATATTCTTTGTTCAAATGAGTGTATATTCTTTGTTCAAATGAGTGTATATTCTATATACAAAAGAGTGTATATTCCAGTAATTAAATGAGTGTATATTCTATATTCAAATGAGTGTATATTCTATATTCAAATGAGTGTATATTCTATATTCAAATGAGTGTATATTCTATATTCAAATGAATGCATATCCTATATTCAAATGAATGTATATTTTATATTCAAATGAATGTATATTCTATATTCAAATCAATATATATTCTATATTCAAATCAATGTATATTCTATATTCAAATGAGTGTATATTCTATATTCAAATGAGTGTATATTCATTCAAGTGAGTGTATATTCATTCAAGTGAGTGTGTATATTCATTCAAAAGAGTGTATATTCATTCAAAAGAGTGTATATTCATCCAAAAGAGTGTATATTCATTCAAAAGAGTGTATATTCATTCAAAAGAGTGTATATTATATATTCAAATGAATGTATATCCCCGTAAGAGGCAAATATGGCACACTAAAGTAGTGTCCCTCAGTGAAGGTGCCATTAAATTAGTGGATATCATAGTTCGGATATTGCAGCAAGCCATCATTTCTTATGTATATAAAGCAACAAATTGTGTTGCATTAGTTGAAAAGATGTCTGCAAAAGAATTACAAATCAGAAATAACGTCTTATTAACCTTGGTGATTTATAATCATTATATAATTTTTTTTCAATCTTTAACTTTTATTAATAAATAATTGAAATTATTTATAAATAAAAGTTATTAATAAATAATAAACATTTGAATGAATGAGATTAAAAAGTTTTATTATGAGATTAAAATTTCCCTTGAAATTAATATAGTAAGATTTTATGACTGCTTTCTTTTGATATCCTTTTGTTTGCTTCAAATATAAGCTTGCAATTTTTTTCCTCCTAAATTTTACTTTATTTACATTCATTTTTATTTTACTTAAAAAAAAAAAAAAAAAAACCATCGTGTGTATTATTTTTGCCTTTAATCTTCTTATACGGTTTTATCCACATTAGAAACGGATACTAGAACTAACTATTTTGTAAATCAAAAAAAATTATTTCCCATTTACGCCAATTACTTGCCAATTTACTTTATTTAATGTCTTTTTTATTTAGAAATAATGATGTTATCGATTAATATATAGGACTTTTATGTTATCGATTAATATATAATACTTTACATAAATTACAAATGATTACTAGTTTCATACGTTATTATTTTACTAATTTACCTATCACTTTTTTATTTTCTTTTAATTCCATGTTATTTAAAGATATTTTATATATTGTTTTTGTTGTATTAAAATTCTGATCCAAAAATATTACCAAGCATAAATTTGGTGGGATTATCTATTGTCTGGAAGGAAGAAATTTTATGTTATAATGTAGAGATTATATCTCCGCATTTCTTTACATTTTTCGCTTATATTTTTTTTATTGCAATTTACCAAAGTAAAAAATATATCATTGTATTGCAGCTCGGCAATGACGGATCTTATCAGCTTATTTTAAATAAAATTATTACTCATTATTATTGTTATATAAAGTGAATTCAAATTCTTGAATGATAACGGCATTCAATCAAAAAGAATTTACACTCACGTATACTAGTGTAGTTCAATAGCGTATAAAATAAAATACCAGCGTAGTTCAATAGGTCGTACAGAACTTTTTTGCCAAGCAATTGATAATAGAGAGCTTAAGTGTACCGTTATAGTGATGTAAAGTCTAAATTTGGAATCTTATTCTTCACTGTGTATGCGTTTATGTAAGAGAATTAACATAATGAGTAAGCGTCTGTGTAATGGTATGAAAAAAGTTTTAAAGGTTTTCTACGACAAAAAAATAAATCTCATGTATAATTGGTTAAATATATATTAAATGCTCAATGAATGTCTAAATATATAGAAAAATAGACTGCAGATAACCAATCATTCACTTAAGGCGCATGCACACCAAGGAATTGAGCGTCGAGGCTTAAAGCATTGACCAATCACACACCTTAATGCTCCACATCTGAGGCTCATAACTGGGTGGAGTTTCACGCCTCCCCGCTCAACGCTTTGTTGTGAATGCGGCTTTAAACCTGGATGTTAAATTCATGTTTCGGGGCCATTATGATCTTTGTTATTACGAAATTAAGAGCAGTTATTTTGAAGTCTGCTTTAAAGGTGTTTGGTATTTAAATAACAATTGAGTTTTTATAGGGATCTATTGTTTTCAATTATTTAAACAGGCGAAGAGAAAATTAAGCTTAGAAAGAAGCCCAAAAGAATAACCGAGAACAACACCCTCAATTAAAAGTGCATCAGGGGTGCATCTTCTTTAGATGTGTACGGGTGTCACGACCCCGGGGCAACCCAGTTATTTTTTCCTTCATTCTTTTGTACTTTTTATTTTTCTCTTTTTCACAGTCGAGACCATAGACCTTCTTATTATCGCACAGATCATTGTGCCTTATAAAGAGATTTGTTTTACGTATTTTTTCTAAATTTTTGCTTTATAAACCTCTTGTGTTTTGCATTGCTATTTATTTTAATCATAACTTTATACAACTCTTCGTCCTTTAACCATTACATTTTACCAGAATTTAAAAAAAAAAGTACTGTTGTTCGGCGCACATGGCCAAAAAACCCAAACCAACCTAACAATCAATTAAAATTATTGTGTGGAAGTATTAAATTTTGAATGTAGAGTTGATTAAAAAAACATAGCTGTAGTAATCTTTTTATTACATTAACATTAATGTAATACAATCCAATTCTAGCCTTTCATATAATTGTAAAATACTAGATTATCGAATAACAGTTATTTTCAAAAATGAAAGGTATGCTAAATAAGACTTTTCATCCGCAATAAATTTAAAGTAGACTTATATTTGCTGCTGGGCTATTATCTCTTTATATCAGGGGTGGGCAGAGGTTAAGTCATCATACAGATTTCATATTTCTTTTGGGAGGCCATGTCATATTTTTAATAAAATTGCACACAATAGATAATATTTAACTTTATTGAGAATCAAATAGGCAATACGAATTAAAAAAAAATATAGGCAACAATTTTATAAAATAAATACAAAAATAAAAAAATGAAATGAAAAAAATAATAAAAACAATATGTTTAATAATTAGAAGTCAATGGATTTTCCTTTAATTTTTTAAAAATCTGGAGTGTAATTTCTCAAGGCTGTTAGCAGCAATTTTTTAAGATGCTATATTAGTTGATTGTGAGCAACATTTTGAATGGACAAACTTCATAGTTGAGTATAAACATTTACAGGAATATGTAGTACCAGAAATTGAAAATAATCAGCAAGTTGCTTTCAAAGTTAAGATATTTTGTTTCTGTCACATAATGCCAAATCTCAGTGACGGAAAGAGATTTGTAATGTCTGGTCCTCTTTTCATTTCTAATAGTACTTGTAATTCTCCCGATGCTGTGTCAAATAGAATCTGGAAAACCATCTTGAGTAATACAATTGTAAATGGATTAACAAAAAACGCAAATGTAGATTTTAAATTAAGCAGATCTTCAAATTTAGTTGGCAACCTTATGGCCAATTGGCTAGCGCTCTGGCCTTTGGTACCGCAGGCTTCAGGCTCTTATCTCGGCAGTGGCATGAATGTTTGTTAGTGGTTCGGAATTAGGTCTGATAGCCGAGTGGCAAGCGCTGTGGCGCGCGGACGCACAGGTATCGGATTCGAATCCCGACGGTGCTATGGAAGTTTGTAGTGGTTCGGAATCAACTTCAAGCCGTAGGTCCCGGTCTCATATGACCGTAGAGCGCCACAGAGCCCAATCAGACTTCTTCTCACCCACATCATTCCCAAACTGTAAAGGGGAAACTCAGCTTTAGGCACAGTGATGTGATGTGGCGTTGCATAGCGAAGTAGTAGTAGTGGTTTGGAATTGGGGCTTGATGGCCGAGTGGCGACCGCTATGGTCTTTGGTACAACAGGCTTCAGGTTCGTATTCCGGCGGTGCTATGAATGTTTGTAGTGGTTCGGAATCCACTTTAAGGCGTAGGTCCCGGTCTCATATGACCGTAGAGCGTCTCAGAGAACAATCAGACTTCTCACTCACATCATTCTCAAACTGTAAAGGGGCAACTCAGCTCTAGGAACAGTGATGTGGTATGGTGTAGCAATGGTTCGGAATCCACGTTAAATTCTAGGTTCCAGTCTAATTAGCCTGAAGTGAGCACAAAATAAGCGTAGAGCGACAAACCAAATCAAATTTATTTTTAAAATTCGTTTTTAGTTCTTCAACCTTTTCTTGATTTTCATTTACTTTATTTTTCTCGATATTAAAGGAATTTGCTTTTAAACTAGAAAAATGTTTAAATATTTTTGACTTCAGATTATTCCCGTGGTAAATTTAATATAAAAATACACTGCGTCATTTAAATGCAGAAAGAACCTTATACGGTTCTATGAGCCGCATTCGTCAACCATTGTTATATAGGATAAATAATTTATTTTAGAAAAAGACTAGTTTATATTTCCACATTAAAAAGAAATGAATTACGATATTTCAATTAAATGAAAACAACTTCCGTATCAGAGAAGGGAAAAAGAAAAATTTCATAAGAATCAACATCTTAATTAAACCTATGCCTAAAGGAATATCAAATTGTGCTCTTTTCAATAGATAGGAATATTTTGCTGCATAACATTCTCATGAAATATTGTATCTTAATAGGAAATATTTCATTGAAGTTTTTAAAAAATCATGCTTTATTTCTTAGTTGCAATATGATTTCTGGCTGTTATTTTACATTTGAAGAAATGCTTTATGATAAGTATATGAGATTGTATTGACGTCGTAATTTTAACTACCTATCTAAATGAATATTCTTTACTTTCTTAAATTTAAATAATTCTGTACCTTATTATTTATTTACTTTACTAAAATGAATATATATACTAATTACTAATGCATTAATTCTTATATATTGCAGAGTATTTTTAAAAATTCAAAGTTGAATAATTATTTACTTGAAATATTATTTATTTTAGTCATATATAATGTATTCATTATTTATTTCTTTATATTATTATAGCTACAGATCCTGAAAGCATCATTTCTTGGAAAAATAATAAATGACATTTATTCATTCTCTTATATTGATTAAAACTATTTCTCTCCGTCAGTATGAAGCCATATAAAGTAAAGGATTATGAATGCATAAAAGCATCTAGCAATGATATTTGAGAATTATTAATGACTAAATAATTAAATAAAAATATCTTAGTTTTATATTATACTATTATTATCTTATATATTATTATCTTTATATTATTATTAACTTATATTTACTTTTAAAAAAATGCGATAGGAATTTTGAATGTTTAAATTGATGTAAATAATGTAGGAAAATGATCTATAACTATAATATAGTAGCTTCGAAATCTATGAAAAATTAATTTTGATATAGTTTGCAAAATAATTAATGTAGTTCTTAAAAAGTATACCGAATGATAATTCACTGTAATTAAAATGCAAGAGCAAATATTTTAAAATTTATGATTTATATTATTTATAAAAAAACAAAGCTAACTTGACTATGGTATCACAATAACAATTTTCCATACTGCCAAAAGGTAAATTTTTTAATCATCCTTCACTTTTACTTAGACTTAAGTATTGTGATTTATACATGTAAAATTTTTGTATCTCTTTTAACAAATTCTGGTAGATCTCATTGATCACCAAATCAATATTTCTGAGGCCATTCTTCTTGGCTATCTTTGAGTTACATCATCAGAAATTAGGAATTGCAGGTTTGAATCTGTATCTTAATTGCTTTAAGTTAGAGTTTCTGAAACTTATTCTATCGTAACAAAATTTACAAATCCTAAAGTTTTAAGGGAACACTTTTTTTTCTAATATAGAAAGATAAGCTTAATTTTTTCAGTTTTATCAAAAATTAACTTAAAAAATTGTAAGAATAAAAAACAAAATAAACTTTTATTCCAAAGTTTTAGTTATACAAAACAGAACTCATCAAAATATTTAATAAAAGTAAATAACTTAATGATAATAACACTCTCAGAATTCAAAAATATAAAAAAAAATTCCAATTTTCATATAAGTTATGTAACAAAAAAATAGGTGATGTCTTCTGACTAATTTCTTTATATTTCTTTAAGTGAAGTCAATCCAATTATATTATGAACTAATTAAATTCGTTATTATATACTAATTAATTCATTATTATTAAATTCCCATTTATTTAAATTATATACTAATTAATGGCATCTCATGATAAATGAAATTAAATTTATTTATTTTTTCTCTTGAGTATGTATTATGTGCACACATAAATAATTGAAGGAATCATTTTAATTTTTAATTAATGTTATTCAGCAATTCTTTAATTTAACGTGAATCATATTTTTAAATAATTAATTTTATGTTCTTCTATATTGCAGAATTCTGACTTGCTTGAAATTTTTTTTAACTAATACTTTATGTAAATAAATATTAAAATAATAATCAAGTAAATAATCATTTAAATGTTTAGCTAATATTATTCAGCAATTTTTAAATCTGTTGGGAATCCTATTTTTAAATACTTAATTTTATATTCTTCTACTATTGTAGACTTCTGACTTGCTTGCAAATGTTTTTTAACAAATGCTTCAAGTAAATAGTGGCTAGCGCTCTGGCGCTCGAGTCCCGGCGGTTTGGATGTTTGTAGTGGTTCGGAATCCACTTTAAGGCGTAGGTCCAGGTCTAACACGATCGTAGAGCGTTGTGGAGAGTGACATATTAAAAATAAGGAAAACTAACTGTTCGTATTAGTGATTAGGGGAATATAGTCCTTGTTGCTTCACATCCCCATATGCCACTTCATTCATCAAAAAAACTTCAAGTAAATAAATGCTCGAAAACGTTTTTCACTGAGCTTTAGTGCGAAATAGCGATTTCGTAAATTATGAGTTGCGCAAGCAACGGATCACTGAATTTTTAAGCTTTTATTGTATATTTCCAGAATGCTTTATATACACATGTTTGTGAAAATTGCAACACCATGAAGCACTGACGCGAGTGAGCTGAAATTTTCAGGAAATGCAAATTAGCTCATGATATGTAAATGATTAGAATTTCAAATCCGTAGCGCATGCGTATGCTGAGCAGCGCCCTATGAACGGCGGATGGATCCGAATAAATAGATGGCTATAGCTAGGCGTGTATGGTTATCGGTGGTTATCTGCTAGTGGTAAACGTTAGATAAATCGTTACTTATGCCTCTTCGACGAAAGAGAGCGAGATTTGAACAACTTACAGAGTTTAAACGGGGGAGAATCATCGGCCTTCGTGAAGCTGGATTGTCTTATCGTGCAGTAGCCGCTCGTGTGCAGCGTAACAGCAGCACAGTGATGCGTCTTTGGAAGCAGTGGACGGACGAGTGTCGGAAAACTCGGAAATCCGGAAGTGGACCCCGAAATGTGACGTCAGCTCGAGATGATAGACACCTGGTCCGCATGGCGCTGACGGACCGTACAGCTTCCTCTAGACAATTGGCAGCACAGTGGTCAATAGCTACAGGTGTTTCATTGTGTGCTTCATCAATTCGTAGACGTCTGCTGCAGCGTGGACTACGCGCAAGGACTCCTTTATACAGGATCCCTCTCACGCTAAACCATCGCCGCCTGAGGCTGCAATGGGCCTCTCAGCTTAGATACTGGCGTGCTGATTGGCAGCATGTCGTGTTTTATGACGAATCCCGCTTTAATTTGTGGTACCATGATGGCCGCATTCGTGTCAGACGCTATGCCGGTGAACGCCACCTTCCGGAGTGCATTATCGAACGCCACAGTGGACGAACACCAGGAGCTATGGTCTGGGGTGCCAAAGCATATCATGGACGATCTCAATTGCTAAGAATTGTGAGCAGTCTGAACAGCAACCGGTACATCAGTGAAGTTCTACAGCCCCAAGCTGTTCCCTTCCTTCAAAGCTTGCCAGACGCTGTATTTCAACAGGACAATGCCCGCCCTCATATCGCTAGGACTGTTCAATGCTTCTTTGCAACGCGGCCGGTACAGCTTCTTCCTTGGCCTGCGTATTTCCCGGATATGTCGCCGATAGAACATGTGTGGGATTTCGTTGGTCGGCGTCTCGCTCGTGATCCTCGTCCTGTTGCTTCTGCAGACGAACTTTGGGTGCTCATACAAACAATATGGAATGCTCTTCCTCAGGCAGACATTCAAAATTTGTTTGACTCCACGCAACGTCGTGTAACAGCACTTATTGCGGCACGTGGTGGCTACACAAAATACTGCTTCCGATCTCTTGTTATTGTTTGTTTGCTTTGAACATTTAATCATTTATTTGTACCACTACCACTCAACTGTGTATTAAATTTCTTTCACTTATGACGATTCCTTCATGGTGTTGCAATTTTCACAAACATGAGTTTATGAATTATTTTGGTTCCGGTCACTAACAGCGTTGTCAAAATTTGCGAAAACTTAAACTTTTTAAAATAATTTAGCATGTTAATTTAAGCAAGATATATAATTTTTAGAACAATTATTTATTTTATGTCAGGTTAATTATTTAAAACTTTTATCTTTCAACTTAATGATTTAATTAAGATTTTAGTAACAATCATAGTATTTTGAAATACAATAATCTCTCTAAAATACCAATAAAACATACAATTTTATTATATCTTCATCTTCAACGGCGCAACAGCCCCATGGTGTGCCAAGGCCATCTACCTGATGACAGATTTCGAAACAGGGGATGCTTACTTTTTACGGGGGTGGATTGTTAACCCTACTCGCAACAGTCGTATTAGACCGGAACCTACAGTTTAAAGTGGATTCCGAGCCACTACAAACATCCATCGCACCGCCGGTACTCGAGCACGAAACTTGTGGCACCGAGTGCCACAGCGCTAGTCACTCGGCCATCAGGCATCTTTTATTATATTAAGTTTACATATATATAAACTATAATGTTAAATATTATAAATAATATTAAGTGTTTTGCATTACATTTTTAAAAAGAAATGAACCTAGTAACTTTTGTAAGATGGCAAATATTTTCTATATTCTATAATTAAATCTACATGTTCTACTACAATTCATTGTATGTAAACTACTTAATCTACATAATCTACTTAAAATTGATTGTATGTAAAAATAAATCTTTAATTCTATGATGAACATTGTTTCAAATTTATCCAATGCCTTACAAATTAAATCTCCAACTTCTGAAAAGCCTGCAAGCATCAAGTTGGTTTGCTACCAGAAATTACTTCACATTAAATACATCATAGAGTATGTGAAATGAATTGATGAACATGTAAAGAGAAACATCACATTTTCTATGCAGTTTTTAGACATGATTTTTTTTCGTAGTAAAGGAATAAGTATAATGCACCTGAAAAGCATGGCTTGCTACTATAAGTTGGTTTGCTACCTGAAGTTACTTCTCATTAAATATACCAGAGAGTATGTTAAATGACTTGCTGAGCATGTAAAGAGAAACATCACAATTCCTACGCAACTATTAGACTTGTTTTTTTTCGTAGTAAAGGAATAAATATAATGCATTTGGAAAGCCTGCATGCATCAAGTTGATTTGCTACCATATGTTACTTCACATTAAATACACCAGGGAGTATGCCAAATGACTTGCTGAACATGCATACAAAATGCGATGTTTCTCTTTACAATCCTTAGACTTGATATTTTTTGTAGTAAATAAATAAATATAATACATCTAAAAAGCCTGGTTTGCTACTAGAAGTTTCTTCACGTTAAATACATCAGAAAGTATGTCAAATGACTTGCTGAACATGTAAATATGAGCATCATACTTCCTATGCAATTTCTAGCCTTGATTTCTTTTCGTAGTATATGAATAAATATAATGCATCTGAAAAGACCGCATGCCTCAAGTTGGTTTGCTACAATAAGTAATTTCACATTAAAGACACCAGAGAGTATGTCAAAGGACTTGCTAAACATGTAAAGAGAAACATCACATTTCCTACACAATTCTTAGACTTGTTTCTTTTTCGTAGTAAATGAATAAATACAACAAAGGGAATTATACACGAAAATGTTTCGGAGCAATGTTTCTTTCGAATATTATGTTAAAAAAATACATATGCCCCTTTTTGTCTCAGATTTCGTGAAATGCATTCAAATGGAATCTTTTCGAAAAGAAACAAATGGTATTTAAAGAAAATCAATCGAGTTAATGGAGCGAGGAAGGTGATAAATTTCATTCAGGCTTCTATCTAAGCCTGCATCTAATTACGTTTGAGAGACTGGAATTGTTTCTCCAAAAATCCCACGAATAACCATTGAGACAATGAAACTGTATTGTTTGATCGTAAATTTTATCTCGAATTGCGAGCACTTTGTTTTAGGAAGATATAGATTCTCGTATAATGAGGATTAACTTCTGAGAAAAAAGATAACAGCAAGGTCATTAAACATGCTCGGAATTAACATGAAGTGTTTACTTAAACAAGCTTTTGAAGAAAAAATGGAACTAGGCTTCAGATGGAAGAACTTCACCTAGAATAAGAAAAATCAATTCAAAAGTAAGTTAAATAAACTTGTAATTTTGTTGCTTTCACAGTTTAAGATGTAACTTGATTTCGTATCTTGTGAGTATCGTGCGTTTTTTAGTGTGAAGATTTTCCTGCCAGTAAAAGATTTTTTTTCCTTTATATCATAGGCCTAAATTGGGGCCTGATGGCCGAGTGGCTAGCGCTCTGGTGCTCGGTACCACAGGTTTCGGGTTTCAGTCCCGGCGGTGCCATGGATCTTTGTAGTGATTCGGAATCCACTTTAAACTGTAAGTCCCGGTCTAACATGGGCGTTGCGGCGGTTTTGTTACTCAGTCTCCGTAGCTCATCTTTAAGCTATACGCACCCCTTGGGTTATGTTAAGTGTTTAACGTCGGTGCAGCCCTTGCTGATGGCATAAAAAACAACTGTCTAAGTATTTGCCAGCTACATTAGAAAGGAAAAAAAAGACCCCAAACTACCACACAGCATCAATTTATGATAATTCAATGGTTATTGAATTTAAGGTTAATTACTTTGTATTTGCGTGTAATTTGGGGACAGTCTGGAAAATTCCAACAAGGCAACCCGACTATTGATGGCAGACACTTGTATCAGGTGTTAAATCTTCTTTTTTTTCAATGGCGCAACAGCCCCATGGTGGACTAAGGCCGTCTGTCTATTGGCAGATTTCGAGACATCAAATGTTTTCTTTTTATGGGAGAGGGTTGTCAGCCCAACAATTATATTAGACAGGGACCAACGGTTTAAACTGGAATCCGAACTACTACAATCATCCATGACACCGAGCACTAGTCACTCAGCCATCATGGCACCATTTTTCCTATTACCTTATGTAATTCTCTGTTACTAAAATAAAAGCGGTTTTTAATTTATTTTACACTGGTAATAACATTTATATAAATTTATTACAAGCAACCACAGTCACGATTGCGCAACACATTGCGTTGTAGAAGCATGGCAGATAGCACATTGAAAGGAGACCAGTTTGAAATTCGACAAGCGGTACCGAACCTGTCTATGTAGGGGATAGGAACGATAAATCCATACACCAGAAAACCTTTCTGTCGAGACTGAGACGGAAGGAGAAAGGTTATAATCTCCTCCCAAATACCCTGCCTGGTGTTTCAAAATTGTGTTAAAATAATGTGGATAAAATATAGCAAAACTCTAGTGACGCTGAATCTGCTAGATATGTACCGTTCTAGTGACAAATTACTTTTATATAAAAATGCCCGTCATTCGAAAACAGCAGCAATGCAACATGTATAAGTGGAACACGAGATCCCTGATGCATTTCATATTTTCTGATGTGCTAAAAAAGAAATATTTTATGAGTGTCATGTGGTTAGCTGTATTCTATATGCTCCGGGCCAAACTCCTTCCGACAAAAGAAGTTTCGTTAGAGCTCCCACAAATATTATGCCCAACTCGTGGCTCAGTGCACCGTGGTTCAATGCGTCGTTGATGAGCATTACGAAGGAGTTTCAATCCGCTGGCTGCATTGTTGTAGACACTGTTTCAAAAACGAGGAGTCTTAAGGGCATTTGTAATGTTCAGCATCTTGCCACGTTAATCAGACAAAATGGTGGGAGTTTACCGGGTTTTCACCCATACAGTATAAAAAGACGGGGTAGTTCCCCCTAAAAGTCCTCCCGAAGGTACTGCTCTCCTTCTTCAGCGACTCGAAGCCGAGCCGGACTTCTACCAACGGTTGTTCCTTTAAACTGTCCCTTTAATCCACTTTAAACTGTAAGTCCCGGTCAAACATGGGCGTTGCGGTGGTATTGTTACTTAGTCTCCGTAGCTTATCTTTAAGCTATACGCACCCCTTGGGTTATGTTAAGTGTTTAACGTCGGTGCAGCCCTTGCTGATGGCATAAAAGACAACTGTCTAAGTATTTGCCAGTTACATTAGAAAGGGAAAAAAAGACCACAAACTACCACAACAGTTATTGAATTTAAGGCTAATTGCTTTGTATTTGCGTGTAATTTGGGGAAAGTCTGGAAAATTCCAACAAGGCAACCCGACTATTGATGACAGACACTTGTATCAGGTGTTAAATCTTCTTCTTTTTCATTGGCCCAACAGCCCCATGGTGGACTAAGGCCGTCTGCCTACTGGTAGATTTAGAGACAGCAAATGTTTTCTTTTTTACGGGGTAGGGTTATCAACTAACGCCCAACGCTCTACAGTCCTATTAGACAGGGAACTACGGTTTAAAGTGTATTGTTAAATCTTCATCGAAGTCTGGAAAACTTCAATCAGGCAACACAACTATCAATGGCACGCTTGTATTAGGTGTTAAATCTTCTTCTTCAATGGCGCAACAACCCCATGGTGGGGCCAATGCCTGGCATATTTTGAAACATGACATGTTTTCATTTTACAGGGTAAAGTTGTCAGCCCTACTTCTAACCCTCTACGGTCTTATTAGACCGGGATCTACGGTTTAAAATGAATTGTTAAATCTTCATCGAATCTACTCTTTTTGAAATCATAGACTGTTACATACTATTCTAACAGGTTCAAACATTTGCATCTTGAGCCCCTTTACGATAAAAATACTAAATATTCTGAGTATTAATATTCATATTTGTAAAATATAAACATTCACTATGCTAAAAATCATGTGCTAGAAACTTTTCAAATTTTATTTTAATTTGTATAGCCGTAACTTCATATAAACTAATTTTATATTAAACCATGAATACAAATAAATATTACTTCAACATACGAAATTAAAAGACATATTTAATGGAATACTAACTATAAAAATATTTGGAACAATTAAAAACGGTTAAAAACAATTAGTGAAAGAGAATAGAGTACAATAAAAATCAAAGTGTGGAATTAAAGAGAAATTAAAGTTAAAAACTGTTCATTAATACTTAGAGTTTTCTTTATCACAGGAAGAATCGTACAATTCTCTTTAAGAAGCATAAAGGAAACCGTGTTGCATCAGAAGAAGACTTTTATCAATTGCTTTCGCTTTTCACTTGCAATTTTAAATTTATCTTACATTTGAGCTGCATTGTTTATCTCTAGTGGTGAGACTTCACTACAAATGACATGACAGGCTTCAGATTCGAATCTTGGCTGTAGCATGAAGGCTTGTTCGTGGTTTGGAATCCACATTAAACTGCAGGTCTCGATCTAATTAGTCGAAAGTGTGCAAAAAATTAAAGTAGAGCGACAAACCGAACCAAATGACATTGCTATGATAAATAACTAATGTTTTAGGTTTGTAATATTTATTTGTAATAATGTTTGAGGAATTAATTAATCACTAGATACGACTCTGCGCTGTCTGACGACAACAATAACAACAAAGAAATAACCATCCATTTTAGTTTTGCTCAATTTTATTTGGAAATGTATCTGTTCAAAATTAAAGAATGAATTTTTTAGTAAATAGCCTCAAATTACACGAATCGATTAAAGAAAGCAATCATTTTTATCCATGATCATCTTTTACCTGTTAACATTTTTTAACAATAGAAAATCGAAACTAACGCATACTGAGTAAACTATTTTTAAATTACCTTATTATTATTTTTTTTTTTTTGCATACGTAAAAAAAAGCTACCTTATAATTTTACGATGCCACAAAATGCCATCAGAATTTCTTAACGACTGATATCCCCTTATTTTTTTTATAATAAGTAACTAATGACGCTCCAGATGGCCCCAGTCATTTTTCTAATACCTGGTACTATCTAGTGATGGAAAATATAAAACATCATTCAATTAAAAGACAATTAATAAAGAAATTTTCATAGTTTTCGGATATGAACAAGATAAAAAAAATTCAATAAAAAAATTGGATATATGTATATAAAGAACTCAATGCAACAATACAAAAACCGAAGGAGAACTGAGAAAGAATGAACTAGGAACACGATCATTTTGAACAACAAAATCCGCAACAATATTCGCTACACACAAATTGTGTAAAAAACTATCATAGCATTCGAAATACAAAATCCCTGAAGTTCCTCACATTCAGATCTCTTTAAGAGGGAGGGAGAGAGAGAGATAGAAGGGAAAAAAAATCGTTCAACCGTATCTTTATATAAATAAAGATAGATTATTTCTGATACTATTATCTTGTTACAATACAAAACTTAACCATACTTTTTGAAAAATGCACCATTATTTATTTATTTAAAAGCTGAGCAAAAGCAAATCTAGCATGAAATCAAAATCATTTAATCAAGTTAACCAAATATTTCGGTAAATATTATGAATTTTCTTTCCTTTTCTATGAGTGTGCTATATAATGCGAAACAATTTGGGATATTAAATTTGACATTTTATTTTTAATTTTCTTTTTAACGAAATTGAAACATCATCATGCACATATTTTGTAAAAATAATACAAAGTTGTATTCAGTTCAAATATTATGCTATACACATTTTGTTATTATAAATCATTTAAATGTATTAGTATTTTATTCATTTAAGTATATTTTCCATGTTTTCTCAGTCAGTGATGCATGAAATCGCTAAGATGTCAGTATCATTAAAGTAGTGAGCAATGGCGTAACAATAGGGTGGCAAGATGGGCAAATTGCCACGGGCCCCGGCCCGAGCAAAAAGGCTACGAGTACAGGAAAGGCCTGACATTTATTAATACAAAATGAAGTTAAATTTATTAATTCTTGTATTTAATGCATTTAATATACTAAAGTGATACATTATAAAAAATTGTGAATCAAGATTTTGAACGTATCTATTTGTATGAAAAATGTATCGCATCTTGTAGTGATAGTAATAGAATAGTTAAGCACGGGTACTCCCGATGCTAGGAACTTCCTAGGAAATAAGTGCGAGTGGGAATTCCCGCTGCTACTCATTAAGTCATTTTTAAATTCACTTGTTAGGGAATTCTCAGTTTTTGCTTCACTTTTATACATGAAATAAAAAGTCTTCTTGCATAAGGGAACTGAGTGATTTATTATTCATATGGAATTATTTTGTCTTCGAGCTTTCCTGACTGCATTCATGTTATTTGTAATAATTCCAATGACTACAGCTAGTGCTGAGAAACCATTCTCGAAATTAAAATTGATAAAAATCTATTTAAGAAATTATATGGGACAAGACAGATTACGCAATTTAGTTATTCTACACATCGCACATTCCATGGCCCGAAACTTGATCTTTGATGCTCTCATTGACACTTTTGCTGA
Organism: Caerostris darwini; assembly: GCA_021605075.1. Lineage (NCBI taxonomy): Eukaryota > Metazoa > Arthropoda > Arachnida > Araneae > Araneidae > Caerostris > Caerostris darwini. The sequence continues at coordinate 1,268,190 of BPLQ01008836.1, forward strand.
TCAGAAAGCCTGAAAAACAATTTCAATAAATAAAATTTTTACTGAAATAAAACCCAGGTAAATTTAATTCAACACCCCTTTAAAGTAAAAAGTTCAGTAAAAGTTAACTTTTAACCAAAAATAATACTTATTTTAGGTAGTACTTTATTAAAAAGTAAATGCAAAGATTATACTTCGCAGTGAGGGTCCCCATTCGAAAAATTTGCCTCTCAGATGATATTACACCACTGGTAGTGAGTATCTTACTAGTGTGTCAATATTATACCCCAAAAATTATATGGGACGAAATAATTTCGGAAAAAACTTTAGAGCATAATTACTCTGAATTCACGAGACTTATTAGAAAAACTACAAAAAACTAACCAAGCAGTTCTTTGCCACCTCTGTCACAGTTAGAACCTGATCTACTCGATTTTTAAAGCAGCAGTTCTATATGTGCCACCAATTGAATCCAACCTTTTACACGCTAACCAGTTGGCACAACTATTGGGATTCGTGTTAGTTACTCACTGTTAGAATAGAATCTACACGTTTTTTAAAGCAATAGCTCTATGTATGCCACCAATTGAATTCAATATTTGACACGTTAACCAGTGAGTACAGCTAATGAAATTCGAGTGAGTTATTCACTGTTAGAACCGAATCTACTAGCTTTTTAAAACAGTAGCTCTATATATGTCGCCAATTGAATCTAACCTTTTGCACGTTAACCAGTTAGTACTACTACTGGGATTCGGGTGAGTTACTTAAATAATTTCAAGTCACAACTAACGATTTTTAACTGTTCAAATTATATACTTCATTCAACTCCCTTATTTATGCAACCCATCAACTTAAGTTGACTACTTTAAATTTCTTTAATTATACCGAAAATTGAATTTTAACTGGCACAGTTCGTCCTCAGAGAGACGGCAGGGAAATGAAGTGTCAGAAGACCCGCACTTGGAGTGAACGTCGCCTTTCAGCCAGCGAATCTTAAGTCCAGTTAAATATTTAAAGTACACCAAGTAATTACGTTTATTGAACTGGTGGTTCTGATCTGACATCAACAAGGGAGTTGATTTCATGTTGTATGTCAAAGCTGTCCCAGTAGTGCGTTGCTCAAACCGAAATTAATTGCAGCAATCTGAGTCCTGTCCCTGGATTACTTCCGATATTCATGAATAATTTTCCTTTCATCGAATCATTAGCGAAGATTTTGGGTCATTTTCCTATTTCCTATTTATCGCAGTCGTGGCTTTCTTTGCCAGGCTTTAATTATGCGTAAAAGGACCGAGAGGAAAAGAATTAATGAAAAGTTTAATTCTGATGGTGGAAATTCCATGGGCATTTGATTAAATATTTGTGTTTGAAGAAGATAATGTAAATGAATGCGTAACGTATTTACAAAGATTTGTGTAAAATATTGCCTATTTTTTTATAATGATAATATTTTATATTTGTGAACTTTTAATAACGTTTAAAATAATGAATGAATGAAGAATGATGATTTTAATAGAAGAATAATTTATGATTTTTAATAACGTTTTTCTACGAAGGAAGGTCAGTAATGCCGTGTTACCATATATTTTATAATACTATATACATAATACTATATTATAATACTATATACATAATACTATATACATAATACTATCTTATAATACTATATACCGTGTGTACATATATTTTTGAGTAGTTTAGATAAAGGATAATGTTCACAGACGGATTCATATTATATAAAATAAATTCAAATTCGTAAACAATAATACAGCTAAGTTATAACAACACAGATATAATATGTTTATATATCTATATATTTTTAATGTTTGCATTTCTATGATGTTATATTTATTTTATTTTGTTAAAACGAAATTAATGTTGCAGTTTAGTATTATACTATCTCTATTCCTCTCTCGGTATATATATATATATATATATAATACTGTAAGTAAAACCATATGGCATTAGCTGTAGACATATTAACCCTCATTTTGACTAAAAGGATCCATATTTTGTTGATGTTCCTACCATATACACAATATTTTACCCCAGTGGCTTAATAGAACTACTCTTTTTTGGTGTAGAACATGTACTGGAATATGTAACAAATGACTTAAAATGTGAAATGTTTTCAAAATGTAAGAGAATCAGGAAGTCAACAATATCTTTAGCTTATATATTTTAAAATGGCTGTTTTTTTCTTTTCTTAAGTATCCATGGATTCAACGTATGAATAAAAAAAAATCAAACTATCAAATATCCTATAATTTAGGTACTGATTCTTGAATTTTTATTGAATTAAAATTTATTAAATTTGGCAATAATTTTATTAATTTAAATTTATTGTAGATTCTGTATTGTGTTAATCACTAATTTAAGTATAGTGTATATAGTTAATAATTTTTTTAATTCAGATTCTTTTTTACATTTTGAATACATCTTATTCAATGAATAGTTAATTTTAAAATTGATTTAAATGATATCATATGATTTTAATGATTATGATTTTATTTAAATGATAGGATCACACGATTTCCCTTATTCATCATTTCATTATTCAATCATATGATTTCATTTAAATGATTTGATCACATGATTTCATTTATTCATCATTTCATTATTCAATCATATGATTTCATTTAAATGATACCATATGATTTAAATGATAAATAATTAAAACACCAATTATTTACTGAAAAAAATTTGTCGAACTCTTCTGATTTTTGACAGTGTTGATTCAAATGTATCAATTATACTTGAATCTATCGAATTTAATGGTTTAATTCATTAATTTTTAGATAACTTTTCTGTTTCTTTTAAAGTTTTCGATTATCAACACAAATATGAAAAGCATTGTCTGGGCCGGGTTGTAAAAACAACTTTTTCAAACTATAAAATGACGAACCTTAATGAATTCGAGAACATAAAATTTTATAAGCAATTACACTCACCACTCTTGCCCTGTTAAGTTAATCCTTGTAAACAAAAGTTAGTGAGAAGAAAGCGCTTTATAGCTGAACGCCCAAAATACAAAATTAGGTGTCGGTAACACCAGGCTTAATCAAGCGGTCTCGACTTTAACGTAAAAACCAGTCTTAGAGATAACTACGCTGTAAACGCGAGCCTTAACGGCTAAGCTTAGCACAGCTCGCCTCTTTTCTCTGCTTAATTAAAGCTAGAAGTGCAAGTCTTAACCGAAAAGCCCGAATCTAATGCCGTCTCTGTTATTGCGAATGGTAGGGGTTGGGCTGGGGAATAGGAGACGAAGCTTTGAAACTCTTTGGACGTTTTCCGAATTAAGACATGGAAAATTAAATTAGAACTTAACGAGTAAATTCGATTAGTACTACGATAGAACTTTAATCAAGCGGGGAAAGTACGTTCGTGTAGAGGGACATTCCCCTGACAAGGCAAATTGATTTGAACCATAGCAAAGAGCAATAAACTCACGTATGGATGGATTTTGAAGATTTCCCATTTCGCTTTGAAACAAATTTGGAAGTTATATCCTTCAGAAGACGTATTTATGCTGAAATCAAACTCATTTCGAGCATGTAAATGAAAAGATGGGCTGTTGCATTAATATTTATCTGTGCGAAGAAAGATACGCGGGTCTTTCAGTACTGAATTTTATTAATTTGGTTGGAATTCACTCGCTTGCTGATTTGGATTTTCTAGGAATGTATCACGGCTTTCGCTCCATACTCTACTCAACAGAATTTAATATTTGATGAAATTTTCTCTCTCTCAGCATACCTAAAATAGTTCGCTAGTTAATCTGAAGTTATTTCGGATCAAGATATGGCCAGGGTTAGACATCGGGAAGAATTTCTAATATGGAAATTCAGATCCAATTCAGTGATATGATTAAGAAAGCATTAGTTAATTGAAAATTTTTAAATAATTAACTAACGTTCCTTTTGGATTCTTTAATGACTGAAAAATAAGATTTGAGTCATGTAAAGATTACTTTAGGACTTAAGTTTGTATTAATATGATTACAAATCTTTCCATCGAGACATTTGCAAAATATCTGCATTTTATAAAATAAAAAATTTTTTTGAATACTATCATTTACTTTTTAGGGTATTAGAAAGTAAAATAAAGATCTCATGGTTCAAACTTATTTTAACTTATTCATTTATATGCAAGGAAGTATTTTGTTGCAAAAAAAAGTTAAAGTAAAAGCTACAAATAAAACTTTGAAAACCTAATGTAACGAATAAAAAGAAGAGGACAACTGTTTAAGCCTTTTGGAATTTAAATAATTAGAACGAATTTTGAATGAATTGAATAAACGAACGAATTTTGAATGAATTGAATAAACGAATGAATTTTGAATGAATTGAATAAACGAACGAATTGAATTTTAAACGATTAACAAGCAGGAGGAACAGTTTTTAATATTGACAGTTAAGTTAATTTATAAATTTTTTTCCATAAACATTAAAAATTAAATGAAAATTTATTTAAAAGGCAACAAAAATACTTATTTCTCTATTTAGATAAATAAGGCAATTGAATTTTGGCAAATTAACTCTTTGAAGTTTTTAAAGTAATGTATTTTGTTGAATTCTTAAATATTAACTCTCTTTAAAAAATTTAAACTTTATAATTTTAATGTCTAGAGTTTCTATTTCTTTTAATTTTGCAATAGCAAAACAATTCTTAACCATTAATATGTTAAATATTCATGTAACGTTTAGTTTCCTTGGTTAATACTATTATTTTATTATTGTGTGTTATAATTTATGTTAATTGATTTTCGATGAATTTTTGAACAAAATCTTAACACATGAAAAATTAAGAAATATGTTTTGAAAGCTTAATTATTATGGAATTTGAAAATAAAGATTAAATTTCTACATGTTTTTTTTTATTAGTTGATAAATTTGAGTTATGAATATTATTATTGATAATTATATATAGGGGGCCTGGATGGCCGAGTGGCTAACGCTCTGGCGCTCGACACCACAAGTTTCGGGTTCGAGTCCCGGCGGTACCATGGATGTTTGTAGTGGTTCGGAATCCACTTTAACCCGCTGGTCCCGGTCCTAATAGGATCGTAGAGCGTTGCGGGGGCATTGTTACTCCGCGTCCGTGGCTTATATTCAAGTTACACGCGCGCCCCCTGGGTAATGCCAAGTGAGTAACATCTGTGCAGCGCTTGACTTAAGGCATCCAAGACCAAGCTGCCTAAATGTTTGCCAGCTGCATTAGAACAAAAAAGAATAATTATATATAACGTTTCAATAAATAATCCAAGTATAGTTATATGTTCGAAAAGTAGTAGACAGAATAGCTTTAAGAATTTAGTGTACTTTCAATAACGCAAGACTTAGAAATGTGTGATTCATTCATTTTGCTTAGTTACTCGTATTACAAAATTTATTCAAAACTAAATGATATTGTAAAATAATCGATATATAATTGAATTAAAAAAATAGGATTGGTTAGTTATAGAGTAATTATTTTATCGCAAAAGATGTAAAAAATAGAAATAGAACAATAAATAGTGCATAAAATGAAATGTATAATGAAAATGAAATGAAATATTAGGAAAAATTATGAAAAGTGTGTAATATATTTTTGCTTGGAAAAAAGGACTAATAAAGAATAAGAATAACTTATTTTGCGACTAGGATTTAAATGTGTTTGAGCAAATATGTTAGGTATCTGTTTACCCATTCAGCATGTATTATTAAGAATTTTTATCATTTCAGAATTTGAAATGACACAGCATATCTAAAAATACATTATATACTTACATGATTTTCAAATGCATTGATATTTTAATGATTTTTAGGATTATTTCTTTTATTTATTTATTATTAGGATAGTTGACACAATATGTATGGAACAGAATAGAAACCACTTTAACACATTTTGAAAACACCTGCAATAAAAATAACCAAACATTGGTGTTTCTAATAATATGGTTTAAACGACATATCTGGCTATATATTTTGAATAACATCTACTGATTTATATTATTGTTAATATTTCTTTGCAAAATTATTGTACTTAATGAAAAAAGTATCTTATGAAGAAAAATACATGTTCTTTTAGAGAACTTTTTTATTTCTTACGAAATTAGTAATTAATTTTTTTATCATAACAAAAAGAGATTCCATATAAATAACTCTTTAATACTTAATGGATATATGGTAAAATATAGATTTAACGATTAAAAAATCCCATTTAAGTTACAATTTAAGTCCTGTCTGTTTCATGACAAACATAAAGGTTTTGTGTGTACTTTTTTTATTTAGTTGTTAACCGGATTGAACAGTCTGATATCTAGAGCGTTGGGTTTCTGAAATGAAGATACTAGGTTCGAACCCAAGAATTGGAAGAGCACCGAAAGGGCACCCTGTTCATGGCAGGAGTAGGAAGCGATGAATTTCTTCTTCTTCATTGGTGCAACAGTCCCATGGTAGACCAAGGCCGTCTGTTTACTGGCAGATTTCGAGACAGGAGATATTTTCTTTTTACGGGGTAGGATTGTCAGACATACCCTCAGCAGTCATATTAGTCCGGGATCTACGGTTTAAACTGAATTCCGAACCACTACAAATACTCGTGGCACCGCCGGAACCCAAAGCCTGTGGCACAAAGCACCAGAGCGTTAGTTACTCGGCCACCAAACCTAGCGTTAAATTTGGTGGCTGAAAAGCCCTGTTGCAGCAGGAGTGTGCAATTACCCAAATGGAATCTCCTGATATATCATTCTAAATTGGAGTGGCACATTACAGTTGCAGGTTACTTGTAACTTGTAATATAACCTGAGTAACGTTAAATCTGTTACATACCTTTTATTCCAGTGATAAAAGAATTCAAGTAAAACGGCTGGCATTTGTGAGTAATACCAAACTTTGTCGTGAACTTATGAATGTCTTCCTTTTTATTCACATATGTTTAGAAAAATAATGAATGAGAATGTTTTATTTAATACTAATTTTACATCTTTGGTATATGGAAAATGTGAAAAATAATATTTAAAAAAAAAAAACTTTCAATGCTTTGCAGTTGTAACAGTTCCACATAGATCATCTACGAACGTTTTACTTGTTGTGCTCAGAGCGCAGTCTACATGGAATTGCCAGTACCACTTTAGTTTCTATTTTTCCTTCTCTTCCCCAGTATTTTTGTGCTTTGATGGGGGGAGGTACACAGTCGGCAGTGATGACGATAAGAATCCTTTTTTTGGTGCCTTGTTTCCCGGAACAATAGCAGCTAGCAGGTGCCGAATGTATGTAACGCATTCTCTCTTTTATCCGGTTATTTTGCTCCTGTTATTTCCGGAAAAGTCTCGGGAGAACTCCGAGATAGGCAATGTGTCGCAACCGATGTTTTCTTGCAAGGAATTTTATCTAAATTCCGTTGCTTAAAAGGAATTTTTCTTGGCCCAACTTTCCGGATATTATCAGAACGTGAGCCGGTATTCGGGAAATATTCCTGTTATTCGTAGCTTTTTATGAAAGCAATAAACATCCCTCGCAGAAACGAAATCCCGTGCTATTATTAGACGGCGCATCTTTGTGGTTATGGGTTTCTATGGAAATTCCTTCTTATTAATGCCTTTGTGATTTCCTACATTAATTAATATCTAAATAAACTAATACGAAGATAAAAATGCAGACATTGCTGTAGTTTTTTAATACTTCATTAGTTATATTTCTAATCATCTTTAGAAATTCATTGATTCGAAATTTATGTTGTTTTACTTACATTCTAAAATTTAGAGTAAATCTTCTAATTTTAACATGTTATACAAAAATTGTAGGATTAAAAAAGGTTAGAATATCGATGTATGTATAAATTGATGTTTATTAAGTATTTTTCAATGAAATAAAAGAATGCTTTCAGTTTAGAGTAATTCTTTTTAAAGAAATATTTTAACTTTTTTATTTTATATTTAAACTGGAAAGTCTGTCAATGCTATGAACTTTGTGAAATTTTAATTATTATCTTCATCTACTTCTTATTCTTATATTTATACCTTTAAATTCAAAAGGTTTGCTAGTTCTGTTTTTAAATACTTCAAAAAACTTTAGTACCTAGAACTATATTCTATATTTTAATAAAATAACTTCACACGAAAGATTTGTTTTGTAGAAGTCTAAGCAATACTTTATTCTATGAAATATATAAAATTAATATCTGTAGACAATACGAAAATAAGTCCAATCCATAATCTGTAAACAATATGAAAATAAGTCCTATCCATAATCTGTAAACAATACGAAAATAAGTCCTAAAAATCGACTCTTTTCTGTTTCACGTAATTTGATAGTCGCCATATTTAGGTAAAGCACTCGTCATATATAGAACAGTTCTTATATGAGGGAAATTATGTTTTCCTAAAAACGTTTTTGGAGAGTTTGAATTTTTAAATTATAAAACAAATATAAAATTAAAATTATAAAGTGTCTACAAATTTAAGAAACTTAAAATTCAGAAAAGGATGTTTCATATCGTATATTAGTAAAGATAAAACAGATAAATGAGTGTTTTGAATAAGAAAATTTGAATTTTTTATTAATAAATATTTGATTATACTTCTATTTTTCTTGTATATTAAAAACTTAAAATTTGAGATTGCTATGTCTCAAAAAGTAAAATCTAAAGCAACCGAAGAATATTTTCTTAAACAAGCACATCATAATTTTAAAAATTAATTGACAGACATTTTGTTTTGGAAAATATTGTTTCTTCAGCGCAAAATTTTATTTTATTAAATCAAAATTTCTTGGTGTGAATTATATGCTAATTTCTAAAATTAATATGACACATTGAAATGCATGGCACGCAACGATGGACGATTCCCTTTGAATGATAAATTATTTCCAATACACTTTTGTGGTTCTATCTTTGCCTGTAGCTAACAGTAAAATGAAAACTTGATTATGTTTATAGTTTTCTTGTGTATTAAAAACTTTTAATTTGCGATTACTACGTCTCAAAAAGTAAAATCTAAAGCAACCAAAGAATATTTTCTTAAACAAGTACATAAAAAAACAATTGTAAAACATCTTGTTTTGGAAGATATTGTTTCTTCAGTTTTAAATTTTATTTAATTAAATCAAATTTCATGAAATTAAGTGTGAATTATATGCTTATTTCGAAAATTAATACCTCACATTGAAATGCACATCATGTAACGAAGGACGATGGCCTTTGAGTGATAAATTATTTCCAATACACTTTAGTGATTTGATCTTTGCCTGTAGCTAACAGTAAATTTAAAATTTGATTATTTTATAATGTTCTTGTGTATTAAAAACTTTTAATTTGCGATTACTACGTCTCAAGAAGTAAAATCTAAAGCAACCAAAGAATATTTTCTTAAACAAGTAAGTCAGATATTTAAAAAACAATTGGAAGACGTTTTTTCTAAAGATATTGTTTCTTCAGTGTAAAATTTCCTTTAATTGAATTAAAATTTCTTTGTGGAATTATATGCTTATTTCTAAAATTAATATGACTAATTGAAATGCACGTCATGCAACGAAGGACGATGCCCTTTGAATGCTAAATTATTTTCAATACACTTTTGTGGATCGATCTTGTAGCTAACAGTAAAATAAAAATTTGATTATTCTTATAATTTTCTTGTGTATTAAAAACTTCAAAGTTGAGATTGCTACGTGTCAAAAAGTAAAATCTAAAGCAACCAGACAACATTTTTTTAAAACAGATATATAAAAAATCACTAAAAATCAATTTAGTACATCAAAAAACAATTGAAAGACATTGTTTTGGGAAGATATTGTTTCTTCAGCGCAAAATTTTATTTAATTAAAAATCAAAATTTCTTGAAATTAATCTTGAATCATATGCTTATTTCTAAAATTAATACTGCACATTAAAATGCACGTCATGCAACGAAGGATGATGCCTTTTGAATGATAAATTATTTCCAATTCACTTTTGTGGTTCGATCTTTGCCTATAGCTAACAATAAAATAAAAATTTGATTGTTCTTATAGTTTTCTTGTGTTAATACACAAGTTGTTCGAAGTCTCAAAAAGCAAAATCTAAAGTAACCAAACAATATTTTCTTAAACAAGTATACCATATTTATAAAAACATATTTAACCCTATTTTATCTAACCATAATTAAAAAACAATTGAAAGACATTATTTTTGGAAGATACTATTTCTTCAGCGTAAAATTTTATTTAATTAAAACAAAATTTCTTAGTGTGAATTTGTATGCTTATTTCTAAAATTAATACCTCCCATTGAAATGCACGTCATGCAACGAAGGACGATGCCCTTTGAATGCTAAATTATTTCCAATACACTTTTGCGGTTCGATCTTTGCCTGTAGCTAACAGTAAAAAGACTGAAATATTGCAGATATATCGAGAAATCCAAAGCCAACACTTTATTCATAAGGCAAACTGAAACCGACTTTCCGAGGATGAAATCCAAAAATCTTGATTCGTATTCTAAAACTCATTCCTGCAAAAAAAGCAGAGAATACACAATGGCCTCGTCCAATAGATTGCGGGAAAAACTATTCCAGCCGTAAAAGAGGGGGGCATGAGATTTTTTTTTATCTTAACTAAAACAGAAAAACGATAGAAATGTTAAATAAATAGGCAGAGTTGCGTGAGTAGAATCAGATTTAAAAACAGCTGCAGATGACGTCTTGCTCTCAAATGTAAGCATTATCCAACCGCCGTTTAAAATGGAGAATTACTTTTTCTTCATATATTTACTTTAGCCATTACAACAGCGCATTAACTCGGTAAGCAATGCAACGTTGCAGGACGCATTTAATTTGGTTTTGTATTCTCCGTTCAACTTTGAGGTTTCTTATCTTATTAAAATAATTAAATAAGCCGAACTTCTTTTACCCTCTGCAAGCTCGTGGGTTAAAATTTGTGGTCTGTCGTACTACTCTAGTGCAGAGATGTGTAACGTATTACAAGCTTTAATTCTGGAAGAATTGTATTTAACGGCGCATAAGACTTAATTTTTGGATGTTACATTTTAAAAAAGGGTGCATCTTATACACCGGCTTAAGATTTTATGATTTCTATTGCTGGAAACTTTCTCTGTTTTGAATTAAGTGATGTAGAAAAGATTTCAAGTGCCACTTTATTAAATTCTAAAGATGGACGAAGATGATTTTAAAGATAGATTAAAAGACTGGATAAAGAAGATTCTTTTAGTAAGATTAGGCATTAGTTAGGTTAAAAATTAACTTTTAAGTTACGATTAAGTTTTTTTCCCCTAAAATATGTACATACAAATCATCTCATTAATCAAAATATAAAACGTATAAGACATTTTTTTTATAAACTTAATCTTAACACAAAAATCATCTTGTCTTGTATGTTTTATATCGTTATATTATAAGTCATTAACCAGCATAATTTAAAATTTTTTTAGAAATCATATGGGATTCTTTGTTTTATAAAAAATGCTGGATTTAAGAAAAATATTTGCTTATGAAAACTATTTTAATGCGTAATAATAATTTCTTCACTTTATTACGTATTCAAAACATTTTGATTTCTGGAAAATTTCTGGAAGATGTCTCTGTTTTGAGTTATGTGATATAGAAAAGATTTCAAGTGCCTGTTTATTCATTTCTAAAAATGGACGAAGATGATTGAATAGATAGATTAAAAGACTGGAAAAAGAACATGTTTTTAATATGATTAGGTATTAGTTGGATAAAAAAATTAAATTTTAAGTTAAGATTAAGTTTTTTTTTTTGCTAGAAATTGTACATAAAAACCATCTTGCCTTAAACGTTTTAAGTCGTTATAACTTATAAGTCAGCAATCAAGATAATTTCATAGTCTTTAGAAGCAAAATGAGATTCGTTTTTCTTAAAAAATGCTAGATCTACGAAAAATATTTGCTTATAAAAACTATTTTAATGCTTAATATTAATTTCTCCAGTTTATTATGCATTCAAAACACTGTGATTTCTATTTCTGGTAACTTTCTATTTTTTTAGTTACGTAATATAGAATTTCAAGTGCCATTTTATTCATTTCTAAAGATGGACGAAGATGATGATTTAAAAAATAGATTTAAAAGACTGGAAAAAGAAGATTCTCTTAGTAAGATTAATTAAGCAAAAAAATTAACTTTTAAGTTAAGATTAAATTTTTTTCCCCTAAAATATGTACATAGAAATCATCTTGTCTTAAACGTTTTATATTTTTAAAAAATAAAAAAAAATTTTGCCTTATACCTTTTTATATTTAAAAAAAATTAAAATAATTTTGTCTTATACATTTTATATTTTTTTTATAAACTTAATCTTACTAAGAGAATCTTTTTATCTTTGTTAAGATCAGGCATAAAAATTTTGTTTTAAGTTAAAATTATTTTTTTTTGCTAAAAAATATACATAGAAATCATGTTGTCTTATACATTTTAAGACGTTGTAACTTATAAGTCAGTAATCAACATTATTTCACATTCTTTAGAAACCAAATGAGATTCTTTGTTTCATTAAATATGCTATATTTAAGACAAATATTTGCTTATGTAAACTATTTTAAAGAGTAATAATAATTTCTTCAGTTGGTTATTTATTCAAAACATTAATTCAGCAGAATTTTAAATATTTATTATCTTGATTCTTATTCATATTTTGATACCGAATATGATATTCAACATGAATTCTTAAGTATTCAGCAGAAATAATTAATTACTACTGCATTCCTACAGTATTATGTTATGTAAATTTACAAATTAATAATTTCATGTACGTTTTATTTATATAAGTTGGAATATATAATCATGATGCATTTATTGATCACGAAATAAATCGCATTATAAAACAAAAAGTGCTTTCTACTTTTTTGCTACTTCTGGTGTACTATTGTATAACTTCCACGAGATACACCATGGGAAATACTGAATCTGCTACATATCTACAATTTTAATCGAGAATAATCTCAAGTCAAAATGACTCCCATTCGAAAATAATTAATTTCGATATTAAAATAAATTTATAGTTTTGTTGGATTTTATAGAAGTACTAAGAAATGTCAATATGAGGGCCACTAGCTTTATCAACATTTGGCCTAAGAGCCCAGATATAATAACAATTTTTTAAGAAAATAAACCACTGCAGTAGGCCAACGCAATTCCGTATGAGCGAATATATGCCATCTGAGAGTACTTTTAAGATTAACTGCTCCATATAAGTGTATAATATAGAAGAAAATTTGGAAAAACTGCCATAAATCAATCAGAATTGTTTAAAGACCATCTGTCAGACTGGGTTTTTAATTTACTGTTACTTTTTTAATGTTGACTGCAAAGTACTCTATCAATGGTTGTTAAACTCGGATCAACTCGCCAACTAGCTATGCATGTTTGTGTACGTGTTTATGTAAATTTACAAATTAGTAATTTCATGTACGTTTTATTTATATAAGTTGGAATATATAATCATGATGCATTTATTGATCACGAAATAAATCGCATTATAAAACAAAAAGTGCTTTCTACTTTTTTGCTACTTTCTGCTATACGGATCGTACTGTAGCTCAAAAACATAAGTACGTTGCATAGTCTCCATAATCTGACAATTTTTATTGATAATTTTTTCTGATTAAAAAATAACTCTCAGTTTGATTTTTCTCCATTAAATATCATGATTGCTTGATAGCATTATAACTCCTATTTCATGGATTTCAAAAACCTTCAAAATTCTTTCACTGTCATGGCTGTCAAACTATTTTTAAGACTTAGCAGTGTGATGATGAAGTAAGCTTTTATTCTCTAAGCTAGGATCGATTATATTATACTTTTTGCGTTCCTGTTTAGAATTCAATTGCCTTGCAGGGTTTTTTATTGTACAGCACAAATGAATTGATTATATTTCAGGAAAATAGCAATTTTTGTTATTGAATGTTTTTATTATTATTAATTTTGAAGAATAAAAAGGTTTTCCGTCAGTCTGGCCAATCACTTACTTTGAAAAGATAGTGGACAAAGAATTTGTCTGGTGTTTTCAAAAATCTTTTAAACAGAGTGGAAATATCAGGCACTTTATAATTAATCTGTGATTAATATTATTGATATGGTATACAATCTATTCCTGGAAAATTTATAAGTTTGTATTGTAAAAAGTAGCATGTAATAAGTATATTTCGTGTTGTTGTTAGTAGGCTAATGACAACGGGAGTAGTTAATCAACTCGTGTGCAGCTAGCTTGCTGGAAAGCTTAAGTTTAAATATACTGGAGGCATTTGTTGCAGTGCCTGCTTAAATAAACAGAGACTCGATGGTGATTTTGATAATGTGTATAAGCTTCTCTTATCAATAGTCAGACTGCCTGGTGGGAGTTTCCTGGGTTTCCTCCCATGTGACACGTAAATAAAAGGTTGGTATCTCTAAAAGTCTTCCTTCTTCACCTGTAGAGGGGTTATTCGTGAAGAATACTGGTGGAACATGAAACCAATGTACCACACGCGTACACAAACATGCGTAGCTAGTTGGCGAGTTGATCCCAGTTTAACAACCATTGATAGAGTACTTTGTAGTCAATATTAAAAAAGTAACAGTAAATTAAAAAACCAAGTCTGACAGATGGTCTTTAAACAATTCTGATTGATTTATGGCAGTTTTTCCAAATTTTTTTCTATATTATACACTTATATGGAGCAATTAATCTTAAAAGTACTCTCAGATGGCATATATTCGCTCATACGGAATTGCGTTGGCCTACTGCAGTGGTTTATTTTCTTAAAAAATTATTATTATATCTGGGCTCTTAGGCCAAATGTTGATAAAGCTAGTGGCCCTCATATTGACATTTCTTAGTATTTCTATAAAATCCAACAAAACTATAAATTTATTTTAATATCGAAATTAATTATTTTCGAATGGGAGTCATTTTACTTGAGATTATTCTCGATTAAAATTGTAGATATGTAGCAGATTCAGTATTTCCCATGGTGCATCTCGTGGAAGTTATACAATAGTACACCAATCAAACGAACCCTACAACAAAGGTGGTATCTCGGGTTTTTTACTCTCTTCTTCCCCTATCCAGCATATGGATTTAATGTACCCATCTTCGCCATTCTTTGTCTGCTTGGAAACAGGCTCTTGGGAGCCTAACGTGTTGTTCAACAGGCTGTTCCAGAAATTATATCCAAAAGTAAAAAAATAAAACTTCCTATATCATAATCTTATATCCAAAGATAAAATCTACGTATTATTCGCATACTATACATTTTGTTGTTAAAAATAGTGAATAAGTATTGATGTTCTTTGGCATATTTCCAGATTAGGAAACAATATGAACTCAAATTTTAATGGTGGCCCTGAAAAATAAAAATAAGGAAATATTTCTTTCATTTTAAATATTTGATAAAAAGAAGGTAATTGCTTTGATAATTTAAGGCATTTTAAATAAGTACCTTGTTTAAATTCGTACTATAAATGTGTTGAGAGTGTTTACGTGGTTTCATGTAAAATGTAATATATTTAATGCAAATAGTTTTTTTTTTTTTGTTTTTAACTGTTTTGTTTTTGAATAGTTTTGTTTTGCCTGCTATTAAGATCAAGTAATTTAAAATTAATTAGATAATTAATATAATAGATAGTCTAATATAATATTACTAGATAGACAGTTAATTAAAATATATGGTAATGTAATATTACCATATATTTTAATTTGTAAATGATGTGTATTGATCAGTATTATCTGACTAATTAAAAAAATTGTCTTTAGTTTAGTAATAATAACGGCTGATAGAATTCAAAGAATTTTATTTAACAAATTTATAAAAATAGAACGTCCTTTTTATATAAAAAAAAAAACAAATTTAACGTGCATGATAATCATTTCATAAAATCTTTTTTTAATATTAAATGATAATAGATATTTTAATAGAATTCCAAAATTAAATTCACAAAAGTTATATGAAAGTATTTGAAACTAAGATGTCGTTTTTTTTTTTAAATTGCTGGAAAAGTGTGAATAAAAGGAGAAAAAACTGTTATAAAAAGATCTCGAAATTCTTCAAATGTCAAGGCCTATTATTTAAAACGGAAATTGTAATGAATAGTGCTGCTATTAATAAATATGCAAACTACATTAATTAATCAGCAAAAAAATGGAAAATATTTTTCATATATTTGCCTTGAAGCTATCAAAGATAAAGAAAAAGCATATGCCAGCATCTTAATTACTAAAAAAAAGATATAATTTCTAAAATTCTTTTGAATTTCATCATGAGCATTTTTTGTATATTAGCATATTTCTATCAAAACCAAAAAAAAATTATCTTTTAATAACATTTTTAAAAAGGACGTGATTCCGATAAAAAAAAAATGCCACTATTAGTTTTCTTTTTCATGCATTTTAAAAACACCGCCTGAAAATATTTTCAGGTATTGAAAGAAGGCTTTTGACGTTAAAAATTTCTATTTTTGACGACTCGATGAGAAAAATACACTGGCACACACACACACAAAAAAAAGCTGATTTCAAACTTGTCAAATTTATTTTAATCGTGTTTCCTGTTACACAAAAGATACACAAGCACGTTAACAAAAGTGTCCAAATCTCTGTGTCACGCCTAAAGATTCTAGAAAAAAAAGATGTATGTGGTCTTTTTTATTATGTCTTCAGTAGAAATCTCACTTTTGTGAATGGTGGAAGAAAATATCCCTCCAAAACGGAAGTTAAGAACTTTCAGAGTCTTTCCTGCAAGTATAACAGAAATAAGAATGGGCGTATAAAGTTGCCATAGAAGAAAAAAAATTGCGGTTGCCTTTAAAAATAGATAAAATACAAAACAGAAATAAAGTGAAGAATTTAACCATTTCTTTCCGCCACCTTTTCAAATTTTATTTAGTCCCGGTTGTATTTTTTGAGGGTTGAGTATTTTGTTGTTGCTGTTGTTGTTGTTTGAGAATTTCTTCCACGGCAGTTTAATGCAACTGAGTGTTGTGAGCTTTGTTATTGTGGTGTGACGGAGTTGTTGCTTGTCGGTTTTGCTTAGAGTGATTTTTACACTCCTGTTATTGACAGAACTTTCCGTCAATTTTATATACCCCCGGAAGCATTTTTGTACCGAAAGAAATAAAAGTACACTTTGGAAAAAGCGGTACTTTTAGGTGACAAATGAGACTGGTTGAATTTGATTTTATTTTTAGTTTCATTTTTCAGACGGGGTTAATATCAAACAGTAAACGAATTCGTAATGAAAAAAAATATATATGCGTAACTTCAAACTTGTAAATGAATTCTGTCTGAAAATTCTATAAAGATAAATATTTTCGTGTTTAAAGAGCGCTATTTTCTTCTTTAAAGCAGATTATTTCTTAAATTGAAACAGAATTGTTCTTAACAGTTTTGATTTTTTACATTCCTATTTTTTGTGGAATTTTTCATCAAAACTGAGATTCCCTATCCTAAAAAGAATTTTTGTATCAAAAGAAATAAAAGTCCATTGGAATAAATAGAACACAAATTTGAAAAATGGGACTGATTGAACTGATTTCGCGTTTATTTATTATTTTTTTCATACCAGAAAATATAAAATTTATTCTTAATGAAATGAATATATTTGTGAACTCGAAACCTATAATTAAATTCTGATTGGAATGGACTTACCGAAAGACTTTTATCTTGTAGCTTTAACCGTGTATATTTCAGCCGATAGTCATCTTAGACAAATAAGAACTTTGAAGAGCGCTTGTGTTATGTTGTGAGTAATCCTCAGTGTCGAGCAGTGAAGTACGTACACCCCATGAGTAATCTGCTCATGAATGGAGGGAAAGGGGGCAGCTTCTGTTGTGATGGAACAACCGTTGGTAGAAGTCTGGCTCGGCTTCGAGTCACTGAAGAAGGAGAGCAGCACCTTCGGGAGGACTTTTAGGGGGAACTACCCCGTCTTTTTATACTGTATGGGTGAAAACCCAGAAAACTCCCACCATTTTGTCTGATTAACATGGCAAGATGCTGAACATTACAAATGCCATTAAGACTCCTCGTTTTTGAAACAGTGTCTACAACAATGCAGTCAGCGGACTGAACCTCATTCGTAATGCTCATCAACGACGCATTGAACCACGGTGCACTGAGCCACGAGTTGGGCATAATATTTGTAGGAGCTCTAACCAAACTTCTTTTGTCGGAAGAAGTTTGGCCCAGAGCATATGGAATACAGCTAACCACATGACACTCATAAAATATTTCTTTTTTAGCACATCAGAAAATATCAAATGCATCAGGGATCTCGTGTTCCACTTATATATGTTGCATTGCTGCTGTTTTCGAATGATGGGCATTTTTATATAAAAGTAATTTGTCACTAGAACGGTACATATCTAGCAGATTCAGCGTCACTAGAGTTTTGCTATATTTTATCCACATTATTTTAACACAATTTTGAAACACCAGCCAGGGAATTTGGGAGGAGATTATAACCTTTCTCCTTCAGTCTCAGTCTCGACAGAAAGGTTTTCTGGTGTACGGATTTATCGTTCCTATCCACTACATAGACAGGTTTTGTACCGCCTGTCGAATTTCAAACTGGTCTCCTTTCAATGTGCTATCTGCCATGCCTCTACAACGCTATGTGTTGGTCTATGTGTGGCGCAATCGTGACTGTGGTTGCTTGTAATAAATTTATATAAATGTTATTACCAGTGTAAAATAAATTAAAAAGCGCTTTTATTTTAGTAACAGAGAATTACATAAGGTAATAGGAAAAATGGTGCCATGAGGACTGAGTGACTAGCGCTCTGGCGCTCGGTGTCATGGATGCTTGTAGCAGTTCGGAATCCAGTTTAAACCGTAGGTCCTTGTCTAATATGATTGTTGGGCTGACAACCCTCTCCCATAAAAAGAAAACATCTCCTGTCTCGAAATCTGCCAGTAGGCAGACGGCCTTGATCCATCATGGGGCTGTTGAGCCAATGAAGAAGAAGAATAGGATAGATGAGACAAATATCCATTTATCTTAATAACAATTAAAATTTTATTTGATAATTCTGTAATGCGTAATATTAAAAACAAAGATAAATAACGAAAGTATTTATCGCTGATAATTTTGGAACGATGTGCAGAAATTTCATAAATCCAACTTCAAATAAACTTGCGATTAAAAAACAACAACAATTTTTTTTAAATTAAGTGTAAACTATCTATGACTACAGATACAATGTAGATATTCTCTTGGCTTGAAAATGAATTGAATATTGAATAATTTATTATTATTATTAATACTATTATACTAATAAATTATTAATACTATTATACTAGTAAATTATTAATACTATTTTGAATAATGCTTGATTACATTATTTGAAAAATAATATTATAGAATAAATTTTATTAATTATTTACAAACGTTCTAAAACATGATACATATACCAGTAAATTGTGGCGAAATTTTAAATTATTAAATATCAATAGTTGAAGTTTTATTTTAGGACAACAAAATAAAAATTTTAATTTGAGTTTAATGGTTTTTTTTTTGAAGAAAACTAATTTATATATAATTAATGGTGATAGTTAAAAAAAATTTTACTTTATGATGAATATTAATATATTCACCATAATACGATATTAAATGATGATGAACATCTGTATTAATGAACTAATATCACTTTTAAAACTTGAATGCACTGAATATTTTAACATATTTGCTTAAAACTGTCGTTGAAATCGAAATGCTCTTTATACCATTTACATATAATTTAAGTTTATTGTTATTCAAAATCATCTTATTTTGAATCATACATTGAAAATGTATTTTAATATTTTAAATTTTTGATTTTTTTTCACTTGTAAAATACATCTCCTTGACAGAATATGAGATCCAATAACAACTGCAACAAATCAAACTGCAAAAAAGATTTACTTAGCAGGTATTGTTTATCTTTTATACTAAAATCTGAAGGTATAGAAACATATTTCTTTATACCACTACTATAATTTCTCTAGAACTGGATTACCTGAACCGGTACAGAATTATATTAGGGGAGATAATATATTTGTTAGATTGGAGTTCTCTTGCTAAATGGATTCTTTGAAGATAAGTGGCATTAAAATATCGTACTATTATCATAATTTTTGAAAGTTATTGGGATGGCCTGATGGCGAATTGGCTATCGCTTTGGCCCTTGTTACAACTGGCTTCAGGTTCGAATTCTGGCGATGACATGGATGTTTGTTAGTGATTAGGAATTCACGTTAAACTGTAGGTGCTGTTTTAATTATCTCAAAGTGTACCAAAAATGGCTGTAGATCGACAAGCCAAATCAATTAAAGTAAACATATCCATATAATTGAGGAGATTAATTATAAGCTTAATTCCCGATGACCGAGTGACCAGCGTTCAGTGCCACAGGTTCCGGGTTCGAGTCCCGTGGTGCCATGGTTGTTTGTAGTGGTTCAGAATTCACATTAAACCATAGTTCCCGGTCTAAAAAAAATGACGACCGTAAAGAGTTAGGCGTAGTACTGACAACCCTACCCCGTAAAAACATAGCATCTCCTGTCTCAAAATCTGCCTGTAGACAGACGGCCTTGGCCCACCCTGGGGCTGTTGTGCCACTGATGATGATGAATTATAAGTTTAGCAATACTAAGAAATTTGGGGTAGACTTACTAAAAAATTTTATTAAATCAGGCGAGGCTTTTAATAAACTTTAAATTATTACTATATATCAAAAATAAAGGTTTGGCTTTTCTCTCCAAGGTCAATTTTTACACACTTAGGGCAAATTAGACAGGGACCTACAGTTTAATCAGTAACAAAATCAGGGAATCAGTAACAAAAATTCATACCCCATCCATGATTCAAACCTGAAGTACCAAATACCAGAGCGCTAGCCAATTGGCCATAGGTAGCTAGAAATAGAGAGTAATAGCATTTAAACATGTACTATAAACATTCAATAAATGCCATTGGTTATTCAGAAATTTTTTTAATGTTAATAGCAAAGAGAATTTTAATCATCTAAAATTATACACCAAGCAACATCAAAATAATAATATAATATTGACATTTAATATTGACGTGAAATATGACATTTTTTCTATTAGATTATTTCATATAATTACATTTATGCTCTTAATTATGTAATAAATTTTAACATCCTTAATTATAATTAATGTTAATTTAAATCTTATTAATTATATTTAATTTATTAATTAAATTTTAATGTTCTAATTATATTTATGTTTCGCTTAATTATATTATGCTTATTATTTTGTTCACTTTGCTACACCTACGCTTATTTTTCATCTAACCATTTAATGTAACATAATTTAACAATTACCTTTTAATTACCTCTCTTTAGAGGTAATTAAGAGTGTTAAAGCAAAGACATAGAGAGCACTCTAGAATTTTTTAGGTTCTTTACACTAAAATGCAGCATAACGTTATTTTATAATATAATTAGATTAAAATATCTTATAATAAGGATGGCCGTAGCACTGCTCACACAAGCAAGTGGTCTGTGCTAATGTAAATAATATAAAATATGCATGTATGAAATATAGTAAAGAAAAATTGATCAATGGTTAAAAATAACTATTTGATTATAGTTCTTGTTATAATTTTATTCCGAAACGTTATAATTACAAAATTATTCAAAAGTAAAAATTAAAACATGTTCCTATGTCATCAAACAATTTTGTGAAGTAAATCTTAAAAAAATTTGTTTGCGGAAACTTTAGGAGCATAACACATCTCAGCTGTTAACTACCCAAATTTTGGGTGATATTTAAGGAAGCTATAATTAGGATATTAAATATTCGTTTATAAACTTGTTTTTATATCATTGTTTTTCCAAAACGTCAGCTGCGAAGCAAAATTTCGTTCATATTTAAAAATCTGCTCATTATCTTTTTTCGCTAGAGACACTAGATCATCAACTTTCTCATTCAACATTTCAATGTTTTTAAAACTCTATTGTCTGACTTTTTAAGTTTCTTATATTTCTTCATTGTAAATAGCTATTCTTCTCAAGTAAAAACATCGAATCGAGTTTCATGTTCTGATAATATGTTTTGTTCTGATTGCTATAATTATTAATAATTCTTCAGAAATATATGTACATGAATAATAATATTTAATAATAATGAAAAGCTAACGTATAAAAGCTAATGCCTTATCTCATGGTAAGAAGACATAAAAATATTAGAATTTAGCTTTTAAATTATAATTTTTTATTAGCTTGTACTGGTGTGGGTACTGGTCACACGTTTGGGCTCCAGATTGTAATGGGCAGGTGCAGATCACCAGATTGTAAATGGTTGTGGTTTGGTTGAGATATCTGAGGCACAGGTTTGAGAACTCACAGCTTTATTTACACACGCACAGAAAATAATTAGTACATCTAAAGACATTTAATTATAGATTCGTGGAAGGACTCCACTTCTTATCCGAAAAACCGAAACTCTGCTACGCGCATGATGCGCGAAATATACTTCCTCTCCGGGCGAGAATCTGTAGATCAACTGATTATTTCTCCTGAACGCTACAAGGGGTTCTTGCCTTTGGGTAGGAGGAAGCATAGTTACAAGCTATATTTTCCTTTTAAAACCATAAATTTATATTAATTCTGCAAGAGACAATCGAGTTTAAAGGGGGAAAGGGTGGATCAATTTTTAAAATAGATCTGATTTCTTAGTTTCTTATTGATTATTTTGTTTCCAAAAAGGAAATGGTTCTTTTAAACATTATTATTCTGAGCTGTGGCTTGCAAAGGTAGTGCAGCTTGTTTACCCTTATATTACAAATATTTGTTTAATCAGATAAAATTTTAGATACAGCTGTAAGTCGGAAATTATGAGTTCTTTTTTTTATCGAATTCGACTATAAGCCAAAATATTTGCATAAACTATAAAATGAAAAATGTACTATTTAATATCCTATAATGCCATAAAATATAAAATATTAAATCAAATTAAATGGTCGTAAGAAAAACTCACAATTCGTTTCCCTGAAAATTCTATATAAAATATTGAATTTTACTTACTGAGCATAATAATTTTTCAAAGTGTTAATAAAGTTATGTATTAAAAAGGAAAAGTCTGAAACACGGTTTAAAGAAGGCGGTCAGCCATACATAAAAAATTGTTTATTCATCAATAAATGTGCATGACAAATGTAAATTGCAGTTATTGATTAATTAATAAAAAAATTAAATTGGTATCCATTACCTAGTCAAATAATTTATCTAAAAACAAAAGTTTATATATTGCTTAGTTTAAATAATAAACTTTTATTTAAAATAAACATATGAAAAACATATCTACCTATAATTCTTATTTCTAGAACTAATTACTTTATTACTCAATTTACAATAAATGATAATAACAGCATTATGGATTCTGTTGGAAACGAAGTAACTGATGTAAAATAGCATGGATATAAAATTATATATAATTTAGATATTACTTGTATAATATTTATCACTGTTTCACTGTTATTAACAGTTTTATTGATTTATAATCTAATTTACATATTTTTAAGAATAACTTTTATCATATATATTGTTCGCAAAATATTTTACGGAATGGTTCAAATTTTATTTTATTTAAAAGTCATAATTCATAAATATCTTTCGATTGCTTGCTAACAAATATAAACATTAATTAATAAATTTTATCAAAGGTTGTTGATTTTATCAATAGCTGTTGATTTTAAAACTAATTAATGTTAAATGCAATTCATAATTACATTTAACATTAAATTGTAAATAAAAGTAATTAATTCTCAGTTAAATTGTAATTATTTTGTACTAATATTTGCTGTTAGTTAAGAATCATGCAATATTTTTAATAATTAATATTTCTAACCATTAAGAAAATTTGAGAAGTAAGAAAATGTGCAGTTAACCTTGCTAAGGGGTTTTGAAATTTAATCAATAATTTAATCTGGTTTTATCACTTACCGGTAGAGCTGAGATTTGATATTTTCTTAAATTAAGATCTAGTAAAATTTCTATAAATAATTTTGTTTGGTTAAATTGATAAATAATGTTTAGGGTAAGAATTTTTTACAGAATGTATTGATAATATGTTATAGTTGTTAGCATAGTTGTTTTAAAATATTTATTCTCGAATTCATAATGATTTTCAACAGTTTTCGGAAGCCAATTTTTGTTTATCTTTATTTTAAACAAAGATTAAACTATGTGGTACGATTTATTTGTCCCGAGATTTAGAGGTTTCTAGTACTAAACCACATTTTAGAGACTTTTGAAAGTTTATACTACTGATCTCTTAGTCAATGTGTAAAATTCAATTTTGCACTTCATAATTGCTGGATATTT
This sequence comes from Caerostris darwini, assembly GCA_021605075.1. NCBI lineage: Eukaryota > Metazoa > Arthropoda > Arachnida > Araneae > Araneidae > Caerostris > Caerostris darwini. The sequence continues at coordinate 1,292,469 of BPLQ01008836.1, forward strand.
AAACACGTTGAAAGCTTTAATTCATAATTAAAACAGTTCCCAATATTATTCGCCATTACCAATTTCTTGTAAATAAGTTGTAAAAATAATGAACATTTTAAAAATAAGTTGTTTTTTTCACACTTGAAAAAAAAATTCACAATTGAGAATTGAGCTTTAAAAAAGGTTTTTTTTTTTTTTTTTTTTTTTTTTCCAAAAAAATTCACAATTGAGCAGAAAAAAAACTTTTTTTTTTTTTCCACAATTCAAAAAAAAAAAAAAAAATTTAAATAAATAAAAATTCACAATTGAGCAGCTTAAAAGAAGCTTCCCCCACAATTAAAGAAAAATTCACAATTGGGCCTAAAAGAAGCTTCCCCCACAATTAAAGAAAAATTCACAATTGAGCCTAAAAGAATTTTTTTTCCACAATTCAAAAATATTCACATTTGAGCCTAAAAGAAGTTTTTCTTTCCACAATTAAAAAAAAATTCAAAATTGATCCTAAAAGAAGATTTTTTTTCCATAATTAAAAAAAAAAAAAAAAAATTCACAATTGAGCTTAAAAGAAGCTTTTTATTATAATTGAAACTATTTCCAATATTATTCATCATGATAGAACCATTTTTTATAGATAAATTGTGAAAACAATAGATGCTCATTGGCTTTTTTTAGATATCAGCTGCTAACGTATAAGATGAACTTTTCACATGCGAGGAGATCCCATTTTGCCATTCAGTACTCCATTCGTGACTGCGAACAAATTCCCTCCGATTACTTTTTCGGCGTACTTTGAAGCTTCTAGGATGGAGGGGAACTGTTATCTTTGGAAGAGTATTAAGAGAAAAGCATTTGCCAAACCATGTATGTTCAGCTTAGCGTTTATCACTCCATTTCTGATAGATTCTATCTTATGTTGCTGTGTGCCTAGATTAAGATGTTAGTATCGAGGTGTGGAGAGTTAGTTACGAAATTAGGAGTTGCAATTCCAAAGGATTTATTGTAAATAAAGTGTTTGTGAAACATTTATTTATTCTTTTTTAGCAACATAGGCAATTAAATTTTTTATAATAAAACTAATTATAACTAACAGATAATATATTTATTTTAACAGATAATATATTCATTTACTCTGTTTTAAAAAAGAGGTAAAATGTTGCAACTTCCATTGAATATATGACATTTAGTAACACAAATTCTTAAAATTATATTGCTTTTATATAATGCGTCTTCTCACTAGAGTAGGATACCTTTAGTCACTTAGTTGTGATGAGTCGTAAATGCTTTCCACTTGCGATAGATGGCGTTGCACGGGCGCTGGAATTTATCACTGAGACTCTTCATTTTCACATTGTTGCAAAGGGTAGCATAGCTGATCATACGAGAGCAGAACTAGCACATATGCATTTGACGTTTGGCTCTGTGCCATACAATAAGCAATGCTTGTACATGCTATGATCTAAGTAGGGTTCTTTCCAGAGAGTCGTATGAGTGGTGAACCTGACTGTACGGACTTCTGATATGGAGAAGATCATATTAGGTCTGGTACAAGAATTCCAAATTCTAGTATATGAGCTATAGCACACCATGCCGGGAAGTCCACTACACCATCTGGAGAATTGTGCTTTTAAACGAAGCTTATCCATAATTCACCTTTAATACGATCATTTTTCTTCTGTTGATGTACATTGCTTAATGGACCTGAATGGCCGAGTGTCTAGCGCTCTGGCGCTCGGTGCCACAGGTTTCGGGTTCGAATCCCGGCGGTGCCATGGATGTTTGTAGTGGTTCGGAATCCACTTTAAGCCGTAGGTCCCGGTCTCCTATGACTGTAAGAGCGTCACGGAGCAAAAGTCAGGCTTCTACCTACGGGTGCTCCATCACAACAGAAGCTGCTTCCTTCCCTTTCAATCATGAGTACGTATGGACTCGTGGGCTTGGCCAGCCAAGTGGGATAAGAAACAACAACAACAAACATTGCTTAATAAACCGCAAATTCTTTTAAGTGGTGTTCTTTCATTCCTTATATTATACTACTGCGCTAGGAAAGCTTTTCCAACCCTATATTGTTATGTGATTCCGAGTCGTCTAGATGTACCATACTCTTCCTAGAAGTTTGTAAACCATAGCCTCTAGTCTAACCATATTCTCTGGACACGACTGCCTGGCCAAACATCTGGCCGAAATAAGGATTGGGAACTCTGATATATGTGTTATATGCAAGACAGAGAAAATGAATAAGGCATTAACACATCGAAGTGTTGTTCTCACATGCGATTGTTGTTGTCAATAATTAAGCGGATTTTTTTGTCACACACTGAACTTGATGGTATGATTGTTCTCTTTTCGACAAAATTAAGGCTAGCATATGCATTTTTGTGCAGGATGCTTTGTTTCAGCATGTGACCGAAGAAATCCTTTAATGTATTCACATATTTACAGAAGAAATGAGAAAAAACTAGAAAACTCTAATTATGCAGGCCAAATTGATGTGATAAATTCTGTGATAAACTCACCAACTCTTTGCCTATTTCCTAACATGCGTCTACAACCTATACCACCTTTTGTAATCGAACTTGACTCTATCTACTCTCTCGCGAGTACACTTTACAAAATTTGACATTGGTGGCCAATTGATTGTTATAGTGTTTTTTATTTGGATATAATACGCTGGTTTCCAATATTCTGATTTTCAATATTTGCCAGATGAATAGGGGCTCTATTATTCCAAATTAGCGGGATAGTATGGTATAAAATATAGTATTCAGATTTATTAGTTAAATTTATTAGGTTAGTATTAAAGTTTATTAGTTAAATTTATTAGGTTAGTATTAAAGTTTATTAGTTGACCGTGTTTATTTGTCTAATGCTTCAAGAATAATTATTCTTCATACATTTCTTTATAAACAGTTGTACGAAATGAAATGAAATGTATTTATCCTGTACACATGTTTCTATTGAGATTTAAATAAGTAATTATTAACTCTATAATTAATAATTAACTAACTAATTAGTACTAACTAATGTTAACTATGTAAGTCATTTGGGAAGCCTTTATAAAATTTATATATCACTCTAATGCCCTAATTATTATTTTTGCTTTTAAGATGCTGTATACTGATATTAAGATATTATTGCAATATATTAGATTTCGCATATGTTCATTGCAATTATCTAAGGGTATCAAGTTATTTTCCCCTTATAATGAGTTCTTCTTCGTTAGATATAAGAAACCGTTGGCTATAAATGCTACTTTACTTTAGAAATTCTGCACCTTTTGATGGCGGATAGTTTTAATAAAAAAAAACATTTGATACACTGGTCAAAATTAAAAATACTTAATTATTTTAAAATAATGTAGAATAACATTTTGAAAATTGAAATTAGTGTTTATTAAAATTGTACTACAATATGGACCTAGATTGAGTATATTTTAAAAAAAAATAATAATGCAAATCATTACTTTTAATTTATTGATAATTTTAAATTATAGCTCTTGGATTATCTTGACACTTGAGGAACGTACTCAGACTGAGTTATTTCTTTGGAAAATATTTGTTATAAGAGTTCATAAGAAAATTACACCACTTTTATTTCAACACATAATTTTCTAGTAGAATATATCATTTAAGAAATTTCTCTCTGGTAACAGGTTCATTTCACTCTGCTCGTTAGTTAGAGTGCAAAAGAACCCAGGTTTACATCAGCGGGTATTCGTGGTCATCCCAGTTCTCAGAAACGAAGAGGCTCGATGACGATTATGACAATGTATTTAAGAACCTCGAATCGTTAGTCAGGATGCCTGATTGCAGTTTTCAGGTTTATCTTCGATACAACACATAAATACCCTGCATTAATAAAGTCCTATCTAAAGTCAATGCAATTCCTTTATGGTATAGTCAATGCAATCCGTTCATGTCGGTGGATTATTCGTGGTATGCATAAGTAGAAAATGAGGCCTACCAATGAAGTATATTTCTCCTAAATGCCACAGCGGCCTGATGGCCAATTGGCTAGCGCGCTGGTCGTTGGTGATTCATGTTCGAATCCTGGCGGTGGCATGGGTGTTTTTTAATGGTTCGGAATCCACTTTAAGCTGTATCGGTATAATTAGCCCAAAGTGTGTGCAAAATGACAGTAGAGCGACAATCCAAACCTACATGCCACATAGATATGGAGAAGTTGCCCCTGAAAGTTCTCCCGGGAGGCAATACCCTTCCCATATCACATATCGGTGGGCTGTTTGTAGCGCAAAACTCGGTGATAAAAAGAAAAAAAAATAATCCGATGTAGCAATTGTACTACAATGCATTTAAAGTCTCAAATTTATCTGTATGCATACATAATTGTGAGCAAACATTTTAAGGCATATTTACTAAAAATTAATACATAAATAAAAAACAATCGACTAACCACTTTAAAGAATAGAAATACTATACTATACTAAATACTGTATTCTTATTAAATGAATGTAACACTCTCACATCAAATTTTTTATTTAATCTTGATTACATTATATTACTAATGTTTTATATGCAAATAATTAATTTAGTTATATCTTATATTTAGTTATATATATAACTTTTGGGATATATTTTAATGCAAATCGTAGCCACTGTTCATCCCTGTCTCAGACACATATCTAATCTGAAAATCCTTGTTGCAAAGAGCAAGTCCCAGAAAGTTGTAAAAGAATATATATTTAATCGAGAATACTTTTAATAAATTTGTTATGAATTTCCTTATTTCCTTTCCTTTTTTAATAACTAATACAAGGAATGGGTTTATTCCTAACTGCATAGAATCAAGTAAAAGAGCTAAAAGTTTTATTTTATAGTACTGTCATGTTCTCGTCCCTAATTTGCTTGGGCCACTCTTATCAAAATAAACAAAAAGTCTGATTTTTGCAATGCTTGCATGTTTCCTTTACTCGGTTAAATTAATTTTGGAGTCTAATTTTTTCTTTTTACCTAATCTTGTTATCTAGTTGGACGTGATGCTTCCAGCTACTTAGTCTTCAGTATCTAAAAATCCTTATTTCTGTTCGTACTTGCTGCTTCTTTAGCATCCGTCTGTTTTATGCATATATGGGTTTCTCTTGAATAATTACTTTGAAAAGTTTTGGACTGTGAATTTCATGTTCGTGTTTTTTTTTTTATCTAGAATTCTTAGAAAAAGATCAATAAAGATTTGTTTGTGTGTGCTGCTACCTGATTAAAAAAAAATAAAAACCAATTTGGAAATGTTTATAATTTGATAAATACAAATAAAGTATACGTGAGATAAATTAAATATAATTTTAAAAGCTTCAATTAGCAAGTCTTTTCGATATTGTGATGTTTTGAAAAATCAATTATATTTTGGAGTGAGGCATTTTTTGATTTTTATAAAGCTACACAATGAATAAAAAATCAAAGCAAATGCTGAAAAATTTGATATATATATATATATATATTGAAATAATTAAATTTGAAAAACTTTTTAATTCATAAAAAATATTTTTTTTACTTGTCTGCATTGAATATTTATAAAATAACAGAATGGTTTAGTTTATGGTTATGGAAAATAACAGTTAATAAATTATTATTGTGGTAAGTATATTCAAATATTCAAGTAGACTTTAAAAAATAACATTTCTAGTCAGATTTGGTATTATTAACAATTTTCATATGAATGCATAGAAAAAATAAAATGATGCTTTTTATTAATACATCATGAAATATAAACTATTTATAACATTTATAAATTTGTTTAATATAAAGTCTTAGAAGACGTAATTAGTCTGTGTTGTCTAGCAATATATAATAAATAATTTTTAATTTAGATAAACTTTATCAAGAAAAAATATCTGTGTAAAGTACAAGTTATCGTTTGTTAATAATAAGATAAAATTATTTTCTGGATTTCTAAATATGTTATACGAATTTTGAAGCAAACAATAAATGTATTAAAAAAGGACATAATCAGATAAATTTTAAAAATTAATTATTTTAATTTTAAGAACATTTCCAAAGGCAAATAAAAGATTGTAGACGAAATGATCAAGTCACCAGATCGCGCCAGGCACAAAATAAAGTTCTTTTTAAATTCTGAATTTATAAATACGCTAAAAGAATTTTAAAACAAACAATAAATTTATTAATAAAAAACAGTCACATAAATGCCGAAAATTAACTATTTTAATTTTAAGAACATTTCGAAAGATAAATAAAAGAAAATGGATGAAACGATCACGTCACCAAAGGGCGCCAGTCACAAAATAAAGTTTTTTTTTAATTAAAAACAGAAATAGGAGACAACTTCCGAGATTTTCGACTACATGGCAGATAAAAGAATAGTGAATTCAGTTTTAAAAAGTAGGATGCTAAGTGTTATAGTTTTTAAATAATGATGGAATGCACGCACACAACATACTACATTATATATATACATTTTTTCCGCACTGGAAGAGTTATGGCATTTTATTCCCAGGAGAGAGATATGTATATTCTTTGACACGAACATAATAACAACCCATCACTCAAATTTGACAGCAGACAAGCAGCATTGTGGGTAGTTATATTACATGCAATTAGTGTTTTGTACTAATGAGAACAACCTGTCACTCAAATCTGATAATATTCAGTTTCATGTATAATGAGATTCATGAAATTAGCGATTGTCTGTGCGATCTTCCCAGGTCTAAAAATTACAGATGGAATATGAACAAGACCATGAATTCTTCCATCGTGATTGTGATCAGAAATGAGCTGAAAAATGTCTAATCCATTGAGAAGTGACAAAAGCTGACGCCCTCCCTCTTGACGGATTTGCTTAAAGGGAGGTTTCTGGTGAAGAAGAGAGAGGGTTCTGCGACGAGTCGACCAGAAGTGTTGCTTTTCTTTTTTCTCTGAAGTGACTGAATAGGCCGGAGATTCTGCCTGTTTTTCAAAGTGGACCCCTTGTAGTTTCGTGTATCACGCGTGATAATTAAGGTCTACCGCAGACCAGGAAATAGATTCGACGTAGACTGGAGAACTCTGAAAATCTCCGACCTTGGAGTGAACTGTACTTTTGATTTAATCGTGCCCTTGTGATCAAATTTTATTTATTTTTTATTTCTTTGTATAAGAACCCAGAGTTTTGTATTTGTAAACATATATATGGTGCTTGTAAATAAAAAATAATGTCTTCCCATGAACCTGAAAGAAGCCCTCTTCTTGGAGCCTTTATAGGTCTAATATAGGCCGAGATTTTACAATATATATATGTGTGATGCTAAAAACATTTTACTTCTCTAATTTGATAGAATTCTTGTTTACGCCTATATAGTTCCAGGAACCGCATTATTATAATTGATTTGTGTGTGTGATACATGTTTAATTCTATTGATTACTGTAAGATTAGGCACCGTTAATATGCACCGTATAGATGAAGAAAATATTGAGACCTTTTTGTTGAGGCAATATTTTTGAAGGTTGGAATAAATTAAAAATTAAAAAACTTAATTACTAGCCCTGAAGTTTTGTTACTTCTTGGTAAAAATAAGTTTATAATTTTGTTTTTATTTTCCTTATTTTTATATCATAAGTTTTAATCCAGTATATTACTAGAATTAGAGAAAACACCCACGATATTAAAAATTTTCCTAGTGGCATAATTATATAAATTGGACAATGGTATCATTGAGGTAAATCATCAAAAGTAACCAACATTTCAAATATAATACAAAGTATAGCGACATTCTTTTGGAGTAATTAATTAAAATGTAGCAAAAAAGTCTTCTTTTGATACATCCAATTACATTTAATTTGATTATCATAAATAATAGACGAGAAAACTATTTTATATTTTGTTGATCTTTACAAAATTAAGTAATTTAATTATGTCTTTTGAAAACCACCTCAATCTAGGTTGCGATGTAGAAATACTTAATCTAATAAGTTAAAAAGCATATTTTATGCAATAAATTTAATTTATTTTCTTTCATTAATTGGATGTCTCCTCAAATAAAATTAATAGTTGATGTCTAACAGAAATTACTTAATTTGAGAAGGATGAAAAATAATTTAATAAAATTCATAGGCTCAGAATGTATTAGACATAAATTCTTGTTAATTACTTCTCTCTTAAAAGACTTATTATTTCTTTCCGGAAATACTACTTTTCCCATTATGGATGATTGAACGCAAATATATAATAAGCATTAAAAATAATAAAAATATTTTTCTCGTCTTTTATTTTCAGTAGATATTATCAAGAGTTTTTAGAATAGAATATGATATATTTTGATCCTTGTTAATCCCACCAATTCTTGCCAAAACTTAATTTCTTATATAAAGGAGAAAAAGATTACTTAGACATAGTTTCTTATACATTCGAGTAGATAATTGGTAGGATTAGTATTTTTAGCTGAATTAATTTAGAAAAATTTTAAGTATAGAAGTATTTTAAATAAATGAAATTGCCCGATTCGTGGCTCAGTGGTAACGCGCGTCATTGTTGAGCATTAAGGAGGAGGTTCAATCCTCTGGCGGCTTTGTTGTGCACACTTTCAAAAAACGAGGAGACTCGATGGCATTTTTCCTCGTCGATCGGATGGGAGTTTTCCGGGTTTTCCCCCATACGATACGCAAATGTACGGCAGTACCCCTTAAAAACCCTCCCGGAATAAATTCTTGTTAATTATTTCTCTCTTAAAAGACTTATTATTTCTTTCCGGAAATACTATTTTTCCATTATGGGTGATTGAACGAAAATATAATAAGTATTAAAAACAATTAAAATATTTTTCTCGTCTCTTATTCTCAGTAGATATTATCAAGATAGAGTTTTTAGAATATAATATATTTTGATCCTTGCTAATCTCACCAATTCTTGGCAAAACATAATTTCTTATATAAAAAGATGAGAAAAAGATTACGTAGAGATAGTTTCTTATACTAGTATATTCGAGTAGATAATTGGTAGGATTAGTATTTTTAGCTGAATTAATTTAGAAAAATTTTAAATAAAGAAATACTTTAAATAAATGAAATTGCAGACTCGTGTCTCAGTGGTAACGCACTCGCTGGTGAGAATTAAGGAGGAGGTTTAATCCGCTGGAGGCTTTGTTGTAGACACTGTTTCAAGAAACGAGTAGTCTCGATGGCGTTTGTGATATTGAGCATCATGCCTCGTTAGTCGGACTATCTGGTGAGAGTTTTCCGGGTTTTCTCCCATATTATACGCAAATGTGGGGCAGTTCCTCTTAGCAATCCTCCCGGAAGGCACTGCCTCTTTTTTCAGCGTCACGAAGTCAAATCAGTCTCCTACCTAGGGGAGCGGCCTGATGGCCAATTGGTTAGTGCTCTGGCCTTTGGTATTACAAACTTCAGGTTCGAATCCTGGCTGTATCATGGATGTTTGGGAGGGGTTCGGAATCCACATTAAACTTTAGGTCCTGATCTAATTAGCCAAACGTGTGCACAAAATGACCGTGGAGAGACAAACCAAACCAAACCTATTTACGGCTGCTCCTTCACAACAGAAGCTGCCCCCTGTCCCTCCTTCCATGAGGCCACACAGGTTCTTGGACTTGGTCTAGATATTGCTGTCCACCAAGTGGGATGTGAAAAAAAATGCAATAATTGATATTTATAGGGACATCACTTTTTAAATATTTCATTTAGAACCGAATCAGTTATGTGGATAGGTTAAGCTTTCTAAATTCTACTAGTGAAGTTGAATCAAAAGTTGCGGTGCTAATTCTGAAGATAAGCACTATAACTCTATCGACCATGAAGTGTTTTTGTTACATTAGGGAACTCTAGAACCCCTGATAGCTTGTCTGAGGATGTTTTTGAAAATTAGCGTCGCACAATGAGGATGTAACAGCAAAACCGCCTAGTGCACCCTGAATGGCATTGAATCTTCTACACAACTGCTGTTCTAACGGTTAATGATTTCACACCTATGTTCTGAATTATGAAAGATACCCCTGTTGCTTTTTAATTAAGTTGCATCCGAAAAACTGTTGAATACCCAGATTTCTCTTCTAAGGGTGTTCTCGAAAATTAGCGAGGCACATTGTGGGCGTGACAGCAAAACCACTTAGTGCACCCTGAATGACATTGAATCTTCTATACGACTGCCGTTATAGCGGCTAATAACTTCACACCTAATGTCCTGGATTTTGAAAGAAACCATTGTTGATTTTTAAATTAAAATTAATATATTATATTCCAGTATTAATTATGCTATGATTGTAATTAACCTTTATTCTGATACAGTTAACGCCTGTTTTTGAACCGTTTGATTTAAAATATAACAACATAATTAAAGCGAAAGAGTCAATGTTTCCGAAAAATAAATGTCTAAAATAATATGATAATGAACCTCAAATGCATTTATTTATTTAAGTTATAATTATTATCATTTGCTAATCATATAGAAATTATAATCTAAAAGGAATTTCAGATTTTAAAACCTTCTTCTTCTTTATTGGTCTCACAGCCCCATGGTGGGCCAAGGCCGTCTGCCTACTGACAGATTTAGAAACATGAAATGCTTTCTTTTTACAGGATAGGATTGCCAGCCCTATGCCTTATAGTCATAATAGACCGGAACATACGGTTTAAAGTGAATTCCAAACCGCTACAAATATCCATGGCACTCAAACCCGAAACCTGCGGCACTGAGCGCCAGTCATTCAGCCATCAGGTCAGTTTTTAAAAGCTATTTATATATACATGTCACCCATAAAGTTGAAAGCTTTAAATTTATTATTATTATTATTTACATTTGAGTGTATTTGATTATAACATTTTTTATTTGTAATTTATATAACTTTGTGCTTATTTAAAATCTTATGTTTGGGACATGTGTTTCAGCGAGCATACGGTGTTCACATCTCACAATTTGTTTTAAGGAGTATTTATCAGACGAAATAGTCCAGTCAAATTTAAATCTCAAAATAGGCCTTTACTAATTTATTCCAGTCAACTAGAAAAAATATAAATGTGTTTTGTTTTTTAATTAATTCCTTTTGCCTTTCGAAGAAACTTTCTGACGTTATAAATCCAAATTGAAACATTTTTCGGACCGACAGTAAATAACAAGCTCCGAGCTACGAACAAAAGACAGAAAAAAAAAATTCCCTAAAGTTAAAAAGAAAACCCAACCATTTCTCCATTTTGAATAAAATCGAGGATGAAAAAAAAAAAAAAAAAATTTGAAACAAAGCAGACGAAAGAAGGGCTTTTAAAAACTTTTAAGTGCTTTAAAACACGCAAGTGCAATTCTGTTCCTCTAAAGCACGTTCAGCACATAGGGCCCATCATCCATTCTACATCATTGAGAGTAGAATGGATGTATGTAGCAGCGTCTTCTACGTACACCGCAAGCTTCATCGCATGACTTCGCAACATTATAAACAACATCACTGCTCGAGATGACTTAGTATTTGTTATTTCTTAGAGGCGGGGTAAAATTTTCCGTATGTCCGTTTAAAATGGAAAAAGACTTCATCTTTCACAGCAGGAGAGGAATTTTAAGTGGTAAAAAAATCTGCTGTTGGAAGAAAAATTGGAGTTTGGAGCAAAAAATAAGTTCCAATAATATATTTCTTTGTTTTTGAAGGCAACTTTTCGTGTGTTTGTTTTTCAATTTCTTTATTTTTCATAATTTTCATAACTAGACATGGAGTGTTTTATTTTTTTGCTTGAGGTTTGTTTAAGCTGAAAGTCTTAGTTTCATTTACAGACTGTTATAAAAGTATGCTTAAAATTGTTGGAGTGTTCTTATAGAAAAAAATTTCTACACATATTCTTCTTTTTTTTAACTTTCAACAATGCAGTCCGACTACAGTAATAAAACTTGATATTGAAGACATTGCTGTACACGCATGTGCAACCTATATAATAGTTTTGAGTTGATGTATACAACTCTTATATAACAGTAGTGACAGATTTATTTAAATGCATTTTTTTTTAGCAAAAAATGCGAAGTTAGGAGCAAAAAAAGAAGTTTCAATAATATATTTCTTTGCTTTCGAAGGCAACTTTTTATGTATTTATTTTTCAATTTCTTTATTTTTCATAGTTTTCATAACTAGACGTGACGTGTTTTTTTTTTTTTTCTTGAGTTTTGTTAAGCTGAAAGTGATAGTTTCATTTACAGACAGTTAGAAAAGTATGCTTAAAATTGTTAGAATATTCTTGTAGAATTTTTTAACATATTCTTTCTTTTTTTAACAATAATGTAGTGCTACTACTGTAATAAAACTTGATATTGAAGGCTTTGTATACGCCTGAGTAGTATAAAATCCTTTATATAATAGTAGTGATAGAATTATTTAAGTGGGTAAATTTATTTGTTTTCGATTAAAATAGAACTTAATATTTTTTTACTAATGAGAGTAAATATTTTATAAACTAAGTAAAAAATAAATCATAATACTGACTCTGAGTTAAATTCTGAGTGATTAAATTGAATTACTAAAATTTGAATTATTTGATTAAATTTTTGAACGTATTTTACAAGTAGTATGAAATTGATAAATTTAAAATAGCAAAGCAAAAAATAATGTAAAAAATGATTAATTTGTTTTCATATTGATATGAAAACAAATAATATGTTAGGGATATATGCAGTGTTAAAATATAAAGAACTAAAATAAAGCAGCATAACATTTATTGAAAAACTTTTAGAAGACAATTATTTTATTATGCATTTGAAAACAGAAAATTAAAGGAAAATAGTATAAATATATAATAAATGTATAAATAAATAGTAATATAAGTAGAAGGCCAATAATAAGCAAAACAAATTATACAGAAATGCGATTTTCATAAATAATACTCATAGATAATTTCTATTGAATTTTTATAATTTTGTATGATTATTCCATTAAAATGAATTTCAATTATTTTTATTGACAGATTAAAAAGCAACGGAATACAATCATTTTATACATTAGCAAAGATTTAAATTACTGTGGTCGAATTCTAACTTTCCTCTAACGATATATATGATCATTAAATTTATACTAAATACATAAAATAAATACAGGGCACGATTTTATCTTTGCTAAAGGCATAAATAATGATACAGATAATAAGTACATATGTTTTACGTTTTTTTACAGAAAAATATCCATAATAAGTTATTTTAATGATTATTTTGATCACTATTTCTAATAATCTTTTTAGTTTATTCCATTAAAAATCAATTTTAAAGTGATGGAATATAATTGAATTTTTAATCTTTTATTGAATAGTTTTAATTTTTATGTAAACATATTAATAAAAAAAGTCTCTTTAAATGTCATTGCCTGGAACGATACCTTACCTAAGAAGGGGAAATTATTTTCAAAAGCACAAAAGGATTTACAGAAATTTAAATACAATTAAAGCGTGGGTTTGAAACAAATTAGATTGTTTTTCCTAATGAAAGAACTTTAAATTAGTCCGCATAATTTTTATTTTACTTCTCCAATTATTTGAACTTTAATAGTCAACAACCAAACAAAGGAAATTCTTTTATCCACATTTTTATTAAAAATGTTTGGTTCTCATTTCTATAGTAAAATTACCAATTGTGAAGTTATTGAAACATTAAAATTATTATTAAAAATATGCAATTTACACTAAATATGCAATTGTTGCTGAACTGGTTCTTTCAATCAAAATTGGTAAACAATAAATGCATGGGAAAAAAATGAAAATATGAAAAAAAAAATTATTCATAATGAAACTGCATAAAATTCAAAAATACTTTTGGGGAATTTTTTGTGATTTTATGTAAGGAGCAATTAATTAAAAATCTTTGGTCCTACATTTTAATCCCATCTTTAAAAGTGCATCCAATTAAGTTGTTAATCATTTAATAGTTAATTATTATGTATACATAAGTACAATTGCTCAAAATAACTAGGGAATATTGTCATTTTGAATAAAAACTTTGGGTGAGGAAAAATTTTGTTGGTTGATTTATGATTCATAGGAAACTACCCACAATATAAGAAATAAATTTTATTCACTGTTTTTGTTGGCAATCGAAAAATACATAATTTATGTATATCGAAAAAAATAAAGAAAAACGTGAGATTTCTTGGATAACTATGATTTTAAATAAGGCGTATGGTTGTCTGATCGAAGGCAATGTCACGCACCTATGAGGCTATTCAAAATTAATTGGTATATTCTCTCCTACACTTATAGGAGAGAGCTTTGCAGTTACTGCTGCTAATTACTCCACATCACACCACATTGAAATGTCCTGTGAAGTTTGGGAATGATGTGGAGGAAGCTATGTTTAATTACAATGAGAGTGGTGTGAATATAGAGAGTTCAATATATTAAGGAGATAAAAAATAGGATCAGCGATGAACGTTGCAAAAATTATCTAAGGGTTCAGAGTGTTTATAGAAACCGCAAGAGCATGTAAAAAATACACAGGATAAAGATATACCAGTATTGAATTTTGACATTTCAGAGACTGAAATATGATGACACGATTTTACAATGAACTATATAAATATAAGAAAAGACACAAATGAGAATCTAAAAAAATGGGAAAACAATATGTTGAATAATTTCTGAGGGATGAAATTATTCAACATATTGTTTTCTAATACTCCTAATACTTCTACCTAAAAAGTTACATTATTTATGTCTAAAGAATATGCTGGCTAGTTTATTCAAAGGAATCTTTCATTAATAAACTGATCACAAATCGAATATGACGTGATCAGGCGTTGTCATCTTTTAGAAGGATATCATCCCGATTGTTGCAGACAGAGACATAAATAGATCTCCCCCTTATAACCCTGAACCCTTAGCGATCCATTCTTAGTCAATGGAATTACCTGTACATAGTCAGATCAGCACGATCATTGATGAGGATTCCAGCCCTCACAATCATTCCACTTCCTCCCCAAAAAAGACATTTTTGTGTATAAATGAATGATTATTCCGACTGTCTTCTATATTATACGTTCCCTATTGCATTCCTTATCCCCCTCTTTACTGAAAAGAACATTGTTCCATTCATTTCTCCCCTAAATGAGATACCTACCTTCTGTAGAAAGCATGGTGCTGTAAATGAATCACAAGTCATTGATATGTGAACATACATTTATACATGATGAAGTCCCTTTTTAACTGTTTGAATCGAAACCCTGGTGCCAACGACCAATCGAAAGAGTTTTGCAGTGAAGTAGGGTTCATGCTACAGTTTCTTTTGGCTGTTAATATTAAATACTAATTTTCATTTTGTTCTGATGTTAGGATAATATTTCCAATTTCCAAATGATAAAATCCGCCAAGTAAGGGAAGTTCAGACAAACAATTTCAGCCCAGAAATCATACTGTCTGTGTTTTGGGACACACAAGGTGTTTCGTTAGTGGATTTCTTATCTCAGGGTAATACAGTTGAGCAGAAATATATTTTGATACTTTGATGAAACTGGGTATTGCAATCCAAAATAGAAGGCGTAGCATGCTCAGTAGAAGCATCATGCTCCTTCAAGACAATAATCGTTCACACATGGGTGACAGAACCGAAGATCTTATTGCGCCATTTGGCTGGAAACAGCTTGATCACCCTCTTTATATCCCTGATTTAACCCCAAGCGATTATCATTTGTTCTTGCACTTAAAGAAGCGCCTTAGGTGAAATCGCTACCATGACGTTGACAATGTCTAAACGTAAGTGCTGAAGTTGTTAAGAAATCAGGCGGCAGATTTCAATGATGTTAAAATTCAGAAGCTGGACATGCGATATGATAAGTGCCTTAATATAAGTGGAAATTTTATCGAAAATTAGATTGCGTTTCCAGACATTGCTTTTGTTTGTTTTTATATCCGACCCATGGTCTTTAAAAGTTTGTGCATTACTGGTTTAGAATAACTAATGGAACTTTTAATGTTTCCAAATTATAAATACAAAATTAATTACCACTTTAATTCTTCATTTATTTATATCCCTATCTCACTATGCATCAGATTCAAATTTAATATCTTCTTACTTTTCACTCAGTTTCTAAATATTTTATCTAATTATAGAGTTAATTTCGAGCAAAATTAAATCCAAGTTATAAATTGTTTTATATTTCATTAAAATACTTACTGGAAAATAATTTTAATTCAAAATATCCCACAGATTTTGTGTATATTTATATTATGTATGCATCCATATTTTAATTTCAAAAATATATTAATTTTAGTTTAGAAATATTACAGAAATTGTAATATGCAATGCGTAAACATATATTTATATAATTCTGAAATTAATTTAAATTTGATTTAGTCAAATTTCATGTACTTTCGAAAAGCAATGTTTTATTTATTCCAAAAGGGAAATTAAATAAAACATTACAAGTTTACATTTTATTAATCAAAACACTATACATAGAAGTCCATTTATAAATCTCGTATAATAATTATTCAGTACAACCAATTTAAGCTGCTATTACTTTTACTTAAGCTTAATTAACCAATTTAAGCTGCTTTACATCTTTATTTTGGTACATGTACAAATATTTATAAACTAAACTTTATTCAAAATTATTCGAAATATCATCCAAAGGTAGTTATTTAAGTTAATAGACATTTTTAAGGAAACCTTTTCCAGTGTGCTTTTACCATACATCAGCAATTTCTTTCTGGTAACAAAGCTCCACGGGATATCATTTAGCGATATTAAATCTCAGCATGTTAGACTTTACTCTCTACGTCATAACAGGTTTTATTATAGGTATTACTAAGAGGTTTCCCCATTCCAAAATCTATTTTAAAGCCATGGCTTCCTTATTATCGCAGCATCTAAATTCAGTGTCAAGCTAAGTAAATGAAGATATAATAGCTCTAGCCTTTAGTGGAAGGTAATTATTATTTTTCTGGTAGGGATGAGTTCGTGAGATAAGCGATACACTTTGTTAACGAGGCCTTAGGGTATATATATTTTGACATTTTCATTAAATTACCGCCTATCTTAATGTTGGGTTATATTTGACTTTTTTTTTCTGTCCATCTAATCAATCACGGTCTTTGCTTCGGATATGAAAACTCTGTAGAGGGTAATGTCTATTGCATGTGTGCTTCTAAAAGGACTCATTATTACGCTTAGATGACTCTTTTCTCTCTGGTTTGTAATGACAGCCAATGTCTAATATATAATGACTTTACACATTTTTAAACTTCTGTAAGTACAGGGAATTGCGACGGCATGATTTAAAAGCATTAAAGTGTCATCTCAGTTTGTATTCTTGTCTTTAAAGTTTACTTCAGAAGTTTCCCTTAGTGTTGGTATAGAAACAAATATGCAAATTAAGATTCTTTATAAAAGATACTATACTAGTATAAGTGTGGTAAGACTTTACTGAAACTTAACTAATTATTTTTTCCAAAATAAAATGTAGAATATACTTAATTTTTACCAAGTATATTATATTGTTATCAGATTGTAAATCTTAAGATTAAGAATAATCTCATAAGCAGTATTTTCTGAGTACTTATTTCTAATTTTATGGTTTAATTTGAATTACTTTCCAAGTTTCTGGTACAATGGTATATGCAATTGTTATATGTTATATGCAATTGTTTGTTTCTGGTATATCCAATTGTTATATGTTATATGCAATTGTTTGTTTCTGGTATATGCAATTGTTATATGCGATTGTTAAATGTTTGTTAACCTTTATTAGTTGCATTAATCATACTTCACGTGAAGAAATATGTTAACCTTAATTGTTTCTTACCAACATATCCAATTTTTAAATGTTTTCTAACGTTTATTTGTTGTATTAATCATATTTCATGCGAGGAAATATGTTAGCTTAAATTGTTTCTTACCAATATAAGCAATTGTTAAATGTTTTCGAACGTTTATTAGTTGTATTAATCCTATTTCAATCGATTAAATATGCTAGATAAATTGTTTCTTATCATAAAAATAAACGTACGAAACATATAAATTTACAAAATATAATAAAATATAAGTAATCCTTTAATGCACTAATATTCGTATGAGCTATTTTAAAAATATGTTAATAGTTTCAAAAAATCATGAAAAGAGGATGCAAAATAAATATTTATTGTAAATTTCATTTCTTGTCAAAACCATTGGGGATTAATAGATGAGTAGAAGCCTCCCATTCCTTCGATGCTGGCTAACGAATGATTGTTGAAGAACAGATTGTTCTGTATTGACGTAACATATTCAATTAAATGTTACTTTTATTTGGATAAGAGGAAATTCTATTGTATTAAACTCTTCCAAACAATCTATTTTCTCTCCCCTCCCTCTATTCGATTTGAAGAGTTTTAAACGAGACTTGTTCCATTATAAAAAGGAAGAAATCAAGAGGATTTCAATTCACTTACATATTAAGTAGGAGGAAGTAATTCAGTAGTTACTCGGTGTTTGGAGTAAATGACATTAAAATTCTACATTTTTGCATATTATAAAAATGTAGTGTTGTAGTTGCCTAAATTGTATCTGTTTATTATATTTAATAAAAAACACAAATATTGTTGACGTAAATAATCGTCTATTTTATAAATTGGGAGGCAAAGTCTATTAGATAACATTTCAAAGAACTTAATATGAAGCCAGATAGTTAATATATAATGATATATGTTTTACAAAATAAAAAATTAGCGTTAAAGGTAGAGGATTAACTAATATTTATCAATGCGGAAATATTTTTATGAGGCATTTTATGATGCAATTTAGAAGTAGTTAATTTACTTTCTTTAAGGACAAAATAAATGTCATGTTTAGAAATGATGTTTTTGGCTAATGCTATTCGGCTGATGTTTGATTAATTAATTAGGCTGTTACAATTAATTATGCTGATGTTTTGTAGACCAATTTTTTCCTTCATCTGACAGCAAATAGATACCGTTGTGTTCAACAAATGATATTTAACTTTCTGAAGCAATCATAATACTTTATGTTTGTATTTCATGAAGGTTAAAACGTTTCTGATTAGCTTTCTGAACTTTTTCTGATGATTATTCAAAATCATATACAATAATAATAACATGCTACTTTTCCTTTGTATTTTTTTACTACATTTCTTTCATTTTAGAATAATTGAATTTGGAAACCAAATCAAATTAGATTAATCTAGGATAAGAAAAGATCCATGTTACTTACATCATAAGTCACATCGTAACAGAACTGTTATCTTCACCGACCATTCTTTATTTCAAATTTTATTTAGCAAACGGAAAGGAAAATCAAAGAAATCGAGAACGAAATGAATTCCGAAATAATTCACCTAAAATTCTAAAAATCTAATAACAAGAAAGCCGGAATTGATACTTGAGCAACATGTATTGCTTGATAAATTAAATCACCGAGTAGTAAGAACAAATTTTCCTTACGAATCTACGATAAAACGTTACCCTGTGATCTTGAACGAGAGCACTACCTCAAAGCAATGATCGGAAGTGAGCAAAAAAAGTGCTGCGATCTAATGACGCAAAGCATCGCTGGCCCACCATTGATGTTTATAGTCACAGCTGCGTTTCAAGATTTATAGGAAGCAAACTTTCTGGGTCATAGCCAGTCACTGGGAAAGTAAGTAACGAGATGATTGGACATCGCATTTGCTCCACTCAGAGAAATTTCCCCCTCCTGAAGCAAAATCCGTTGCACCGTTTCCCTAGAATTAGATGAAGTGAACAGACAAAGTGTACTACATCATTCTGGATGTTGATTGCATCGTTTCGGAAGAAGGGGGAAAAGAGATGACAGGATTTCGAACACTGTGGCTCGCTTACGTATCATCTTCGTTACTGAATAAGTTGGTGATTCGGATCTGGGGAAGAAGTAATTTCTTTTGTTTTCTTTTCCTTCTAACTTTCCGGTTTGTGATTTCGCAATGAAATTCTTTTTAAATCAAAAATTTGGTATGCAAACTCAAGCTGTGGAAAGGGAGACTATCTTTCGAAAGTTAGGCAGGATTATCATACATACACTTAATTAGATTTTTCAATTTTGGTTATAGTACTATCAAAGGATTTCAAAATTCGATTTAGAATTACCACATTTCTTAGCATACAAAAAGTAGTTTCTATTATTATAGCTTCTACAGGTAGTAAATTATCCTCTTGTCTATAATTTAAATTACTGAGAATAATACCAAGATTTAGTCATTTTTTTATTATCATTATTCACTTTTTCTCTGAATTAACGCTCTGGTTGCTTTTCACGAAATACTTTAAATAACTAGAAATTTGAAATTTATCTTGTTTCCATATTTTATATTATAGCTCTTCTTCTATAAATATTCAATGCTATAATTTTTTAAAATCTTTAAAGGGAGTCTATCTGGAAAGGTTGACTATCTTTCGAAAGATGGGTAAGATTATCATAAATATATGCTTAATTTGATTTATCAATTTTGGTTATGATGCTATCGAAGTAGTTCAAAATTCAATTTAGAATTACCACATTTGTTAGCATTCAAAAAGTTATTTGTGTTATTATGATTTCTACAGGTGGTAAATTATCATCGTGTCTGTATTTTTCAATTCTTACTATTAGTTCACACTCTCCCTATATATATATCTTGTTCAAATTTTCAATCGTTAATAAAATACTTTTTATTCATACACTCAAGTTCAAATACTTTTTTTTGAACTTGTAGTGGATGACACTTGATGTTAATACAGTTTTTTCAAATATTAATTCATTAATTAAATGTAATTAATTAATTTTAGTTTTTTTTAGATTTAATTTACATGCATCTACCAATAGATGGCGCCAGATGTAAGAGGAAAATTTCAACTTAAAAAGTAGGAATTGACTTCAAAAAATTTTTTTTATTACTTGTGTATTACTAAATTACTATATTTTAAATTAAATTGCTTATTCACTAAATTTAATTATTACCAGGATTTAATCATTTTTTAAAATTATTATACCGTATTTATTATTATATAATAATAATTATATATTATTATATTATATATATATAATTATACTAGATTTAATCATTATTCACTTTTTCTCTGAATTAACGCTCTGTTTGAATTTCACGAAATACTTTAAATTACTAGAAATTTAAAATTTATCTTGTTTTCATATTTTATATTAAAATTCTTCTATAAACATTCAAAGCTACAATTTCCAAAATCTTAAGAAATGTTTCATATGATTATTAATTATGCCGATGATTATATTAAAATGAATGAAAGCTTTACTTCCAAGAACTTTTGCTTTTTATTTAGCATTATTACAAAAAAGATAAATTCTTTAGATGGAAAGAACCCTAATGAAATATATAATCAGTTCTTGGATATAAATATGTTTTTTCTTTAAAATGATTGGTTCTTAGAAGAAAATTTAATTATAGCTTTAGTTAAAAATAGTTTAGACTTAAAATTGGAATGTTTTACTTGCATACGTTCTACAAGATTTTTTCTATAGTAATTCTGTAATAGCATTTTAGAAAATTTAACGAATGCTTTATTAGTTTACATCTTTAAAATATTTATGAATAATTTATATAATTCACATACACTTTACACAGAGAGAGACTTAGTATATAAGTATATTAAAATGTCTCAAATATATTAAAATGTCTCGTATATATATTAAGATGTCTCATGTGTATATATTAAATGTAATCTCATATATACACGCCAGTTGTAATGTATTTAATTTTGTCTATAATGGACATTAATAAAATCTGGTACATATAAAATAACGACGGGAAATAAGAAGAATATTATTTAAATTTACCAATTTATCACTAAATGTAAATCTTTCGAAAGATTTCTTACCAAAAAATTTCGAAAAGAAAAGTAATTTCGATACCTGTTTTTTTTTATTTATTTATTTATTTATTTTTGGTGAATTTTTAGAAATTCGAAAATCAAATGAAGGAAGTTAAATAAAAGCTAAAATAATATAAAAAATAGTAAGAAGACATTTTACCATCCCTTTAAGAAACTGATGAAATTGTTTGCTGTCCAAAAAGCAATAACGTTTGTTTCTTCTTCTAAATTTAATTATATTTTTTCTTCATCATACGATTTCTGTTAATTTTTACATGGGGAATTTAAAATAGAATGCACATTTGGTGGAATATTTTTTTTAAAACTTTTTCTGGCCATCCGAGTTTGATTAGTAAGTCAATTTAAAGAATTAAACTAGGTGTGTTCCTAAAAGAAAATATACAAAACGATGCAAATACAATCGTTATTTTAAGATTTAAAAATGTAAGTGACCAAAATCTGAACTTTGAGGCTTCAAAATTCTTAAGGGGTTCATTTATAATTATAGATACTGATGCTGTCTATACTTATATACTCCTGATTGCTTGATTGATTATGAAACCTAAGAAAAACTGATAAAATATCATTCTATTATTACAGAGTACCATAAACAATATTCCAGAAAAAAAATGTGTTGCTATTTTGACAAGAAGTATCGCTCCAATTTCTTAAAATTAATAAATCATTTTTAAAATCTTTTTCCTGTACACTGTGAGATAAATGATTTTTTTTATGAACATTTTTTATCATCTTTTTTCCATTTGATTTTCTTAAAAGCAAAAATCCTAAGTATTGTTTAAGTGTTTAATTTTTTATTATTTGGTAATACAACTGTAAAACATATTATAAATAATATTTACAAATACAGTAAAAAGTTTTGTTGACGTGTTTAACCTAGTGCATTCAAAATATTAAAGAATTATTATTTAATTCTTTTAAACAGAAATAAAAAAAAAAGAATTTTTCATTAGGAATAATTTAAAATAAAAATATATTACAAATTTAAAATTCTGATTGGAACAGAAGTTAAATTAGCTTACGGAAACTAAACTTCTAAACCTAATTTTTTTCAAAACCTTTTTTGAATTTCAATGGTGATTCAATGAGTAGTAATAAAGCACACACGCATATTATATTTCTAACAATTGCAATACACCTCATTAGTAAATATAAATCAATAACGACAGGATTCAAGAAGAAGTTATTACTACACGAAATTCCTACCTTAATCCACGCACATTATTTACCTAAGTCTAATGCGAGAGAAAAACTAGCACAATCGAAGACTAATAAATGATTACAATAGTGATTCAATGAGTATTAATAAAATAAACGTGCATATTATATTTATAACAATTATAATATACATCATTATTAAATAGAAATCAATAACGTTTTTCAGTACTTTCTATTCAGGAAGAAGTTATTACTACATGCAATTCCTACCTTAATCCAGGCCCATTATTTTCCGAGGTGTAGTGTGAGAGAAAAATGAGCATAAACATTAAAATGAAGATGTCTTTTGTTAAATCCTCCCTGAAACAAAAGAAAGAAATAGATAGCGATTTCTTATCAGATTAAAATAAAGCGGGTTCAGAATTTTCCCGTCACGTCTCTGCTTAGAATCTCGTATACTTAAAATGCAGCCTCACAGAAGAGAATTTTCCAACAACTCTCGTTTTTTAAAGTAATCTTATGCATATTTTTTCCTCCTCACCTTATGCGAAGGATAAATTTCAAATTCCTCCCTAGCGTATTATTTTAGGAAATATGGATATAACTAGAGTTTTATATGCACGGTTAATATTTAAGTGGTAAGATGAATAATACTTTGGAGCTTTTCGGGAATTCTCACCATTAGAGCTTTATCTTAATGCTGTTTATTGAATTTTTTGTGCTAAATTAGATATGCAATGCATTAAAAACTTTTTTATTTAGCCCGTCGGAATGACATCTATGTTATCGCTTTAGATTTGTTGAAAACATCAGACGTGAATTCAGAGCTCACAGCAGCCTTTTTTTTTTTTTTGTTTTATCTCTGTTATATTTTCCTATTTATACTCGAATTAGATATGCAATGCATTAAAATTTTTTTTTTATTTTGTCAGTCGGGATGACTTCTGTGTTATCTTTTTTTAAATTTAGATTTGTTGAAAACATCATATGTGATTTTTTAGAACATACAGCGGCATTTTTTGTTTTATACCTGTTGTACTTACCCATTTCCATCAAAGGTCAAAGACTTGTATGATCAAATCTGAAAAAAAAAGTTGGACTTTTTTTCACCTAAGTTTTTCTGTATTGAAAAAGCTTTTATTTAATGTTTAGATACCTAAATAGAAGCTAATTTTTACATCTTTTGCAAGTAGTTACTCCTTTCCTTTATTTACTTCTTTTTTTATGATAATGCAAATTTCGGAATGTTTAACTACCTTATTTCATATAACTATATTTTATAGAATAACTAATATATTTCTAAATTATTCCTAAGTTTGAAAATTATCCTATTTTTCTTTCGGAAATTAATCATAAAATCAAATGAAGTATTAGTTATAGTTAGAATTCAAAGTTAGTATAAGTTTAATTTTCAGGATTTATAATTTTCATTCCTTGTTATGTTTATTTTTTTTCTTGTTTTAATCATTGGCAACTGTATGGTTAGTTTCCTAGCATTAGTTTTGGCACTCTTATTTAGTTTGTAATATTTCTCTTATTATTTTACAGTAATCATTATTTCTTAGTCATAAAAAATAATGATTTATTTTCAATATTTGCAGTTTGCAATTCTTGTATGCATTCTTGTTTATTTTTTCTTGTTTTAATATTTGCCGATGATTAAAACAAGAAAAAATAAACAGTATATTATATTTAGTTTTCCAAGTACTAATTTTGACACTCTTAAATTGATTTGTAGGGAGCCTGATGGCCGAGTGACTAGAGCTTTGGCGCTTGGTGCCAAATCTTGGTATGATTGTATCTGGTATGATTTGATGCCAATCTTGGTATGATTGTAGTGGTTCGGAATCCACTTTAAACCGCATTAACCGCTGTCTAATATGATTGTAGAGCGTGAGGTTGACAACCCTACCCAGTAAAAAGAACACATCTTCTGTTTCGGAATCTGCCAGCAGACAGACGGCCATGGACTTAGTACCAGGGAGTTAGTTAATTTGATTTCTAACAATTATCTTTGTCTTCTGTCTACTCGACAACTTCTATTTTCAAAAATACACAATTAGATTAAGGTAATGGAATTAGAAATACTGACACAAGGAACGGGAAAGAAACATTTTTGCGGTTGTCTAAGGCACAATTTTGTGAAATAAAAGAATTATTGGAAGATTCTAGAATCAAAGTTAAGTAAAAACAAAGAAATATTCATTGGTCTAGAATTTCAAAGGATAATGTTTGAGGAATATCGAAAGAATCTTTTCTTCCGATACTAATTTTAGACCGATAACAACAACAATTCATTAAATATTTCTGAAGAAATCAAGCAAGTATATGGTATCAACCATAACTGAAGATATTATGATGACAAATCATTTCATTGAAAAAATCACTCCTTAAATTTGAAATTATAACATTTGAAGAATATCAAATGAATCTTTTCTTCCGATATTAATTTTGGACCGATAACAACAACTCAGTAAAGATTTCTGAAGCAATCAAACAAGGACATAACTGAAGATATGATGTTAAAAAATCATCAAAAAGTTAATTCCCTGCGATTTTTCAATTGAAAATCAATACAAAAACCTTGCTTTGATTAATATTTTTTTTAATTAAAAAATTTTTTTTCTCCGAAATTTGATATTATCATGCAGTGAATAAAATATAAATGCATCTAAAAAGTTTGATGATGTTTCTGAATTTTCATTCAACAGTTATGAAATCTAAAAATACAGCAAATAAATCAATATATTTTTTATTGAGTTATTTAACTGGAAAAATTTAGGTATAAAAATATTGCATGATTTTCTTGAAGTTCTCTTCCGATATAAGACCTACATTTATCGCCAGATTTACCATGAATTAAGTTTCGATATCTCTTTGCCAACTTCCTTCATCTTTTTTAAGAAGATTTATAGGTCTGATCTGCTGTAATCTTCAAATAACTATTTGATAGTTATATTTACTTCATGGAAATCGGGTTTTTTTTTCATTTTTATGGTTAACTATAATTATAGACATGGTCTAGTTAGGAAAGATCAATTTCTTCATAGATTCATTCCGAAATTTTTACAATGCTCTGGCACATGGAAATATAAAATAAAATAATAAAAATAAAATGCTTATACAATCTATAAATTTAAAAAAAGTGTCTGTCTAAATAAAATGGATTCATGAGTGAGAAAATTCATAAATTAAACTCTCTGAATCTAAAAAGGAAATTGAATCTTCGTTAAATTGAGAAAAAAAAATTGCATAAAAATGTATTTGGTTTAATAAAAAATCAAAAGATTATTTGTTCAAATTTCAGTTGAAACAAAGGTTTTAGAAAAATACCTGTGATTCAGTTATCACAGTGGTTCTCAAACTGTGGGGCGTGAAGTAAAAGTTATCACAGTAAAAATTAAGTCACTTTAAATAAATGCGACATTAACAAAAACCAAGTGAACAAAATATTTGATGAATACAAACTTTAATTATTATTAATACAAAAATTATTAATAGTATGAGATTTATAAGAAATTATCGATTTGAACTTTAAAAACATTAAAAATCTAGATTCTTTCACAGCAACGTATTTATGCGGTAGTGTTTTTTCTATATTTGGTTACATTTAAATCACTAGTATATTTCTAATGATTTAAATACCAAATATTTCTGAATAATTTAGAGATATTATTTTTGATAACGCATAGGACAAAGAAAATTTTTTTTATAACAGTCTAACCATTTCAACAATGATCGATAATATTAAAATGTTGGGTTATATTTTGCAATAAATAAATAAACATTTATGATTAGTCATTGTTACAATCAATCGATTGTACTGAATACAACTAATGATAAAATCATTCTGGATATTTTAATTCTGAATTTAAAAGGATCCTGTCACCCATATAAAATTAAATTATGAACATAAAGTATTAAAATTTCTATGATATTAATTTTGTAAAAAGATTCAAATGGGTCGTGGCAGAATTTTCCCTTGATAAAAAGGATGCTCTGGTAAATTGTTTGATTACAATTGTATAAAAAGATGTAAAATTTACATATATATGTATATATTGCGATAACAAATCCACGAAAATAACGTAAATATGCTTCTAATAGTTGTCTTGTAATAGTTTATAAATATGTATCTATATAATATTTATATTTATGCAAAATACTATATAATAATACAAAATGAGTATTTTGCATAAATATAAAAATTTAATCATTCATGTTTTTTTAAAATTTATAAAATTATTAATGCATTTTAATATAGATACACTACTTATAAATAATAATAGATATAAAAATCTGAAACAAATTTTATTAGTATTTTATACTTTTTAAAAAAAAAAAAAAAAAAATTCAACTGAGATATATTAAGAATAAAAAAACTGCAATGCCTTTTCAAGTATACTAAAAGAACACGCTTCCAGTTTTAAAGTTAAATGAATACAACTTTAGAAAAATATAAAATTAAATAACTGTAACTGTAACTGTTTATACGTACGTTTCCTTGTATTCATTTAACACCAATTAAAATAATAGTAGGCTTGAAAAAATTTTAAAAATTCTTCACTTTCTTGTTGAATGTTCAACATACAAATTGATCAAAGAAAACTGAAAAGTTAAAATGTAAAATATATCAGTTAAAACTTTTTTTTTCTTTTCTTCCTTTTTAAAATTTTTCGTCAAAGAGTAATTCACTCATATTAAATATATAAGTGTTCATTTTTTTTCTGCTAAAAATAAAGAAACATATATTTCTGTAAAGAGACAGTCGAAAAACACTTTATTTAAACAGTGAAAAATGCAGGCATTGAATTTAACATTTTTTTTTTATTTCCTTTCACAATATTTATATTAATGAACGAAATGGAAGATATAAAGTTAAATACATTTATCTATACGTGCATTACTTTTTTCAAATCCTCCTCACAAAAACTCGCACGATTATTTAATGTGTGTGTTGTGAAATTTCAAAAAATGTATTTGAACAGTTATGGTGACAGTCACTGTTTGTTTTCGTTCTTTTTTGGTACATGTTATTTATTTTAACGATGGAATGGGGAAGTATCATTTCTTTAACCTCTCAAATAAAGATTCTTGCATTTATAGGAAGTTATAAATGCAAGTTATTTTTTTTTCTGGTTGATACGATTATGAGTAATTTTAATTATTCTATAGAGTTTTAATATCCTTTCTTATAAATTAATTATCTTTTCGCTAATGAGAGCCCTTTTAAACTGAATAAAAGTGTCAAAAAGTGTTATTCTGATATTATAATACAAAATAGGTTTTGTTATTCTTGAAAAATTTGTTTATACTTGTCATTTTATTAAAAACTGTTTTATAACATTTCTGAGAAAATAAATCGACATAATTAGTTAAATTAAAACATGTTGTTGTTGTTTGTTGTTGTTTCTTATCCCACTTGGCTGGCCAAGCCCACGAGCCCATACGTACTCATGATTGAAGGGGAAGGAAGCAGCTTCTGTTGTGATGGAGCACTCGTAGGTAGAAGCCTGACTTTTGCTCCGTGACGCTCTTACTCTCATAGGAGACCGGGACCTACGGCTTAAAGGTGATTCCGAACCACTACAAACATCCATGGCACCGCCGGGATTCGAACCCGAAACCTGTGGCACCGAGTGCCAGAGCGCTAGACACTCGGCCATTCAGGTCCCAAATTTGCCAACGGCACGCAGTGTTCCCAGGTGGTCACCCACCCAAGTACTGACCGCGCCCAATGATGCTTGACTTCGGTGATCTAACGAGAACCGGTATATTCAGCATGGTACGGCCGTTGACAAAATTAAAACATAATAATAATAATCAAATAATACATAAAATAACATATTGAAATATCTGTAAGCAAAAATAATCATATTTTTTGGATTTTTAATAAACATCACACATTAAATTATTGTCAACTGTAAGCAATTAACTTTGAAGGATATTGTGAAAAACGTTGTAGTACAAATAAATATCCATGGATATCTTAACCAGAATTTGAACATAAACCTTTACTCATTGCTAAGTTCTGTTGTTGTTTCTTATCCCACTTGGTAGAAAGCAACATCTAGACCAAGTTCAAGAACCCGTGTGGTCTCATGGAAGAAGGGAAAGGAAGGGAGGGGGGCAGCTTCTGTCGTGATGAAGCACCCGTAGGTAGACATCTGACTTGGCTCCGTGACGCTGAAAAAGGAGGGCAGTGCCTTCCGGAAGGACTTTTAGAGGGAACAACGGGAAAGAGATAAAACTAGGGAGGGTTTTATCTTATCTTTTCGGTTTTAAGATGAGTTAAAACCCGAAAAACTCCTACCAGGTAGTCTGACTAGCGAGGCAAGATGCTGAACATCACAAACGCCATCGAGTTTCCTCGTTGTTTGAAAAAATGTCTACAACACAGCCGCCAAAGGATTGATAAATTCTTTTTGAAAGGATTGTATCACGAAGTACATATGTTATAAAATTATAAAATAAAAAATTTTACAACATATGTATAACATTTAGAGAATATTATATAATAAAATTGTATTATATTCTCTAAATGTTATAAATTATAAAAATATATAAATAGGTTAAAGCAAAATAAATAATTTTGAAAATTCGTAGAAGTCCTGTTTTATTTTTAAAAGAATTAATTAAATTTTTTTTCCTAAAGAGAATTTCTGAACTATCTGTAATAAAATATTAGCTATTTAAAAACAATTTTGAATTGAAACATTTATAATAGCGTATTAAATAATAAAATATAAAATACTTTTGAAAGTACAATTCGATTTTTTTTTGCTTACTTTTATTATTTTCATTAAAAAAATAGATTAATACTGTCAGTTATACGAAAATTTTAATAAAAATAATAATTTTGCCAAACATATTTTATTTGTTGTATTTTGTTTGTTGTTTGTTAAAAACCACATCTAAAATAATATAATATTTATTTTAATTTCATTAATTTTAAAAAGCATTGTATACAAATTATTACATTTTTTTCCCTTTACGTTATATGAAGTACTTCAATATGGAAAATGTGCGATTGAAATTGTAAAACAGAATTTTACAAGCAATAAATGCAATAGATATGTGGGAAAATATTAAAATAAAACAATATAAATACAAAAAATATTTCATTCTATATTTATTTACACTTAAATTATAAAACTAATTATCTGTATTTGTTATTCTTCATGTATTTACGATGAAATAAATTTATTCCGATGCGTTTCTCTATTGTATCGCTTTTAAAATGTCACAAAGTTGCTTTTTTTTTGTTTAAAAGAGTCGAGATAAAAGATTTGTTGCATCCAGATAAAAAGAAAGCTCGAATGTCTATGAAAACTAGCAATCAGCCGAGTTTTCTTAGTGACGGCAACTGTGTAATTTCATTCTAACTAGTTCCTCTTGAATTAATCTCAAAGCGGGTGAAATATATTACTTAAAAAATTTGGCAATGGCAAAAAAGACATATATATATATATATATTATATACGTCAAGTACTTCAATATGTAAAAAGAGAGATTAAAATTGTAAAGCAGAATTTTACACTCCACTTTGAGCAATAAATAGAACACCTATGTGTGAGTCCTATTGAGAAATAAATACAACACCTAAGTGTTAAAATAAAACAACATAAATATAAAAAAAAAATTAATTTTATACTATATTTACTTACACTTTAATAATAAAACTAATTATCTGTATTTCGACGAAATAAATTTATTCCGATGTGTTTCTCTATTGTATCGCTTTTAAAATGTCACAAAGTTGCTTTTTTTTTTTTTTTGCTTAAGAGAGTCGAGAAAAAAGATTTGTTGCATCCAGATAAAAAGAAAGCTCGAATGTCTGTGAAAACTAGCAATCAGCCGAGTTTTCTTAGTGACGGCAACTGTGTAATTTCATTCTAACTAGTTCCTACTTGAATTAATCTCAAAGCGGGTGAAAAAGTATTGCTTAAAAGATTTGGCAATGACAAAAAAAGACACACACAGAGAGAGAGAGAGAGCGAGCTAAGTAATTTTTAAACGAAATTAAAACGGAAAGCTTTATTTAATTTCGATTCTTAGCAAAAAGAAAGAGCAATAAAATGTTTTGAAGTGCATCAAATATTTGCTTTTCTTAAGTAAGAAAATTCAGAATCAGTCATATGGAACACGCTCAGTTTGGATTTCATTAAGGTATCGAAAAATGTTTATACTACTGTGCCCAAAAAGTAATACCAATTATTTGTTTTTTCAAAAACTCTTTATTTATTCTTCCAAATTTATTTCATCGCCTTCAAAGTAGTCCCCTTCGGACACAATGTATTTAGGCCAACTTTTTTTCCAATCCTCAATGCATGCTAAAAAGTCATCTGCAGGGATGGCCTTCAAAGCACGTGGCGATACACGTTGAATCTCTTCAATCGACTCAAAACGATGTCCCCGGAGTGGTCTTTTGAGTTTAGGGAACAGCCAGAAGTCGCACGGTGTGAATACGTTGGATGTGGAACGATATGGGTTTCATTTTTGGCGGAAAAAGTCATGAAGAATCGATGCAGTGTGAGCTGGTGCATTCAGTGTTTTCGGTACCAATCGAGATCGGATGCCCAAATTTGAGATCGAGATTTGATCCCAATCGAGATTTGAGGCCCAAAATGGAATTGATCGATCTTTTTGAAATTCCAACTCAAACACTAATGAATATTTTGACGTCAAATTTCACACAGATGTCAAGGACAGTGGTCTTACGTTTGGACACAGTAATAAAACATTTTGTAAAGGGCTTCGTCTTCCGATTAAAAATATTTTTTTTTTAAAAAAGCTATTTATATATTTCTCAATTGTTTTTAGTGTAGATTGTAAATATGCTTTGCCGATTTCTTATCGAAAATTACAGGACGTCTTCTATAACAAAAATAAAACCCCTTTTAGTAGGGAAAAAAATTTAGCAGTCTTAAAAAGATTTTACGCTGGAAACAAGCTACTGTTTAGCTCGGGGTATAAATCAGTTCATGATTTAAAAAAAAGATATTTTTTTGCTCGAAAAACTCTCTTTTGAGATGTAAAAAGAGAGTAAAAAATGTTCTCGTGCTCGAAATGATCTTTTTTTTTTTTTTTTTTACCAATTGTCGCTGGAAATTTCAGCCTTCTTTTTCATTTTCACACTTTCTCCTCAACTGTGCTCAGTACGACAGAAGTCTTCCAGCAGCACAAATACTTCTTTTGCTTGCTGCTTCTAGAAGCCCGAGGTCATCTGTACGAAGCCATTGTGAAGTTAAAAACCTGCTCTTTCCTGTACCAAAAAGGCTTTTGTTCAAAAGGCTAGGGGCAATTACGAACCGACAACCTTTAAAGTAATTAGAGAAAGATTTGTGGATTTTCAACAAAAGTAGAATGCAAATTTTCCCCGCTAAAGATAAAAATTAAAGGGGGAATTTAAAATATATATATATAAAAAATGTTTTCGGCAGACAGAAGTTGAAATTTTTTTTCCCTTTCCCATCCGTTCTTACACGAACATTCACTTATGTCTGATGTGCCCTTTCTTTTTTTCTTTTTTTCAAAAAATACTTTTGACCTCGGCTTTTCTTCTTTTCTTAGCCGGCATTCTTTTTCTTCCTTCTTTTTTTCCCCCCATGATATGTTCTTTTTCGAGAATCAGATCAATAAGAGGACTTTTCGACTGTTTCAAAAGAGCTAATTTCTATTTTTTCCTTACTACTTCATTGCGTCGAATAAGACTCAAAGGGAGAAATGAAAAGAAATAGAAATTTATCAAGTTAATACCGACGTTCCCGATAATTTTACCGAGGTAAAATATGTCCCGCTTCGTCGTTTTTGCTCTAATCATTAGCTGTTGGTAGACAATAAACCTGTCACGGATCTTGCTATTTTACAGTAAATCACTTCCATTTCAAAAGGCTGGGTATACATCTTTAGCGGCTGTTTCTTTATGCCCAGTTTTTCACGATCCAACCCCTAATTCTTTTTTTTTCCTTGCCCAATTTATTATGTCTTGTCTTTGTAATTACTGGGGATCCTGTACAATAGCTAAATGTATGAGCAAAATGTTAACTCACGTTTTTAGAAACTTTGCATTTTCTGTGTGTATTATTTAAGAGATCATGAGTTAAACAAAGAGCATTTTTAACGTATAGCAGTGGTGAAATAACAATGGGATTCCATCAAATTTATTGGAATTGAAATGTCTTCATTAAATCTGGAATTTATAGAGTCATTTTAAAAATCAACAATCGTGACACAGTGGTGTTTAAAATGTAGTAACTTTCTTTCTGAAAGAAGTGAAGTGTTTCAATTTAACTGTCAAAGAAGAAGTTAACTAACAGAAATTTCAATTATAAAAGTGCTAAATTTCTTTAAGTTTAAATATATGACTCAATTCATTTCTTTTGTTTAAATTATTATCTATCAACAAATAAAAATCTAGCATTCAGAACCATTTTTATTGTAAATATTGAGCATTTGATACGTCGTAACATTTACACAAAGTTATTTAAATCATCTTAAAATTATCATAACACGTACTGTGCTTATTTCATGGATTTATATTAATATTTGGAAATGATTCGGATAAATAAAATACACTGGCTATTTTAAAATGGTATCCAGTTCAAATATTAACATAAAAATGCATTTTGTCTAACTTAGCAATTTAATATTTAATTTCACTTGAGTTAGAATTAAAAAGAGATGCAATTAAATAAAATGTAAATGCTTATTTAAAGGATTAAGTGTAGTATATTTTCTAAAATAATGCGATTTATATAATTTAAAAACAATGCGAATGTATATAAAGTAATGCGATGTAAATGCGACTAAAGTAATGCGATATAAATGCGACTAAAGTAATGCGATGTATATAATTTAAAAATAAAATAAAAGAATTTAATGATGATGGAAGTGAATCATTTCCGATTTTTAGAGCTTAAGATAATATTTAAACCACAAGTTAATTGTGAATTTAAATTAACCATTAGGATACACGAATTTATTTATATAATATGATCAATGAATTACTGCTGATCACTGGCTGGTTTAAAAGTGATAGCATAGAAACTAATCTATGACATTCCAATATTTGTATGCTATCAGAATCTTTATATAGAAATATTAATACTTTTTATATGTTTTTTACAGAGAATGGATCCATTCTCCAAATTTTTAATTCCGTCAGCAAGCTTTTCACCTGGTATGGGTATTTAACAATGGTATTTAAACAATTAAAATAACATATGATGAGGTAAACCCCAGGAAAAGCAGCAGGGGCTACGGTTTGTGCATCCTTGTTCTAAAACTAAATTCTTTCAATATTCTTATTCTGTGGAGTGACGTTTCTCATGCATTTCGGCAGTGGACCCATAACTCTGGAGCACTTGAAGATCCATTCTCCGAACTTTTATTTCTATCAACAAGCTTCTTATCCGGTGATAAATCAATGGTATTTAAAAATATGAGGAGGTAGACCCCAGGAAAAGCAACAGTGGTCCACAGTTTGTGCATCCCTGTTCTAAAACTAAATACTTTCAATATTCTTAATCTGTGGACAGTTTGAAAGCACATCAAAAACTTCCTTTTCCAATACATTCTTATCGGGACATTCGGTATTGGACCCATAACTCTGAAGCACTTGAAGATCTATCTCCAAATGTTTAATTCCATTAGCAAGCTTCTCACCCTGTCATAATAACAAAGATATTTAAAAATTAAAATAACATATGATGAGGCAGACCCCAGAAAAAGCAATTGTGGCAGCGGTTTGTGCATCCCTGTTGAAAAACTAAATTCTTTCCACCTTCTTATTTTATGGCGTGACAGTTTGAAAGTACTTCAAGAACTTTCGTTTCTAATACATTCTTCCCGGGACTTTCAGCACTGGATCCATAACTCTGAAGCACTTGAAGATCCATTCTCCAAACTTTTAATTCCACCAGCAAGTTTCTCACCCGGTAATAATAACAATGGTATTTAAAAATTAAAATAACATATGACGAGGCAGACCCCAGGAAAAGCAACACTGGCCCTAAGTTTGTGCACCCCTCTTATAAAGCTAAATTCTTTCAACCTTCTTATTCCGTAGTGTAACATTTTGAAAGCACATCAAGAACTTTCATTTCCATTACATTTTTCCGGGACTTTCGGCACTGGACCCATAACTCTGAAGCACTTGAAGATCCATTCTCCAAACTTTTAATTCCACCAGCAAGTTTCTCACCTGGTGATAATAACAATGGTATTTTAAAATTAAAATAGCATATGATGAGGTACACACCAGGAAAAGCAACAGTGGTCTGCTGTTTGTACATCCCTATTCTAAAACGAAATCCTTTCAAACTTCTTATTCTGTGGCTTGACAGTTTGAAAGTACATCAAGAACTTCCGTTTTCAATATATTCATTTTCGGTACTAGACCCATAACTCTGGAGCACTTGAAGATCCCTCCTCCAAACTTTTAATTCCATCAGCAAGTTTCTCACCTGGTGATAATAACAATGGTATTTTAAAATTAAAATAGCATATGATGAGGTACACACCAGGAAAAGCAACAGTGGTCTGCTGTTTGTGCATTCCTATTCTAAAACGAAATCCTTTCAAACTTCTTATTCTGTGGTTTGACAGTTTGAAAGTACATCAAGAACTTCCGTTTCCAATATATTCATTTTCGGTACTAGACCCATAACTCTGGAGCACTTGAAGATCCCTCCTCCAAACTTTTAATTCCATCAGCAAGTTTCTCACCTGGTGATAATAACAATGGTATTTTAAAATTAAAATAGCATATGATGAGGTACACACCAGGAAAAGCAACAGTGGTCTGCTGTTTGTGCATTCCTATTCTAAAACGAAATCCTTTCAAACTTCTTATTCTGTGGTTTGACAGTTTGAAAGTACATCAAGAACTTCCGTTTTCAATATATTCATTTTCTGTACTAGACCCATAACTCCGGAGCACTTGAAGATCCCTCCTCCAAACTTTTAATTCCATCAGCAGGTTTCTCACCCGGTGATAATAACAATGGTATTAAAATAACGGAAGCAGAGACAGAAAACAAAATAATCGCTCCACCTCTTTTAAAAAAGTTTCCTGTTAGTCAGAAGATAAGAAGAATGTGGAAGTTGAGAATGGGTTGATAAAACATGTCGGAGAGATTTTTCTTTCCTTTGAGTAATGTCAGCTCAGAGTAATGATGGAATACTTCTTGCAAGCAATGAAAAAATGGGAAATCAATACCAGCTAGGAAACACGGCTCCTTAACCAAGAGTAGTAATGTTAGGAGACCAGAAGGTAATGTGTTCTTGTCTTTAGTGGTGAATTCTTTATTCCTTAATGGTTTAGGGAGGGAAAGGGACGAACTATTTTTTTTTTATATAATTAGAAGCCAAATACTTCTTAATTGCCTGCAAATGCGTACCTTTTTCTTGATTATGATCTGTTACTTATTTTATTTTTTAACGAGTTGATGATTACAATTTTTTTTAATTGTTGGCAGAAATAGTTTTTACATTATTTTAAAGCATTTCTACTAACACTTAAAAATTGATCAAGCGGTGTTTATTAAATCTGTGCTAAGGTTAATTCAGCATAATGTTTTAAAAGCAATATGAAGTAAATATAAAAGGTTCAAAGGTAGAAAAAGTTTAAATAGATAATTTTGGGGAAAAAAATTTCTGCCCAACCACTACAAAGTAATCATTTCTGCTCTTTGTAGGCAAAAGAGCTGCAGAAGGAGGGAGTAGGAGAGGGCCATAGGAGGAATGTAGGATGAGTAGGAGATCGCCACTTATGAAACTGGTTACTGATGCCCCCATTAAAGAAATTTATTGTTTACCTATACCATTTTAATTACAATTTTAAAAACAAAATTAAAAGCGGTGTTTATTAAAATTAACATACTGAGTCCATCATGACATATCATTTAACTTTTGTCACACTAATTTACATTAAAAATTTTTACTAGCACGTGAAAGTTGATCAAATGGTGCTAATTAAATGTGCGCTCAAGTTAATTCAGCATAATGTTTTATAAGCACTATGAAGTAAATATAAAGAGAGAAAGTTGAAATCAATAATTCTGGAAAAAAATATCTGCCCAATCGCAACAAAGTAATCATTTCTGCAACTTGTAAGCGTGAGGGGTGCTGATGGAGGGAGTATTAGATGACCATAAAGAAGATGTAGGATGTAGGAGATGCCCACTTACCACGTTTAAGAAATCCATTATTTATCCATACCATTTTAATTACAATTTTAAAAACAAAATAAACTGCAAAAAAATAATATACTCAATCCACCATGTCATATTATTTGACTTTTATCACACTGATATAACTTAAACATAAATTTTGGATAAATTTTTCATGTGTTTTAATCCTTTTTATTCTGCTGCTCTCATGTTTGTAAAAATTTTGATTGATAATTTTTCACCCTTCAAATATGATCTACCAATATTTGATTTCCTCTCATTCAATAATTGTTAAAATTGGTGATCTTCCGTAAGATTCATTTATTGATTTGTGATAAGAATATACTCTTTATCTTTCCTAATTCATTTTCATACTGTAGCTCCCACATATAATTTAAAAAATTAAATAAACGCTTTCAACTATGGGAAAAAAAATAAAAATAAAAAATAAAACAAGACACCGAATTGAACATTGAAGGTTTTAAATTATGATGTTATTAATTTCAATAATGCTCCGTAACATCAGACGTTTTAGATTTTTAGCATTCTTATCAAAAGCATTTTGTTAGAGTAATTTATATACATATATATATGTAAACTGAATTTTTTTTTTTTTAATATTCTCACACATATTAAATCTTTAAAATGTGCTTGGTTTGCTTTAAAAAATCATTCTATTTTCAGTATTATTCTGTTATTCTTTAAAAATATATATTAGTTAGGATTTAATCCCTAAAAAATAAGTTTTTAATCGAAATTATTAAAACAATTATAACATCTGTTAATCATTTTCTGTACAGTACTTCTGTAAATAATTTTCTATTTCTGTAACAATTATTCTATAAACATTACAATAAAAATTTAATTGAAATTAATTTTTTTCCATGCAAATTGTAAATTTTTTGTGCTTCATCTGACACAGAAACGAAAATACTAAGAAACAAAATTTAAAATTTTGTTACTGATTATTTCTTTAAAAGTAATTAATATAATGCTAAATTTTATGGTTAGCATAATTTAATATTTAATTATTCTAAATGTAAATTAATTAATTTAATATTTATTATATAGAATTTTTTTTTCTTTTTATATTTAGTATTTTTAAAATATATTAATCTTGTCTCGATTCAAAGAATTCTTGGCAAAAATATCTGTAAAATTTTAAAATTTTAATTTTAATACATACCATTTTACAACAATATGTGCAGCTTTTAATATTAAAATTAATAACATCAATGTGATAATTTTAAACTCTTCTGTATTACTTAATGATATTTTATACAATATATTAAATAAATATTACATGTTTTACGTACTAGTATGCGAAATTTATTTACCTAATGTACAGTTATTATTTTTATCCAGTTTCTCTGAGGAAAATATATCTCTGCATTAAAGAAACCAATATGACTATCGGTTTTCAATGCACAAAGTTTCTCGAAGCTTGGGCAAACTAAAATGGATTAGTTTATTTACTCTTTGTTGTTGAGTTTTCTTTATTGCCTTCCGTTTCAGATGCCCAAATAACCATTTTCTGCTTCAGTCAATAGAGGCAGGAGACTCCACTTACAGTACAATGAGAACAGGAGGTACGTTTAAGCCAGCGATACAAACGAACATCTGGATTGTACTGTTTGCTCCATCTCCAAAATGCCCGGAGCGTGTTTGGAATTGCGTTTTTGTCATCATACCAAACTTGAAATAACATTTTGCGGCTCTAGGCAACTCGGATAGACCACGGATTCGCAAACACCGCCAACAAAAACGATGGAGGAAAAAAGAGAAGGGAATGAAAAATCGTTTCACGGTTCTCTCCTTAAACAAAACTGTAACGCATCGAAGAGTACTATAAAATCTCGAATTCTCTAACACGATGCTTTTTATGGTATGGAAGAAAGCAAAAAATAAAAACGCAAGTGATTCGCGAGTTTCAATTAAAAAAAAGATTCAAACGGGAATAAATAAAGTTCGAAATAGCTAAGGTTTCGTTAAGGGATACAGTTTGCATTTTTAATGTGCCATCCAAATTGAGCATTTACCGAATTCGGGGCTTAGTAGTAATATATTCAACTAACGTGCAGAAGAACACAGGTGCCCGGCTCGTGGCTTAATGACAACGTGCGCTGCTGGTGAGAACTAGGTCTGAGGTTCAATCCTCTGGTGCTTTCGTTGTAGACACTGTTTCAAAAAACGAGGAGTCACAAGGGCGTTTGTGATATTCAGCATCTTGCCTTGTTAATCGGACTACCTGGTGGAAGTTTTCCGGGGTTTTTTCCTATACCATACCCATGGGTGTTTGTAGAGGTTCGGATTATTGATAATTATTTATAGTGCATTAAGCTTAAATATATTTCTTAAACCTAATTTCACAATTCTTTATCATTTGCATTAATATGACAGCCTGATGACCGCTTGGCTAGCGCTCTGGCCTTTCAGGTTCAAATCCTGGTGATGGCGCGGATGTTTGTTAGTGGTTCATAATCCACTTTAAACTGTAGGTTCCTGTCTGTTTAGCCTAAAATGTGAACAAGATGACCGTAGAGCGCAAACCAAACCAAACCTATACCATACGCAAATGCGAGGTATTTTCCCCGTAAAGTCCTTCCAGACGGCACTATCCTCATCCTTCTGCGTCATTGAGACAAGTCAAATTTCTACCTACGGGTGCTTCATCACAACAGAAGTTGCACCTAACCCCCCTTCTTTCCTGCCATGAGACCACACGGGTTCTTGGACTTTGTCTAGATGTTGCTGTCTACTAAGGGGGATAAGAAACAACAACAACAAATTATATTATATATATATACAAACTGAATTTTGTTTGTTTTATATTAAATCTTTAAAATTTGCTTGATGTGATTTAAAAAATCATTCTGTTTTCTGTATTATTATATTATTTTTTAAAAATATATATTAATTAGGATTTCATCACTAAGAAATAAATTTTTGATTGAAATTATTGAAACAAATATAATCTCTGTTAATAGTTTTCTGTACAGTATTTCTGCTAATAATGTTCTGTTTCTGTAACAATTCTTCTATAAACGTCATACGATAAAAATTTAATAGAAATTTATTTTTTTCCATGCAAACTGTAAATTTTTTGTGCTTTATCTGACAGAGAAAAGAAAATATTTAGATACAAGTTGTAAAATTTTGCTACTGAATATTTATTTATAAATAATTAGTATGATGCTAAATTTAATATTTAGCGTAATTTAATATTTATTTAATATTTAGCATTTTTAAAATATGTTACGCTTGTCTCGATTCAAAGAATTCTTTGCAAATATATCTGTTAAATTTTAAAATTATAGTCTTAATACATACTATTTTACAACTATATATGCAGTTTTTTATATTAAAATTAACAACATTAATGCAATAATTTTAAACTATTTAATATTATTTAATGATATTTTATAAAATATATTAAATAAATATTACATGTTTTATGTACTGGTATGTGAAATTTATTTACCTAATGTACAGTTATTATTTTTATCTAGTTCCACTGCGGAAAATATATCTCTGCATTAAAGAAACCAATATGACTATCGGTTTTCAATGCAGAAAGTTTCTTGAAGCTCGAGCAAACTAAAATGGATTAGTTTATTTACTCTTTGTTGTTGAGTTTTCTTTATTGCCTTCCGTTTCAGATGCCCAAATAACCATTTTCTGCTTCAGTCAATAGAGGCAGGAGACTCCACTTGCAGTACAATGAGAACAGGGGGTACGTTTAAGCCAGCGATACAAACGAACATCTGGATGGTACTGTTTGCTTCATCTCCAAAATGCCCGGAGCGTGTTTGGAATTGCGTTTTTGTCATCATACCAGACTTGAAATAACATTTTGCGGCTCTAGGCAACTAGGATAGACCACGGATTCGCAAACACCGCTAACAAAAACGGTCGAAAAAAAAGAGAAGGGAATGAAAAATCGTTTCACGGTTCTCTCCTTAAACAAAACTGTAACGCATCGAAGAGTACTATAAAATCTCGAATTCTCTAACACGATGCTTTTTATGGTATGGAAGAAAGTAAAAAATAAAAACGCAAGCGATTCGAGAGTTTTAATTAAAAAAAAAAAACAGATTCATACGGGAATAAATAAAGATCCAGATAACAAAGGTTTCGTGAAGTAATACAGTTTGTCTTTTTAATTTGGCATTCAAATGGTAAATTTACTCAATTCGTGGCCTAGTGGTAATATGCTCAACTACATGCAGAAGAATACAATAGCAATAGCTCGGTGAGCATTAGGACAGAGGTTCAATTCACTGAGAGATTTGTTGCAGACACTGTTTCAAAAAACGAAGAGACTCGATGTCGTTTGGAATGTTCAGCATCTTGCCTCGTTAGTCGGACTCCCTGGTGAGAATTTTCTCCCATACAAATGCGGGGTAGTTCCCCCTAAAAAAGTCATCCCGGAAGGGGCTGTCCTTCTTCTCAACAACACGGAGCCAATTCAGACTTCTACCTACGGGTGCTCCATCAGAACAGAAGTGCCCCCCTTTCCCTTCATCCAGGAGACCATACAGGTTCTTGGACGTGGTCTAGATGTTGCTGTCAACTAAGTGCGATAAGAAATAACAACATAACTTATCAATCAGTAAAGGTTTATGTATAAATTTTTGTTAAAATGTCCATGGATATTTGTAGGGTAAAGTTTTTCAGAATATCCGCCAAGATTAATTGCTTACAGTTGACAATAATTTAATTGTGATGTTTATTAAAAATTAAAATAAAATTATTATTTTTACATGCAGATATTTCAATATGTTATTTTATGTGTTATTTCATGATTATTTTTTTTATAATTTAACTAATTATGTCAATCTATTTTCTCAGAAATATTACAAAACAATTTTTAAAAAAATGACAAGTATAGGTGAATTTTTGAAGAATAATAAAGTGTATTTTATACTATATATCAGAATAACACTTTTTGACACTTTTATTTAGTTTATAAGGGCTCTCATTGGTGAAAAGATAATTAATTTATAAAAAATGAAACTGAAACTCTATAGAATAATTCAAATTACTCACAATCGTTTTTGTGTTTGGTCAATTTTCTTTTTCGGAAAAAAAACAAAAAAAAAAAACGATTGACAGGTGTAAGTTGAACCAACCCCTCCATCCATGCTCATGGGATGTCTGTTTCGCACTATAGGACACTGTGGATTAGACACAACCAAACAAATGTTTGAATCTACTCGAGTTGAACGGCAGACACTTCTTTCAGAATTGATAACAGAATGTGTAAGCGATCGAAAGTCTGGCTGTCTGGTGAGAGTTTTCCCCATTTCTCACATTTGAATCACAAATGCAGGGTAATTATCCCTGAAAATAAACTCGAAAGACAAGGCTTTACTTCATCGCCTTTTGATGGACTAACTGTAGCATATATAAGTAAAAAGCAAGATCTTCTAATCCATATAAAATAAAGCAGTTTGTGTTTTAAAATAACATAATAAAGCAGATTAGAGAGAAAACCAAATTATCCTGCTAGAACTAGGTCATTAACTCGAACATAAAAGTTCTTTTATTAAAGTACTAAACATAATTTAAACATGAAATGTTGTCTGACAAAAAAACAACAACAACAATATGTAAGTTAACAATATGTCTTAATTAATTCGTAAATTATGCTACTAATGAGGCTTATTAATCATTTTTTAAGTCGTATATACCTGATAATTAGATCCAGATTCCGGTTGTTGTTAAATTTAAATACTAATTCGTGAGTCTTTTAAATATGAAAAATAAATTTCTAGGGCACAGATTTATTAAATATGTTGGTAATTGCGAACTGATTATCAGAAAATCTGCATCTAATAAAAAAATATTTTAAGATGATGTATAAAATACTTCACGTATAGATACTTGTAATTAAAAAATTAGTAATATAAATTCTATTAGTCCTAACTATATCTGTAAGAAGCCAATGCTTTTTTAGAGTACACAACGATTTATTCTCGTTTTTTTTTTTTTTTATTTATTTTTTTTTTTTTTATACGCATTTTAAAAATCGGATTAGATTACTATTTTTGGGGTCTACGATTTCTTGAGATTGCCTCTTCGAGAAAGAGGACAACCTTATAACAAATGATGGGAAAGTGGATGATGATTTTGTAAGAAAGATACAGAGTTAACTGAATGAACCATAGAAAAAAGTTAAAAATAGTAGTACAGCAGATTTATTAAATATGTTGGTAATTTCCGTTGATTTTTATTAATAATAACAAAAATTCTTATAATATTTTTTTCTTTTAACATAAAAAAAAAATTATAAAATAAATTTATAAAACATAAGCGTACACTTTGACGATAATCTTGAAATTTTCCAAAATGACTTAAGGGAAATTTAGAAGATTAAATTGTTCGTCGAGACATTAAAAAATAATCAGACTCTTTGCTAAAAATTTGAAATAATTATGACGAAAGCAATAAAATGGCAAATATAGTACGTTTTTAATGTTGTTTTCAAATACTGGGCACTGTGACTTAAGGTCATTTATCATTAATATGACAAATATGTAACATATTTAGCATTAAACAGGATTCTTGATATCCACAAAATCCTTATGCATATCTGTCTTCGGAGGAAATTAAAGAAATTTTCACAATAACCAGGAGGTAAATTTTCTGATTATATCTATATGTATTCCTTTATCTATATTTCATTTTTCGACGCTGAAACCAAGCTGTTGGCCCACCCACCCAAAACCTGCTATACATAAGACCGCTCTACCGTATTATATGTATAACTTTTTTAAACATAAATCTGTCAAAAAGTTTAATTATTAAAAATATTTTTCAATAAATGGCATCATAAATGATATGAAAATATTATAAGTCCAAATATTTAAAAATATTATAAATCTAATATAATAATAATATTAGACTTTTAATATTTATTTAATAAATAAGTCCAAATACTGTTTTTTTTTTTTTTTTTTTTTTTTTTTTTTTGTAGGATAAAAAAATATATGGTTTAAGAATTAATGTAATAAAACTTTGAGTATTCACTGAAAAGTTCACTTAATTTTAATTAAATAAGCAAATAAATGATTTATAAGACTAAAATAAAAAAAAACATAATATTAAACTACTTTACAAAAATTATTATTATTTTAATTAATTAATAATAATATAATATAATAAATTAATAATTATAATATAATAAATAATACAATAATAGAATAGTCGAATATAATATTTATTAAATAAATATTATTAAGTCCAAATATTTTTTTTTTGTAGGATAAAAAAATATATGGCTTAAGAATTAACGTAATAAAACTTTGAGTATTCGCTTAAAAGTTCAATCACTTTTAATTAAATAAGCAAATAAATAAGACTAAAATAAAAAAAAAAGTTATATAATATTAAACTGCTCTAAAAAAAAAATAATAATAATTAAAGAAATAATAAAATATTTTTTAAAATTAATTAATAATAACATAATATAATAAACTAATAATTATAATAAATAAATGCATATATTAATAATAATAGTAATTGATAATTACAATAGGCAATAAATAATAATATTTATTATTATAATTTTAAATAATTATGCTAAATAATGAATTTAATAAAAAAAATAAAATTTCTTTTAGGACAATTTTTTTACCAACTCTTCGAATTGTCTTATAACAAAGTAATACTTATTTAAAATCTACATAAAATA
This sequence comes from Caerostris darwini, assembly GCA_021605075.1. Classification (NCBI taxonomy): domain Eukaryota; kingdom Metazoa; phylum Arthropoda; class Arachnida; order Araneae; family Araneidae; genus Caerostris; species Caerostris darwini. The sequence goes on from BPLQ01008836.1 coordinate 1,337,246, forward strand.
TGATAGAGGCTCATTTTTATCACTAAGACTTCCAGTTTTTTTTTTTTTTACTGTTTACATTTGAGCACAAAAAGGTACTCTCATATTCGACCTTGAGGGAGGGAAAATATTTAGCATTCTTCGGCAAGTGAGAAAGCTGGTGGTATTAGTAGATTTGAAACCGCTTTAATAAGCCGTTTTTCATCACAGAAAAATCACTAAACGTACCAAGCGGGGAGTCACTGTAGGAGGTTGGAAATAGCTGTAGAGCCCGAGCGATTATCGTAAAGAAGTCATTTTACACTATGCTTTAACACGCAAGGAAGAGCATAAAGTATATCCACAAGTGTTTCCTAGACAACCTAAGCACATTTACTAGCATATAAACACTTCAAGTATTTTCCATATTTCGTAATGTTTCTTTCCTGTAAAGAAAGGAGCTCTTGTTGTATTCAATGTAGAACTATAGCAGATCCTTTTAAGGAATAGTAGTTGCTTGTAAGCTTCAAATGTACTACAGAAATTCTTTTTTATTAACAGAATAACTTATTAAAGGTCGTAAATAAATAACAGTTAAAATAAAATCTGTTTTCGTAGAGCTAAAGTTAATGAAACTGTATAGATATATAAATAAAAAAAAATTACATTCATTAAAAGTACTAATAATATGTCTTGAAACTCGTTTATGAACTCACAATTTTAAATATTAAATACAATGCCTTCATTTAACGAGAAATATCTTTGTGAAAATAAAAAAATAATTTTAACCTGCCTCTAATTTCGTAATAAAATGTTGATAGTTATTAAAAAAATATGAAATATATTTGATACAAATTTTAAAAAATGGTTTTGAAAAAATAATTTTAGATTTTTAATTCTAAATGCAATTTAAAAAATATATATGTTTTTAGAATGAGGATTTCAATATCAAATTTAAATATGCGTTTGTATAGAGATAATTTTTAATTAAAAATTCTTTAAAATAAATTGCTACTTTAAATTAAATAACTGTTTTTTTAAATAAATTAAAAAAGCAGCTCTAAATTGTTGTAGATCAGAAAAGGATGTAAAGGTTTCAAGTTAATCACGATACATTAATGCCATGTTTATCATAAATAAAACTGCGGGCCGCACGCAAAACATCCCAAATCATCCTATATATATATAAATTTTTACCTGTAACATAAAATAATTAATATATAATTAAAAGCAGATGAAAAATTTGATGGATTAAATTAGTTAGTGTATCTGTATTTGGTTCAATTTTTGTTGTAACTCGACACAAAATCAAAGAGTCAAATGTTTTTATTTTTAATTATAAATTCTTTAAAAAAAATTGAAACTCTTCAGTTACTCTTTGTGATTATCCTTCCTGGAATAATAATGGAGAAAAAAACCGCGACTATAAAAATAAAAGACCATCTCATATATTTTAAGTATAAAAATCTGAAACATAATTTGATGTAAATAGTAATACGTGATTTATAATTTTAAAATGTATTATTAGTATTCAGTTATTCAAACTGCTTTATTATATTTTTTTTAAATTCATGGCTAAAAATATATTTGCTCCCATACACGTGTTGATCCAAACAGGTTTGAGCATTTTAATGTATTATTTAATAACAGTCACCTGTACTTTGTATAGCGTAATTTTAAGAATGGAACATGCTTTGGACAATAAATATAGTAGAGATAAAAAAACTACGCAGAACCTTATACTACGTAGAAACTTTTATGCATAGAACGTAGAACCTTATACTGCATAGTACCTTATACTATGTAGAACCTTGTACTACGTAGAACCTTCTACTACATAGTACCTTGTACTACGTAGAACCTTATACTACATAGTACCTTATACTACGTATCTTTTATACGTGCAACCTACGTAGAACCTTAAATACAAAAAAACCTTATGCTACATACCTTTTATGCGTAGAACCTTTTTAGATCCTGCACTCTCGTCAACACATTAATGACAAAGATTATGATCTAATTTGCAATAAAATAAAATAAAACATTGAATAAAATATTTTTCTGATATTTAAATGTTTAATTAAATATGTTTTATATTTAATTTTTTATTAAACTAAAGTTGGGCTGTATTTCATATTTTAATACATTATCAAAGTTTGAAAAATTAAAAATAAACTTAATTATATTTTTTAAATAAAATGATCGTACGAAGAGAGCCGTAGCGTGTCCATTTCTACTTTATAGAGCAACATCGTGATAAAGTGGTTTCATTTCATCACCCTCTTCTATTGCTAACTTATTAAGTAAACAGGTTTTAAGTATTAAGGTTTTTGAACTACTTTATTATAGTGCATTAATTCAGTTATTCATGGGTTCAACCCATGTTCAATAAAAATATTGTTAAATTTAATATGTAATCACTTAGAAAAACTTTAAAAGTATATCTATTTGCAATTCGTATCACATTCAGAAGTCATCGTCTTTCTCTGGGGAATAAAAAATCTCATGTGATCCATCAAAATCAGCTTTTAATGATACACTTTAAAATCAGTTTAAATCTTTAAACATAGTGCAGCAAATCTATTGAAAGCATTCAATTTAAAAAGACCCTTTTGATTGCAAATCCAAGATCATTATCAATCGATTACAACAATTCCCATCTCTAATTGCATATTAAATTGAATGATACAAGTACGAATCACACATATCCCACCAAAGAAATTAACTCTATAGTTGAACAAAATAGAGAACATAAGCCGACGTAGTATATATTTTCCTTTTCGCTCATCAACTTTTTTTTTCTCCCTGCAAGTGCGATGTCCTTAATATTTGGTCTCTGAAAGCTATCTGTCAGAATGTCCAGTGAGGTCTCGGGGACATATTTTGCTTGTGTGTGTAATTATGGCCCGGTATTCTTGAGTGACACATCCAGAATATGTCGGTGTCGTGGCCATCTGGTCCGTTCTTGATATTCTACCAGCACATTATATCGGAGGTCTCACCCCCTATCATTATCATTGGTTTCAAGTTAATATTCTGATATCGGTGATTATTATTCCAAGGACATTCTTCTTGTTCCCCAAAGAGGAAGAGATTTTTTTTTCTTCTTTTGGTTTTTGGTTCTGTCATGTCGGAAGTTCGCTTTTTCTTCTGGTGAATAAATAATAATATCGCCAAAGATTTCGGCCTATCTGCCGCTTTCATTATCGGAGCATCTTTCATATTGTAAGTTATCATTATGCCAAGTATTGTATTGGAGGGTAAAACGTTCTGTGCATATGCTGTGTCTGATGTGTTATAAGGTGTTAGTGGCACAATTATTAACTGACGGGAAATAATTCCTTACGAGATTTTGAGGAGTAAAATAGTGTCATAAAAACTGTCATGTTATCAAACCTACGTATTATGTCGAATTGAGTTTGCCTTTGTTAATTAAACTAGGTTTATTTAAGGCTTTTGAAAATAAATAATGGCATTTTGCTCAATGAATGGAATATAAATTACACCTTTGACGAATGCTCATATTTAAAACTATGTATGAAATATGTTATTGTTGCAATGTATAAATCGATAGTTATACAATTCAAGGAATTTCAATAAGGGTAGATATTATAAAAAAATTATTCACTATACATTTGTCAATTAAACAATAACAAACGCGTCATTAATAATCAAATTTAATTTCAAAAAGTGCTAAATTTAAAAATGAACATTTTTTATGAACATTTTGCAGATTTTAATACCAAATTTTTATTAATATTTTAATTCGATTTTTTTGTTTTAATTCAATAAAAATATTGCAGTAAAAAAATTAAATAATGTGATCAACTTAAAAAATTTATGAATAGCGAAAAATTGGAGATTAAATTTTACCAATTAAGAGTAGGATAAAAACTTTTTCTTTAGAGCTAAAATTTTTGAACAAAAATAAATTTCATCAAAGAGTTATGATATCTTTAGTGATAAAAAAAGACTTTATTTTTATTATGTTTTTTAAAGAGTATTATTAAGTATACGCTTACATTTCTTTTTCTCTTTAATATTTAAATTTAAATGGTTAGACTATACTTAAAAATTGGAGAAAATTTGTCTTACTTCTTTTAGGGCTTACAACTTCACTTTAGGACTTAAACTACATCTTCTATCTAGGACTCCAGCATATTTTATTGACGTTTCAGATTTACATTTTTGAATTAACATATTATTTGGGTAATATTCTTAAGTAAAATCAAGATAAATATTTGAATTAATTTCCTGAATAACAATGCAGCTAACCAACCCCTATTTCAACCCCTTTGTTTTGATATGAAGAAAAAAACTACTGATTAATCCTTCGAATTATAATGAATATTTAAAGTTAAAATATAACTTCATACCCACTACGGATTTCTACTCAAGTCCAGATTTACAACGAAATAAAAATTTACTGTCCTGTCCATCATACGAGGTGGCATGTTTAGTGGGGTGGTCTGGGGAGTCCATTCCGTGGAAAGTTAACATCCGGTTTCAAGGCGGAACTAGACGAATCGATTATTTATAAGGGGTGCTAGCTATACACAAGCGGCACAAAGCAAATTTTGAAAGGAAAAAGTTTAATAATTATTCCGGAAATTTTCCATCTTCTTCTTATTATTTTTTAATGTTATGTATTTTAAAATTTTAATTATTAAAAATTAAAATTATTTTTATTATTAACCATTCACCTTCCAAAATGACTTTTAAACCTATTACATCGCTGTGTACCAATTCGCCTTGCCAATTTTCCATACAATAGCCGGTGGGGCTATACCGTTAATGTTTAACATAAGTTACCGAGTTATTTAAATACATAACCACAGTTGTTTCTATCAATGGATATAATTATGGCTAGCAATGTGGAGGAAAGCTTAATTTTTGAAATACTATGATTATCTTTTTTATAGTCAAATGATTTGATTTGATTTCTTTTTTCCTTAATTATTCAGTTAATCATTATTCTGTAATTAATTATTCAGTAGTATCTGGAGAACCATTATACAACTACTTGTCTCTTAAGAGAATCATGGTATTTTAAAATCCCAACTGGACAATTTTAAATATAGTGGCACAGAAGTATAATTTTTAAGTCACGAGAGGATTAAAAATTTTAAATTTAATAAAAATTATAGAAAAAAATTGAAAACCCATGAAACCGTCACCCTTAAAATGTTAACTAAATTCACTGTAAGCATTCATTCATTCCTTCCTTTTAGACATGTGTTTCCCAACATGGAGTTATCACCATACAGGAGGGCAATTTAATTGTCAAAGGGGGTGATTCGAAAATGTACTCGGTGAGAATTTAAAAGCAGAATTTATCCAAATTAAACCAAATGTGCAAGAAAAATATTGTGGCCCTATAGAAACAAGTGCAGCTAAAGTACAAGAGAGCTATGGTTCAAATTCGCTGGCTGCATGGTTGTAGCCACTGGTTTCAGAAACAAAGAACCTCCATGGCGATAGTGTCTTGCATCGATAGTCAGACTGCATAATAGGAGTTTTTCAGAGTTTTCCACATACGACATGCAAATGCGGGCATGTTACCCCTAAAAGTCCTTCCAGAAGACACTGCCCTACCCCATCTTACGTTGGTGGGTAGCCAACGGCCGTACCATGCTGAATATACCGGTTCTCGTTAGATCACCGAAGTTAAGCATCATTGGGCGCGGTCAGTACTTGGGTGGGTGACCACCTGGGAACACCGCGTGCCGTTGGCAAATTTGGGACCTGAATGGCCGAGTGTCTAGCGCTCTGGCGCTCGGTGCCACAGGTTTCGGGTTCGAATCCCGGCGGTGCCATGGATGTTTGTAGTGGTTCGGAATCCACTTTAAGCCGTAGGTCCCGGTCTTCTATGACTGTAAGAGCGTCACGGAGCAAAAGTCAGGCTTCTACCTACGGGTGCTCCATCACAACAGAAGCTGCTTCCTTCCCCTTCAATTATGAGTCCATATGGGCTCGTGGGCTTGGCCAGCCAAGTGGGATAAGAAACAACAACAACGTTGGTGGGTTGTTTATGGCATGCATGGTACCCACCGATGTTTAATCTTCACTTTTCTTACTGTTAGGGGACTAAATGGGCCTAGGTACGGAAATGAGGAGTGCAGATTGCAGATAAGAAAAATAAAATTATTGCTACTGGTTCTATCTTCATATTTAGCTGAATATAGATTTGGTGTCATAAATGATTTGCTGCCAGAACATCCTGAGAGGGAGACTTAAGTCTGAAGCTGACTACGTTGGAATCTAACACAACATAATTTTACAGCAATAACTAAGCACAAGGATATTACATTTAAATAAAAATAATAAGCAAATAAGTAATCGTAAATTAATATAAGCAAATTTCTTCATTAAAATTATTTAGTGCATGAGTTTAAGTTCGCCGTTATATATTTTGAAATTTTTTTTACTATATTTCTTCAACAATCACTTCCTAAAATCTATCATTTAAGTTGCTTCAGTGTGCAATTTAATTTTTGAATATTAAATATTATGTATATGTTACATAAGTGACGTGATAATTTTAGAGCGGTTTAAGAAATTCCATAGACAGACTCTATCGTTACATACGTGTATCATGTCATACCATATTGTCTTATCATACTTATAACCATTGTTTATTTTTCTGTATTGTATACCTTTTATTTCTATTATACTTAATGTTAATTATACAGTATCATACCCTGCCATTGAGGCTCATTAAATTATTGTAATTTCATAATTGTTATTTTTTTAATTGAAAATATTTATATTATTTTTACCACTTTCATCTCTTTAACCAATAGAGGCTACATAACCCTGCATATGAAGCTAAGGTGTGGAGTAAAATAAAGTAAAATGAGTAACTAAGCGAACTGAAATAACGTGTATGTAAATTCCCCTTTATCCATAAATTTAAATCCAAATAACCTAAAATTAAATCCTCATTTGTAGATTTATGTAAAACTGAAAAGAATTAAATATTTGAAAGCTTTTGAATTCTGTATTCTGTTGTTGTCTAAATCCTTCTAAATTTAACTTTTTTAAAGAATTGAATTGTTTGTAAAAACCTTTACTTTGTAAAGAATTTTTTAGTTCAAGATATATAAAGGAAATTTTACGCATTAAATTGTTCTTCAAAAAACATTAATTAAGTTAATTAACCAAGGATATCTTTTTTTAATGAATTAACATATTTGCTTATTTTTACATACTTCTTTTTTTAACTTTTACCTAATTTATTGTTATATTTGGGCAAAATTATATAAAAGTTGTATGAAATCGAATAAAAAAAATTAATAATTTATTATAAAAAAATAATTTAATTTATTTAAATATACATTTAATAAACATAAGTTAAATAAATTATTAATTTACTTAAATTTATAATTTATTTTTTATAAATTATATTTAATCATTATATAATTTATTTAATTATTTAATTATTAAAATAGTTATTATTAAATTAATAATAAGTATATTAATAATAATATTAATAATAATTAATTATTATATATTAATTTATTTTTCATTAATTTATATTTATTAAATTTAATAATTTAATAAATATAAATTAAATAAATTATAAATTTAAATAAATTAAAATTTATTTTTTATAATTTATTTATAGTAAATTATAAATTTAATTTACAATTTATTATTAAAATTCAAAAACTTGTATAAAATGCATCTGAAAGAAATTTCTGGACAGAAGTTTCAATCAATAAAAATAAGAATATGTAAGTAAATTGCGCTTTTAGTAAAATACTTAAAGTATTATTTGAATCCCGTGTATTTATTTTTCAATACAAACTTAAAAAATACTTAAGTGCATTTGCTTTTTAAAATAATTGCAAAAAAGAGATCATTTGCATGAATGCTATTCAAATAGTATTTTAAGCTTAAGTGGAAAAAAACAGCTAAAATACATTCGATTCAAAGTTACTTGTGTCATTAAAATACTGTTTGCTCTCCTATCATTTGTCAATATTTCGCAGTGCTTTGTATGTTAAATTTGTATCGTTTTTTCATGTTGCAGATTTTTTAATAATGTTCTTTTTATACTTTTCATTTCTTTTCTACGAAAATATATAACAGCTTTATACTTCACTTTATACTTGAGCAGTTTCAAAACATTCAAAACATTTTTAGTTAATCTGCAATTTAAAAATAGAAATTGTCCCTAAACCTTTTGTACTTAAGTTGTTATTAAAGAACTTAGAAAAATAAAACTTTTTAAAAATAAATTTTCTTTCAGAATTGTCCATATTAATTCTGTGAGAATAATAGTATATGAAAATAAATTTTCACGCTTATTGATAGAAAAATTAACATCTGATGATATTGTAACGCTGAAGATTTGTATTGTAACGCTGGTTGGGTCTCTGAACCACAAGTGCTTAGTTTCAATATTGACACACCATTGCAAATCTAACACTTTCATGTCTATTCCGGAAATGGCATGATAAATCTGAAAGCCGGAATGTCCTTCCGACGGATTCGAGGGGACGTGTGCAAATCCTAAAGATGCCGCCTCAGTGGTGTTTATTCCAAATTGTGGAGGCACAATATGGGTAGGTGGGTATCAGGCTCCTTGTGCTGTATCTTATATACGAGGACTGCATTCTTGACTTTCTAATATCGAATGACTTAGTTCAAAGTACCCAGTTTTCGAAGACAACAGCATAATGGTAAATTTTATTTCATTACAAATGTCAAACTGGCATGTTAACATAACTTATTACTGATGAAAAGCCGACTCTTGGCTCAGTGGCAACCTGCGCCGCTGTTTAGCATTAGGACTGAGGTTCACTTCGCTGGTGGCATTATTGTAGATACTGTTTCAAAATACCAGGAGACTCGATGGGTTTGTGATGTTCAGCAGCTTGCCTCGTTAGTCGGACTACCTGGTGGGATTTTTCCGAGTTTTCTCCTAAACGATATGCAAATGCGGGGTAGTACCTAAAATTCCCCCTGAAGACACTGACCTTCTTCTTCAGCGACATGGAGCCAAGTCAGACTTCTACCTACAGGTGTTCCATTGCACAACAGAAGCTGCCCCTTTTCCTCCATCCATGTGTAGGTTACTCATGGTATGTCCATCCGGCACTGCAGGACACTGATGATTAAACACAACAGCTGCTGTTTTGTTTGGCATCAATTTTTGGAGAAGTTTCCAAGGATTTAGAAAAACATTGTGAAGGGATTTTTCATCTAAGGTTTGACTTTGAACCTTTCTTCTCAATTTAGGTGCATTTAAGAAATACATAGAAAGTTTTCTAATATTCATTGAGTTGTTTTTTGGTTCTTTGATTGCCTTGCATTTAAGTTTGATAACAGAAAATCTATTAGCTACTAAAGAACATCGATGAAGAAATACAAACTCTGAGATGAAGAAATATTCAATGATATTTGCGATTACAATAGTCATTAAGTAACAGACAATGAAAAACAATGCATATAAGGAATGAATATTTTCTGGAATGTTGAGAAAATTTGGAAACTTTTCGTTACAATATAAGTATTTATGTATTATTCGCCATTATACCATCTATTTTTTTATTTAAATATTTATTTGAGTTATAAGAAAAGCCAGAATTATTCTTTTGGTTTAAATTGCATTGCTTTGAAAAAGACATAAATAAAAAGGAGATACATAAAATATCTATAACTAGATTTCATTATTTACAAACTAGATTTCGTTATTTTTTTACTTTTATTTATTAATATCGAGATATTGATATTTTCCTTTTCTGCATGACAATTTTGGTTCGCATTTCATTCCAAGATAAATTTTGTTTTGAATAAATTTGACATCGTCCAACCAATTTCTCTCATTTATGCACAGTTTTGTGCCAGTCCACTGCGGAAAAATATAAATCATTTTTTTCAAAATATAAGGAATGTTTTTTATTTGTGATCTACACTGATTTTAACCACAAATAAAGAAAAATCAAATATTTTTAATGCTTTGACAGTAGTTTCTGTCGCTGCTTTCAGAAACAAGAAGAGACTTAATGACGATTGTGACAGAGTTAATAGAGAGTTTTTGCATACCGTATGTTAGTTACCGTAGGACGTCCGTTAGCTTTTTCTCTCCAACGCGCATGCTCATAGGAAACTGCGCTTGCGCGCTAGGGAGAAAAAGCTAACGGACGCCCTACGGTAACTAACGTACGGTATGCAAAAACTCTCTAATAGCTGTCTCGCATCTATGATAAGCTTGCATCGTAGAGTTTTTTAAGTTTTCTCCCATACTGAGCAATTACGGATTGGAAATACGGAACAATTCAGAGAAACGTACCACCTAGTATTTGTAATGATTAAAAACAAACAAATTTCTCATAAATTATTTTTTTAACCCAATCACTGCCTTAGAAGAGACTTAGCTGGACCTAAAGCGGCCGCGTCGATCCATTGAGGTCAGAAAAATTGCTCCTCCACCAAACTTTCCACGTTTTGGCCCGAATGGCCCGACTCCAAAGGGTCGAAGCAATTGTGGCTGGTTTGCAAAGAAAATAACTATAAATGTGAGAGTTTTTTACTGATTTAATTTCTTTTCTTATTTTCATATCTGAATATCGAATCAACTGCAATTTTAACACATCTTCGTATATTATTGTTTCCCATTGCTCATTTATATTCATTAGATTTTTTTTTTTGCATTATTAAGTACAGAAAAATTAACCATGAACCAGAAAAACAAATCAAAAACACTTTGATATTTTTAAAGGATCCAGAGGTAAAAAGCCATGGCTATATTTGACAAGTTTGGCCGAACATTCTTTTGTTCCCTGTGCGTTGCCGTTTAAACTCGGAAAACAAGCCCTTGTATCTCTCTTTCTTGGATTGGATATCGTTGGATATTGTATTGTATTTATATCTGTCTTTTAGCAAGTCGTAAATCCTTTGATGTGACACCAAAAACCAATACTGTACCGAGCGAAAATTCTTCTCCTCCGAATAGCAGCCAAGGAAACTGCATGTTTGTCGATCTCCATCCAAATTTTAGCAAAGCGATTTGATATCCGGTGCTCAAAACTCCCGCATACCAGTGAGGGTGCTGTTGAAAAACAAACTCAAAACGCTTTTAAGGGACACATGGGTGAAAGAATGCTGACTGCAGATTGGTTTCCACTCAAGGGTGACATATTTAGAGTACTAAATGAGTTAAAAAATTTTTATAACTCCAAAAATTTCTTTCGCTTGAAAATGCTCATTGGAATATAAAGAACATCCTTAAACAAGATTACTAACACCCTTAGATATCTTTCGGATAGGCTTTCACTCCCAACTACATTTCGAATGGGAAAAAAAGTTTTCTCATTAGCTAAAACCTCTATGAAGTTTTGGGACATTTGAAGAACTTTTGTTGCTGCGTCATAGTTCCTTTCATACACCGAATGAGAAAACAGATTTCACGGATAGAACTGTAAAATGATTTCCCAGTAGAGTCATTAAACGCTCTTCTCTCTGAACTGACACACTAAAATGATTTCACAACTTTACTTTAGTGTTGCAAGTTACTGTATTTTCTGCCATACAAAAGAAATTCGAAGAGCTGACTATCGAAATAAGAGCAGAACTTTCTCAGGATCATAGTATTAAATAAAGTAAGGGCAAAAACGTAATGAAATTGACTTCATTTCATTCGAAGCAAGTGATTTAAATTTATTAACATGTTTGACTTAAATGTGGTTTGTGCTTTGGTTTAATAGATACGGAAAAATGAAAGGTTCCCTCAAATGAATCAGTAAGGTTCAGTCAATCTTAAAATGGTTCAGACAAGTTCTAAATTTTACATTAGTGTTAGTAAGAAATGTTGAATAGGTGGTAAGAAGAAAATACAGAAAAAAGTTGTGAAAGACGCTCCTCATCCTTGTCAATTATAGCTGATCCAAATCTGGTCCTTATCCAATCAAATATCCTTATCGCAAACATTGAGTTGTGTCTCCGGAAAAATTTATTCCTGGTATAATTATAAATGCTGGTTTCTATTGGATAAAAAGATACACCGACTGGTGCATGATTGGTTGAAGACCCAACCAGAGGGAATTTTATCAAAAAAAATGGAAGAACTTTGCAGCACTTGTTTTGAACATAAGGAAGTTATGCGTACGTGTTCAATATTTTCTCAATATATTTATTTTTAAAAAGGTTTTTAATGTTTTTATTGTCAGATTGTTATCTGTTGTTATTTTTATAGGTAGCTGTTGTCAGATTGCTTCTGATTTTTAATTTTACTTCCTGTTGATGAATTGTTTTTTAAAATTTTTCCCTACAAGTGTGTTTCTCTGGTGCTTTTTTAAATACACTACCCGACATACACAATGTAACACCATGATTCGATCCTATAAATACGCGAATTTTTTTGGGAATACGAAGCTGAACAATTTATGCAGATGATTTGAAATGCATGTTGGTCACGAGTATATAACGGCAGGCAGAAACGAAGGAAATGGCGTAGGACCAGCAGTTGCTACAATCTGCCGTCAAAAGAAAACATAATTTCGAGCAGTTCTACGTTTCAGAAGACACATGGGGATTGACAGATGCCTGGATGACGAAACCTAAAGCAGTTTCGGTAATCTGACAATTTTGCTGTGGGTCAAATTATAGGCTTAAGAACAACTAGTTAGTCTTACTGTCATATCGCTGTTGAAACACTCGTAGATGTACTATGTATAGAATATTATGTATAAATCCACTGTGTAAAGAATTCGAACCAGGGAGATCAATGAACAAATAGTGAACGATTGTGAAAGATCAGGTTCATCAGGATCTTAATTTTTTTTATAAAGATAAAGATAAAATAGAAAATAGTAAAATTGCATAGCATATATAATAGCAAAATTGTATAACATAGATAATAGTAACATTTTATAAAATAGATAATAAAAATAGTGTATAACATAAATAATATTAAAATTGTTAACCTCTGGTAATGCACTTTAAAAAATAGTTTACTTTAGCGGATAAGAAAGTTTTTCTCATTTTTCACCCTATTTCAAACATCCATTTATAACATTAATTCATTGCTATAATCTCATTTTTACTTAATAAAATAACTGTGTTACGAAATGCAGAGACGCAACAGATGAGGATCATTAATTTAAAGCACCGGAGCCCTAAAAATACTTTATTTTAAAAGTTCCTATCTTCCCAAAAAAGAGAACTCTCTTCCATGTTCCATGAATAGATAATACGATTTTGAATATCCATCTACAAGTAAAAACCGAATGGAATTAACTTTTTTCCCTCCACTCTTTCTAGCTTATCCTTTTCCACTCTCCATGGCAACCTGTGTTCTTCATCTATTCCGAATGACTTTCGTGAAATCTCTAAATAGGGACGTAGGAGAGAATTCATAGACGGAAAGACATTACTTTTTGGGATGGGTGAGGGAGGAAAGGGAGTCGAATTATGTTCCGACGAATCTCATCAAACGACGTTGATAGTTTTCTAAGAGACAGTTCAATTTCTTTCTGTCGAAATGTAATAAGGACATCATTGGACTCATCAATCATCCAGTTACGTAACAGAAATCGGGAAGTGGTAGGCCGGATTTCGAAGTGAGCCAAATAAAATGTATTGTGAGATTAATAACATGCATTGCTTTTTTTATGCATTTGGGGAGACTGGCAAGCAATTATTAAACTTGTTAGCTTTTATACAAAAATATGTCAGTCCATTTAGAGTTTAATGGAATTGTCGTTTTTTTGCTACTGTAACTTCCATAAAAATTGTTTATCTTTTCCTATGAGTGATCTATAAGATTAATAACATGGATTATTTATTTCATAGAGTTGGGAGGATTGAATTTCTGCATGTTAGATATATATAGGATCTCTATGCGAAAGATACAAAAGAAAATACTTTAAAAAAATTCAGTTGCATAACTACAGAATTCAATGAGTAATATCAAGAACAGTATCAAAAAAGGAATGAAACCGTTGTATTAAAATCAATATTAATTATCATAATTATGAAATTTTTTATGCAAAATGGCTGTAGAAATATAATGATATTATAGGAAATAGTAAAATTGTATAACATAGATAATAGTAAAATTGTATAGTAACATTAAAATTGTTAATCTCTGGTAATGCACTCTCAAAAATATTTTACTTTTGTGGATAAGAAAATTTTTCCCATTTTTCATAACCAGTTTTCGAACATCCATTTATAACATTAATTCATTGTTATAATTTTAATTTTTATTTTAATAAAAATATACCTTAAAAACTGCTGTGTTACGGAGTGCAGAGAAGAAACAGATGAGGATCATTAATTTAAAGCACCGGAGCCTCAAAAATACTTTATTTTAAAAGTTCTTATCTTCCCGAAAAAGAGAACTCCTTACATGTTCCATGAATAGGTAATACGATTTTGAATATCCATCTATAAGTAAAAACCGAATGGAATTAACTTTTTTTCCTCCACTCTTCCTCTAGCTTATCCTTTTCCACTCTCATGGCAACCTCTATTCTTCATCCATTCCGAATGACTTTCGTGAAATCCCTAAATAGGGACGTAGGAGAGAATTCATAGATGGAAAGACATTACTTTTTGGGATGGGTGAGGGAGGAAAGTGAGTCGAATTATGTTCCGACGAATCTCATCAAACGACGTTGATAGTTTTCTAAGAGACAGTTCAATTTCTTTCTGTCGAAATGTAATAAGGACATCATTGTACTCATCAATCATCCAGTTACGAAACAGAAATCGGGAAGTGGTAGGCCGGATTGGGAACTGAACCAAATAAAATGTATTGTGAGATTAATAACATGCATTGCTTTTTGTTATACATCTGTGAAGACTGGCAAGCAATTATTAAGCTTGTTAGCTTTTATACAAAAATATGTCAGTCCATTTAGAGTTTAATTGAATTGTCAATTTTTTGCTACAGTTACTTCCATAAAAATTGTTTATCTTTTCCTATGAGTGATCTGATATATAAGATTAATAACATGGATTATTTATTTCAGAGAGTTGGGAGGATTCAATTTGTGCATGTTATTTATATTTAAGGCCTCTATGTAAAAGTACCAAAGAAAATTCTTTTAAAAAATTCGGTTGCATATCTACAGAATTTAAGGAGTAATATCAAGGGCATTCACAAAAAATGAATGAAACCGCGGTTTAAAAATGAATATTAATTATGATGATTAAGATATTTTTTGATGCAAAATGGCTGTACAAATATAATGACAATATAGGAAATAGTAAAATTGTATAACATAGATAATAGTAAAATTAAAATTCTTAAAATTGTTAATCTGTGGTAATGCACTCTCAAAAATATTTTACTTTTGTGGATAAGAAAACTTTTCCCATTTTCATAACCCAGTTTTCGAACATCCATTTATAATATTAATTCATTGTTATAATCTTATTTTTATTTAATAAAAATAAAACACCTTAAAAACTGCTGTGTTACGAGTGCAGAGAAGAAACAGATGAGGATCATTAATTTAAAGCACCGGAGCCTCAAAAATACTTTATTTTAAAAGTTCTATCTTCCCGAAAAAGAGAACTCCTTCCATGTTCCATGAATAGGTAATACGATTTTGAATATCCATCTATAAGTAAAAACCGAATGGAATTAACTTTTTTTCCTCCACTCTTCCTCTAGCTTATCCTTTTCCACTCTCATGGCAACCTCTATTCTTCATCCATTCCGAATGACTTTCGTGAAATCCCTAAATAGGGACGTAGGAGAGAATTCATAGATGGAAAGACATTACTTTTTGGGATGGGTGAGGGAGGAAAGTGAGTCGAATTATGTTCCGACGAATCTCATCAAACGACGTTGATAGTTTTCTCAGAGACAGTTCAATTTCTTTCTGTCGAAATGTAATAAGGACATCATTGTACTCATCAATCATCCAGTTACGAAACAGAAATCGGGAAGTGGTAGGCCGGATTGGGAACTGAACCAAATAAAATGTATTGTGAGATTAATAACATGCATTGCTTTTTGTTATACATCTGTGAAGACTGGCAAGCAATTATTAAGCTTGTTAGCTTTTATACAAAAATATGTCAGTCCATTTAGAGTTTAATTGAATTGTCAATTTTTTGCTACAGTTACTTCCATAAAATTGTTTATCTTTTCCTATGAGTGATCTGATATATAAGATTAATAACATGGATTATTTATTTCAGAGAGTTGGGAGGATTCAATTTGTGCATGTTATTTATATTTAAGGCCTCTATGTAAAAGTACCAAAGAAAATTCTTTTAAAAAATTCGGTTGCATACCTACAGAATTTAAGGAGTAATATCAAGGGCATTCACAAAAAATGAATGAAACCGCGGTTTAAAAATGAATATTAATTATGATGATTAAGATATTTTTTGATGCAAAATGGCTGTACAAATATAATGACAATATAGGAAATAGTAAAATTGTATAACATAGATAATAGTAAAATTAAAATTCTTAAAATTGTTAATCTGTGGTAATGCACTCTCAAAAATATTTTACTTTTACGGATAAGAAAGCTTTCCCCATGTTTCATAACCCGTTTTCGAAAATCCATTTATAATATTAATTCACTGCTATAATCTTATTTTTATTTAATAAAATAAAACACCTTAAACACTGCTGGGTTACGAGTGCAGAGAAGCAACAGATGAGGATCATTAATTTAAAGCACCGGAGCCTAAAAATACTTTATTTTAAAAGTTCCTATCTTCCCGAAAAAGAGAACTCCTTCCATGTTCCATGAATAGGTAATACGATTTTGAATATCCATCTACAAGTAAAAACTGAATGGAATTAACTTTTTTTCCCTCCACTCTTTCCAGCTTATCCTTTTCCACTCTCCATGGCAACCTCTATTCTTCATCTATTCCGAATGACTTTCGTGAAATCTCTAAATAGAGAATTCATAGATGGAAAGACATTACTTTTTGGGATGGGTGAGGGCGGAAAGGGAGCCGAATTATGTTCCGACGAATCTCATCAAACGACGTTGATAGTTTTCTCAGAGACAGTTCAATTTCTTTCTGTCGAAATGTAATAAGGACATCATTGTACTCATCAATCATCCAGTTACGTAACAGAAATCGGGAAGTGGTAGGCCGGATTTCGAAGTGAGCCAAATAAAATGTATTGTGAGATTAATAACATGCATTGCTTTTTTTATGCGTTTGGGGAGACTGGCAAGCAATTATTAAGCTTGTTAGCTTTTATACAAAAATATGTCAGTCCATTTAGAGTTTAGTGGAATTGTCGATTTTTTGCTACAGTAACTTCTATAAAAAATGTTTATCTTTTCCTATGATTGATCTAAGTAAGATGTATAAGATTTATGGTATGTATTATTTATTTCATAGGATTGAGAGTATTCAATTTCTACATGTTAGATATATTTAAGATCTGTATGTGAAAGATACCAAAGAAAATACTTTAAAAAAAATTCTATCACCTACATACAGAATTTAAAGAGAAATATCATGAGAGTTATGAAATAATAAATATCACCGTGGTATTAAAATTTTAAAAAAACTATCATATTTTTTGATGATAAAGGTTGAAAGTGAGAAAATCTTACAATAGTGTGCAAACAAAAGGAAGTAATTTTTAGTAACACAGTAAAAAAAAGTATTTTAGACTGTTAAATAGATAGTTAATAGACAGTTAAAAAATATTTTTGATTTATTTTAAGATTACAAAAGTACCACTAATATATTTATTAAAACATTTTTAAAACTAATAACACCATTAGATGGTGATAGTCAGATTTTAAGACTGCTTCCATCTGGTGGCAGAACAATAAGGTTTTTATTTTGTTAAAAAATAATCGATAATTATTTTGCCGTAATTTTTAGCTACGAAATCAGGTAAAAAGTATAATAAATTCAAAGAAAAAAATTGAAAGCATTACAGATTTTGAGTTTTAGGAAATACAAACTGACAGGCAGACAAATCTCTTGTTTTATATATAGGGCGTGTCAAAAGGTCGTTCACAAAACTTATGTGCTGGATTGTGAATCCATGATGTATAATTTTTAAATAAGGAGCTGTGTCCAGAAATGAGACTGGCAGTTGATAAATGGCGCTGTAGCATTTGCACGTTGGTCTTTATGTGGATATGTCGCACAGCTTGAATTTCCATCGGAGATTCTATTTAACAGCAAAGCGACTTTTACACAGAAGAATGCTCAGAACCTGAACAATCTCCATGTATGAGCGCATGGCAACTAAGGAGTGCATGTGCCATTCAAATCAATAGCGCTTTATCGAGGATTATTTATCATATTTTTTAGAAGAGATGTTGCCGAATTTGATGGATGACGTTCCAGCAGCTTTACGCCGATACTTCGTGATGGAACTATCGTACATTTCACGAGCATTGTGCTGGACCATCTAGATAGGACCCATCCGCACTGCCGGATCGGTTAAGGTGAATTATATTTGAGACAACCTAAGTCCTTAGTGTACAGTATACTACAGATGAGTAAAAGTTTTACGATCCAGAAGCTGACACTTTGAATTGCCGAGAATAATTCATATGTCAAGTCATATATTTGAAGCATATATTTGCTTCATCATCTTATGACTTGATTTCAGAGAATGTCATCTTATGTCATCTTATGACTTCATTTCAGAGAATTGGCGATTTGACGTCCATCTACTATGACGGAACAGTCGATTATTTGAATGTAGTGGCAACGAGTACTAGTAAACAGAAGTCATATTTTTTTCACAACGAATTTGTATAAAATTTATAGGTTATAATTAGGTTATAATTAGGGTATTCTTCTGTAAGTGTGATTTTTAATATTATTTTTTCAGTATGTCAACTTTACCATCTTTCTTGCTTTGTCCTTCTTTTTTCTTTTATTGCCCATCGGTGGGCCTCATGATCCACTTATGTATGTCCACTTATGATAATTACATTGACAGATGAACATTACCTTCTGGGAGAACTTTCAAGAGCATTTGTGTAAGGAGGACTTTCAGGGTACATTGTTCATAACATTGGTGGGTCTCATGTTCACCCTCATCGGTGGGCCTCATACCTTCTGGTGGGGCTCATCTTCCGCTTAGATATACCACGATAATCACAGTGACGGATGTACATTACCTCTGGGGAGGACTTTCAGTTGTATTTGTGTAGGAAGGACTGAGAGGACTTACAGGGTACGTTGTTCATACCATCAGTGGGTCTCTCATGTTCTCATGTGGGTGTGACTCATATCATCGGTTTTATTGACCATCGGGTGGGCCTCATGTTCCGCTTACGCATGCCACGATAATCACAGCGAAGGATGAACATTACCTTCTGGTAGAACTTTCAGGGGTATTTGTAACTTGTGTTAGAGGCAATCCGGAAAATTTTAATCTGACTGCCTGATTATTAAAGTCAAACTTACACACGTTGTCACAATTTCCATCGAATCTCCAAGTTTCTGAAAACAGTGACTGCATCGGACGCCACTACTGAACTCGGACCAGATTCCTCCTACGCACTAGTTGGATGCATTACCATTAGTCTGGTTCTGTCCAATTATTAATTAAAAAAAATAAATTCTCAAACTACAAAAGGAAAATTCTTAAATTACATTCAAATGTTTCTCAATAGTTCTGTATTTCTGAAAACAAATCAATAATATCTTTTATCGGGATAAATTTCACTGGAAGCTTCAAATAATATGAAACTTTCACCAAGATCAAACATATATGCAATAAATGGCCAGATTTCGACTAAGATAAACTATCAGAGAAATAATACCGGAAAGTTTGCCGGCAGATCACAGTGGCGGATCGAAATAAGCCATAATGAAAGCATATTCCATTTCAATGAATGGCCAGCTTCGATTTTGAATTTTAAGTAATGCCTCCGTTCCTCTATTTTATCCTTGCCTAATGAAACATTTCCATTAGAGTAATTGACTGAAACCCGCTTCAGATACGTAAATGTGCTTATTTAAAATACGCAAGTGCTTGCTTAAATTCTGCAAATGGGGAATAAATAGACGTAAATTGAAATATTTTCGAGTTCAGACGGTGAATTGAATATTTCTGCAGTAATAAGGATATCAAAACTTTTATTTTTCAAATTGGTGAACAAATACGTATGATAAATAGCATGAAATGCAGTAAAATATTTATTTTATCAGGATTTCTTTCACCAGGAAGTAAATTTGCTAATTTTGATATAAAAATTAATAATAATTTCAAATGTATTTTAATAATATATATTTTCTCTTTAAATAAATCAAGCTTAATTTTAATTTATCATGAGATTTTCAATTAAAAACTAATATATTTGTAACATTTAAATTAAAAACTTCTTTTGAGGCAGCTATAGGCAAATAAAATTGATATTTATCAGTTTCAAAATAGATTTGAAGATATTAAAATATATTTATAATTTATTTTATTATATTTATTAATTTATTTTTTATATTATTATTTTATAATTTTTATTATTTTTATTTTATTTTATTTATTTATTATATTTATATTTTATAAATAGTTTATTTAAGCTTTGATGTTTTGTAATTTTTCACACTAAGAAACAACACAATAGAAAGATTTCTGTCTCATTAATAATATTGAGAATATTGTAGTCTTGTAAAATTGGATGCATTTAACATTTTAGCTGGATATTTTTAATGCTCTCGGGCGTACAGTAAAATATTAAACAATGAATTGCCCGCATGAGTTAATCTGGTATAGTGTTACCACCGATTAGATAATAGAGGAGGTCAGTTTCTGATAATAATATAGAGTTTTTAATAATATTGAGAATATTATACTCTTGTAAAAATGGATGTATATAATATTTTATCTGGATGTTTTGAATGGTCTGGAGGCTTACTGTAAAATATTAAACGACCAATTGTTCGCATCAGTTAATCTAGTGTAGTGCTTACCATCGATAAGATAGTGGGAGGAACTCTGTTTCTAAGCAACAAGTCTGCTATTTCTAGGGATTGGGCAATTTTATGAAAGTCCAGTAACTATTATATTATAAATCCTCTTGTTGGGGGATTTACAGTTCTTAACTATAAGTACTTTTTTGGACGGAAAAGTGACTCTTAACAATATTTGATGCATATTGTTATTTCTTGAATATAAAATTTCTACAGTAATAAGGATATCAAATACTAACAAATACGTATGATAAATAGCATGAAATGCAGTAAAATATTTATTATATTTATTTTAGGAGGATGTCTTTGGGCAGGAAGTAAATTTGCTAATTTTGATATAAAAATTAATAATTTCAAATGCATTCTAATAACATTTATTTTCTCTTCAAATAAATTAAGCTTAATTTTAATTTATTATGCAAGTTTGCGTGAGTCTTTAAAGTACAAATTAATATAGTTGTATCATTTAACTAATCAAAATATATTTCTGTTTTATAAATAGTTTATTTAAGCTTTGATGTTTTCGAATTTTACACACAAAGGAACAACACAATAGAAATAAATCTGTTTCATTAATAGTATTGAGAATATTATTTTGTTGGAAATAACATTAATAAAATTGAGAATATTATACTGTTGCAAAAATGGATCTATTTAATATTTTAGCTGGATATTTTTAATGGTCTCGTGGCTTACAGTACAATATTAAACGACCAATTATTCTGGTATAGTGCTTACCACTGATAAGATAATAGGAGAACTCAATTTCTAATAATAATATTGAGATTTTAATAATATTTAGTATATCAAACTCTTGTAAAAATGGATGTATTTCACACTTTACTTGGATATTTTTAATGGTCTCGAGGCTTACGATAAAATATTACACGCCCAATTATTCGCATCAGTAAATCTGGTACAGTGCTTACTACCTATAAGATAATAGGGGAGCTCAGTTTCTAATAATAGTATTGAGTTTTTAATAATGTTGAATTTTTAATAATATTGGGAATGTTATACTCTTAGAAAAATGAACGCATTTCACATTTTACGTGGATATTCTTAATGGTCTCGAGGCTTACGGTAAAATATTAAACGGCCAATTGTTCGCATCAGTAAATCTAGTATAGTGCTTACCACTGATAAGATAATAGGTGAGCTCAGTTTCTAAGCAACAAGTCTGTTATTTCTAGGGATTGGGCAATTACACGAAAGCCCAGAAAGTATTATATTATAAATCCTCTGGTTGGTCGATTTACAGTTCTTAACTACCTGTTCTTTTTGGGACGAAAAGGTGTCTCACAAATAAATTGACAATATCTGATGGATATTGCTGTTCTTTGAATATAATTTTTTACCATTAAATTTCAGGTTCTTTTTTGTATTTAGAAAGTCTTTTTCTCTTATTTGCCACACGCTAAAATTTTATTCAATTTCGAAAAAAATATTTGATATGCTGCCACATAATGCAATTAACATTAGTTAAAATATTGTGTACCTCAATTTTTTAAAAATAATATTAAGTGAAGTGCATTGAATTGTTTTTGACATTTCTTTCAGACAACACGAATAAATCGATACGAAAAGTATCCCACATTTGATTATAAAACCTTGGTGTAAATATTGATTTTTACTTCTATACAAATAATTTTTAAATTTGGCTTGTCGCTCTACTGTTATTTTTGGCACATTTTAGGATAATTAGACAAGGACCTACAGTTTAACGTGAATTCCGAACCACTAACAAACATCCATGCTACCGCCAAGATTCGAACCTGAAAAGCCTGCTGTACCAAATGCCAGAGTGTTAGCCAATTGGCCATCAAACCGCAAATAGCTTTTAGAGTAAATTAGTTAAACCAGTGCTTCCGAAAAGCGGCACACTATTTTGCCGCGAAAGGACTGAAAGTTGCCACAAAATATTTAACCACCAAGTCAAAAAATAAATTTTCCCTACAGGTAAACATCATTACCGGATTAACAGAATGTCAACAGATTATTAACAGCAGATACTACAAACAAATAAATTAACAGATTGTCAGATAATTGAATTTGTTTCAATTCTTGATGTGAAAAGGTTGAAAGAGCTTTATTTATTCTGCAAAGAACTTCAGACACAAACAACTGGGATGGAAATATTTAACGTGATTAATAAAAACTTTGTCATGCTGCATTTTTCCATGAAATTTTGTTTAACTTAATGCACTTATGACGTTGCTGAGATACAGGAAGGGTTAGAAGTTTGGCATCCGAAGTTATGTGTGAAACTCCTGATGTTTAATTTATTCACAGAAAAGGTCTCATGTTAACGGTTTACATGTAGAATTTTAGTTCACACTTAATGATATTATAAAAATAGTAAATGTAATTAAAAGTAGACCACATCGGCCACTAAATTCATTTCGGTTTTCAGTTTTATTTGATGAAAGCGTGTAATACTATATTACGTGTACCTTCTAAGGTATTGGTGAGTATATTGAGGTGATAGGTAAATGAATTCTGGCGCTGGGCGCTACAGATTTCGGGTTCGAATCTCGGCGATACCGTGGATGTTTGTAGTGTTTCGGAATCCACTTTAAACACTAGGTCCCGGTCTAATATGGCTGTAAAGCGTTGGGCATAGAGCTGACAATCCTACCCCGTAAAAAAAGAAAACATCTCCTGTTTCGAAATCTGCCATTAGGCCGACGGCCTTGGACCATCATGGGGCTGTTGAGCCATTGAAGAAAAGGTAGATGAATGTTGAAGGTAACACAATAATCAGTTAAATTGGAAGGCAAACCGCTCATAAAATAGCTGACATATTTGAATTCCTTAAATGAATTTAATCGAAAAATGCAAGGGTTGTTTGAGAATATATTAATTTTGAATGGTAAAATAGATTCAAAAACAAAATTTAATTTTGTCAAGATGTGGTGAAAAATAGTTCCCTTGAGATGTTTGGTCGATATTGTAGTTCGAATCTTAAAAAAATTTACAAATATAATTTGTAGGTCAATACCTACGAATGCTTGAGAGACAACTTTATCATTATTTCAATTAATAAGGATAGATAAAATTGACGAGATCGAAATCCATTTTCATCTTTATAATACGACAACATGCATGTCCATACAAGTTTTTCGTTTATGTTCACTATTAAGAGTTTAAAGAGATCATCACTGAAAAGTCATGATCATGAATTGCGCAATAGCTCTTTTAACCATAGATCCAGATATACACAAAAAAATTATAAAATAGGAAAAAGCCCAAGCCATGAAATAAAAAGATAATATAAGTATTAAATGCATAAAAGGAATATTGTAAATTTGTATATTAAATTTCATCTGTACATTTAGTTTCTTTTGTGTGTTGTTTAGTTTACTTTTAATATTTTCTCTTCACTCTTTTATAAAATAAATGTTCTAATTATGTAATCAGAGTTTCACTCAGTCAAATCTGACAACTGAGTACTGAGGAATATAGCGGTGTAAAAACTATGTCAAATATCAATTACTGAGGATGTATGGGAGAGGTTTTTTCATATAAGATTTTTCTGAATCTAGCAATTTCTTCTGACTAATAATTGCGTATAGTTCTTGCTGAAATGTTTATGCATTAAAATGTAAGAATATTTAAAAATAAAATAATAAATAAAAACCATTAATCTCACTTAAGAAGTCTTTATTCAAAGAAAATATTTAAATCTCTAGAATAAAAGCGAAGAAATAAATATGCTAACAGAAAAATGTCCCTTCATAATATGTTGATGCATGGATCGATTTCACATCGACATAACCAGGTATTCCTATGGGAATTATGTAGCATACAAAAGAACTTGATAAAAAGAATATTCCTCAGAAAACGACAAAGACATTAAGAAGATGCTGGATCTATTAGGCAGATCTCCCGCGGAGAAAAAACAAGGAACAGTAAAAAGTAGAGACCATGGCCAAAGTGTCATTCTTTTAGAAAAAGTTTTATAAAGGACTTCATGCGGGGCTGGTTTCGGTATGTATATAGACCTTTGCAGAAAAGGTAAAGGTACAGAGGGAGACAGGCGGAGATAGAGTCAGCAGTCCAGGAAGCAGAGTCAGGCAGTAGAGAGGGCATCCAGACCTTACAGGAGAGAGACCAGACATCCAACCCTTGAAAGCAGAGAAACAATAATTAAAGAGACAAAGACCTTAGCCCTACTGAGACGAGGAAGGAACAAGGGACTAACACTTACGAAACGCATTATACGAGAACTTATGCAGGGCTTTGTATCCTGTGTGTTTGATAATTTTAGAATATACATGTATGTAATGTGATGCTTTTTGAAATTCAATAAATTAGGTAGCAGCTATGTGTGTTACTCATTATTTTTACAATTCATCATATTTGATTTCCACCTGCTATCATGGAACAGATGGCAACAGGACCATGGCAACTACTTCTAATTCTTACTGGAACAGCTGGTAGGATCCGCCGCAAGTACTCCTAACTAACTTAAGTTTAATTATTGTTAAACTATTTATGCTTGTGAGGTGTGCTATGAGCTTGAAATAGATTGGAAAAACTGGGTTAAAAGAGTCATCCATGTCAACAAGATTTTCTGAAACTTCTTCGTAAATTGAAATTGAATCTATGTTCTAATATTTTCATTCGTTTTACGTATTAAACTATATTGTTAGAAAGGAATTATAAATAATAAGTTTAAAATGAGGTTTATTTTATTTATGAGAAACATAATTGGTGCTTCCTAATTTAGAAATCCTTCATAATGGAAATGTATTTAAAGAATAATTATAATAAATTTATCGATTAAAAACTTTATCATGAATTTTAGCAAAAATTACTATTATTAATTTAGAATTTCTAAGCAGATTGGAGCTTGTATAAGTAGATTAAAGAATTTAACTTGAAGTTCGATGCACAATTTAATAAGTACGCAAAGGTTTTACTAAATTTGTCATTAAGTTATTGATCATAAACCATTGTTCATCTTTTATTAATTAATAAATTTTTGACAAAAAGTCATTGTTCTTATAACTAATAACTTAAAACTCTTTTAAGTATTAGTTTCTATCTAAAATGCCGACAACCTTCTTTTTTTTAAAGGGCTGAAAACATTCAAAGAATTTCCGAATAAATAAAAAAATATTTCCTCTGTCTGGATAAATTAATGCTCTAGATGCAATAATTTAATTCATTGAAGAATTTAATCTATTTCTCAAATGAAATTCCCAGTTTGAAGGGAAAAAGGGCAAACCTAATTTTTATCGGAATTGATAAAAAAGCTTTGCAATATTAAATCTAAGAAAAAAAAAAGGTGATAGAAAAACTATTTCTTTCAAATTTATTCGCATTTTTGGAAATTAATTAAAACTTAATTAAGTAACACTTCTGTTGAAAAGTTGGATTTTTTTCTTGTAATGTAATGTTAAGTTAAAGTACCTTGTAGATTGACAAAAAAAAAAATACTATTTTTTATATCATTCGATTTCAGGGTCTTTTATGTAGTTATAAAAGCTTATCTTCGTTTTTAATATGTGTTTTTTTTTGTCACCACTTTTCAATGTGTTGCAATCTTATTCATTTTAGGGAAGAAAAAAAAACTTAATTTAACATTTTGCAGCAAAATGTCGATAAAATTAACTAAACAAATTGTTTATCGGAACCTATTTAAAAATAGTTTCAAGGGTGAAATATTTTTTGCTTTCACCGTTTATCGTTTGTGTTTGATTTTCTGAAATTTGAGATACTTATTAGAAAAATTATTGAACAATAAGAAAAAAAAATTGAAGTAACCTAGATAAAAAAAAAAACAGGATTAAGCCAAAACATCCATATTGTCTCTACATTAAAAGACCACTCTAAAACTCGAATTGACATATTTTAAAATTGTAGATTTTATTACGCTAATAATAATTGTTATTGGTTATTTCATTGATTGCAATAGTTTTTGTCAATGTCTTTAACAAGTAATATACAAAGAAATACGTTCAAATAATGAGTTCAATTAATTTTATAATAAAATTTATATATTATATTTTATATTTTTTTTAAAATTTGTATATTTTTACATTTTAATAAAAATTTGTATATTTTTACATTTTAATAAAAATTTGTATATTTTTACATTTTATTAAAAATTTGCATATTTTTACATTTTATGAAAAATTTGCATATTTTTACATTTTATGAAAAATTTGCATATTTTTACATTTTATTAAAAATGTGCATATTTTTACATTTTATTAAAAATTTGTATATTTTTACATTTTAATAAAAATTTGCATATTTTTACATTTTAATAAAAATTTGCATATTTTTACATTTTAATAAAAATTTGCATATTTTTACATTTTAATAAAAATTTGCATATTTTTACATTTTAATAAAAATTTGCATATTTTTACATTTTAATAAAAATTTGCATATTTTTACATTTTAATAAAAATTTGCATATTTTTACATTTTAATAAAAATTTGTATATTTTTATATTTTATTAAAAATTTGTATATTTTTATATCTTATTAAAAATTTGTATATTTTTATATCTTATTAAAAATTTGCATATTATTATATTTTATTAAAAATTTGCATATTATATTTTATTAAAAATTTGCATATTATTATAAAATTCCTTAATGACTTAATTACAAACCCTTATGTCCATTATTATTAAAAGATATTCCGAAATTTTATTAGATTACCTCTTGGTATGTGATTCGGACACAATTTGTTTTCTGTTCATGTCAATCACTATTAGATGTAGCAGATTCAGTTTTACAAAAGGTATACATCATGACGATCTGTTACGATTCACCTAGATTCTGTCACTGTAATTTTTAACTAATAGTTCACTGGTGGCCTTTGGGTGTCCTGCACCGCTTATGCTAAAGCATAACAAAAGGACTTTTATGCTACCAGATTCATTGCACAAATTGCTGGCAGAGACACAGAAGTTTTCGGTTGAGTTTGGCTTGTGAGTTTTTGAACTAAATTCTCTTATGCATCTACACAAAACAAAGTAATCCTAAGTACTCCAAAGGCCTATTTAATGGGAGCTTGCGGATATCTTCAGGAGGGCCGCATGCTTGTAGTGGTATGGAATCTACTTTACAGCATAGGTCTCGGTCTAAAATGACTGTAGGGCGTAGGGTTGAACAAAAAAACTTGTAAAACATCTGTAACTTCAAAGCATGCTTTGTTAATGTTCCATAAAATCAAAGCATCTCCTGTCTAGAAATCTAGTAGGCACACGACACTGGCCCACCATGGGGCTGTCGCGTCAATGAAGATTGCTTTGGTTTGTCGCTCTACGGTCATTTTGTGCACAGTTTAGGCTAATAAGACCAGGACCTACAGTTTAACGAGGATTCCGACCCATTCATAAACATCCATGCCACCTTGATTCAGACTTGAAGCTTGTGGTACAAAAGTCCATAGCGTTAGCCAATAATGCGAATGAAAAAAAAGGAATAAACTTGACTATTAAAATTTTAGAGGATAGAAATGGAAATTTTTCAAATTTAATATCATGAATAATTTTTTAATAAGTCCAATTCTTAAATTAATCCCACTCATATACATGCACTTAAAAGGATACTTGCCATATACTAACTTCATTCGAAGGATCAATACAAGTAACAGTTGGTGCCCGAATAAATCGTTAAAATGTATCTTTGAGACAAAAATAAATTAAAAAAAAATATTTGTCCATCCTTTTCTTAGAATATGTTAAAAACAAAAACAGAAAACGCGCAAGTCAAAGCTTTCTTTGGGAGATAATTTATTTTTCTGTTTGGATGAAAGAAAAACATACAATTAAACAAGTTTTTGATAAAAAAAAAAAAAAAAGAAAAAAAAAAGAGTAATTAAACTCTACCGCTGGGAAAACGGGAAGCGAAGTAACAATTCTTGTGCACTTATTTATTGCGTCTTTGGGAATTTATTAGTGTATTTTCGGTAAATGAGGAGCTGAATAAGAATGATGTAGAACGTCTCAGGTGAATTCATCTAAAGATAGTAATGCTATCGTGCAAAATGAAAATTTTCGAGAAACAACAAAAATAAAAATGGTTGCTTTCATCAGTAAATGAAATAGGACGTTGCATGTATCATCAAAAGAATCTTATTCGTCGGAATTAATGCACACATAAATTAATTGTTTCTAAGATTGCGTACAAACACAGAGAAAATCATAAGTCTGGAAGTTGAGCCTTAAAGTATAATTAATAGTTTTTATTACTTTTCTGGGATCCATAGTTATTCACAGATCTAAAAGAATCGCAAAAGTAGTCTATTTTAGACTTTAGTAGGAAAATTTTAATTTTATGTTTAATCATCGTATTTTCATTTAGCTATGATTAATTTGTAATTCTTTTATTTTTTATGTTTAGTATGAAAGTAATTTGTGCGGCCTGAAATAAGTAAAAAACCATATTTATTTTAGAGACTTATTAGTAAATTTTAAATAAAAAATGCCTAAAATAAATTTTAGTGCCTGACGGTCGAGTGACTAGCTGCAGCCCGATACCACAGGTTTTTGATTTCGAGCCCCGGTGGTCCCATGGATGTTTGTAGTGGTTCGGAATTCCCTTTAAACCATAGTTCCCGGTCTAGGATGACTGCAGAGGTTTGGGTGTATAGCTAACAACCCTACCCCGTAAAAAATCAGTGTCATGTAGTCAAGTCAGACTTTTAATTACGGGTGCTCCATCACAGCAGAAGATGCCCCCTTCCCTCTTTCTATGAGACCGCATGGGTTCTTGGACTTAGTCTAGATGTTGCTGTCTATGGGTTGACAACCCTATTCCGTAAAATTAAAACCTCTTCTGTCTAGAAATCTGCCAGTAGGTAGACCGACTTGGCCCACCAAGGGGCTGTTGCGTCAATGTAGTAGAAGGAATAACCTTGACTATTAAAATTGAGATCAGAAATGTAATTTTTTTAAAATTTAATATCATAGATGTTCCTTTATAACTCTTGAACATAGTCCTTAGAGTCATATTATTCGAACTTATATATATGCACTTAAAAGTATTCTCGCCATATACTAACTTCCTTTGAATGATCAATACAAGTGACAGTTGGTGCCCGAATAAATCATTAAAATGCTTCTATGAAACAAAAATAAATAAATAAATAAATTTCTATCCTTTTCTTGGAATATGTTAAAAACAAAACAAAAAACGAACAAGTCAAATCTTTCTTTGGGAGATAATTTATTTTTCTGTTTGGATGAAAGAAAAACATACAATTAAACAAGTTTTTGATAAAAAAGAAAGATAAAAAAAAAAGAGTAATTAAACTCTACCGCTGGGAAAACGGGAAGCGAAGTAACAATTCTTGTGCACTTATTTCTTGCGTCTTTGGGAATTTATTAGTGTATTTTCAGTAAATGAAGAGCTGAATAAGAATGATGTAGAACGTCTCAGGTGAATTAATCTAAAGATTGTAAGGCTATCGTGCAAAATGAAAATTTTCGAGAAACAACAAGAATAAAAATGGTTGCTTTCATCAGAAAATGAAATAGGATGTTTCATTTATCATCAAAAGAATCTTATTCGTAGAAAATAATGCGCACATAAATTAATTGTTTCTAAGATTGCGTACAAACCCAGAAAATAACCATAAGGCTGGAAGCTAAGCCGTAAAGTATAATTAATATTTTTCATTATTTTTTGGGATCCATAGTTATTGGATGATCTGAAAGAATTTCTATTTTAGACTTCAGTAGGAAAACTTTAATTTTATGTTTAATCATCGTATTTTAATTCAGCCGCGTTTAATTTGTAATTATTTTATTTTTTATATTTAGAATGAAAGTAATTGTTACAGCCTGAAACAGGTAAAAAATATATTTATTGTAGCGACTTATTTGTAAATTTCAAATCAAAAAAGACCCTAACATAAATTTTAGGACTTGATGGTCGAGTGACTAGCACTCTGCCACTAGATACAACAGGTTTCGATTTCGAGTCCCGGCGGTATCACGTATGTTTGTAGTGGTTCGGAATCCTCTATAAACCATAGTTCTTGGTCTAATATGACAGTAGAGCGTTGGGTGTGGGGCTAGCAGCCCTACCCCGTTAAAAAATCAGCGTCACGGTGTCAAGCCATACTTTTACCTACGGGTGCTCCATCACAGCAGAAGCTTCCCCACCCCCTTCCTTCTTACCATGAGACAGCATGGGGTTTTGGTCTAGATGTTGCTGTCTATGGGCTGACAACCCTATTCCGTAAAAAGAAAACATTCTCTGTCTAGAATGTTTCAACCACGGAAGGTTAACAACTACCAGCTGATTGGTATATCTAAACTATAAGTGTTGACTGTCTACCAGAAGCGGAGGCCAAAGAGATATGTTGTCAACACAAGAGTCACAACTCCGTCTGTACTGAATCGTTAGGATCCACTTCTTCTGGGATACGGGTAAGCCACACAAGGCAAATACGTGAATGGGAAAATTGACTTTATTAGTGAATACAAATACAGCTAAACAACAAGACAAATAACAAAAATACCATTGTTAGTAAAAATCGAAACTGTAACAAAGGGGAAAATTAGTTAGTAATTAGCACAAGAAATAAATATCAGCTTAAATACAAGGTACATTCTGAGAAAAAAAAATATGTAAAATGCATGAAGAGAATGAAAGGTTACAAGCTATTACGAAAATGATGAGGTCTGTAATTTCGAATATAGAAAAAAATAAATAAATAAATAAGAACTAGACAAAAGAATGAAATCAAATATCATAGAGTCGTCACAAGTTTGTGATTCTCGTGCACATCTTAAAGATATGTATTCTCGAGGGGAATTCCTAAGGAGAACATATGGTGGCTTAAATCTTGCTCTAGCCCAAAGGGAAGAACTTTCAGGCCTTCAGGGATTTACGGTAGCTTTCGATTCGGCATCATTTAACGGGTTTCGAATCAGATTTAGAAACCTAACATTCTAATTACCAAGGCGCCCCATCCTGTTAAATTTTGAAGAGCAAAAACCCATTTTAATTATTAGTGTTGTTAAATTCTTTATATATTAATTAAATTTTTTTGTTCCTAAATCCTTAAAATTTTTTATAGATTCTGTATTGCATATTTGATTAATATTTGGATAACAATCTCAATTCCTTTTTTATGAAAACTAAAACATATTTACTGTGACAAACATGTTCGAATATCTATACCATCATATTGATCATATTTTTATCAGATACAAGATATTGCGTTAGATTCATAATGCAATTTTTAAAGATATAGAATAATCTTCAATTATTAAGATACGTATAATAAAGACACTTCTCTGAAAAAGGTAATGAATTTAGTCATCTTAAATGTAATAAAGGAAAACTTCTACTAAAATTTAATTATTTTACAGAGAAATTTTTGAGAAATCCAATAACTTTTTCAAAATAATGCCAATCAATATATTTCGATAAAAAGATTTAAAAACTTTCTTTTGCACTCTATATTTGAAGAAATAATTATAATCTTTTGTATGAATAAAGAACATAAAAAATATAGAATAAATTATATAAATAATAATTTAAAATACAGGAAATAAATATTTGAAATAATAAATTAGACAAATATTCATTTTTATTCTAAAAGCAACTGCATTAATATATGAACAGGCCTAAATAAAATTAACATAGAATATATAGTTAAAATATTCATGAAAAGAAAATATTTTCCCAAATGGAATATTTTACGTAAGATAAGATTTTATTTTATAGTTTTATTTTACTTTTAAAATAATTAAACTTTACCGAGAAAATATTATTTAAAAGACAAAATTGATGTTTATATTGAAATAATTCGCTGAAAACTGCTTTTATTCCCATTTTGGAATTCAATTTAAAAAGAAGAAAGCAAACTGCGACTGAATATATGCTAATTTTTGGTTTTATAAAATATATTACATTAAATAAACGCTGTAAAATGAATTTTTATTAGCAGAAACGCAATATAAACTAAATTGGAGACTTTAAATTTAATAAATTTAACTGAATCGAAATAAAAGAATAATCTGGGAAGTCTGAAAAGACAAAATTCACTACTACTAATTTAATTTTTTTTTCTATTTCAAAAGAACTGCAGCATCTTATTTATAATAAATAAGTTGAGCTTTTTTCGCGATATAAAAAAAAAGAAAGATACTTTATTTTTTATAAAGTTATTTATCCATTTTTATTTATTTCTCCATCTTTCTACTGCTGTGCCTTTCAACTCTACTGAGAATTTGGAAGTACTCAACAATGGAAGGAAAAAAAAAACACCGACAAAAGAAACTAAAGCTAGGTAATCTTCTTAAAAAGAATAAAAATATATCTTTCAAACATGATGTAGCTATCAAAATTTATAAGAAGCTGTTGAAACTGTAAGGAACCCCTGGGATCTGACAATGTTTCAAAACTTCATGCGAGTTCAATAAATGCATGCTTGCAAGTCCCGAAATTCCCTGCAGTATTCCTTTTGTGATTTCCAACGCGAGGATTAACACTAAACTACAAAACATAAGCTTAAAATGCGTAATACCACCATTTATTTTCCTTTGGAATTATTCCGCTGTTGGCGACTCTAGAGAAAAATATGCTTTTCGAAATATCGGAGCTCTTTCTTGATGCCATTAACAAGTATCCTGTAAAGCTCCTAAAAATGGTATGAGTAATTAGAATTTGATCTCTAAGGAATCCAGAAATGCATGTTTAATCTGCATAACACATTGATCAGATTATTTTTTAACAACTAACACATTAAATGATGAACATGAAGCAAAATATCGTATCACACTTTTTCATTAATGGAGTGTAATGCTCCCTTTCCTTATTAAAAGCTATTTTAAATAATACGATGATTATGTTAGAACAAATAGATATTGTAATAAATAATGAGGAAATATTGATCATGATGACTAGATATTTCAGTTTTAAAATGAGTTTTAATTGAACTATTGTCCTCTATTTCTCAAAAAATTGCAGTAAATTTCTTTTTTAAAATTTTTCTTTTGCTACAATTGTCGACAGTAATCGTAGAACTAGTTTGGGGTACTACAAAATGAGTTTTTTTGTGGAGTTTTGGTTTGCCGTTCTACGGTCAGTTTTGCACATTTTAGGCTAATTAGACAGGGACCTACAATTTAACGTGAATTTCGAACCAGTAGCAGACATCCATGTCAACGCCAGTATTTAAACCTAAAGTCTGTGGTACCGAAGGTCAGATACGTTAGCCAATTAGATGGGTTTTGGATTTCAATGATGAAAATGAATGATAAGTAATGTTTTAAAAATAAAACTTAATTTACTCTAAATATGGAAAAAGCTTAACATGAACTACTTACTGAAATCAAAAACTGGAAAGTTAGTCACATTAAAAATTTGTCTGATATTAAAAATTAAATTAAAAGTTAACGTTTCCCTAAAATCTGTTTTGAAAAACCATATATATTTACGTGAAGAAATTACTGATACAAATAGCAGTATGAATATAGGAGTAAGTCGACAATCGAATTCAGGATTTATTTAGTATGGAGTTTTCCGAAAGAAATTTTGAGATTTTAACACAAATTAACCCATAAATAATTTTGTTTCAACTAAAAGAATTTACTCTGAATATGATATAGGTTTTACAGGAATAATGTATTGAAATCAGTAACTGGATAACCCTTAAACTAAATTAAAAATGAACATCTTCTTAAAATCTATATTTTAAAAATCATATAGATTAACAAGGAGAAATTACTCATTCAAATTAAGAGTCTATGGAATTTCATTATAGGAATGAATTATTTACTTCTTTATACACTGAAGTGACAAAATTCATGGAATAGCAATACGCAAATTTTCAGATGGCAGTAGCATGGCGTAGAACAGGTATAAATGCGCAGTACTTTCGCAGAGCTTTCATTTCTGTTTAAGTTATTCATGTGAAGAGGTTTTGACGTGACGATGACCGCACGACGGGAATTAACAGACTTTGAACGCGGAATGTTAGTTGGAGCTAGACGCATGGGTCACTCCATTTCGGAAATCGTTAGGGAATTCAACATTCCCAGATCCACTGTGTCAAGAGTGTGCCGAGAGTATGAAATTTCAGGCATAACATCCCACCATGGACAGCGCAGTGGTCGACCGCCTGCACTTAACGACCGAGACCGGCGACGTCTGCAAAGAGTGGTAAATCCTAACAGACCAACAACACTGCGTCAAATAACCGCAGAAATCAATGTGGGACGTACAAGGGACTTGTCTGTTAGAACTGTGCGGAGAAATTTGGCTTTCTTGGGCTATTCCAGCAGAAGACCGACTCGAGTGCCTTTACTGACAGAACGACATCGCTTGCAGCGACTCTCGTGGGCACGTGAGCATATCTTTTGGTCCCTAGATGAATGGAAAACCGTGGCCTGGTCCGATGAGTCACGATTTCAGTTGGTAAGAGCTGATGGTAGGGTTCGAGTGTGGCGCAGACCCCACGAAGCCATGGACCCAAACTGTCAGCAAGGCACTGTTCAAGCTGGTGGTGGCTCCGTAATGGTGTGGGCTGTTTTTTCATGGCAGGGACTTGGTCCTCTGGTGCGACTGGACCGAACATTGATTGGAAATGCTTATGTTCAGCTACTTGGAGATCACTTGCAGCCATTCATGGACTTCATGTACCCAAACAACGATGGGATTTTTATGGATGACAATGCGCCATGTCACCGGGCCACAACTGTTCGCGATTGGTTTGAAGAACATTCTGGACAATTCCAACGAATGATCTGGCCACCTAGATCGCCCGACATGAATCCCATCGAGCATTTATGGGACATCATCGAGAGGTCTGTTCGTGCCCAAAATCCTGCACCATCAACGCTTTCACAATTATGGACGTCTATCGAGACAGCATGGCTCAATATTCCTGCAGAAGACTTCCAACGACTTGTTGAGTCCATGCCAAGTCGAGTTGCTGCACTTCGCCGGGCGAAAGGAGGGCCGACACGATATTAAGAGGTATCCCATGACTTTTGTCACTTCAGTGTATGTTATAATATGCAATGCTATAAACCTATAATATTAAAATAACATTTGAAAATTCATAGTAACATTGAAATTAATGTAAATACTTTATAATTTTTTCAAAATTTCGATATTAAGTATTGTTTAATTTAACTTTTTGAAGTAAAATTAAACAATACTTATTATTGAAGTTTTGAAAATTGAAGTAAATTTAAAGTAA
Source organism: Caerostris darwini (assembly GCA_021605075.1). NCBI lineage: Eukaryota > Metazoa > Arthropoda > Arachnida > Araneae > Araneidae > Caerostris > Caerostris darwini. The sequence continues at coordinate 1,373,283 of BPLQ01008836.1, forward strand.
TTTATGTAGTAAATTTAAAGTAATTTAAAATGAAGTAAATTTAAAGTAATTTAAAATGAAGTAAATTTAAAGTAATTTAAAATGAAGTAAATTTAAAATGAAGTAAATTTAAAGTAAAGTAAATTTAAAATGAAGTAAATTTAAAGTAATTTAAAATGAAGTAAATTTAAAGTAATTTAAAATGAAGTAATTTTAAAGTAATTTAAAATTAAATAAGTTTAAAGTAATTTAAAGTGAAGTAAATTTTTAATAATTGTTTTTAAAAGGTATTAAATATATATTGAAATATTCAGCAAAGTTTAGAAAAATACCCTTTTAATTCGTTACAATAAATGATTAAAAAAATATGAAAATAAAGCCTTTAAGAAATGGGTAAATTTATAAAATTCTTCGTAAATATATATTTAGATGCAGAATAAAACAAAATTACAAGAAAACTTATTTGAGGGAAATAAAATGCAATTTTTACCTAACCCCTTCTAAATCTATTTTTTAATTTTACATCTGTAAAGTAATTACGTCCACGCAGCGAAATGTTAGTCAAAACAACAAATCCACCAAACATTGTTGCTTAAAGCTCTTACCTTCACTTTTTTTTTTATACATCCAGAATTCTTTTTCTATCCAATTTCATTATTATTGTTATACTTTCTTTAGAAGCGCTAAATCAGACGATACAAGCGCCTTTTAAGAAAATATTATTTCGCGAAGGGAATATGTAAATAAACACACATGGAGAGTAATAGAGAACAAAGACAAAAAAAAATCTCTTCAAGAGGAAGGTGGAAAAGAAATATTTCAATCTAAAATTCAGCACGCTTTTATAATTTACTTTAGTCCCCTTTTCTTCATTAAGAGTTTCCCTGCTTGAGAAAGCAGAAGAAATTTCGACGAAGAATAATCAAATGCGCGAATCGAACAAAATAAAAACACAAATGTTAGCAACTTTGATTAATCTTGGAAAATATTTATTTAAAATAGCTTCAAATTTAAGGGTCTCCAAGTTTCTCGAAGTGCATTTGAGAGTCGGAATCAAGAAAAGAAAAATATTTTAAGAAGAGTTTCTTTCTAGTTTTTTTCTTTTGCTTCAAGTTCCCAGCCCTGCAGGCTTTTAGACTTACATTAGAGTGATGCGATTGTTTAGAGTGATAGAAGCGTTTTTTTTCTATAAATGTATCACACGAAAGCATGCCAGTTTAACTTATATATTAAAATAAAATGCTTTTTTTTTTTTGCACTTTCATTCCAGTTTTTTCTAATGTTTACCCCTAGTGCTTCTTAATGTAAATCAACAAGTAAAGATGCATGTTTCAGATGATTTATTTCATTAACTTTAAAACAGGTTTAAATACGAAAGGGCCACTGATTTATTGGGGGATGTTCAAAAGAATATATTAGAATTTTGAAAATATTATATGGAACTAAGGTTTAAGAATTTTTTATTTCCAATGTGAAGTTTACAGGACAACAGATCTAGTTTAGCAACAGCAATTGTGTACAGGACAACAGATCTAGTTTAGGAACAGCAATTGTGTGCAGGACAACAGATCTAGCTTAAGAACAGCAATTGTGTACAGAAAACAACAAATCTTGTTTAGCAACAGTAATTGTGTACAGGACAACAGATCTAGTTTAGCAACAGAAATTGTGTACAGGACAACATATTTAGTTTAGCAACAGCAATTGTGTACAGGACAACAGATCTAGTTTAGCAACAGCAATTGTGTACAGGACAACAGATCTAGTTTTTGATTGCAGCAGCAACAGCAAGTGACATCAGTTAATCCATCAACTTAAGTCTAGCAATACAATAACTTTTCCATAAAGAAACATTAGGCAGTGCAGAACAGGAAGCAAGGGGAGACATATCCATTTCTTCCTGGTTATCCCACAGGAGACAGAGATGACCAAGAATGAATTTAACTCTGTGGAAGTGCCTGCGATGATAATTGTGCCACAGATCAGCCGTAGCAATGCCACCAATGTAGACCATTCATGGATATCATGAATATGATCGTACCAGGACTTGTGACTGAGAACTCTAAGAAACTCAAACTAAGAGCCAGACTTTAGGCCATGTTGTAGATCATTTTGCTGTATTAGACGTTTCCCGGAGTGCATCACTACGAGGTAGATCTATGATGTACACCTAGGTTTAAGAATAGATTATATGAAAAGTACTTTTGAATAGAGTATTTTTGTTACTTATATTTGTTAACTTGGCTTCGTTCAGACTTTAAATAAACTACAATTTGAAAAGATTTGGTTAAAATGTTCTGATTCTAGTTAATAATACGAGTATAATTTAATTAATACTGTTTGGTTAATTATCCCGTCAGGACACGCGGGGTCATTTTAGAACCCCAAACTACCGGCAAACTCCAATTCCTAGAAAATTAGACATATGTTCATTCCTTTCTTATCAGTAGCTGAATTAGTCACCCTCCTCTGCCTTTTGTGGGTATCCAAAAAGTATTTCCTGAATAAATTAAATAATTTTAAATTGAAATCATGAATATAATATAGGTTAAAGCCTCATAGTTAACAGTAATATATCATTTTGTAGAAAATCATATTGCATTTTCTACAAAATGATATATTACTGCTAATTAATAAGAATAGCTTGCATAATTTAAGATAGCTTACTGAAAGTAATATAACATTGTATTCGAAACTTTTGTGTAATAATATACTCAAATATCAGATAAGTATGATTTAGTCCTAAACTGCACATCAAAAATTAATTTAATTTTTTGTATGCAACTAATTATAATTTCTAAAATTTCTCATAAGAAGTTCAAATTTATATTAATTTTATGTAAGAAAACAAATCAAGTTGCAACTGTGTCAAAACTACAGGAATGGTCAGAACTCTTTAAAGAGGAGTTTAATTAAAATTTTTAAGTTGCATGCATTCAGTTGCAGTTTTTCAGGTGTGCGCATAATATTGGAAGATATGAATACGCTAAAATCGTGCAGATGAATTTTTTCCAAAAAGGATTTAACAAACAAAAAAAAAAAAATCTCAAAATTTAAAATCAAAATTATTCATAATTTTTATGTTTATCTTTTCTGATGGATTGACTAAAAAAAAAGGAACAAAGACCAAGAAACATAGAATAAAACGCCGTAAAGAAACTTACAGGTTCATATACTCTGGTAATTTACAGCCCAGATTAATTTATAACGTTTTCGAGTGTTTATGTGAGCAACATAAAATACAAAAGGACGAAATTCTGAATACCCACCAATGCTGTAAGTTACAGTCAGTGCTTTCAGAATCAAAAAGACTAATGACTATTATAATAGCGAAAGAATTACTTCTCATCGAAATTCAGATTGCTTAGTGGAAAAACTGCTTTTCCCAGAATATCTGCCATACAATTAACTCTTAAATTTTTCTAAGAAGACAATAATCTCATTCCAGCCCATCGGTAGACATTTCGTGGAACATAAGATCTTTTACATATGTAAAAAGAAGGAGCAGAGAAATGAACAAGAAAAGAAGAACTTTAAATAAAATTTTAAAAACCATTCTTTAGAAAATGTCTTAGGAGGTATTCAATGTCGTAAAACATTGCTGTTCTGTAGGTATAAATATACTACAACAGGCTAAAGAATTGCAGATTTGTGGCAAAAATGTAGTGTGAATAAATAGCATATGATCATTTAATTCAAATTCGATTCCTGTTGGTAAAGTGATGTTAAAGTGATTGCCTTGAAAAAAAATCAATCTGTTTACAATCAATAATCATCTGTACAATCAATCAATAATGAAAGTTGCATCAATGCGATAAAGAAGCGAAAACGGGAAATTTTTTTCTGTACAATCAATAGCTAGAAATTAAAATTAAATTTACTGCACAGAATAATTTATAACTTTTTCGAGTGTTTATTTGAGCGGGATAATGTACAAAAGACGTAGGTCGGAATATCCATCAATATTGTAAGTTACAGTCAGTGCTTTCAGAATCAAAAAGACTACTACTACACCACACCGCATCACTGTGCCTATAGCTGAGTTGCCCCTTTATAGTTTGGCAATGATGTGGGTCTGTAAAGATCATAATAGACTGGGACCTACAGTTTAAAGTGGATTCCGAACCACTACAAACATCAATGGTACCGCCGGGATTCGAATCCGATACCTGTGGTACCGAGTGCCAGAGATCTAGCGACTCGGTCATCAGGCCCTGAATCAAAAAGACTAATGACTATTATAATAGCGTATGGAAGTATTTCTCCTCGAAAATCAGATTGCTTAGTGGTTCTAAGACGATAATAATCTCATTTCTATATATATATATATAAAGAAGGAGGAGAGAAAAGAACTGTATATAGAAGTTTAAAAATCTTTCTTAAGAAGAAAATGTTTTAAGACATTGCTGTTCTGTAGGTATAAATATGCTACAGCAAGCTAAAGAATTGTTGATTTGTGTCACAGATTTAGTGTGAATAAATAGCATATGATCATTTAATTGAAATTCGATTTCTGCTGGTAAAGTAATGTTCAAGTTACTACATTGAAAATTAATCAAAGTGTCTCAACGAAATATGCTTTAACACGATAAAAAAGTAAAAACGGAAATTTTTTCAGTACAACCAATGATTAGAAATTAAAATTAATATTAGTTTTACCCCTTTTTCGAAATTTTAAGCTACTTTCAAGCTCCATTTAACAATTTTAAAAAACTGCAATAATGATGTTTTATTTATGTAAAAAAACATTTAAATTTGTTTGTTTGACAACATTAACCACTTCAAAGAACTTTGAATAGAATATAACTGAAAAAAACCCATCATTTCTGCACAATATGTAATTTTAACAAAACGGTGAAAAATTTTTTAAAATATTGAGTTGACTCAAAAAAGAACTTTAAGCTTTTGAAATGAATGTTCACAATAATAATTATACATCAAAGGCAGATCTTTCAATCGCTTCATAATTTTCACTTTTTATTAACATATGTTAGAAGAGTAATTATATTATGAACTGAAAAATTTCAAGTTATTAATTCCTAAATTAATGATAATAATTATTTTAAGATAATTAAATTAATAATTTTTATAGAAATTAAGAAAATTTTCCTGCCATAGTTTTTCATACAGATCTATGCATAATTTAAAATGAAAACTTGTTAAAGCTGCAAATAGAAAAATTTACTTAATTTCACTAGAATTTCTAAAAAGTTAATTAGTTCTATATTCTGTATTAATTAAGACACAATTTCAATCAACAACTTACTGAGTTACAAGTTCATAAAATTTGATAGAATTAACTTACAAAAAGAAAGAAGTCTTCGAAGTTCAGAATAAATTAAGTGATGCTATGCATTTGAAACAAAAATAATTTTGTGTAGGAAAAAAAATGGGTTTAATTAATTTTTTTAGAATAAAGAAAATTGATATATTTTTAAAATTTAAAATGTCACATAAAATTCCGCAATGTTATTATGCATATTAATTAATAAGAAAACTTGCAATCGTTTACTTTTATATATTTAAGCACCTGTGTGTCACTGATATAGTTCTTGTTAATTAATTATCTTTAGATTCTGCAGTAACCCGATAAAGTTAACTTCAAACAATGGAATTTTAAAATTAAAATTAAAGCTATTAAAATTTATATATAACCATTAAAATATAATTATATTATAGAAGACTAATTATATCATGAATTGAAAAATTTCGAACTATTAATTATTTTAATAAATTTTAATTCACACGTTAATGATAATAATTATTTAAAGATGATCAAATTAATAATTTTTATAGAAGTTTAAAAAAACTTTTTAAACTTCAAATATTATAGATTTTTTTAATATTTGAAGTTTAAAAAATTGAAATACAACAAATCTGGGAATATTACTTTTACTTATAATATAACTTATAAGCAGGTGTTTTATTTCAATAAAGAGACAAATATACATATGGAAGGTAATTTTTAAAAAGTACACTAGCGACAATATTCCAATTACAATATTTACCTTAATTTAAATGCATTATTGGTGTTTCGGAATTCAAATTCGTTATCCGCGTTTCCGAATTTAAATTCATTATTCGTGTTTCCGAACTTAAATGCATTATTCGTGTTTCCGAATTCAAATGCATTATTCGTGTTTCCGAATTTAAATTCATTTTTCGTGTTTCCGAATTTAAATTCATTTTTCGTGTTTCCGAATTTAAATTCATTTTTCGTGTTTCCGAATTTAAATTCATTATTCGTGTTTCCGAAATTAAATGCATTATTCCTCTTTCAGAATTCAAATGCATTATTCCTATTTCAGAATTAAAATTCATTTTCCACGTTTCCGAATTTAAATGCATTATTCGTGTTTCCGAATTTAAATGCATTATTCGTGTTTCCGAATTCAAATGCATTATTCGTGTTTCAGAATTTAAGTGCATTATTCGTGTTTCAGAATTTAAATTCATTATTCGTGTTTCAGAATTTAAATTCATTATTCGTGTTTCAGAATTTAAATTCATTATTCGTGTTTCCGAAATTAAATTCATTATTCATGTTTCAGAATTCAAATTCATTATCCACGTTTCCGAATTTAAATGCAATATTCGTGTTTCCGAATTTAAATGCATCATTCGTGTTTCAGAATTCAAATGCATTATTCGTGTTTACGAAAGAATTTTTTTTTAATTACAGCCATTTCACCTTCGCTGTGAAATGGCAGATATCAAATGGAAGATAGCTAATTCAACTTTACGCAGAGTTTATCCTAAGTAAGTGCCACACTTCCCTCCCACACTGATCAGAAATTTTTATATTAAAAAATTGTAACAGCATTTTTAATGTATTAATATAATATATGTATGTATGTATTAATATGTATTAATATATATAATATACATAAAATATATATTAATTAATATATATTTTTATGTTTGATTAATTTTTAATTTTAAGATTGAATTTTTCTGATATTTTTATAATAATAAAATACATACACATATTTTTTAATTTTCCTATTTTTAATTTGGGTACTAACGAAAAAGGTTTAGAATATTTATTTAAAATTTAATTTCGAACTTTCAATGAAACACATACTTTTTTCTAACATAAATTAATTGTTTTGTTAAATTAGTTGCTCGGAAAATTTTATTTTTTATTTTACTATTTTACACTCGCTTTAGTTTAGAAAATATTCAATCTAAATTACATTGAATTCAATTCATTTTATAAACATATTACAAAAATGAATTGTTATTAAATTATAATTTGTTATAAAATAAAGAAGTTTCCTTTCAAAGAATGCATATAAGAGGAGTTAAAAGAAAAAGAACTGAAAGACATAAAACAAGAAACAAATTTGATTTTGCAGATTTAAATATAAAGACAACCCCTTATGGAAAATTCTATTCAGGAAGTCTACGGAAAGAAGATTTACTATAGGTATACAAAAATATTATATCTGACATCAGGTCTTTCATAAAGAGAATTTATTATAAAATTTATTATTTTTGATCCAAGCAGGATTTCCATATTTTGAAGTAGCTTGCTGCTTCTTTCTTGAGTCTGAGTTGTCATTGTTTTTAAGGGTTTGAAATTTATAATCACAAATCTTAAAAGAATCGAAGAGCTGAAACAAGACAGAAATTGCCCAATGTTAAGACAACATTTCATCGGGCTTTTGGAATTTTGTTAAAAGCCACCGGTTTTCTTTGCTTTTTACGTCATATGTTTTATATATGATATATTTTATACTTTTTATGTGACTATTTTGAAATAATTTGTGTGTTTTCCACTGACGTAAACTATACATGTAAATAAATATCATATCCTTTTTAGTGTAATCTGTGGGTGGTTTTGAAAAGCCTGCATTTAAATTAATATGTTTTCAAAAGAGGATATCTTATGTATGTATTGGAATCGAGATAATATTTTATGTTTCAAAATTCACTTAAATCTCAGTAGAATTTTCTATTTAGTTATATATTTGATGCTTTTAGACGTTACAATACAAATATATTGGTATACGTGGCTACAGAATGTCTCAATAGGCTTAATTCTGAATATTTTTTTCTGAAGTCAATGCCCAATCAATAATTAATGTTTTTCATGAATTACTATGGTTAATTTAAATTAAATAATTAAATAATGTATTTATATAGAAATGTACTAAAAAAACGACAACTACAAAATCTGTACAAGAAGAATGATCAGAAAGGGATGAAAATTGCATGGTGTGATGTATAAATACAAAAAAGGAATAATTATAATTTAAAAAGAATTGAAAGTTTTATTCATAAGATAGAGTTAAATATAAAAAACCAATGAGTAAGACATTTACTTTAACATCTGACCCATACACAAGCTGTTATTCTGCTTAACATTAAGTCATGGATTTGTTGGATGTACCCCTATGTGAATATTGTTAATCTCTCTCGGAGAGATACTTAGAAGATAAGAGAAGCCTTTTCATAAGACATCAAAAGTGCTCTATTGGAGAGAGATCTGATGATCTCAATGGCCAGGAAAGGTCTAACAAATCTAAAACAATCAAAAGAAGCTATAATTTGGTTGTTCATTATCATGTTGAAATCACGAAGTGTTGTAAAAGGAAGGACAACTCAACGTGGTGTAGAATATCAGAAACTTATCACCAGGCTGTGTCTTATCACCAGACAACTTATCACCAGTTTGTCACGGATGACAACAAAAATATTTATCAAATAAAATGACACGTCAGACCATAACTCTGCGGCAAACTACAGGGAGATAAGAATCCCGCTGCTATTCTGGAGAGACATATCGCAGACACGTCTTTGCTATTTATTGAGCTGATACAGAAGAGTTATTCATTCTACTCCAGAACAATTCTGTTCCAGTCAATGAGATTTTAGGTGGAACGAGCATAACAGCACTGTGAAGCGTTTCTCCGGGTGTATAGGCTTAGGCAGAACGGAGAACTCTGACTCACCTATCAATAGTCCTTGTAGTCACTGGTTACAATTATTCTATCATCACTTTATGTCCTTTCTCTAGGTCCACCTCTAGGGTTAGGTCTCTAGTCCTTCTTGACATTTTGTTATTCTATGGTTCAACGATTTCTGACAACATCGCCAAATAGTGGAATTCACCACCCTGCTTAAATGGGGACATGTTCTACCACTCTGCAAACCCTTATGCAAGGCAATGGTGTAGTCTAAGTGTGCACACAGATTCAAATTGGATTAGAAGTTGCTCTTTAAAATCAGAATTTCTCCTTTTTTACACACTGGCTCGATGTTCAGTTACGATTCTCTGGAATTTTAGGTATTTATTCATTGGCCTCCAAAAATTATTAGTTTGCCTGTCGGATCGAAAAATATTTGCATATGAAATTTTATTACAATCAGATAACTCATCTTGGTGATTTTTTTTATCTTAAAGTGTTTGATGAAAATGATTGAATGAATAAAAGTTTAAAAGAAAATCATTTTTGTTTTAAGAAAAATATCTCATATTTAATTACTTTTACGCTATTTTCATTAATGTTCCCTTTCATTTTATAATTACATATTCAGTAAGCATTTTGATTTAATATAGTAAAGTTAACTAAAAATAAAACCTTTTGTAATCTGTGATAACTTATTGAGAAAAAAATGAAAAATTTAATTTCCTTATTCTGATTTGAACGACTTTAATTATAAAAAAAAAAACATGTTATGAAATTCTTTATTACAGTCAAAATTACACACGTACGTACCTGTTTCTGTAAATATATTAAATGAATTCGGGTGCATTGAATTTCTAGAAAATTTATGATTATGCATCCAACACAACAGTTGTCTCTTTCCCACAGAACGCAGATCTATTCTGTGATATAAATGCACAATCATTCTTTATTGATTTTCATATTGGTTTCCTTTTATCTCACGTATGAAAAAGACGAATTTTTCCATTTCTCTCCAAGAAGCCAAGTTTAATATTGATTTCTGACAATAGGAAAAAGATACATCAGAAAGCTTTCTGAACACCTCCGGACGTGATCGGCATCTAGTGTTTCACCCAAGACACTTAAGAATAAAGCTGGTTACTTTTAACCACATAATGCTTGATAAATTTATTATTAAAGATAGATCTTCTGGTAACTATCTTAACCATTATCTTGCTATTTATCACTGCGTTATTGTTATTTGGAGCTGTCTTCAGTTCTTCTTATTATCTTTTGTTATTAATTACTTAGGATGAAATGCCTTCCGATAATTTCTTATTGATGATTTCCTTTCAGCAAGTTGGTTTTATTCCTATTGTGAAACAAGACTTTTATTCAATTACATTGATTGAATCACTAATTTTTCAAATGTTTTCAAAATATTACACTTGATAGATTATAAATAGGATAGAAAGTTTATATTCCTTCATTTGAAAATCTATGGAAGCAATCTGTCCATGCATTTTTTTTTTAATTTTGTACTTAAGTTTCTCAAATCATTTGAGGCGTTTAACAGTAATAGTAGGACATGAAGTGTTATAGGGTTAAAGAAGCATTTTTTTAACTTTATTAAAAGTTTCCAATATGTAAGACATATAATTAGAAACAATTAACATTTTTGAAAACAATTATTTTAATAAATGAGGAAATACTAGAATAATAGTGAGAAATACTGAGGAGATATATCTTCTGGTAACTATCTGAACCATTATCTTGCTATTTATCACTGCGTCATTGTTATTTGGAGCTGTCTTCAGTAATTTTTTTTGTTATTAATTACTTAGAAGGAAATGCCTTCCGATAATTTCTTATTGATGATTTCCTTTCTCCGAGTTGGTTTTATTCTTACTGTGAAACAAGACTGTTTTCAAGTTTTTAAAAAAATATAAAACTTGATAAACTGTAAATAAGGCAGAAATTTTATATTCCTCAATTTTTGAAAATCTATTAAAGCAAATAACTCTTAAGGTTTTTTTGAGAATTTACATGCTTTTTTTAATAACTTTTGTACATAAAATTTTCAAATCACTTGAGGCATTTAACAGCAATAGTGACATTAAATGTTATAAGGTTAAAAAAAATGCTTTTTTAACTTTATTAAAAGTTTCAAATATTTAAGACATATAATTGGAAACAAGTAACATTTTTGATAACAAATATTTTGAGAAGTGAGGAAATTCTTTGAACTATAAATTGAAATGTTTCCATTGTGTATTCCAAGGATAGGCAAGATAAATTTGCCTATCCTTGTATGCCCTTGCCTATCCTTGTATAATTTAATAGTATGTAGTATTTTATGTAGTTTTGGGTATTTGGTGCAGATATGTAGTTTTGGGTATTTGGTGCAGATATGTAGTTTTGGGTATTTGGTGCAGATATGTAGTTTTGGGTATTTGGTGCAGATATGTATTTTGGGTATTTGGTGCAAATATGCAGTTTTGGGTATTTGGTGCAGATATGTAGAAATAAAAAGTTACTTAAATAGGGATCTTGCATCGAGGCTAAACAAAAGACCTGCGATTTTAGTCTGCAATAAAATATAAAATATTTTTTGTATTTAAATGCTTTCTTTTTTATTTAACTAAATATGGATTAAATTTTATGTTTTAATCTTTCATCAAAATCTGAATTTTTTTTTTTATATATGTGTATAAATTTTTCCGATGTGATTTTACCATTTCAGTTAACATTGCGGGATATTTTTTTAACTATTTCTCTCCCTGGTATACAAACGAAGGGAAAAATAATTTGTATTTGTAGATTTTTGAAGTTAGTGTCATATCACCATTCAAATAGAACATAAATTGAATGACAAAATGTTTTTTACGCTTAATTTTTAGAATCGCATCTATCGCGTAAAAAGTACTAATTAAGTAAAAAAGTACAATAAATTAAGAACTTTTTGAATCAAACATAATTTTAAACAAACAATGGAAACTTCCGTGTAAATCAAATAATTATTATTGCATTTTAGGAACAAAACTTGTTTGCAATAGAATAGGTGCAGATTTTTCAATCAATTGGCTAGCGCTCTGGCGTTGGTACCATATGCTTCAGGTTCTAATCCTGACGGTGGAGTGGATGTTTGTTAGTGGTTCGGAATCCCCGTTAAACTGTAGGTCCCGGTCTAATTATCCTAAAGTATGCACAAAATGACCGTAGACAAAATGACAAACCAAAGTAAACCGACAAACGACAAACCAAAGCGACAAACCAAATCTCTACAGAAGATTTCAACATAACTTTGAACTGTCACTGCAATTCCAATACACAAATTAAATTAAAATTAAAAAATGCCTTGACATAAATAAAACTTATACGATCCTATCTAATTTTTTTCATTATTTTGCTTTCACTTAAGGTTTGGAATCATGATTTGCTTTTTATATGAACCCAGAAGTTCTTTTTAAGCGTAATGTTTTGGAACGTATCAACCGCGTAAAACTGTGCATATATAACATTTAAATTTAAAAAAGTTTATCAAAATAAAGTAAGAACTTTTTTGATTCGAACATCATTATAAAAACAGTTCAGACTTTCGTGTAAATTAATAAATAATTACTTTTTAGGAATTACTTTTTCTTTGTTTGCAATAGAATTAAGTGCAGATTATTCAACCAGTAGGTCTCATTTTTCTCCCATATACTCTCCATAGAAGATTTCAATATACCTTCGAGTGGTCACTGCTATATTACTTCCATACACAAATTACAACTGGGAAAAGCCTTGAAATGAATAAAACTTCTATGAACCTAACGAATTTAATGTTTTTTGTCATTATTTTGCTTTTACTTAAGGTTTGGAACCATATTTTGGTCAGAAGTTCTTTTTAAGCGTGATGTTTTGGAACGTAACAAACGCATAAAAAGGGGTTTGGGTGCATAGATAATATTTAAATTTTAAAAAATTTATCAAAATAAAGTAAAAATTTTTTGAATCGAACGCAATTGTAAAAAAAGTTCCAACATTTGTGTAAATGAAAAAAAAAATTATTATTTTTTTGGCACACAACTTGTTTGCAATAGAATAGGTACAGAGTATACAACCCGTACACAATCTCATTCATCTTTTCTCTCCCCTATTCCAGTGTTCTTCTGAAAGGTGGAATTTCCATATACCTTGGAGTGGCCACTGCGATATTACCTCCATACACAAATTACATCTGGGAGAAGCCAAGAAAATCGGATTCTTTTGATCTTCTTGTTAGGGGAGAAAAGAGTGATTTTTCTCCTTCTGCTCTAGTGCTCCCTTCAAACCAACTCTTTGCGACTTGATAAATTACCACTTTCTTTCGCTGACCGCTTCCATCGCTAATCACTATTGAATCACTGAATGCCCGCCGTTTGCTGAGGAAGAACGCTGGGAAAGGGTGTTTCGAACACTTACCGAGTCAGGGAGATAATTTCGGCATCTCGAAGACCCTTACGCGGAGTTAAAGGGAAAAATCATTCCATTTATTTGGATACTCACTTATTTTTTTCCATTTCAACTCATGGTGGAAGTATCAATCATTTTTCAACGTGGAAGAGTAGAGATAGATGGTTAAACTCATTAACCCCACTTTAAGTCAGAGAAATGACTTATTAAGGTTTCCCAAACTGTAAAACTGGAAATCCTATCTGAAAGCATTGAATAATAGGAAATTGAGTCTCAGCATTTTAATATCAGTCTTGTAGGGGAGAGAGGAATTTATAATGTCTAATTTGCTATTGAGGGCCGGGCCGGTCACGGCGGTGCCATGGATGTTTGTAGTGGTTCGGAATCCACTTTGAACCGTAGGTCCTGGTCTATTAGGATCGTAGAGCGTTGTGGGGGTAATGTTACTTGCGTCCGTAGCAAATCTTGAAGATACCTGTGCCCCCTTGGTTAGTGCTAAATGAGTAACAGCGGTGCAGCCCTTGCTTATGGCATAAAGATAACTGTCTGTGTATTGCCGGCTACATTAGAAAAAAAAATTTGCAATTTAACATAGCATTTTTTTGTAATTGACTGTGAAAAGAATGCTACGAAAATAGTGTTTTGGGGCAAGTGACATTGTTGAAATATTTAGAATGGTGGAAATCACATCGGTATTTTAATGTCTTCCCTTAAAAATTCTTAAACCAAGTAATATTTTCTGGAAAGCTTAAAGGGGGACTGCATTGCATTAAAGATTCGCATTGCACAAACTGAAAAAATTACAACCAGGCAGTTTGACTGTCGAAGGACAAGTATTGCACAAATGCATACTATACAAGAAAGTTACACAAATGCGCTAGATTTGGAAACACCCAAAAATTTCAGTTCTACAAAAACTCAAAGTTTGCGCAAATGTGAAGGATAATTCGCTTAAGTAGTGCATATAAATTGCAAAAATAAAATAATAATAAATTAAGAAACAAAAAGGGGCATAGTTAATAACATACAATAACACAATATTTAAAACATTAATTATAATTAATATTTTCATGTCATTCAGAGTGTACAATGGGTAGAAAAAAACATAATTGAAGTCTTTGGCTGAATTCTAGAGTTCTAGCCGTCTTTCTAATTTTCTGTTATACTGATAGTATTAGAGGGATTTTTCATTCGTTACAATTACGTTAACGTAAAATGTTTAGTATTTTTCATTAAAAATATCTATCTTTGAGTAACGACGCGTCAAATAAGATCTGACATTAAGCTTAAGCTTTGACATTGAGTTACTGTGCTAACTTTATACTGTCACAGAAAAATGGCAGTATTGTGACATTCAAAAAAGGCCCAAAATGCTTCAGGTAAAACATTTATTTACGCGTTTTTAAACGTGATTATTTACGAACTAAAATCTGGAAAAATAGAATTTTATATTAATTGTTGTGGATTAAAATTTACCATTTAAAACAATAAACTGTTTATGATTCATACATTATAGTAGTCCAAATTATAATAGTTCATCAATTTTTTTATAATAATATCACCTCAAGGGAAAAAGAATATTTTATCATTTTGTCAATTTATCAATAAATTTTAATTATTTTTTGTAATATATAAACCTAATCTCTTTTTTAAAAGAATATATTTATAGAATATAGCTCAACTGACACAAATTCATTTCAAAGTGATGAATTACCATTAAATATCAGACTTCCACTAATGCATCAGTGAATGCTTGCCTATTGTTACAAAATAAGATACTGAATTCTTCTTAAATGAGGAGCATGAATTGATTATTTCATAGATCGTTACGGAGTGTTACAGAAACGTCATACCATATAATTGGATACTCAGGTTCTTTCTACATTTCGACGTATGTATAAAATATAATATATTTTCAGCGAGGCAATATTATGATTGTTATATAAAACCTTTATTAGACCTATTTTTGTCTGTGGCTCTGAAACTTGGGCTTTGGCAAGATCTGATGAGGCCCATTTGGGTACATACGAGCTGAAGATTTTAAGGGCTATTCTTGAGAGGTATTAGGGAAAGTAATTGTTGGAGAAGACGGTACAGCAGAGAAATTTTTAAATGCTATTAAGACCCAGATATTATAAAATTTATTAAGATCAATAGATTAAACTGGGTTTCTCATGTATTCAGAAGACTCATTAAACCCTGTAAAAAGACTAGTTTTGGCAAAACCACAGGGACAAAAAGGATGAGGACGACCCAAGTTACGATGGATAGACGCAGTTGAAAAAGATTTTGCTGTATTAAAGGTTAAGGATTGGATGATCATTGTCACCCAGAAGAATGTAGGGAAATCTCTTTAAAGGAAAGCATTGGTCTATTCTGGGCCATCATGCTATTGATGTTGAATAATATTATGAAAATTGCATACTTATTAATAACTTCAATAATCAAATACAATTAAAAAACTTTTTTTAACATTTATTTAGTTTAATTTGCCAACACTTAAAAGACACTTGAGCTTGCTCATGGATTTAGTTGGAGAAATAGTTTTAAATTCATTTATGAACAAAAAATATACAATACAACTTCACTAATCAAGCATCATGAGAAATCCATAATTATCCTTTATTTATATCATAAATAATAATTTTACAGTAAAATCATCTTATTCACAAAGTAATTTGAAATTATAATTTTAGAATTTAATAATATTAGTAATAGATTGAAGTAACTAACAAAAAGCCTATTAATTTCCGTGTTATTTTAAAAATTACTTTATTTTAATTTTTACTATTTTTTTTTATCACAGGAAGATTTTGATTATTAAGAGATATTAACTTTTACATAATAACAAGAAATTTGAATAGTAAAAAAAAAAAAAATCAATTTAAAAAAGAAAAAACTAGTATTAACTTTCAAGAAATTGACTTTATTAACCTTCAAGAAATTGAACAAAATACTAAAATACAAAGATAGCAAAAGAAAAATTATAATGGCATTTAATTTATTACTAAACATTAAAAATGTACATAAGTATAATCAAGCAAACAAATGTGCACTAATATATATTTAACATACAATACAAATTTCAGAAATATTTTATTTAGCAAAAAAAATTAATTCTTACAAAATTACCACAACAAGTACAATTATATCTAACTAACATTAAAAGATAGAAAAAAATATATATTGATATCCCAGAAAAAGATAATTATTCGAAATATAAACAAAAAATGTGCACTAATATATATTTAACATAGAATACAAATTTCAGAAATATTTTATTTATTAAAAATATTAATTTCTACAGAATTATCAGTAGGACATTATATCTAACTAATATTAAAAGGTAAAAAAAATACACCGAGACATCCCCAGAAAAGATAATTTTTTGAAATATAAGCCTAATCAAACAAAAAAAAATGTGCACTTATATGTATTTAACATAGAATACAAATTCCAGAAATATTTTATTTAATAAAAATATTAATTCTTACAAAGATACCACAAGTACAGTTATATCAATTTACCAATTATATCCATCAAATATTAAAAGATAGAAAAACAGCATGCCTAGATATCCTCAGAAAAAGTTAATTATTCGAAATATAAGCATAATTAAACAAACAAATGTGCACCAATATATATTTAGAATAGAATATAAATTTCAGAAATATTAAATCTTACAAAAATACCGCAAGTACAGTTATATCTAACGAATATTAAAAGATTGAAAAAAATATACCTAGACATCCTCAGAAAAAATTAATTATTCGAAATATAAGCATAATCAAACAAACAAATGTGCACTAATATATATTAGGTTGGGGAAAAAGAAATCCACTATTTTTTCGATAGATGGCTGTAGTGATCGATATCACGTAAAGTATCAATTAAACAATTTCAGATTTATGCTCGTTAGAAAGGTGGCACTTCGTACTAAAATAATTCTTTTTCTGTTTTTTGTTTGGTCCATTCAGTTGGAAGTTACAGGGTGTTAAAAATGGAAGTGTACAAAGAGAAAATTCGGTACATTTTACAGTTTTTCTTTGACAAAGGCGAAAATGCAATCCAGGCGGCTAAAATTGTGAATGGTGTTTATGGTTCCGATACTGTAACAGCCAATTATGTGCAATTTTGGTTTCGTAGATTCCGTTCAGGAATTTTTGATGTTAAAGTTGCACCTCGCACAGGTAGGCCGGTCGTCGAAAATGTCGATAAAATCGGAGAAATGATCGAAGTTGACCGGCATGTTAGCAGTCGTAACATCGCCCAGGAGCTAAAAATCGACCATAAAACAGTTTTAAACCATTTACACAAAGCTGGATTCAAAAAGAAGCTTGATGTTTGGGTGCCGCACCAATTAACAGAAAAAAACATGATGGATCGAATTTCCATCTGCGAAGCCTTGGCCAAACGGAATGAGATAGACCCATTTCTTAAACGGATGGTGACTGGAGATGAGAAATGGATCACATACGATAACCCTGTGCAAAAACGATCGTGGTCAAAGAGCGGTGAAGCACCTCAAACGGTGGCCAAACCAGGACTAACGGCCAGGAAGGTTCTGTTATGCATTTGGTGGGACTGGAAGGGGATTATTTATTATGAGTTGCTTCCATATGGCCAAACGCTAAATTCTGATCTCTACTGTCAACAACTGGACAGTTTGAAGATAGCGATTGACCAGAAACGGCCAGAATTGGCCAACAGGAGAGGTGTCGTGTTCCACCAGGACAACGCTAGGCCACACACATCTATAGTGACTCGCCAGAAACTTCGGGAGCTTGGTTGGGAAGTTTTAATGCATCCGCCATACAGTCCGGACTTGGCACCAAGCGATTATCATCTTTTTCTTGCATTGCAAAATTTCTTTAATGATAAAAAATTGGCATCTAGGGAGGATTGTGAAAATCGACTACTAGAGTTTTTTTGCAAATAGAGACCAGGACTTCTATGAGAGAGGCATTATGAAGTTACCTTTAAAATGGCAACAAATCATACAACAAAACGGTGCATATTTGACCCAAATCGGACAATCCGAAGCATGTTAAATAAAGTCCTGAAGTTCATATAAAAATAATGGATTTCTTTTTCCCCAACCTAATATTTAACATACAATATAAATTCCAGAAATATTTTATTTATTAAAAATATTAATTTTACAGAATTACTACAAGTACAGTTACATTAAGTTATTAATTATATCTACCAAATATTAAATATAGATGTCTTGGTATATTAAAAAAAAATAATAATAAAAATTTAAAAGATAGAAAAAAGCAAACAAACAAATGTGCACTAATATATATTTATCATAAAATATAAATTCCAGAAATATTTTATTTATAAGCACAATCAAACAAACGCATGTGCACTAATATACATAAAATACAAATTACAGAAATATTTTATTTATTAGAAATAATAAATCTTACAAAATTACCTCATGAAAAATTACATCTACCAAATATTAAAAGACAGAAAACAAGTATACCTAGACATCATCAGAAAAAGATAATTATTCTAAATATTTTCATGAACCAAAAAAGGTATACTTTCAGAATTAAAAATAGCTAATTACAATACTGTAAATAGGCATACATCTTGGTTAATAGCAAAATACAATTACACATCAAACGGCTGGTATTGAAGTCACATTTTATGAACATGAGGTCCTCAAATTCTTCAAAAGAGAATTTTTTTATGGCATCATGAAATCTTGTCAAATCTTAAGTTAGTATTTGAAAATATTGTGATACCTTAAGTGTTGTTGAGCATTTTCTTTGAAGATCATTTTATGGCAGAAGATACATTGTAGGAATGGACTACCTAAAACTATAGAAAATTTTCAATTACTTAAAAATATAAATTCAAAAACAGTAGAGTAAATATTTGCTTTTACAGTTAATTTTATATCTTTAAAATTCTGTCGACAACTTGAAACAAAAATTATTATAAGTATGTCACAAATAGAAAAGACAACACCTCTTTGTACATATTACAAATAATTTTTGCACAATGCAACTTTTGAACGTAAACATACTGCTTCACAGCTTTTTTGGTGTCGTTACATTTATTTTTCCAAGCTTTTTTTAAAACTTATTTTTAATGGACGAGTTAGTTATTTTTAAAGAAAAAAAAAAGACTCAAATTCATCTTTGGGTAGATGTCGGTTTTTTAAAGTTTACAGATAAATTTAAAAATTTTAAAAATGAGTTAATAATGTTTGGTGCTTGATATTTTTTTAAGTAAGTATATAATGTACTATATAGTTATAACATATATATATATATATAAGCATATGTTATAAGTATATATGCTTATGTTTATATATGATATGTTTAAGACACATGCTTATATCACTTTAAAAAATTACTTGAAATGCACGTTTTTAAATATTTTTTTGCATTATTAGTATTTAATTAAAAATATTTTTATTTCTCAGTCACAGCATAAGAAAGTAAATTCTGAAAAAAAAAAATAATAATAAGAGAAATTTTATTAATTTATTCTTTTTAAGGATAAACAATAACAAGATTCGGACTTGTGAAGCTCCAAATGTTTTATTACCTGAAAAAAACAAAGAAATTTCATTTAGTAATTGAACATCATAAATCCTTCTAAATGTCCTGAATGATTATGTTTAAATAAACTGTTACAAAATATAAACATATTTTTATATGCAAACAATATACTTTAAGCAATTTTATAATTGATATCTGATTACTTTTAAAACTGATAAGGTGAAAAAACAGTTAATATTAAAATTATGATGTTAATATAGTATAATATATATAATATATTATAATTAATATATTGCTTATTTATAATTAGGATAAAGTATATCGCAAAATATTACTTTGCTAAAAATTAAAATAATTTGAATATTTTCCTGATCAAAACTTCATAATCAAAGTTGAAATATAAAGTATAATTAAATCTTCAAAATTACACTATTAGTTTACAAATTAGCAAGTAATAATATACAAAACAATAAATAATCATACACATACAGATGTATTGTTAATAAAATGGTTTAAAATTCACTTATATTGAATTAACAGAAAACTATCAATCTATAAAATACATAAATGAAACAAATAAAAAAAGAGGAAAAAACTAAACATGCAGCCAATAAGATGCCATTAAAACTATATTTTCATTCACATCTGGAAAAAAAAGTGCATTTATCTTAATACAGAAATATAGAATAATTTTGCACAAAATATAAAAATTACCAGCTGAAAAAATGATACAATTAAATATAAAATATTATAAACACACATAATGAAAAAATGCATCTTTTGTTACTGAAAGATCACATTGATATAAAAGATAATAAAATAGTAATACAGATAATTACAGAGATATATAATATTAAGATATCAAAGGAAAAAAAATAATTCCAACCTTAAAAATAAAACATAGGACTTTACAAAATAGCACATATTAATATATTATACATATCATAGCCATATAATGTTAAAAAAGAAGCATAACATTCATTAGAAAAAGCATAACATAAAAAAAACCAGAAAAACAAAAACAAAAAAAACTCATACAGAGATCCAAATTATAGAATTTGAGTATACAAAACAGCACATAAAATCTAACACACATAGTTATATGTTTAAATTAAAAAATTGCTTAAAAATTTAAAGTTAAATTAAACAATTAAAATTAAAATTTAATTTAAATTTGTTTAAAATTTATTTTGATGAAATGTAACAAAAAATTATCATTCTATAATAATATCTGTCTCGTCTTGAATCATACAAATAATAACGAATAAATTATTAGTATGCAGCTCATGCGATTCAGGTAAAATATTTTCATCCATATCTGAAAAAAAATGGATGGATGTTAATGAAAAAATATTTTTACAACAATATTGTCTTAACAACAATTATAAAATAACATAAAATAAAATACAACATCCATAGCTGAAAAAGCTTCTTTTGCTAAAGACGATTTCTTAAATACATTGAAGTCAAGCAAATCAAAATAAAAAAAATGAATAACAGCGAATCAATATTTATATGTATATTAATACTCAAATGAATATTTTAATAAAATTTAATAAATAGAAAATTCTACGAAATATTTATTAAAAATGCCAATAAAGATAATAATAAATAAACTATTAGTATGCAGCACAGGCGATTCAGGTAAAACATTTTCATCTATACCTGAAAAAAAAAATGGAATTTATGTTAACGAAAAAATATAAGAAACAAACAATAATATAGTCTTAACAACATCTATAAAATAACATAAAATAAAATACAACACCAGTAGCTAAAAATGCCATTTTTACTAAAGATTTCTTAAATACATTGACATCAAACATATTAAAATAAAAATAAATAGAATAATAATGAATCAGCATTTATATGTATATTAATACTCAAATGAATAATTTAATAAAATTTAATAAACAGAAAATTCTACGAAACATTTATTAAAAATGTTATTAAAGATAATAAAGAATAAATTATTAATCTGCAGCCTATGTGATTCCGGTGAAATATTTTCATCCATATCTGAAAAAAATGGATGTATGTTATTAAAAAAATATAAAAAACTAACAATAATATTATCTTAACAATAACTATAAAATAACATAAAATAAAATACAACACCAATAGCTAACCATGCCTTTTTTCTAAAGATTTCTTAAATACATTGACGTCAAGAATATTAAAATAAAATTAAATATAATAACAGTGAATCAATATTTATATTATAAATATTAATATTATAAATATAGAACAAATTATTAATACTCAGCATAAGCGATTCAGGTAAAATATTTTCATACATATCTGAAAAAAAAAAACGGTTGTATGTTAATAAAAAAAATATAAAAAACAAACAATAATAAAGTCATAACAATAACTATAAAATAACATAAAATAAAATACAACACCCATAGCTGATAATGCTTTCTTTGATAAAGAACATTTCTTAAATACATTGACATCCAAGGATATTAAAATAAAAATAAATATGATAACAGTGAATCAATATATATATATGTATATTAATACTCAAATGAATAATTTAATAAAGTTTAATAAATAGAAAATTATACGAAATATTTATTAAAAATTCTAATATAAATAATAAATAATAAATTATTAATATGCAGCACATGCGATTCAAGTAAAATATTTTCATCCATATCTGAAAAAAATGGATGTATGTTAATGAAATATATAGAAAACTAACAATAATATAGTCTTAACAATAACTATAAAATAACGTAAAATAAAATACAACACTGATAGCTGAAAATGCTTTTTTTTTTGCTAAAGAAGATATCTTTAATACATTGACATCAAGCATTGTAAAATAAAAATAAATATATTAACAGTGAATCAATATTTATATGCATATTAATACTCAAATAAATAATTTAATAAAATTTAATAAATAGAAAATTCAAATATTTATTAAAAATGGAGAAATCAATAAGTATTATTTTCTATGAAGAGGGATTTTATATCCATAGGGAAAGAAAATTGAATGTATATTAATTAAGAATCATAAAACACAAAAAAGAAAGAAACTATATGAAATATTTTACAACTAAACATTCGATACAATAACTACACAAAAATTATCTGAATAATTTTCTGATATTAATCTGCATGAAATATCCATATAAAGCAAAAGAATTATTTTCGTGAAATATCTAACTGATACTTTTTGAGTATCTGTCAGCTATTTCAATAAATATATTGAAAAGAATAATTGTATAAGCACATGTAAACAGAAAATTAATACGTATATTTTGAAACTATATTTTTATCAAGTTAGAAACTCTATAGAGTTGGAATTTGTAATCATTTCTGAAATAAATGAAATCGCTAATAATTAACACAAAAATAATTATATATATATAAGAGCTTTTGAATCTTTTCTACTTCACCACTCTTTTTTTTTTCTACCAAATATTTTCAACCAATCAGGTTTTAGCACCCCTATGTAAGGAGCTACATGAACTAAGAATACTTAACATAGGAATACAAATTAAAATATTAAGTGAAAACAAATCATTAAAAAAAATATATATATGAAAACTTTAAAAGAAAATTACAAAAGAATATACAAACGATACAAAAGAATGTAATTTTTTACCTATTAATATCTAAGCCAATTATTCATACTAGTGAACTAGATGTGCTTGTTTTATTTTAAACAAAGATTTAAATACTGGATTAATATTTTGAACTGCAGGGCTCAAGAGCTTCTACTAAATTGATCTATTTTTCATTTTATAAGAATTAATACTGATAATGCAGCTGTGCATAAACATGCAATACAAATGTAGAAAAAGATTTCGGAATATTTCGAAATGTGTCGAAATTCTTTCTATTCCGGACATCAAAGTATTTAATTTTTAGAGAAAATTACAAGTATTTCCAGATAAATCATTCTTATGAATAAAAATGAATTCTCCTTTAATTTTTAATGAAAAGTAAATATTCTTACCTTTCGTTGCACCATTAACATATGTACATACACTTTCGCAACAGTTAATTATGTGAAACGTTCATTAAATTTAAGATAAACGTCTTTTCTTTTGCAATTTTCCAAAGCGAAACGAAGAACAATTTCCCATGCATCCTATTGTCCCAAGCATATAACATGAACTAACAAAATACCAACCTACAAGTATCAGCTATTTCATTCGACTGAATCTCAAGTACTACGCATTACAATTTTTCGTTAAAGTGGTTAATTTAGATTGCAACTGACAGAGAATTACCAGATGTAGTCATGGGGCAGTGCTCCTATTCTATCATAAACTCGGACATAAGGAAAAACGATTCTAAGGTTAAATGAATCAGTACAAAAAAAAGGCTATAAATAATCAACGAATAAACAGAAGTAGATTTAGTATTAGTAGAAAGAGAAGTAGATTTATTACATGGAAAGTGGGGAGAAAGAGGCACCATGGGGATATTTGATTCCAATCCCACCTAGATTGAGGATGATATTTTGAAATGAAAAGTAGATCCATGCAAACATGCCATTCGTTTTAAGAGTTAAGGTACAAAAACTAGGTAAAATTTAAAAAAATAATGTGACTAATAATTTAATAAAATAATGTTAAAAAATAATTAATTTAGCAATAAGTAGTTAAATAATTTGAAACATCAAGAAATTTTCTGTCAATGCGCGTCTCAAACTTAATACACTTTCATTTCTCACCCAATACTTAGAGAAGTTCTGATAAATACCCTATATATATTGTTCATGGGATGCAATACTGCAATACGAATTTTAAGTCCTGACTGTTGCTAACATTACTTCCGGTTATTTCTATGCAACGGCAAACTTACAGATTAAAAGCATAACAAATAAATTTTTTATTGTTGGCCACATACAAAATGAAGATTATTGTGAATTAATTGACAAAATAATCTGAAGAATCAAGGAAATTTGGCCTAATCTATGTTCTATTTTAACATGCAAACTCATTTATTACTCTTGAATTCATAATTAATGTGATTATTTATTAATTATTCGTGTGAATCTGCATATTAAAACTAATGAAATTTTTAAATACAAAGCTCAACTTTTTGAGTAGCAGCCCATGAACGATATAATAAATAAAGAATTGTATTTTTAAATTTATGCAAATATTAATATTTTAACTCTCAAATTAGATAAATTAACATTTTTTTAAATTATCAAATTGAAAACTTTAGAAAATACTACTTGAAACTGCACTTAATTATTATTTATCTTGCTTACAAATACTAATACCATATATATCTAATTATTCAGTATTGAATTTTAAATCTATGATTAGTTCTATAATATGGCAACAACAATAGTATGAAAACTTAAAAAACAAATATAGTAAAACAAATTTCGAAATAAATACTAATGCTTTTAAATTTATATTACCATTAATATTTAAATACTAAACAAAACTAGACATATTTAAAAATATCAAATCAAAAAGTTTGAATTTAGAGTCATATTAAATAAATCACCAATCATAATTAATTTTCTTGCTTACAAATGTTAATAATATAAATTGAAATTGAGAAGCAATTATTTTTGAGTATTACTGTAAAATAATTTAAATTTTTGTCAATTAATTATATTGTACACTCATGTCCATAAATTAAGGATAATGAAGTTCAGGCAAAGAAAGAGACAGAAGCAAAACAAATTCGACTTATTTGTAAAGTCTATTTATTAAACAAAAGGTAAAGAGCAAAAAAGATGCTGTATGTTTGACATAATTAATAAAAATTGCGATTTTCACTCCCTGGAGCAAATTTCAAAAAAAGAACCTATTTACAAAAAACAGTATAACATGGTTAGTATGATGGTTAATATGGAGTATGTCTCCCGGACGATGCAATACAGGCCTTACAACGCCTAGGCATGCTGAGTATCAAATTATCAATCTGATCTTGGGGAATATTACACCACTCATCAAGCAATGCCCTCCGAAGTTCCGGTTGACAGATGGGAGGGGTTTGACGGGCTGCAATTCGTCGGCCAAGCATATCCCACACATGCTCTATTGGATTCAAGTCCGGTGAGTATGCTGGCCAATCCATACGGGTGATATCCTCCAATTGAAGGCATCCGTCTACAATGTTTGCACGATGAGGACGGGCGTTGTCATCCATAAACAGAAATTCAGCACCATGGCGCCCCGAAATAAACGTACATGTTGTTCCAGAATGATGTGGCCTGTCATCGTTACACTCTGAACATGCAGGTTAGTTCTGGAACCAAGAATAATTCCCAAACGAGCCATCCTGCACCATCGTAACGGTGTCGTTCAATGGTGTTCTCTTGGTGGTAACGGGTACCTCCATATGGAAGTCCGGCGAGAATCAGACTGCAAACTAAACCTGGGCTCGTCGGAAAACATCACACAAGACCACTGTTGCGGTGTCCACAATGCATGCTCTCTACTCCAGGTTAATCGCAGGTGACAGTGAGTTGCGGTAAGTGGAACACATCTGACAGGCCAACGAGCATATAGACCAATGTGCCCTAAGCGTCTGTACACGGTCTGCCTTGAAACTGTCGTACCGGTAGCTGAAGAGAGCTGACGAGACAGGTCTGATGCTGTGCTCCGTCTGTTTCTTTTGGCAGTAACTGCTAAATATCGGTCCTCATTCGGCGTTGTAACTCGGGGGCGACCTGTGCTGTAACATCTACTCACATTACCATCATCTTGGAATCGTTGCCAAAGCCTGGAGATGACACTCTGGGCGATGCCAAGTTCCTCGGATACTTCCAGCTAGGTACGTCCACATTCCAGTCGTCCAATAATTCTACCACGTAAAAAATCATCTAAATGCTTCCTTTGTGCCATAACTATACGGTTATTGCACTGAAAGGCCTTTAAAGCGCTTGTGAACAATTTTACTTCTTTGCCACCATTCCTTATATACCCCTCTCTTACACTCTCGTCATTGTGACGTACTATCCGCGGTATTTGGTGGTTTCCTGTAATTTGCATATTCTTCTTCAAGATGTGTGTGATAATTCTACAGGTGAAATTTTTATTTTAGAGTTCAATTTCTGTGTAATTCTGAATTATCCTTAATTTATGGACATGAGTGTATATCTAATAGGTATTCTATAAAATAATAGATATACTTTCATTAAATCTTTTAAAGTTAAAGCATTAAATTATTTTAAATTTATGAAGATAATATTTAAAAACAACATCAAAACATTTATCAAAACCTTTAAATTAAATAATACATTAAAATTTAAATATTAAAATTAATTAACATTTAGATTAAATAATACATTCATATAATTTTATTTTAATTTAAAGGATATTGTAGTAAACGAGTTTTCTGAAAACACATTGTTGAAATTAACTTTAAACAGCTTCATACACAGATAAAAAATGACAATGTCTCCTGAAAATTAAAGATATTTTTGTATCGAATTCTGATTATTAGATATTTAAAACAGAAACTTAAATTTCACTTATTTTTCCAAATATCTATTTACTTCTGATTTACAGACAAAATATTTTCGTTGTTCTGAAATAAACTTATGCTTTCGATTAAAAAATATCCTGAAATTATTGAAAAATATTCTAAAATTATTGAGCAGTATCCTAAATTTATTGAGCAATACGCTAAAAATATTGCGCAATATTCAAAAATTGTAGTATTGTTTTTCCTATCAAAAATACATCGCGCATGTCAAAACAAAAACGAAACAAATCAAAAACAAAAATCACGATGTAATTGATTACTTAATCTAAATTTCAATGTCATCATATTTATAACAATAATAATTCAGATTACAAAATGGGATTTGAATGTAAAATATATAGATTTAACCAACAATATTGCAAGCAGAAGATTTTCTAATACAAGCTAATTAATTTCAAAAATTAATTATAAATTTTTTTTAACTAGGGCGTGCAATTTTAATTATAGAATTTAAAATAATTTCAGATCTTTTAATATTCAAATACGAGTTAAAGTAATAAAAAAAAAACTGATAAAATTGAGGTGTACAAAAAAAATATAGAAAAACGAAATCGTTTCAAACTTCTCATGAACACAATTAAGCAGAATTCTTTTAATATGTATAGAAGTTTCGATTTCGATCTCAAGGTTATCAACAATTTTTGGCTTTCTATTTTTTCTTAAATTCATTCTAATATTTAATTCCAAGAAATTAATTATGCGATATACTATAACATAAAATATAATCTTTAATTAATTCTTCATTATTATTTTTAATTAATAAACTATAACAAGAGTTCTTTTTTTAAAATTTTATTTACTTTAATATCTCCTGTATTCAAATTCATGAAATTCTACAACACATTGAAATTCAGAAAATTAATTAAGCAATCTACTATAACAAAAAATAATCTTTAATTAATTCTTCATTATTCTTTTTAATTAATGGATTATCATGAAAGCTCTCTTTTTAAATTTTATTTACTTTAATATCTCCTGTATTCAAATTCAAGAAATTCTACAACACATTGAAAATAAAATAAAATGATCACTTACCTATTCAACGATATAATTAACTACAATAAAATAACTGTTTTTTCCTGAGTGATATTATAATATACAGCTTTCACTAATTTAAAGTTTCCCATTGTCACGCATTATTAACATTAGTTTATGGATAATAATTTTTCATGCGACACACAAAATAATTTTTTCGTTTTAATCACTAACTTCAAGAACTAAAGAGAAAGAAAGGGGAAATTAAATTTCCCAAGAATATTAAAAGCGCCATCAATCTTTGCATTGATTGGATTTTACGGATCTAACCATATTTTAAACGTCTAACATCAGCAAATACACACACTATTCTGACACTGGCGCATGCGCTCTGAATATTTCTGGAGTAAATTGCGTAAGAGTATCGATGTTGTTTATGGGATATTTCGATATATCATAATCGTTATCGAACATATTTATATGTCTGAATTATCAGAATTAATAGTCAAAACTTCATTTTGAAAATGAATGTTTATGGGGAGTTTTATGGATCACTAGTACTTGAAAGAGATGAACATGAGTATTTATGATGACAGTTTGTATATACAAGTCAAAACTCTGTATTTTATTCATCCCAAGAGTAAATTGATTGAGATTGCCCGTACCTAATTTAAGCAGAAAAAAATTATTTATTTCTAGAATGCATGCAAAGATTATTCATGCAAAAATTATATTTAATATATCATAAAATTAATTAAAATAATATTTAATATATATATTTTTTTTGTACCTTGAAAAACTATCAGTGTTTAATACCCTGTGAAATTATAAGATTACTTTATCAATAACGTTAAATTTACTACAGAATTTCCGCAATGATGTAACATTATTTATATTTTATGATACAAATATTGTATGTACAAAATATTTTCGAACTGCTAATAATAGGGTTGCAATACTGTTAAAACCCAGAAAAATAACCTAAAACAAAATTATCTTTATTGATGTTAATAATATTTTTGGTATAAAAAAACTGCTAATTTATTTAGATATATTAAAATGCATTTTTAATTTTCTTTTTAAAAAATAATTTTTGAAACAAATTATGCATTTTATTTCATTATATAGTAAATTTGGTTTATTTAAAATAATATCTTATTTATTGTTCACTTAAATTTAATTAAAAATAATAATTTGTTAGTTCTAACGAAATGTTAATTCTTTTCATTTGAATAGAAACAATAATTATATAAATTGCATTACCATAAGCTAAATTTAAAAAAAATTATTTTATTATTGTTTATATGATGATTTTTAATTAATAATTGTAGTGATAATGTCTTTTTTAAGTTTTATTTTTCGTAGAATCTAAATTCAGAAATTTTTATTGTTTAAGCATAAAGATTTTTTTTTCTGTATTTACGAAGTAAGACAAAAAATTTTATTTCACTGCTATATAAATTATTTTAATACGATACATACAGTTTTGTTGAAAGTTATAACTGAAAAATATATTTATTCCCTTATCAGTTGATAAAAAGAAAGCATTATTTTACTTCGTTATTTTACAATACATTAAAATAAAATTTAAAAAAAAGCAATAAATGAATTAATAAATAGCAATGATAATTGAAAAATAAATTTTTTTATTCATATTAATATTTAGAAAAGAAATATCTATAAACGGTAAAAGCATATACAGCTTTTATTCCGTTACAAAATTTTTTAACAATTCTATAGTTCTGAAAAAGTAAAAAAAAGGGGAAATTTATTTAATTAAAATAATTTTTACAATAAACGATATTAGAATACGTAAAATTTGCATTTCTATAACTTGATTATTCTCTAGAGTTTAAAATTTATACAACATGATTGTTTTATTAATAAAAGCTACGAGTTTAAAATGGTGAATTTAGTAAATATGATTAACGAAAAACTTTCACAGTAGAAAATTGTAGAACTTACTATAGATTTTATAGTAATAAAAATTTCGGAAGATTGTAAAAAAGTATGGACATATTAAATATAGTTTGCAAAATTTTACTAAAAACTGAGAAATATTTATATTTTATTAAGATTATAAACATTATCTTGATTATTAATTAATTTCATTAACTTTATTATTACTTATTTTTAAATTTTTCAGCATTATCAGTAGATAATTCAAATTTTAAAGTTTATTAATACAACATCTGAAAAGTGAAACGTTATTGAAAATAATTATAAAATTTTTTAACACAGACACGATAAATTTACAAATGTAAACAATATGATTTAAAATAGATGCTATTAATTGATTTGACTTTTACATTATATTCTATGAAATATTTCTATTATAAACGAATATTAAAAAAATATCATAGCATAGTTATTATAGACTTTCTCAATCAAATTCTTTTCTTATCCAAAATTATTTACAAAATAATACAGGCAATTATATCCACAAGCATTTTATCTTTTTTTACAGCACTATTAGTATGTATTTTTGAACGCGTCATCAACTAGATCAAACAGTGCATCTAATTAATGTAGAAGTACTTACATTTTTTTAATATATTTTTATGATATTTACAGTCTATTATAATCTATGAATAAAATTCAAAACAATATATATTACTATTTAATCAAGAATTTATTGCCATAAAAATATTACAGTGCTTTATACTGATATAAATTTTAATAAGTCCCACCATGGCCCCTTTTAATAAGCTACAAAAGCCCATGACAAAAATAAATATTAAATTTTATTATAAACACTTAATAATATATAAATATTTTTTACAAACTGACTACAGCAATGTATATGTAATGAAAACATCTTAGGAATAAATACGACGACTGTTTACAGTAAAAAGCAATCGATTAATTTTGTAAAATATCACATTTTTTTTGAATATGCAACTACCATGTTAACATGTTCAAGAGAATAATATTAAAAAATATATACATTAAAATATATGTATATATATATATATATATTATAGCACAGATATTAAAATATATATATTGTTAATTATATATTTAATTTATAAAACATTTTTGTTTATCACGTTTAATTAAGCTAGAGAAGCAAATCTTTACAATTAAAATGCAATGTCATTAATTTTATTAATCTCAAATCGTAAAATTTAAATCAATTAGAAGCAGCCAAGTTGAGTATAGGCAATCCTACCCTGTAAACATATATTGTCTCGAAATCTGCCAGTAGACAGACGACCTTGGCCCACCATGGAACTGTTGCGCCAGTAAAGAAGAAGCAGCGAAGAGCTAGATTCAGCCTCACATTTTACTCAGTATTTTTCCAATAAAAGCCGTTAATCTATAAAAACTGTTCATTATTATTTTCTTCTTTTATCGTTAATTTTTATTTATTTGGTATCTGGGAAAGCATAGTTCATACGCTTTTCACTCATCCTTTAATCACACTTTATGCCGATAGTTCCCTGAAATTTCCGGTTCGGTGCTTGCAGATCTTCGAACCAAGCTCTTGTAGTTCTAAAGCTAAACCATTAGGCTATTCCCGGGCTATAAAAAATTACCATTAATATTACTTTGCCGAAACAAGAATTGAAACCCTTGATTTTAGCGTAAGAGTATTCTAATGATTAAAGTTTAATAAAAATAAATAAAATATGAAAATTCGGAAAAAAAAGCCACTTCTTGTCCAGTAAATCGAAGTATGAAAATTTGCATGTCCCTTTGTAAAAAATTATATTTGCTAATTTAAAAAATTAAATTTTCGCCATTTACAACAATAAAAAATTGCAACCAAATATATATCAGATAATTTATTAATAAATACTCCACCACATTTTAATGTTATCATTTACTATAAATAAAAGAGAATTTTTTTCTAGAAATTGTTAATAATTAAATTTAAATCTTCTTATATAATATATCAGTAATATATATATTTTTTAAACACAGTTGTGTTTTTCTGAATGAAAAACAGGAAATGAGTTTGAATTATGTTGGTTTGAATTATGTTGGTTTGAATCTAAGTTTATACCTCAAAAATAAGCAAATGAAATGCGAACTAAAAATAAAGAAAAAATGTCTAGGCTAAATGACGCTTCTTTAGCAATAAATATGATACTTGGCGCCAGTCAAACTTTATTGTCTATAACCTCCAATTGATGAGTAATCAGACTAATTGACCTAGTAGTGATCTTTTAGTTTGTGAATGAAAAATAATAAATAAAAAATAATATTAATAATAAATAATTAAAAATTAAGAAAAACAATTAATATAAATAATAAAAAACTACATTTGAAATAATTTCTTGTACTTAATAAGATTTTTTTTTGCCTTCAATTAAGCAAAATTTATCCATATTATATTGATGAAGAATTAGTCCCAGCCATCTTTGTTAATAGCTATTTCTGTACGTTCTCTGTTTGATTTGTTTACATTTTTTCCGATCGTCTGATTTTTAATGTAATAGTAACCCCCTTCAAAAAATGCTTTCAAAAATAGTTTGTAGGTTATTTTTACTTTTTAACTTTTTTATATGCTTTAAGAAGTAAATCTTGACTATTTCGCTTTGAATTTTTTTACAATACTAAGGATGTAAATTAGAAGTGTATTAAATCAAGAACATTAAAAATAAGCCTGCATCGTACTATACATAATTTTCTTTCTTTTTTTCTGAGGAAGAGCCGGTTTCAGTTCTATAGGCTACTTTCTAAGGAAAAAAAATCTCAGAGCGTAGAACAAGGCTGATCACTTGTATTTTTAGGAATAAAAAGAAAATATCATTTTAATAATAAAATATTGTTATGAATTAAAAAAATCGGATTTGCGGTATTTATATTGTAACCCATGTCTTAATATGATAATAAATTCTAAGTTGAATCCACATAATATGAGATTCTAAAGTAATCTATACCAATTGCTTTTTTGCAGTCCGATTGCCTACTAAAATATCTTTTTGAAGTATGGATTCTATGATACATAATGATATATTACAAGAAATGCAATGAATTATGTTAGTAACTTAAAGTATTCAATTTCTACAAAATGTTTTTAAATTCTATAATTGAGCATACATCAAATTATAGCATATACTTTCACCATCTCAATAAGTGTAGACATTTTATCTTTTATTTAAACAGTATTTTCATTTTAAAGTGAAGTTAGCAAAAATATTAGTCAAACGATGCTTCATAATTTTTGTCAATAAACAAATAAATTTAGGTTTATTTTTTGTCTTGAAAATATATAAAATAAAAACATATCACACCAGGAAATTTTATAGATTTTTTTTTGAAATCGGTACATGTATGAAATATAAGATTGGAGTTTTGAAGAAGAAGATAATCTTTAATGTGAAGTATAATCAACTAGAACAGCAATACAACACATACAGGAATGGGAAATACCATGATTTATGATGTCTGTGAAATGAGTGAAAGGCAAAAGGTATTGACCTTTTATTGCACATTTGCATTGTGATTGTTAAGGTTTTGAGGAGTAGTTTAGGAATAGCAATTCCATGAGCTCAACAATTCGCGCGTAAAGTTATTCTTTCACTGTATAAGCACTCTTATGATTTAGCGTTGTCACCTCCTAGGATGAAATTATACCAATTTACACCGGTATTATAAGTATCAGAGATGTCATCTTTATAAAATGAGCACAAAGAACTTATCATCCATCCAAAAAGATGACATTTCTCGCCACCTTATAATAAGCGAAACAACGGGGCAGTATTCAACGCCCAGGTCAGGCTGAGTCACAAAGGTATAAAGTTAGCCAACCTAAAGTGACACTGATTATATAACCTGTTTTCCGGTAAAAGAAGTTATTGTTAAACCATCTTGTTTGCTCTTTGTATAGTTACAGGATTATATTTAATCAAATCACCAAACAGGTTAAATTACATAATGGTAAATATAATGAATTACGAATTATGAATGGCTATTATTATGAAAACGAATGGTTATTATTATGAATTTTTTATCTTTTTCTCTTCTACGATACTTGAAAATTGTAACTGTAACTAAAACTGATATTTGTTTTGTTTGAAATTTGTCGTAACAATTTACTTGTTTGGCGCCGTTTATTTAGTTGCCGTAATTAGAGTCCTAAAATAATCGGTTACTCTTCAGTCATTTTCAGAATGAGAAAATTTCATTGTGACAGCGAGTGCAAGTTCTCGCAACAATAGTAGATTATTTCGTGGGAGTTTTATAAGTTTTTTTCTGATATTATATACGAATGAGGAGTAGTTGTACTGGAAGTAAGTACATATTGTGGCGTACAAAATTGAATCAAGGAACCCCAAACGTGTAAAATAATGGCAGGGAGCAAAAATTACACGAGGAAAAAAGGGGCAATTTTTGTATAGATAGTTAAGTTTCGTCCTAGTGAATTATATGTAATAACTGCACTGCATTGAAACTTAATCAAGATCTTGCACAGCTTCACAAACTCTCTAAAATTGATTATTCCTCCTTTTGCTTCGTTTTCATCGAGTACTTCCTGTGCCCTTGATCTAGATCAGATAAACTTGCTGTTTTGTCTGTCCTCTTTCCTAACCTTTAGGTGTTCCAAACCCTGCTAAATGAGGAAGAATCTCTTTTTCAATTTGCTCCGGAGGTCCGCTCTAATGATATTTAAGCTAGTGAAACATTGAAAATAAAGTTAAAACTGTTTTAAGTTCTGATTTCAAGACTTCGCAAAGTGCAACGTAATTTTGATTAAAAACAGTATCAGAGGGACTTGGTAGATAGTTCGTTAGGTTTTTGGTCTGAGCTTGCTGGGTTTGAAACCTGACCATCAATGCCGGGAGAATACGTAAGATGAGTGGTTTTAAATTTATTATGCACTTAATACATTTATTAACGCTTTTATTGTACATCTGTAAGTCACTTATAAAGTTTATTGTAAAATAAAATAGACGAACCCAATGGATTTAAAGTTAATATTTTGACAAATTTCACTTTTTGCAGATAATAGAAATCTAGAAAACCTTTATTCTCATGATCTATTAACAATGTTTTTAACTTTTTAAGTAAAAACTATTTTTTTTGTAAACATGAAGCGCTTGGTTTTACTACTTGAACCAAAGTGCCCGGTATTCAAAAACAACAACTTATTGAAATTAAAAGAATGCGATTGTAAATACTACAAAAAATATATGTAAAAATCAACTTATTCTTATGATGCTATTAAAAAAAATGTTCCATTTTATTTTAGACTACATGACATGACCGGGCATTACTCAGCGTTAGTGGAATTGAACATATATATTTTTTAAATTTGAGCTAAATTGAGAAAATATTTATGAAAATTCTAAAGAATATTTTCCATAAAATATATTAACATGATATCATTAAACTTGAAATGTCCTCATTCCAGATAGAAAGTCTAATAAAGTTTTTTACTAACCGAAAATGGATTTAGTAATATTCTAATGCCAGCTAGCTGTAAGTGTAATTTTAATGAAAACTAAATTGAAATATAAAATATCTTAAAAATGTGAAATTAAATAAAATGAATAAGGGCCTGGTGAAAAATTCTTGAGAACTTCTTTCTTTTTTTAGAGCGCCAACATAATAATTTTTTTGTGCAATGCAGAAAAAATAATATATTGTGTGAAATTTGTACCTAATCATTTGGTTTCGATGTAAATTGTTTTATTTCATCACTATTATAAAACATTAATATAACTTTTAAATAGTAAGAAAATTAAATAATTTATTTTTAAGTGAAGTATCTAGGTAAAATATCATCACAAAGAACATTTGGATATTTTTAATTAAAAAAATGGCATTGGCAAATGCAAAAATATTTTGTATCCATTTCAAAATTATTCAAATACATTAAATTGACAACCGCCACAATCAAACCACTGTTAAAGCAAAATAAAATAACAATGTGATTGTAAATAAAAATAATATAGAAAATAAGAAATAATTCTAATCTGAGTAAAAATAGTTAAAAAGAACAAAAAAAAAATTTAGAAATGGACACAATTAAAAAAACTTCAAATGATGACCGTTTTAATTAAAGAAAATTTCTAAAAATGAAAAAAAAAATTTTTATCAATCACGTTCACTCAAATTTTTTCTAATTATTTATTTCTTAATAACAATTTATATAAAGCATCAATAATTAATTACAAAAACAATACTTAAACAACTATGACGTCATTTACAATTCGTAATTCTTTCTCATACAATTCTTAAACTAAATAGTTTAAAATGAAAATTTAATTTGAATTAACATTATAATTCTTTGTGTTTTTTTGGCTGCTCGTCAAATAAAAAAAAATTTAATTTAATTAAAAAAACGTATTTCTAAATGTTATAGTTTTAAAGTTACAGTTAGATATATACACTATACAAACAGGCATATACACAATACAGAATGACATACACAAACAAATTTCTTAGTTTATAGAGAGAGCTAAATTTTATGTTAATATTAAATAATTTTTATCTCCGTTCATGTTTAAATAAAATTATTGCCTTTCATTAATTGAGCTATAATTGATGGGTTTTTTAAAGCAAAAAATAATTTTAATTGATATAAAAATATTTTAAATGAACCAAAAAAGTTAAATATTTTCTATTTTTAGATGCTTTAGATCCGTTAATGATTAAATAAAATTAATGCTGTTCATTAATTGCGAATGCAGGCTTGATAATTTGGAAAGTATCTCATTACCATTAATTAAGATATACTATTATTCATTAATTTATAATTAAAGCATTCAAACAATGATGGAATTTCTACACTTTAATGCCAACCTTCAAATTTAACAAGATCAGAAAAAATATATCTTTTTTAATGCCTAACAAGTCCTAAACAAAAAATATATATTCCAATTAAAATTGCGACTATAATTATTGCAACTTTAAAAATCAAGTTCGTCAGAAGTTTCCAATATTTCAATGTCTAATTATTTAAAGTGAGCATAATCATTCCGTAATTAAAACATGGCTGTTAGGTTTTAAATTTCCAATATCAAATTTTGAGAGTAGAGTTTCATTCTGCATTTCAAAGAGAGGTTTCGCAACTCTTTTTGTTTGTCTTTCTTTTCTTTTTTAAATTTCTTCAATCCCTAGAGAACTTTCGAGCTAGAATGAACTTCATTTCATAACCGCAACTTTTTAGATAACATTTTTCCGAAAGCAATTTTATCTTAAATGAACATCATGTTTTTAAATTTATTTACCTTAGAATTTGAGTAATAATAGTACCCATAACGAAGTCGAAAACATTATTTATATATTTTGAAAAGTGCAGGTACATCCAACTTGTAACCCAGTTCGCAACTAGTGTGCAGGAGGGCTCAGGTGTAGTGTTGTTTTTGTTGCAGTCACTGCTTTCAGAAACGAGGAGGCTCGATGGCGTTTGCAAAAAAGTGTATAGAAGTAAGTGGAACACGAAGCTCACAAAAAAAGTAACATTTGCAGACAGAATATAAGAGAAAACAGGTTCAAATCCTCTGAAGGTCCAAATCCATTATAATAATTAAAATGTTGCTGTAACATATGGCTCTTTGGAAATCAATCCATTACAATAAGGATCACACACAAAGAAGGAACAAACAGAACAAAGCAAACATACAGCAAGACAGCAATCGACAATAAGTCTGGCTCACACACCACAAAATGTCAAAGGGAGGGAGAGTAAATAAAGGGGGTAGGCACTTTATTTTAGTCCATGAGGCCCCTGGCCTCTCAATATAATTGCAAGACTTCTCCTTGGCGCTGAGCCTCCCTGTTTAATTTTGGACATTTCATAAGATGTTCTGTATTCATTGTTCCAGCTCTATATATTGGGCAAGTGTTCGAGGCGAGGACATCTAATGTTACTCGCGTCCGTGACATACCTTAAGCCACACGTGACCCCTCCCTGGGTGGTGCCAAATGAGTAACGGCGGATCAGCTACAGATTCTCGTCGCATGATAATAATTAAAATAAATTATATATTTATATATGTGCTAAAATACAATACTTAAATTAATTAATAATTTTTACTTACTAACTGAATTATTAAAAAATATTACACATTTACTATCATGAAGGTACAGTTAATAAATATAATCGGCTGGACCAATATGCATGTTACCCATAAAATTATTTAATAATTACTCAATTATTTTTTTACTTTTATTTTAATTAAATGCTTTGCGTAATTTAAAAACTTACATATTACTGCAAAAACTGTCATTTTCAATTTGATATCTGATCAATGATCGGTTTAAGAACTTCTACTTACTTGTTTCAAAGAAGAAAAGAAAATTTAGAAACATTATTTAACTATATAATTATTAATTCACGGAAGAAATTTAAAAAAATAAACCAATAAGAAATATTTAATTAAGTAATTATGACCTCGTGAAAGAAATTAAAAAAAACAAAAAAACAATAAGAATCATTGAAAGTCGCCCAGGAAGCCACGGATCCACTCTGCCCAAAACAATGTCCCTAATTTCATTGATAAAAACATATTATACCAGCTTAATGTGTAAATAACTGAAATATGATTGATCACCTATAATAGCTATACAGGTTAGACAGGGATATTTTGGAACGAGAACATTGAAAACAATAAAATTTTGAAATTTGTCATATTAAAGATATTTCCTTAATATTTTTGAAAAGGGGTTTTTGACGTATTTCGTTGTCACTATGAAAATGCACAAAAATAACTGTTCATCGAAATTACTGAAAGAACTGTGATACAAACAGTTTATTTTCTCATTTTTATTTGATACCTTTTTTTATTTAACAAATATGCAGAATTTAGAAGATAAAATAGCACTTGTTTTGAATAATGTAAGAATGTAAAAAGCCAAAAGTGTCATTATATGAAGCTCACATGATCAAGAGAAGGCTATTGAAAATCAATTGTGTCACATAAAAAAGATCAAACATGCTCATCTATGGATTTTTACAGCATGTAATTATTTTATATGAATAACTTATCTTTTAATACTTTTATCTCAATTTTAGTTTTTAATCTTACAGGCTTGAAAGATTGTCACATCTAACGGACCAAGAGTGATTGGTATGAATACTAATTATACTCTACTTTCGATTTCGACTACTATCAATTTAATTTTTTTGTATTTTATGAGGAAATTTTAATTTTTATAAAAAAATATGAAAAATTGCGTTAAAATTTTTTTTTTTATAAAATATTATTGCTATTTAAGTTTTATCAGAATTATGTATAAAACTAACAATAGGTATTTATAATTCTCTTACATTTAGTTTTCTGTTACAATTAACTGTATTTTGAGTGCAATCTTGCGTAAAATGGAATTATTTTTAAAAATTAAAAAAAAAAATAATAACATAATTCATTTTAATTCTTAAAAATATTTTTAATTAATCATAAAAAATGTTCCTCTCAAAATTACTGTCAAAAGGTCATGTTGTTAACATTCATTTCCGAAACATTGCAAGAAATCGAAGTTCCCCTTTCTTATTACTTCCCCGTGCATTTAACACCTTGGAGACCTTTAAGAAAAACGCGAGAAACTCTATTTATTTAGCTTTCAGAAAGTATTACTCAGAAAACTAAATGCATTACTCAACCATTTCAGAATATGGGGGATTATGAACAAAATTTAGGCAGACAAATGACGAAATAGCATGGATTTACATCATAAAGATACATCTGCCTTGAGAAATTTATCTAAGTGAATAAGTTCCAAACATTAAATTCGATTGTGTTGCATATGCCATCAGAGTATTAAACGAGTCATCAGCTGGCGGCAAGCACATCCAAATATAAAAAAAGTGGACCGATGGAAAACATAATTTTATCCTTGTGATTCTTCTGCAATGGCTGCACCCGCTTCCCCATTTGATGGATTACCACTTTCTCTTCATGACCTTCCCATCTTCAACCATCCGCAGCCTGTCACGTTCCCATGCATTAACCATGGAGTCTCCAACCATTAACTGCATCAGTCCCTGTCCTCCGTTTTTTAGAGACTGCTGCTTGTTTAAATGACTGCTGCCTCATAGGAAATGAATTCTTTTTGACGGGGCTTACAATTGCGAGGGACGAATTAAGGCGACATCACTTAAATCGGGGTGCGTGATAAATATTTCTTTTCACTCAGAAACATGTCTGGAAGGAATTATGTTTTATTTTTCTGTCTCTCCAGGAAGAGCGGCGATGCAATTTAATGTATTGCAAATCACCTCTCAGTGAGAAATAGAGTTATGGATAAACATGTCTGATGAACAAAACAAGAGATTATGAATAGAAATGGTAATGCATTAATGGACTGTTTGGGCAATAAGTCACCAAGAATGATGACGGTAATGATTTATGCTTCGAATTGAAAGCGTTAGGTTTAATAGATAGAAACAAGATAAACCGTAGAAAGATTTTATTTCGCGAATGTAATATACTGATGTGAAAGTGTCAGGAGTTCAAATGTAAAAGGAAATGCATAAAGCCCCAGTATTCAGTTAAAAATGCAACCTTTTAAATTTATAGATATGCCTTTTAAATAAAATGTCAGATAATATCTTTTTAGTTATCCCTACATTTTCGCAAAATGTCAAAGAGAAAAACTGTTATGGTCTTCTGAGCTAAGTCATTACAAAACATTGTTATAAGTCGAAAAAATACACTGCAATTACCAACGATTCCTTTATAATTATTAAAAAAGCATAACAAATCTTATTAAGAAAGAAATTAATTAACATTGTGTACTAGAATTTCTCAAAATGCTTTTCTGCAATGCTTGTAGATTTAAATATTAACTTCTCCTAGAAATAACTTACACACTATTTTGTTTGAAGATAATTGTGTATAAATAAATATTGGTGTGTTTCAAGAAGTATACATAATTATAATTTATCCATATATTTTTGAAAATCTCAAAGAGAAAAACTGTCATGTTTAACAAAAAAGGTCTTCTGAGCTAAATCACTACAAAACATTGTTATAAGTCGAAAAAATACATTACAATTATCAACGATGCATTTATGATTATTAAAAATGCATAACAAATCCTATTAAGAAATAAATTAATGGAAAATTGTGTACTAGAATTTCTGCTTCAAAAGGCTTTTCTGTAAGGCATATAGATTTAAACATTAACTTCTAGAAATAACTTGCACACTATTTTGTTTGAAGATAATAATTGTGTATAAATAAATATTGGTGTGTTTCAAGAAGTATACATAATTATAATTTATCCATATATTTTTGAAAATCTCAAAGAGAAAAACTGTCATGTTTAACAAAAAAGGTCTTCTGAGCTAAATCACTACAAAACATTGTTATAAGTCGAAAAAATACATTACAATTATCAACGATGCATTTATGATTATTAAAAATGCATAACAAATCCTATTAAGAAATAAATTAATGGAAAATTGTGTACTAGAATTTCTGCTTCAAAAGGCTTTTCTGTAAGGCATATAGATTTAAACATTAACTTCTAGAAATAACTTGCACACTATTTTGTTTGAAGATAATAATTCTGTATAAATAAATATTGGGGTGTTTCAAGGATTGTACATCTAGTTCTCTTTTCATTAATAACAATCCCAAGGAAGAAAATTCAACTTTATTTGGAGTAGTTGGGGGCATACAACATTTCCAATTAGTAATTGGAAACTTTTGTTTTGAAAGATGCTTAATGAACATAACTGGGATAAATAAGAATGGTAGTCATTATCTAAGGATGTATATATTTTTATTTAATTAAACCACTAGTAAATAACTTTTCTTTATAGCTAGATTTGATCTTGCTTAAATTAAGATCTAATGATTTTTACCGTTGAGAATTAAACAAACTGTAATTATAGAGCTCTTTTGTTGATTCATTCATGTGGTTTAATTTCAGAGGAATTGTTCCATTGAATTGGAATTTCAGTGGTGAAATGAAATATTCCGAGTCGTAAATCATTGACAAAGCATCAAAAATACTAATAAGTTATAACATACATTATAAGATAGGTAAAGATATATTTAACTTTCAAATGAAACTGGTTGATAACGAAGAAAGGTGACACTATACTTCAAAAGTCAAATTCATTAATGGCGTTTTATTCAACAAATTGAAATTTAGTTTTTTGAGAAATATTATAAAAGGCTCCGTAATGGTAAGAAGCTATAGAGTTACCTCACTGACTAACTCTCTGATTTCGTATTTACCTCATTGTTTAAATGCTTATTTGTTCTCTTCTAATTATACTCGATTACTTCACGACCTATGTTTAGAATTGAAAGTGGGAATTATTCAAATGAAAAATTGGAAAAATTTGAGCAGAATAATTTAATATATATTGTTGAGAATATAGGGTAGCAAGAATGCCATTGGTTAATCAACCAGTTTGAAAACAGATTGTTATACCTTTCCAAAATCATGTTTGTTCTATATTTAATATGATTGTTTATATTTTGTTAAGAAAATATCTAAGATTTTTATAAAGAAGAATACCTATAAAGGTATGGTTGGTAAAGAATTAGATTTCTAATCTGGGAAAACTCAGTTAAAAAAACGACAAGCTAATCTAGATGAGAGTTTTGTGTCTTGGTGGGGAAAAGAAATGTGTAGATAGTATGAAAGTCAATGTATTAAATTTTTGCAGGATGGTGAAAAGTGCTTGTCCCACAAACTCTACCCCTGAGAATAGTCGTGGAATTAATTGAAATATTCAGAATCATAAATCATTGATAAAATATCAAAAATAATAAGAGATTATAACATATATAGATAAAGATAAATTTAATTTTCAAATGGAATAATTGGCTGATAACAAATAGAGGTAACACTATACTTCAAAAGTCACATTCCTTAACGACGTTTTTCTCAACCAAATTAAAATTTAGTTTTTTGAGAAAAATCATAATGGTAAGAGGCTATAGAGTTACCTCACTGATTCTAACTCTTTGATTCCGTATTTACCTCATTGTTTAAATGCTTATTTGTTCTAATTATACTCGATTACTTCACGACTTATATTTAGCACTGAAAGCTGGAATTGTTGTAATGAAAAATTGGACAAATTTGTACAGAATAATTTAAAATATATTGATCAGAATATAGGGCAGCAAGAATTCCAATAGTTCAAATGCCAAAGGCTTAACTTTTGTAGTAATACAATCAACGAAGTGAACCTAAATTCAGTTATAAGAAGTGAAGTTAATTGCCTAGCAATTTACATGCAAGTAGACTTCCTTAACCCTTCTACCACTTAAAGGTTCTATACATAATCCGTAAGCTGCATTATTAAATTAACTGGTACGTACTAGTAAAAGAGATAAAATTTCTAAGTTATTATTAAGTTATTGACAATTCTAATAAATTCTGGAAATCTTTTTAAACTATTTGGGGAAACGCTATGCCTAAATAATTGTTTTAACATCCTAGCATTTGAATTTCAAGCAAATAATAAATTAATTCTTATACGTAAGTAAATTTACTTACTAAAGATGAATTTAAGCTTAACTCACAACTAAAATTTGAATTCTCATTCTTAACATCATCTTGTATTATTACACTAATTGCTTTATGTATTGAAGTGTATTTATACAGCAATAGCATATAACTATACACTTTTGTATAAATAACACAGAATACTACATAAATATATTTGAGTCCAAAAATGAGAAAGTAAAGTATTCGCTATATCCCTTATTATATTATCTGATCGATTAATCGAACATTTTCCGAGACTTATAATTATCTTAGGTCTGATGGCAGTGACTAGCGCTCTGTCGTTCGGTGCCAATCGAATCCCGGCGGTGCCATGGATTTTGCAATGGTTCGGAATGCACTTTAAACCGTAGGTCCTTGTCTAATGTGAATGTTGGGCGTAAGTTTGACAGCCATAGTTTGCAAAAAGAAAACATTTCCTGTCTCGAAATCTGTCAGTAGGCAGACGGCCTTGTCCCACCATGGGACTGTAACACCAATGATGATGATGATGAATAATTTTCTATAAAACTTAATCGTCGGTGATTTTATTAAAGCGTAACTGTAAAATATGAGCTAAGGCAAATTATTTTGTAATTTGGGGATGGATTGATATTGAATATATCTTAATAAATAAAATATTATATTTTACTCCCAATATTAATATTGTATGTTCTT
Organism: Caerostris darwini; assembly: GCA_021605075.1. Lineage (NCBI taxonomy): Eukaryota > Metazoa > Arthropoda > Arachnida > Araneae > Araneidae > Caerostris > Caerostris darwini. The sequence continues at coordinate 1,417,660 of BPLQ01008836.1, forward strand.
AAATATTACAATTTCTTCTTAAATGGACAATCGATTATTTTATAGAATAGACAATAATTATTTGAACAAATAAATCCAACAGTCTGTATAAGAGTTGTAAGTTATCGAGTATAAATCCAACAGTCTGTATAAGAGACACACAATTTTATAATAGACGTATATAAACGCATCTAAACAGATAACAAGATTTAATGTACCAATAATAAATCTTCATCCGACCAAATTTGTCGAGTTCCAGCCAATCTGCTTTATTAATTAAATAAAGTCAAAGTTTTTATTTATTGTTGTTAATCTAAGTTTTTTTTAATATAAACATCCTAAGTGAATAATTTTTTAAATAATTATAGGTCAGAGTGGATTGCGCATTTGGTTTTTAAACTCTGGGATCTGGTTTCTAAGCATGACAAACGAAGCCAAAACGAAAATTTCCATGTCTACTTCGAGAACTGAAAGGATAAATCTGTACACCGAAAAATCTTTTCATTGGCCTCGAGAAAGTTGATAGTAGGGCACAAGACACCCTTTCTGGGAGTGTGTGTTTAAATCTATGGTGATAAAACGTCTTTATAGCGTAGCAGATCCCATGTTGTTCCTGAATAATTTTGAATCTGCTTCGCTATGTTGCTACACACTCTTTGATCTAGGCTGTCTTGTATTTGAAAACAGCATATTTACAATAAACATTTTATGCTAGAGTAAATCTTTGACTTCTCATAAAATTTTGTTACATTAAATACAAATTCAAAAAGTTCTCTGTTGTCTTGTTAAAGTTCTCTGTAACATGATATGCTAGATGATTTCTTTTCCCATTTAAAGGAATCAGTTTGAAAATAGGTTACACATTTTCAAAATCATGTCTGTTATAAGTATAATTAATATGATTAACATGACATGTTAGATGATTTCTTCTCATATTTTAATCCATCAGTTTGAAAACAGATTGTTATACTTTTCCAAAATCATGTCTGTTCTATAACTAATATGATTATTTTATCAAAAATAAAATTTAGATATTGTTATGAAAATATTTATGAGATTTTTATAAAGAAGAATACCTATATCGGTCTTGTTAATTAAGTAAAGAATTAGGTTAACTAAGTAAAAAATTAATGATTAACTAAGTAAAGAATTAGGCTTCTAAGCGGGGGAAATTCAGTTAAAAACCAACAAGTTAATTTAGACAAATGTTTTGTGTCTTGGTGGGGAAAAATGCGTAGATATGATAGTCAACGTATTAAATTTGAGTAGTTTGGTGAAAAGTGCGTGTCCCACAAACTCCACATCTGAAAATCGGGTTGGAATTAATTAAAGGTGATCCTAAGGATCAACTTTTCCTCTTCAAAGTTATGTTCCCATTCATAACTAGCCAGGTAACACAGAAGGTTTATGAGCCAAATTTAAAGAAGCATAAGTATTTAAATAGTGCCACTGCTTTGAGAAAAAAAATGTAAAGATGAAAAATTTTGAAAAATAGGATAAAAGAAGAAAATATTTTTATTAAACTGTTTCCAGAGTACTTAAACGATAGTTTTTATTTTAAAAAAGAAATAATTCTTTCAATGCTTAAATTGTTGAAATGCTATCGTATTAAACTTCAAGTTTATTTTTACAAAAAATAATAAAAAAACGCTAGTAGTTTTCAAAGGAAAACTGGAAAAAGATTAATCCAGGTTGCCTCCAGGCAAAAAAATCTGGGCACTTGAGAACATATTCAGAAAGGGTACTTGAGTTAAGTTACGCTTACCATTACCAAACTTGAAGAACACTTGTACTATGAAATGCTCTGCGAATTGCCCTTCGCTCCTTACAAGTTATCATTACAATGAGACTTCAAAATTCAATGAAATTTTGATATTTGCAATGTATAAAAAGTAGCATTTTGTGTAGTTGCTTAACTGAGTAAGAAAAAAAAAACAGGGAGACAGCTGTTGTATTTAACACCAATCGAAATACCTTGCAATATTGTATCCAATGGATTATTGTTTATAGTAAACATGATATCTTATTACCAGGCTTACTAAATTTTAAGAGGGGTGGGTTTCACCTACAGACTTAGAATCACACAGCAATGGAGGAAAGGAAATATTTTCCAGGTGGGGTAGATAAGATTTAGAGTGCGAATTCCAAGCGTTTTCGCAAACTCTTTATTTTATACTCTGATGTAATGATAATAAGATGGCTAAGGATACGAACACAGAACACGCGGATATGCATCTAGCATATCCTCTTGAACGTTGAGTTTGTGGAGTGCAATGAGAGATTGGATACAGCTTGTTGTACGCGCAATGATATCTAACAGCCTCTTTGGACATTTGAACAGTGATTATCTGAGAGAGTTTCCTTCCAGAAAGCCGTCATGCGTCGTGAACAAACGGAATGGACGCCTGACATACTGTACTAGGTAATTGTACAGGACAGTCCAAGTTCCAACATACAAGATCTAAGGCGCCATGTCTGGATGTGCATGAGTTTCTGCGTACTTGCGTACTATGTGATTCCAAGTTGTTTATGTATACCTCACCCCTCTTGAAGTTAGTAGCCTGGTCCTCAGACAAACTATATAATGAAAAAAAAAATGTTTTTCTTTTTTTTTCTATATAAAATTTTATGAATGAAAAGACCAAAATGATTGATTGTATTGTAGTACTAATTGTATGGAGTTTTGATTTGCAGTTATCGGAGTTGAATGTTGGCAGCAGATAGTGATATGTCTTGCAGTTAGTAGCAAATAGTGATCCTCATTGTTTCGTATCATTGTTAAAAATTGTACTTAGTGGAGTTATGTGTATAGTGCAATTCTACGTATTCTGCTGGTTATAATAGGAAAATATGTATATATTTCGTAATTCTTTTCTTACAATATAAATAATAATAATATAATAATAATAATTTCATAGATTTACTTAACTTTATTTCGATAAATAAAAATTATTTGTTTTTTGTTGGGACACATGAAATTAAATTCGCAAATATTCTGTATATTATTAAAGACGTGTTAATTATATGTAATCAGAAATATGATTAAATTATTTAATCACAGAAACAATAGTCCATAAGAACACTAAATTATATTTTATATACGATAAAAAAAATCATAGTTGATTCACAAGAGATTCTATTATTATATATTTTTCGAAATTTTTACTGGGTGAAAAAAAAATAAAATTCATGTGTCATGTTATTGTTTTTATCAAAACATATCAATGCTAGATATAAAAATCTTGAAGCAAATGTTTTAAAATAAATGTTAATAATTTATATTCATTTTAAATTCAACGGATATTTCCACATTTTTAAAATCATTAATGCTGTTTGAATTTTACAGTACATTAAATATTTAAAATGATAAGCTTTAAATAAGCTTTTATACAATACACAGGTATAAAAGTGATGTTAAATGTATTTTATACATGCATTTCGGTAGATTTTCCCCCCTTTGATATTTAAAAATGGCACTGTATCCATCAACAAATAATGGAAAAATAATTCTTATTGAATCATATTAAAATGTGGGATTATATATTCCATTATACAAATGCATATTATCATCCCACATTTGCAATGTACAAAAACTGACAAGTCTTTTAGTTAAAATAAAAGATAATAATATTCAGTCATGAATAAATAAATTCAAATTTGATATTTAAAACTTCAGAGTATCAAAAATAGCAGATTATTTCGATCACTACCAGATGTCTCAAATAATAGTATCTAATACATTGCTGTAATTAATATTATTGATTCTATTGATAATATTACTGTACATAATATTATCAATTTGGGCATAAGGCTGATAACTCTATCCCGTAAAAAGAAACACCTCCTGTCTCGAAATCTGTTAATTGGCAGACAACCTTGGTCCACCATAGGGTTTTTGCGTCAATGAAAAAGAAGTAGATTATCTTATGGGGCTTGATGGCCGAGTGACTAGCGCTCTAGCGCTCGATGCCACAGGTAATCTGGATCGAGTCACAGCGGTGCCATGGATGTTTGTAGTCGTTCGAAATCCCCTTTAAACTGTAGATCCCGCTCTAATATGACAGTAGAGCGTTGGGAGTAGGCCTGACAACTCTACATCGTAAAAAGAAAATATCTCCTGTCTGGAAACCAGTAGGCAAGCGGTCTTAGCTCACCATGGGGATATTGCGCCAATAAAGAAGAAGAATATTATTAATAATCCTTCTTGGAGTTAGCAACAAACGGCGATCAGTTCTTTTCGAATGTAGATTTTAAAAATTGGTTTTGTTCTTAGAAATGAATTCCTCAGTCTGAATTCTAAAAGGGCTTAAATTCAACAATCTTGCTACATAAGTTATTCTCTAGTATTGATTCTATTTATAATATTATTGTATATATTGTTATCATCAATAATTATTCTTGCAGTTAGTAGCAAATAATGATCAGTCTTTTTCGAATGTACATTTTAGAAATCGACTGTGTTCTTAGAAATGCATTCTACCGTCTATGAATTACAAAAGGGCTTACATTCAACAATCTTGCTACACAGGTTATTCTCGAGTATTGATTCTGTTGATATTATTATTGCATATATTATTAAATAATTCTTCTTGGAGTTAGCGGCTAATAGCGACCAGTCTTTTTCGAATATACATTTTAGAAGTCGATTTTGTTCTTAGAAATGCAAGATTGTTGAATGTAAGCTCTTCTGTAATTCAGACTGTGGAATGCTACATAAGATTTTCTCTAGTATTATTATATTGATTAAAATATTGTACATATTATTATCAATAATTCTTTATGCAGTTAGCAAATAGTAATCAGTCTTTTTCAAATGTACATTTTAAAAGTCGACTTTGTTCTTAAAAATGCATTCCACAGTGTGTGAATTACAGAAGGGCTTACATTCACCAATCTTGCTACATAGGTTACTCTCTATTATTCATTCTTTTTAATCATTGTATATATTATTATCAATAATCCTTCTTGCAGTTAGCAGCAAACAGTGATTAGCCTTTTTCGAATGTACATTTTAGAAGCCGAGTTTGTTCTTAGAAATGTATTCCATTGTCTGTGAATTACAGAAGGGATTATATTCAACCTTCTTATTAGAAAGGATGTTCTCAAATTTGCTTCTATTTTCTCAATGGCTAGTCATCTCGTAACTTTTCAGTTAAATGATGCTGCTGAGTGCTCAAGTCTAAAAGATGCCTTTCTCGAAATTTCATTATGCAGTTTGTATCTGCAGATGTTTTGAAAGCATGTTTTCGGTCGCGTGTCCAATGACGTTCCACGACAGCAGCTAAAATTAATTTGCATATCCTATTTTGATACAACATTACATTATGTGTTTATGAAAATTTATTTATTTTTCGCCGTGGGATTGCAATTTTCTCATTTTTCTTTAATATTCAGAAATATTCTAATCTCCCTTTCAGCACACTCATTAGCATTTCCTACATAAACTTCGGTTTGGGAAAGATTCATTTTTCTCTATCTTTCATTCAGTGAGAGCATTCGCGTAAAAGTCTTCACTCTCGCTTACATTTCACATGTTTTCGATGTTAAAGGCCTAACTGTATGCACATGCCACATTTTCTTATTCCCTCATTAGAATAAAAGATCTTCCTAGTTTTTATGTTTTATAATGATATAGTCTCTAATGACTGACACATCGAAGAAGAAGATACAGAAAGTGTCACCTGTAATTTAAGAAAATATTTTTGATTTTAAATAGCAAAGAAAAGTGAGATTCCCCCGTGCAAAATTCCCCCCGTGTATGTGCGTAGAGCCCCATGGTGGGCCAAGGCCGTCTGCCTACTGGCAGATTTCAAGACAGGTGATGTTTCCTTTTTACGGGGTAGACTTGTCAGTCCTACGCTTAACTCTAAACGGTCATACTAGATTGGGATCTACGGTCTAAAGTGAATTCCAAACCACCATAAATATCCATGGTACCTCCGGGACTCGAATCCGAACCTATGCCACCGAGCGCCATAGCGTTAGTCACTAAGCCATCCGGCCCCAGCGTTATATTTAACCATGTATTAAAAATAGTTAACATATTTTGTAAAGATATAAGAATAAAAGACTGTAATAATAAGTTTCAAAAATAAGTAAACATGATAAATCGCATGTATATTTTTTATAAGGGCAGATTTAATCAAGCACGACAAAAGATAAGCTAAAACAAACTTTTCGCAATTAAAAAAAAGAGGTAGAGATAGAGACAAAAGACTAAAAATAGAAAAATTAAAACGCATACTCTTTAAATATTTGGTCATCGTGCTTTGTAGCTCGGAAAGTCAGAAATGAAGATAAAAAACAAGGTGAAAAAAAGAAAAGAAACAGCAAATCCATTTTACAGATTTTCTTTTTCTTGGATCTTTTAAAGAGTAGAAAGTTGGGGGGCTTGCATAGCTCTCTGGTATTCTCTCCATCACTAAAAGAGTTTTCCCTCTCAGTTATACGAAGAAACATTTCGAGTTTGGATAGAGCCATTATGATTGCATCTGATACTGCCAGTCGTTTTCGAATACTACTTACTTTACAATAAAAAAAGCAGCAGGAATAGCACTTTAAGATCGACTTGACTATAAATAAATCGTTTTTTTTTTAAATTTAATTGTATCTGATTTTAATTTAATTATTCTTTAATTATTACGTTGCATTAAAGACATCATGTCATTAAGCTTTGAAGTTAACTGTTGTCCTCACTATCTAAAAGTTCGTTACTGATATTTTTTTTATATATCTCATAGATGTAGTGTTATATTTTTCATCATCAGTGCCGCAACTGCCCATGGCGGTCCAAGGCCATCTACCTACTGGCAGATTTCAAGACAGGTGATGTTTTCTTTTTACGGGGTAGACTTGTCAATCGTACGCTCAACTCTAAACAGTCATATTAGATTGGGACCTACGGCTTAAAGTGGATTCCGAACCACTACCAATATCCGTGGTACCGTCGGGACTCGAATACGAAATCTGTGGCACCGACAGCCAGAGTATTCGAAAGTATTCGCGCTAATCACTATGCCACCCGGCCGCAGTGTTACATTTAACCCCGAATTAAAAATATTTAAAATATTTCGTACTATAAAAATATAAGAATAAAAGACTGTAAGAAAAAGTTTCAAGAATAAGAAAACATGATAAATCGCATGTATATTTTTTATAAGAGCAAGTTTAATCAAGCACGACAAAAAATAATCTACAACCAACTTTTCGCAATTAAAAAAAAAGCGCTGGAGAGTAACAAAAGACAAAAAATAGAAAATTTAAAACGCATACTCTTTAAATATTTGGTCATCATGCTTTGTAGCTCGGAAAGTCAGAAATGAAGATTAAAAAAAAATACGGTGAAAAAAAAAAAAAAAAAAAAAAAAGGAAACAGCAAATCCATTTTAAAGATTTTCTTTTTTCTTGGATCTATTGAAAGGGAAGTTGCATAGCCCTCTGGTATTCTCTCCATCACTAAAAGAGTTTTCCCTCTCAGTTATACGAAGAAACATTTCGAGTTTGGATAGAGCCATTATGATTGCATCTGTTACTGCCAGTCGTTTTCGAATACTACTTACTTCACAATAAAAAAGCAGCAGGAATTGGACTTTAAGATCGACTTGACTGAAAATAAATGAAGTCAATCGTTTCTTTTTTTTATGCGTATGACGGAAACGAAGTCGGAGCCATTCAAAACGAATTATGGAACCGAACTTGAATTTTAAAGCGCTACGCACCAGAGGGCAATGATAGGGTCGTTTTTAATACTATTTCCTTTAATAAACTCCATTTATCTCATCTCTATGTGTCATTTACAATTGAAAAGAATCCGGCATCTCTTATTGGAAACGGATAACAGCCTTTGTTCTCGGGGGACCGATTTAATAAACAGAAAAGTAAACTGAGATTTGACTCGTTCTAACGCCGATGAAAAAGTAAGTTGTTTTTTCGTCTTTTATGAAACCAGCTGAACGTATTATTGAATAGTGTTTTTTTAATGTATTGAGAAATTAATATAAATTGCTTAAGTTGTTATTTGAACAGAGTTGAAAAGTGTATTCGTTTTTGTTTTTGGTCTTCGTTATTTTTTTTGAAAATTGTTCCAACTGAGCTGAAGAAATCCTCCTACGTGCATTGTAAATTTTAACAAATATAAACTTTCCTTAAAATAATTTTTGTTTTTAAACATTACTTGTTTAAGTTTTAATGTTTTATTTTAGATAAGAAAATCTTAGTTGTTACCGATAAATGCCAATTTTTTGGCAGCTTAGCTAGAATTTTAAAGGAAATATATATAGCATATTCGGGGCTTTTATAGCATATATAACGGAATTACTAGTGCGGTACCACTATTTCGGATTCGAGTCCTGGCGGTGTCGTGGATGCTTTTAGTGGTTCGTAATCTACATTAAACTGTCGGTCCCTGTCTAATATGACTGTATAGCGGAGGGCTGACAACCCTACCTCTTAAAAAGAAAAACAACATCGTTTCGGAATCTGGCAGAAGGCATTGAAGAAGATATTTAGCATATTCAGTTTTAGCCAAGGTGCACCACGGGAAGCTTGCTATATTCCTATAGTGCCACCCCAATATGGAATGAACACACGCACTTTTAGTATTTGGAGGTTCATATTCTCTTTGATCCAATTAAAAGACATTCCGACCTACAGAGTCAACATGCTCATGCACTGGAAAGATATTTCATTTCAAAATCTCTTATCGGATTTCGAACCAACCTCCTAGATTAGAATCCTACTACGCTATCCACATCAGGCTGCTCTCTCTATTTAAAGAAGAAGGTAGGATAATATTTAATTTTATTTACTTTTAAGAAATCATTGTTAAAAGCTTCAGCAAAGTTACTAATGCCTACTCAAGTAGTATGAAATTCACAGAAGAATGCAAACAAATGAGATAATAAAAAAACATGCTTTTACGGATAAATGGAGGCTTTTAATGCGTTTATGAAGTCCTTAAGATTATTCATTTGATTACCTTAATAAGAATATAATTGTATGTACTGCTTTGCTGTTTATAGTTATAAGATGCATCAAAATTTCATCTCTGTAAAGAGAAATAAATGCTTTATGCATTTATGTTACATATTATCATTCAGTAATTCGTACTAAACATTTTTAATTATTGCAACTTATAAGTCAGCATACATGGAAGGTGTTATGGTTAGAGAATAATAAAAGTAAAAAATAATAATAAACAAACTAGAGGCAAAATAAATTGTTAATGATCGACTTAACTTAATTAGTAGTAGAATGAAATAGGTAACGATCTATTTTTCACATTTCTATGAATACAATTAAATGTTACTATCCCATATATGGATAATTAAAGAAACGATTTTCCCCATGCTTGTATTAAAAAAGTGTTAAATATTCCAATTACTTTGCCTATATAATAATCACTGAAATATAAAAGGCATACTAGAAATATAAAAGATCTACTAATCTTGCAACAATGCCTATCAAAAAAAAAAATGCACTCTATGTTAAATTCGCATAAGTGGTGAAAGCAAAATTTTATGTTTAAAAGCTCAAAAAGTAAAAGTTGTTATGAAGACGTATGGTGTACTATAGGTCTATTATTTGTAACATAGTATTAAAAAGTGACAAAATTACATAAAAAAAGCATACTACTACTACTACACCACATTACACTACTATGCCTAGAGTTGAGATACCCCTTTGAAATTATGGGAATAATATCGGGGGAGGGAGTTGTTCTACTTGCGGTTTTGAATGGACACTATATGGGTTCAATGTGAGGTGTTTGCACTTTCCATTCCTCCTCTTCTAACCTAACGGAACTAACCTAACGTATGCTTTCAAAAAAGACATTTAGGATCTCTGGAGAGAATTAACCGGTTTTTTTCCGGCATGTAAATGCAGTACAGATAATCCTAAGAGTTCTCCCGAAAAGCAATATTCTACTTTTATTTTCACCTACAGAGTTATCGTGTCCATAAACGTCATAGACTCGGAAGCTTTCAGTTCTTTACTTTTATCGAGTTTCGAACCATATACGCTTGGCTTGAGAAAAAAGTGCGCAATGTACGACGTTTGTCCGGCCTAAAGTAGCATACTGTCCAAACCAAAGATGGGCAAAATAGAGGAAGTCTGAGAGATTTTTTTAAGTCAAAGTAGTATATTAATCAAATTACTAACTCAAAATTGTCATTTTAATAAGCAGAACAATATTTGATCTTTTACAAGTTATTTTAACAGTAGAATCAGTCATAATCAAAATCCCATTATAGAGAAATGAGTCTTCTTTCGATAAGAAACATCATCATCAAAAGGCGGGAGGGTATCCTTTTTCAGTGACAAACTAATTAGTAATTTAGATTGTCCAGATTGTCGGATATGTTATTCGAATGACTTCGAAAGCGTCTTCTTTCACTTGCAACAAGGAAAACATCCTTTTAAAAAATAGAATACGCACTCACCTTTTTTCAGAAATACAAAAATTTAATATACCTAAAATGTCTTAAGCTTCCAAAGAATAACTAAAATGTTTTTTCAAATTCCCCTATTTTCATCTGAAAAAATGTTATATGAAGGCAATAACGCACAACGCGCGTTCCTTGGAATCAACTGAAAATTGGTTTAGATAAATTTACTGGAACTGATAAAGTAGCCTTCTATCATTCCAACTTTTAAATAGAGTAATTGCTCTGAAATATATCTCCAAAATTGCAGGACAGTTTCTAGGGTATATATCTCCAAAATTACTGAGAATTGCTCAGAAATACATCATCAAAATATAGGACAGTTTCTCGGAAATATATCCCCATAATAGAGAGATTTTGCATACCGTACGTTAGTTACCGTAGGACGTCCGTTAGCTTTTTCTCCCTAGCGCGCATGCTCATAGGAAACTGAGCATGCGCGCTAGGGAGAAAAAGCTAACGGACGTCCTACGGTAACTAACGTACGGTATGCAAAAACTCTTTAATATATGACAGTTGTTAGAGAATATATCTATAAAAACTCAGGACAGTTGCTAGGGAATATAACTCCAAAATCTCAGGACATTTGCTTTTGAATATATTTCCAAATTCTCAGACAGTTTCTCGGAAATACATTTCTAAAATACAGGACAGTTCCTGGGTAATTATATCTCTTTAATATATGACAGTTGCTCGTGAATATATCTCCATAATATAAAACAGTTGCGCGGTAATATATCTCCAAAGTTCTAGAAGTTAAGATAATGAGTAAACTAGTTCTTAAAGCCGGATGTCTTGCAAACATTAATTCAAAATATGTACATGAGACTCCCATTAATTTGAGACAACGATTTCAAAATTCGAACTGAGAAAATAAACTCCATTTATCCAAATGTTTTTGCCATAATGTATTTTTAAGATAACTTTTTCTGTAGGATAGTATTTTTCTCTAACTACTTAAAGAGAATCTCTTAAACCGCCTCCGTCAAACATTTTTTCAAATATTTATAATGTTTGAAATATATTGAAAACTAGTGCACCGAAAGTATCAAATAGCTTAGACTAAATAAAACAAATATAATTAAGTGACAGACGGTAAAATAGTTCGACTTGTGGCCCTGTAGTATAGTATGCAATTAGCCAGTACGTTTTCAGAAACGACAGTTACATTCCCTGGACGGAATTAACTGGATTTTTTTCCAGCATGCAAATGCAGTACATATAATCCTAAAAGTCCTCCCGAAAAGCATATTCTTCCTTCGCTACTCGTCGGTGGATGTTTCGTGGATAAAATTAAATAAGTACAAAACCCACGCATGTGAAAAAGAAAAGCAGTTAAAGAATTCCATAACTTTTGTCAACTTCTTAATAAGAAATCCGTTTTTGTAGCTTTTTTTTATCAGTTCTTAGCGACGAAAGTACGAGAACAACAGAGTCAGTCTCGCGAACCAATTACAAATCGATTTGTATCACTGTGCACAGAACCCTCGGGGTGAGTCAGTTGTCTCAGCCATTATCTGACCACAATCTGTTTTTCCTGCACATCAAAGGGATTTATCGTAGATGATATTTTTGACCAGATGTCACTAAGAAATGATGTCCCCAGATGTCACTGCCTAAGATATCGTGGTTTGTTTCTTGCCGTCAGGTGGAGCTAGAGCGACTTGCTTCTCTCGTAGTCTCGTCTGGACGCCGCTTTATTTTAATGTTTCTTAACTCCATTTTCAGAGGCCTGAAGGCCTAGTGACAAGCGCTCTGGCGCTCGGTACTACAGGTTTCGGGTTCGTGTCCTGGCGGTGCCATGGATGTTAGTAGTAGTTCGGAATCCACTTTAAGCCGTAGGCCCCTTTATAATATAGCTACTACTACTACACCACACCACACCACATCACTATGCCTAGAGCTGAGTTGCACCTTTATGATTTGGGAGTGATGTGGGAGAGCAGTCTGATTGGGTACGGTCATATGAGACTGGGTGCTGCGGCTTAAAATGGATTCCGAACCCCTACAAATATCCATGGCCCCGCAGGGACTCGAGCCCGAAACCTGTGGGACCAAGCGCCAGAGCGCTAGCCACTCGAACATCAGACCTAGTGGGTCTAATATGGCTGTTGGATGTAGGGCTAACAACCCTGCCCCGTAAAAAGAAAACATCTTCCCGTCTCGAAATCTGTCGGTAGGCAGATGGTCTTTGGTCCATCATGGGCCTGTTGCTGCAATGATGATGATGAAATCCATTTGCTTTCTTATTTTTATTTCTCTCTTGTAATCTTGAGAGTATTTTTTTAACTTATTATTTCTAGAATGTTTGTAAAAATTTTTTTATTGATTTGTTTGTCACTTCTTTTGCAAGACTCTTGTGATACTTTGTTGTATAGCAAGATTCCTTGAAAATTTTAATGGTAATAAAAAAACCCCAATTCCCTAGAAATTTGGAAATTGCATGAAATCTGAGCACATTTGAACAAATTATTTTCATGGAATTGATAATTTTTTATAGTACTTAACAACAATAAATATTTTTACATAAAATTATAAAAATATTTATAATTTATTTAATAATTCTTTTTATCATAATAATAAATTTTAATTTTTATGTTAATTTTTAGTTTTTAAATTTTAATTAAGTTTTCCATGGATGCTATAGATTGCTTCGAATAGAATAGAATTAAAAGAAAAAGTGAGAACTAATTTAATTATTTATGAACTATAGTTGAATATATATATTTAAATGAAATAGGGTAATAATACTTTCACTGTGCATTTTTGCTTTTTTGATATGCTTTTTTGTAGATAAATTTATATTTTTTAAAAAAATAATGCATATGTTGGAAATTAAAAATTGTATATGAGGACTGCTATTTATAAATATGAAAAACATTACAGAAAACACACAAAAAATGTATTATTAACATTTTTTACATTAAAACATAGGAAAGATGAAAAACACCATTATGAATTAATTGCAATAAAAATAAACAGTACATTAATTGAGCAAGATTACAAAATAAACGAATAAAATATATTTTAATGAAAGTAGTATTATAAGCAATAAAAACAAACATAAAAAAATTACATCGCAACATTTGCACAATTTTTTTTTCATATCACATTAAATAATCTTTAATAATACAAACGCTTCGCAGAATAATAAATTCTTAGAACTTAGTAAATAAATATTTCATTATTTTCGTGTAAACTGTTTTATTCTTATAAAAACTAAAAGTGAGTTTTTCGTTATAATCTTTACATATTATTTTCTTGTTCTTTGACTTTTATTTTTTTTTTTGCTAAGAAAAATGTTATTTAACTTGTTTTGTTTAATTTAGGAATATTATACTGCGAAATTATTAACAAAGCATTAGGTGTTAGTTTTATTCAATTAAGTTTTGTATTACATGCTCAGGAATTTTGCGGTTGTGTAGCGAGTGAAGATTAAAATATTTCATTTAAAAATTTTGTTTAGTAAAGAATAATAGTTTTGGGAAAACTTCTCTGACATACAAAGAATAAATGAATTCTCCTGAAATTTTTTATTCTAGATATATTTTTTGTCTTTAAATTGGTTAAAATTGTAGAAAATTCAGCATTACTCAGGTGAGTTTCAATATAAAAGAAAAAAATGAGAGAGAGAGAAATATTTTGGAAAAGTATAAGTGGTACAAACGCACATTTTGATTAAAACTGGAGAAAACCATGGAAATCTCCTCAGAGACACCCTGTTGATGGAAAAACGGTTGCTGAAGTGTTTCTTCTTTTAAATCAAGGGTTTGTTAGTTAAAGATTTCATGTATTTTGTTTAGTGGGTTCGTGAATATGAATGAAAATAACATTATTTTCTTTGATATTTTTTTAATTTTTTCCTAATTTTTAATTTTTTTTCTTTTTTCTAATTTTTTTCTAAGCTCTAAATAGGTCTAATTAGAGTCAACAAGTGCCTAATGGCTGAGTGATTAGTGCTCTGGCGCTCGGTGCTACAGGTTTTGGGTTCGATGCAATGCGATGCGCGTTTGTAGTGGTTCGGAATCCACTTTAAGCCTTAGGTTCCGGTCTAATATGACCGTAGAGCGTTGGGCGTATCTCTGACTACCCTACCCCATAAAAAGTCAGTGTTACGGAGCGAAGCCAGTTTTTTTACTTTCGGGCGGTCCATCACTACATAAGCTGCTCTTCTCTTTCCATGAGACCACACGGGTTCTTGGCCTTTGTTTAGATGTTGCTGTTTACCAAGTTGGATAAGAAACAACAATAAAAGAGCTCAGTGAAATAAAGTGAAAGAGATAAAGATTGTCTTTCCATATGGATATATATAAGCAATTACAATATTATTAATTGAATCCAGATCACAAACAAAAATAACATAAAAATTTAATATTGCATTACAAATGTCTCATACCTAGAAGATATTACCCATATCATGAACTAATAGCAGTTGTAATAAGAATTAAAGTTTTATCTAATACACCATTACATCTTTTTTTTGAAGCGAAACCTTTATGAAAGATTTTAATTTATTCGTGAATAATTTGTCTTCACGAGTCGGTATTTCGAACTTGTATTAGTAATAAAGGGGCCTGAATGGCCTAGTGGCTAGCGCTCTGGCTCTCTGTACCACATGTTTTATGGTTCGAGTCCCAGCGGTGCCGGGAATGTTTGTAGTGGTTCGGAATCCACTTTAAACTGTAGGTCCCAGTCTAGTAGGGATGTTAACCCTACCCCGTAAGAAAGAAGACATCTTATGTTTCGAAATCCGCCAGTAGGCAGACGGCCTTGGCCGACCATGGGGCTGTTGTGCCAATCATGATGATTAGTAATAAAAAAAAAATACATCGACTGTCTATGATGAGAGTTGTCTACTGTATGTCTACTACGATATGAGTGTTGTTTTGCTAAGTGCTCTATCACAATTAAATTTTCAAGTCAAATCAAACCGTACTAACACTGCGAATTTTTAATAATAAAATTTACACCCTAAAATCTTATATCGTGTTTTATTCTTATTTAATATACTTAATGCTAAACACACAATACTATATCATGTTTTTTTTTAATAAATGTTTAATAAAATTGATTTAATTCATAAATTTATTTTATGCATTAAATAAATGCTCTTAGAAGAGAAAAAGATTGTCAAAAGGGATCAATAGAACCAAATATGTTAAGAACCTCTGTTTAAGTAGTTTAGTTAAAACAATGGTGGAATCAAAATTCTATAACTTTTTTTTTCTGAAGAAAGCATTCCAGTTCCAGAAAACTCATAAAATGGTCAGGTTATGGTTCATCCTTTAGAAGTCAAGAACTGTGTGATGAAATCGATAGATTAGATTCGTGGTTCATAATGATGCTATTTTTCTTGTAATTTATGTCCTTTAAGTTTGCAACTTGTAAAATAATACCAATTAATTAGAAGAATGAAATGCAGTAATAGTTATAAAATAACATGGAGTCTTGATACGAATCATGAGTACGAATCTCGTTTTCTATTGAAACATTTAAAAAATATTTAAGAACGAAGAATTATTAAGGACAGAGAAATTAAAATGGAAATAATTTCTCGTTGAATATGTTTCTTTGAATATATTCTTATGTATTTCTTATTTCCTTCTTATTCTTATATCGTAGAATATATTCTTACTTCTTAAATCTTTAGAATAATGTCTTATAATCTCTCATTGAATATGTTTCGTTAAATATACTTGATGATCTTTGACTCATCATATGACCCGCTTAAATATGTGATACAAATTTAACTCTTCAATTGAATAGAACTAAATTCAACCTATTGAAGATTTGTTTCATATTAAATTATTATACAGTCCCCTAGTAGACATTAATACAAGATACGGAAGTTTAGAGCCCCCTACCCCTAAAAAAAAAAATTTGCGAAAGAAAACTTGTTGTTTTCTGTCATTTCCATACATTACATTTCCTTAAAGAAATGTGGGGTGCATTTAACTCCACAATTGAATAGAATTTAATTTAAACTATACTGAAGATTTGTTTCAAATTAAATTGTTACACAGTCCCCTAATAGTCATTAATGTGTGTAGTTAGTGTGCAGAAAAGAAGTTGTTCTGCTTTCTAAAAACAATGAATTTGTGAAACAAAACTATCTGTAATGTAAGAGAAAAGACACATATTTTTTAACGAAATGTGTGACGAATTTAACTCCTAAATTCAATAGATCTTAATTTAACCTATATGGAAGATTTATTTCAAATTATATTGCTACCTAGTTGAACTCATGGCGCAATGGTAACGTGTGCTTCTAATGTTAAAGATGAAAGAATGAATCCTGAATTCTAAAGAATAAATTTGTGAGATAAAACTTTTTGTAATGTAAGAGAGCAGATAGAAAGCAATATTCTTTTTTAAAATATGTGGGACGAATTCAATTTGTCAGTTAAATAGAACTTTATTTAACGTATATGAAAAATTTCTTTCGAATTAAATTGATACCCGGCCCGATTTGTTGTCCAGTGATAATGTGCGTAGGTCTTTGTTCAAATCTTCTTGTGGTATCTTTTACAGAAACTCTATTTCAGGCTATTTTCAGAAACTCTAAATTGATTCTGACAGCGTATTAAAAGCGAATATCTGGATGTCTGGAGGGAATATTCCAGGGTTTCTCTAATACCACATGCAAATGAGCAGCAGTTACTCTTAATAACCAAGAACGCAATAGCTTTCCTTCATGAATAGAACACAAGGACCAAACAAGTACTACAAAAAAAAATTGTTTTTCGTATAAATAAAATTCCATGAAGAGAAACTGGTTATTACTAATAAGATACGTTATGAATAAATTAAATAATCATTAAAATTAACTTTGTTTTTCACTTTTTACATTAAAACCCTTGTTGAATTTAGTTTTTTCTGATGGAAAAGGATTATACAGTCGCTTTTTAAAAATTCACATCTTATTTTGTTCTTTTATTGTTATTTTTTTATTTAAGTATTTATATAATGAAGTTAAAAACATTTAATTGCTTTTACAATATATAATTAAATTTCTTTCTTTCATTTTTTAAATTTTTTCTGTTAAAGATCAAATACAGGGTACAACACAGGGCAATAAAGATCAATACAGGGTGTTTCTAAACTCCAAACTTGTAGGGGTGGTAGGAAACATAGATAGGAATCAGAATTATAGGAAAGCAAAGTCCCAAATGGATAGGTGGAGCTGTAAGCAAGTTCTCGAGGTTGGCAAGCACAGGTTTCTCACTGTAGCCGGCGACTGAGTGAGGTGAATATGAATCGTTTCACTAACAACGAATTAGTCGTTACTCACTTCGTTTATGAACTAACTAATGGAAATGGATGCACTGTTGTACGGCTGTATGAAAAAAGATCTTTAACGAGGCGAATAACAAATCACCAAATAACAAAAATGAGGCTTATTAACGAGGCAAATAACAAATCGCCAAATGTTCGCTGATGTGCATCAGAACATTCATGAAGAACATTCAGAAGAATTCATGTTAACATGAATTCTTCAGAGTTCCGATGCAGGACACTGGGCGTGTACCTCTAACACGTATCACTAAGAAAGAAAATCTGTTGAATGATGTGGACCGAAATCCTAGCAGCAGTGTACGTGCACTTGCCACTGCAACAACCGTATCACCATTAATTGTGTAGCACGTTCTGCACTGCAAACGGAATATTACCCACGATGTGTTGCGTTTGCACATGGGGTTTCTCCAAAAAAGTGTATCTGACCGGGACTTCCCATGTTCTCTTTTGTATACTGATGAAGTATCCTTTACATATGAAGATGTAGTCAATACTCACAATACGCCCTTGTAGACAGTAGACAATTCACACGGAACAAGACCAGCTGACAGGGACAACACCGCTTTGCTGTTAACGTGTGGGCGGGAATCACGACTAACTGTTTAGTCAGCCCTTACATCTTGCCACCTCGATTGAACGCACTCACGTATCACATCTTTCTTGAGGAGGTCCTGTCGGATGTCCCTGCTCAAATTGGACGCCGATTCAATGGTATTTTAACTGGATAATGCGCGTGTTGGTCCAGTCGCATGTCTTCCAAGATCACTTGATTTATCGCCTCTTGATTTTTATTTGTGCGATGCCCTTAAGGTCATTGTCTACGAAACGCCAGAAGTTTCTGAAATGAAACCTTGTTGCAAGAATCGATCGTTGTCGATCGTGCATGAATGCCGATGGGGCGGAATTTCGAACATCTTTTGTGATGCTTTTAACTATTGTACTATTTTTATGTATTAAAGCTTTTAATACTGTTTTCTTTATAATGCCCTTGCTTTGTATTTATGTCTCTCTATCATTTGAGGGCGATATTTGGAACCCTGCTTTTCTAAGGATTCTGATTCCTATTGTTGTTTTCTACCTCCCATCCAAGATTGTACGTGGAGTTCAGAAACACATTGTGTAGGAAAGAATTTGTTAAACAAAACTTTCCCTAATGTGTGAGAAAAGATAGGACATAATTTTCTTTTCTTCCAAATTTCAATATTGTAATCGAAAAAATACATCTGGTAAAGATCTTTTAATTAATAATTAATTAAATAATAAAAGGAAAAAAGAAATACAAACTCCATTTAATTATCTTTCGCGTCACCCAGTTTTTTAAATGTGAACATAAAATTTGATTTTAATAAAGAAATGGATGAATAAATCTATTTGTCACAAGTAATTAATTACTTTTACGTATAAAAGGTTGTGAAATGACTTTCGAGCGAGAAATTGTTAATTCCTTTATGCCTTTAATGTTCGTAGACTACTTGCATAATGAATCACTTTAAAATTACATTTTTTTAATGCACACATTATGTTCTAGCAATTAAAAGATTTAACTGCATAGATTCTTACAATATGTAAAATAATTATAAAGGCGTATTTTCAATCTGCTATTCTAATTAACTGGACTTTTTCTAAACTTCATTATATTAATTAATAGAGAATTTTCAATGTTCACCATTGTAAAGATATGAGCGGTTTGTTCCTACTTTATGAAAGGATGCATTTTCTTTAGACTTGGTAATTGAATCATGCAGAAAAAGACCATTTATGCAGTCTTAAATGCAGGTTTTTAAAATTTAATTATGTTTCATGCAGCATTCTGAAATAGGTACATCATTCATCTAAACACTTACTACATTTTTCGATGGTTTATGTTTATTTTTATATTGTTGGTAATTGATAAACATGTAACAATATAAAAATAATTGAAAGAATAGTTACGATTATTAATATAAAAGATTTTATCACAATTTTACTTAATTAGTTTTATTAATTAGATTAATAGTATATAAACATGCCATTAAAGCTCTTATATGTTCTTTATATTAAATAAAACTATCCCTTATTCCAGTATTACTCAATGCTTACCTTCTAATTATTTTTTCTCCTTATTATACTCAATGTTAAACTAATAACACTTACTAATAACTTCTTATTGCATTGTTAATCTCCCTAATTATTTTGTCTAATGCCTATTTCATTTAATGTCACCTTGATCTTTTATTTTAATCAAATAACATTACGGTTTATAGGTGTTATTAATTTTATTTTATATTAACTATATGAAAACAGTCACGGACTTTTTAAAGTAAAATTTAAATTATTCCGAATATAATTATAATTATTTGCAATCATTCATTAATTCCTCTTACCGAAATATTACAATAACTAACTACAAATACTTAATTTCTCACTACAAAATAGTTAGCCATTTTAATTGGCTATTTAATTAATCTTTTTTGTGTTATATAATAATTTTCCAGTCTATATGCAATCAAATTTTACTTTTAGAAGATATCATCATTTAAAAAAATCTTTTTATTGTTCTGATAGTAAACTAATTCCATAAAGAAGAATCAACAAGTTAGGGGAAATAAACAATATATTTCGAAGGCAGAAGCTTAAAACGACGCAAAAAGGAGCAATAAATATCTTGACTAACCTACAAAAGAAGGCTACAGACTTATTTATTACCTTCATTTATTTTTAACGAGAGAAACAGTCTGCGATTTCTGGTCAACTGTTTGACTTCCCTTTATAGGATCACAGACAAAAAAAAATTGATAAGGATTAAAAGAGTCGTGATTTTAAAATACTGCTCAAAGAAAAAACACAAACACGACCCACCAAGGGGGCAATATCCGAATATAATGATGCATATATGTGTGTGTGTGTGTTTTTCATATTTTATGTATATTGTTGTGGTATTGTTATATTTATGTAGTTATTGTTTTGTATGTATTGCTGTGTTATATTTGTGTGGGTATAAATATTCATATGCCTCTAAAATTCTAATGAAAAAGAAATTCTTAGAATTTCAGGGGTATTTATTCAGAAGAGTAATAACTAACTAAATAAGGTGCTAGTCTACCCGTATTACTTATGCAAGTAGTTAATCGACTGGATTCCTAGAGCTAGTAGACGTATTCCTGCTGGATTTTTTGAAAATCTCTTTCAGTTTGTAAACATCTTGAGACATTCAGATGAACCTGCTAATCTAACCCAAACGGGCTGTATTGGAGACAAATCTAATGATTCAGCTGGCCAGAGAAGAGCTTGAAAAGCATCACGACAATTATTAAAAATGATTGTCGTATTCAAGTAGTCTTATAGTGAAATATAAATCTGAGGTGCTGTGAAAAGAAGAGATGTAGAATATCATCGACTTACTGCCATGCTTAAAAGTGTCACGGATGAAAATCAAAGAGACACGGATATCAAATAGAAAGCGCCTGATGGCCAATTGGGTAGCGCTCTGGTCTTTGGTTCTTCAGTTTAGAATCATGGCGATGGCATGGGTGTTTACTAGTGGCTGGGAATACACGTTAAACTTTCGATCCCGGTCTATTCAGCCCAAAGTGTGCAAAAAAATGGCCGTAGAGCGCTAAACCAGAACATCAAATAGAAGGATACCACAAACAATGACTACCAATTATTAAGTTGTGTGGCCGTCATATTAGTAACCCATTGCTATTCAAAATACCTTCAGAAACGTCTTCTTTATTCATCAGGTTATTTACTTTACAATTTCTGCAAAATGATATATATAATACTTTTACAGAGATGAAAAACAATCTAGCAGGCCAACACATTGGTATTTAGATAAATCGCTACCTTGCGCTGCTGTTAGAGCATTTGCATCGTTAATTGATATCTTCCATTAGAGGAATAAAATATTTTTCGTCGAATAAGGCAGATTTTGAGCATACAAATAAGGAGTTACATTCCAGATTGATTCTATTTTCGATCAAAGGTTTAGTCTCATTTGATAGTAGGCGAGCACATGAACATATTGCCGACTAACAAAATCTCATAAATCTTCAATTGGTGGCAGATTTAGAGAATAGGTAGGACAAGGAACACACAGTATCTATCTTCATGTGAAAAAGGCTTGAATATTTTTAGTATGAATCATTAGTAACATTATTACGTTGAAATAACCTCCAGAAATAAATGAAAATGACGGATATGACTTTGAGCTCCAAAACTTTCTTGATGTAGAAATAATTATTAAGAGTACATTACATTAAAAAACTTGAAAGAAATTAAAGTATAAATTAAATTTTTTTAAATATCAACATACTATATTATTATTTAGAAGATTTATACTACATTCTAAGGTGATATATAGATATATATAAAATTTTGATTAATTTAGTTTGTAGTTACCAACCTGTACTCCATTTTCAGCAATGTAAACTTAATTATTGGCAAAACATTTAATGATGTAAAAATTCGCAATGCATTTAAACGAATTTGAAGATACCAGATAAGAAATGGTCTCAATTAAAATTTAAGTTGTAATTTATTTTTTTAATTTCTAACAAAAAAAAAAAAAAAAATGAAAAGCACGAGAATATTTCTTAATTTAATGTGTTTTTTGACGTATGGTAGTGGTTGGTTTATGGTAGTGGTATTATTTGTATATGGTAGTGGTTGTTTTTAATTATGTCAATAAATACTTGAATAATAATGTATAACTTCGGTACTTTTGCATTTGTTGAGGATCTTTGTCTTTCTTAATATAAATGTTATGTCTGGTGGCTCTCTCTCTCTCTCTCATACACACACACTATAATTTATACATGCATATATTATTACATACACACTCTTTATATATATAAAGAGAGAGAAATCAGAGTGTCGCCATTGGCCAACACCCACTTCTTAGAAAACTCATTCTGCAGCAACTTTGAATAAAAAGTATTCTACTCCTGAAAGAAAAAGATCTGTCGCCTCTTATTTAGCACACACCAAAATAAAAATAAATAAATAAATCCTTTAAGTTTAGAGATATTTGATGGCTGCTATGTTAAAAGTGTCGCAACGAAGTGTAATAAGTTTTCCTCCTACAAGAAAAAAAAAACCAAATGAAAAAAAGTGCGAAAATCTTCAACTTATCAGTTCTCCGTGGCTCGTGATTGGACGAAATCAAGGCCTGCACTTCCTAGTACTACAGAGCTAAGACCTGGTATTTTTATAGAGGCGGAAGATGTCAATTTCGATCGAGATAGCAAGAAGTTTATTTCGCATAAATGAGAAGATATTGAAAGCATCTTCTTGTAACAGTGTCGTGTGGCAAGGATGACTGGGAGCAAGGTCTTTGCTTTACAACCTCCTTGGCAGAGGAGGAGCAATATATTTTACCCCGCCTGACTGCATTAGGGGAAGGGAGCATTCTTTTTCAGTGTCGTTTTATGGTACGGGGTTGGTTGAAATTGCTTTTAATGAAAGGTATGAAACAAGCAAATTTATTAGAAGCGACACTGAAATAGAAATGGAACTTTTGTTCTTTTGGCTCCTTAAACTGGCACACTAAAAAGAGAGAAATAAAAATTAGGAAAAGGAATGTTTCTGTTTGTATTTTATGTAGATTTCTTCTTGTTGCTATGGTCACGCTAAGATGTTCTTCGTAGAAAAGAATTCTCACGAATTTTCAATTTTCCTACAGTAAGTTAAATATTAAAAAAAAAAAGTGCAAATAAAAAAGGCATTATATAGATTATTTTTTACTTATCTGAAATAGGATATTGAAGATTAAAATATGTGAATTAATCAAAATAAATTATTGTGTTTAGTTTTATGAGCATTTAAGTTTAAAATTATGTTTATTTTATATATTGGTGGTAATCTATTCTACTTATGTACGGCACTGTTGTAAGACAATAGATAGGACATGATAACTCTCAAAAGACTTTTGGGGATAACAATTAAATAAAAAATTTTTTGATTATATTGTTTTTGGAGTACAACAATGAATTTAAATATATATAGATATAGAATGTAGATATTTTATGGTAGGATACTATGGAATATTCTATGATATTTTATAGGGCATGATACTATGTATCTAACATAAGCATGAGTGAAACAAAAAGTATATATTATAGAAAAAAAAAACAATAGTTATAACTGTTAAAAACATGAATGAAAATATAGTATAGCATAATATACAAAATATTATGACATTTTTCGGTCAAAGAAGTATAATATAACAAAATTCATGAAAAAATTGGAATTCAATGAAAAAATTGGTGCAAAGAATTAAATTAATATTTCAAGGGTAATGGTCTCTTGGGATGATAAATTGTTCATTTTCTTCTATAAAGTTTATTAAAATGATGATTGGTCCATTGAGACTCAAAACTGTCATAATATTTTGTATACCATGCCATATTACATTTTCATTCATATTCATAACAGTTATAAATATTGTTTATTATTTTTATATATTATATTTTTGTTACCCTCGTGCTTACGTTAGTTGCATAGCATCATACCATTCGTGTATATATTTGTGTTCTACTGAATGCAAAAATGTTGAGAATTAATTTTAAGATGTCATGATTCTCCAAAAGTACAAGTAATTACATAATGGAGTGGTTCTCCAACTTTCCAACAGAAGAAAAAATCAACTTCAAAAAGGATAAATCTGAGTATAAATCATACCTGTCGGCAGAATTTGCACCTGGCTAACAGAAAAGTAAAAAAAAAAACGTTTTCACTTGTAGTTTGAAATTTGCCGTATAACAATTTTTCTCTCCACTCATCTGTCAAACAAAAAATTAAATGAACTGAATAGAAGCAATGTGCTAGCTTCAGATAGGTTTACCAGAGTTCTAACTATCGTCCTTGGCGTTTTGCTTTACAGAAATTTGATTCTAAAATATTCCACCCATTTTAACAGCTTGGCAACATTTTCGCCCTCATTTTGACATTTTGAACAGTATAGGATTAAAAAAAAAATTCGGCTTATATTCGGGATTTGAACTTTGGGTAAATTTTTTGAAGAAAAAATTGCACTTTCCGCTTATACTTATATATATATAAACGTACAGTAATTATATATATTGTAAACATACAGTAATTATATATATTGTAAACATACAGTAATTATATATATTGTAAACATACAGTAATTATATATATTGTAAACATACAGTAATTATATATATTGTAAACATAGAGTAATTATAATATTATAAACATACAGTAATTTGATAATATTCTGATCAGAAACTAAAATTTGAACGACTCGAGCTATATTTTATCTTCTATCTGAATGAAAGCTTCATAATTAATAATTATACCAAACTTGGTTCAAAGATTTTTTTAGTGACATTCCGACATGTTTGAACAGTGTAGTATTTTTTATTTCGGCTTATATACGGGATTTGAACTTTTTTTTCCTCAAAAAATTTATCCAATCTTTGCTTATATGCTTATACTTACATTAAAAATATTCTATTATGAAACTGAAATTGAAACAACTCGAGCAAAATTTTATCTTCTATGATTCTTCTATCTGAAAGCTTAATGAAAAAAAACCCAAATAAATAAAGCTTCATAATTAATAATTATACCAAACACGGCCCAGGAACTTTTTAATGCAGATGCTGATAATTATACCACTCACTTATTTACAATGCCACTGAAAATTTATTACGGTTTATTTGCTTCGAGTCACGGTTAAAAAAACAAAAATCCTGAGGAAAAAAAAAAAAAAAGAATTAAATCTTAGGAGCAGAAAATTCTCGAGTATATTTGCTATTCAGCATTAAATACATTTTCTACAGCGAGAATGGCATTAAGCAAGCATCCTGGCATATTCACGCCTCTGAAAGTAAGCTGCAACAATGAAATCAATGGAGAAAATTAAATAAGACACTTTAGGGGGACAAACACATTGTTACGGCCACTTTTGTCGCAACCCCAGTCTTTGGAAGACTCGTTCAAACATAATTTGTTTCTCTTTTTCTGCGTCTCTTTAGTTCTTATGCAGCTTCATCAGTTTCATTCATTCAATCAGTCACTTCTTATCCTTAGACTATTTATTATGGTTGCTACATTTTCTTTTTTACCACGCAATTCCCATTGCAGAATTCCCAATTTTTAATTTAATTTAGGTTGCTACGATATTGTGAATTCAATTTGCTTCGCTCTTTCGCATATATATGTATATTTTTCTTTTTCGATTTGCGTAGACCATGTTTCGTTTGCTTTTAATTTCGGTCGAGTTACGAGTGTGTTTTCTCGTCGGTATCGAATTCTGTTTTATTAAGTCAGCTAAAAATCGAGATGGTTTGAATTTTTTTAAATTACCGGTTCGTATTCCAGTATGTGGGCATCGTGAAACTGGGATTAGTTCTTGCAAAGTAATATAAATTTGTTGAGAAACGTTCGATTGCTATCAGATGCAAAGTTTCGTATTCGGAGAAATTTAAAACTTCAAGTTTATTGGAAGTTTTTATTGCAAGTTTAAGTGAAATGTTTCGCAAAATCGTCTATCAAAATTTGTTTTCATTCGTTGAAAAGGAAACCTAATTCACATATATTTTCCTTAAAATAGTCTTCAAAGCGTTCTCCTTTCACATGATCGTTTTTATTACTTCGTGAAATATATTTAAGTGCTTAATTTAATTTTTAATTTAGATTTTGGAGACAGGCTTAGTTGAAAAGAGGAACAAAACTAACATTTACATAAAATCAATAAATTAAATTTACTGGAAATTGTTAATCGTGTTATATTTTAAATGATTTGATGGAAGTAAATTCAATAACATAAGTTATTTTTTCTGTAAATACACGTAAAACCATATTTTAAACGATTATAGAAAAATGGTATAGGAATGGTTAAAAATGATTTTTGAAAGTAATTAAACATTTATATTTTATAAAAACCTTATTTGAGTAAACTTTATTTATTTTTGCTCTTTTGATAACTCAAAGTCTACTATATTACTTTGCTTCATGCAAACTAAATTAGACGTAATTGCTTATAATTTATATTTATGTTGTTTTTGTTCTAATGCAGCTACAGACACAGTTAATCTTTATACCATAAGCAAGGGCTGTACCGCTGTTACTCATTTATCACTACCCAGGGGGCCTGTGTAGCTAGAAGATATGCTACGGACGCGAGTAATATTACCCCCACAACGTTCTACGATCATATTTAGACCGGAATCTACGTTTTAAAGTGGATTCTGAAGGACTACAAGCATCCATGCTACCGCCGGGACTCGAACCCGACTCGTGGTACCGGGTGCCAGAGCGCCAGCCACTCGGCCATGAGATGCATTTATATTTATGTAACACCCTCCAAACCGCACTTCACTCTTAACGCCATCTATCGGAATTATGGAGACTTATGAATAGTACATAAATGTTAATTTCATGCTGAAACCGAAATGCCCTTGGCTTCGTTTATACCCTCCTCAAAGTAGGTTACACTTTCTTTTTAATTGTTATCATTGTGTTGCTTCTTGTACGCAGTATGTTTTCCCATTAAATATGAAAGTCAATTAGATTATTAATTATTTGATGCTTCTATAAGTCTGTAATGCATTAATTAAAAAGTTATAATGTGTGTAATAAGCAAATATTTTTATATAAATAAAGTTTCATTCAGATAATTACAAGAAATTGGAATGTGTTTTTTCTTTTCAGTTTTTTCTCACCACTTAGCACGATTTTTTTTTAAAAAAGATATTAAAAAATTAGCAAACTATTTCTGCTACTTTCATATAGTAAGTTAAATGAATAGAATTAAGTGCTCTTTTATGAATTGTTAATTAGGATATATATTAAAGATAATAAATTAATTATTGCATTTCTCAGTTGCAGTATAACAAATTATTTAAATAGCTTAGTTTTCCCAATTAAATCAATAAAATGAATTGTATTAAAAATGTAAAAAGACTTTATTTTCTGGGAATTCTCATACGACACGCGTCTCATTGAATAACTCGCGAATGTTGAGATAAAACTATTTTATAACTAGTTTATTAACTTTTCCAATGAAGGTTAAGCGCTTTATTTAGAAATATCGTTTTTTATATTTTTTGTAGATACTTTAAAAAATATAGAAACATAGTGGATAAGGAATGTACCCTTATTTAACAGCAGAAATGTTATTAATTGAAAACGACAATGGTGTTCTTAATTTATGTTAACATGGCCAATAAATATACTCGCTATTTAATATAAAAATAACAAAAATTTAATGCTACAGCAAATGTTTTGATAGCTTGGGTTCCATTTTTCAATTTTGATAATTTTTTTCTCGTTTCCACACATCTAAAGTTGTTTTATTTATAATCTCATGCGATGGTCAACTAATGACATTTCAATTGTAACTCTATTGACAATGATTGATACATTTTTTTGGGAAAATGAACTATAATATAATATAAGTCTTTATTTGCTTTATAATAAAATATCAAAATTTGCCCTTGATCCGACTTGAATTTAGTTTGGATCCTTAGACTTGTCATAAAATCGGGTTCTGCCAAGTATCGTTTCTGAAAACATGCAAATTCAATCCCTTTAGAAGAATATGTGATTCACCAGCCAGCTGTGAACAATTTCTTCCTCAATAAAAGTGTTTGCGAATTGAATTACTGCATGACTCTAATATCGATAGTGGTAGGAAAAGCACATTTAGTAAAGTTATTTTATAGCAAAAATGAATCAGTAGCAGAAACATTACAGAACTTTAGAACGGTAAGAAAAATAGCCAAGGAACGCTGGGGTTCAATAATTAAAACTGAACTGAGATACAGCTATATGAAGAAACTGTTAACTTATAAATTCGGCCTCTTAGCGGCAGGACGAAATTGTTACAGGTGGGTAGCAACAGTGCAAATGAATCTCTCGCAGCTAATTAATCAGCTTATAGTACAGGAGAAGTCAAGAGTTACAGATTGACAATGAACCAGTGTGTTAAGAATAAAGAATGGGGTCATGAACATATATCCGTACAAATTACAATATCTACAGGAGTTGAAGCCGAATGATATTCAAAAGAGAAAGGAATTAGTTGAGTGGGCTTTTTGAACAATCGACGATGATACAAAATGGACATTTAAGATCTTTTGGAGAGGCAAGATCAAATTATCATTAAACGGATCAGTTCATATGAAAAAATATCATATTTGGGCTAGAGAAGATCCTCACGCACCCACATGAATAGAGCTTTTTCAAGCATCAAAACTCACTGTATATAGTGGATTCACTTCATTATTAATTCTTGGTCTGCACTCCTTTATGACACTAAACGAAAGCGGTGAGTAGATCAACATACAACATAGTGTAAAAAGCAATTAATCCACACCATTACTTTTATGCCAGATGCAGCGTTTCCGTAAGTCGCAATGCGTGTAAGACAATTTTTAAGCTATATATTTGGTCAAAACCGAATAAAAAGCCTTTTCTTCTGTAATGAATGGCCCCAACGATCTCCGGACTTGGCACCTGCAATTTTTTGGGTTATATTGGATATCTAAAATCTCGGGTTCATGTTTTTAGTCTATCTATTTTCAGCTGAAAGATACCATAATCAGATATCTTTGCATTTTGCTTAAGTATTAATAATTTTCTCTCTTTATCGCAGAAAGTTCTTTATTATATCGAACGCAGGGAACATTGATTGTTTTTGCGCCATCTATTGGTAATAGTTTTTAATAAATGTGTTTTACTTAACTCGTTAATTTTAACAAACTTGATTTTTCTGTTAAAAAAGGGTGCAAATCACACTCTGATATACCCTGTATTAATTTTTTATATCATTTTAAAACCTGCCAAATCTTATGGGTTACTCGTAATATATATATATAATATAAATTTGTTATACATTTTATGTATTATCTAATTCGTTGCATATTTAATTAAAATTATGTTCAATTTAAATTTTGCCATTTATTTAAAAATACTATAAATTTTATTATTAAATATGAAAAAAATTATATAATTAATTAAAATTATCTATTATCTAATTCAATGCATATTTAATTAAAATTATGTTCAGTTTAAATTTTGCCATTTATTTAAAAATACTGTAAATTTTATTATTAAATACGAAAAAATTTTTTAACGTACGATAAAATAGCTAATGCGTTGAACAAAAATATAAATAAAGCCTTTTGAAAATTGCTGGGAAGTAAAATAACGCAAATAAATAACAAAGATAAAACAGCGTATATTTTTATTTCAAATGATATTTTCCGCATTTCTTTTCTTTTGGTCATGTATGAGTTAATCATATTACATTAAAAAAATTTTTTTTTAATGAAGACTTTGTTTCATCAAAACATACTTTATTAAAAGACACAAAGTTTCATTTAAAAATAAAATACACCAACAAATTTCAAATTGAACTATAATGAATTATGATTGAACAGAAAGAAACTTCTTATATATAATAGAAGGGTTTCTTTGTATAATATAATTTCAAAAAAGGAAAGGTAATATACTTGTTTTATGCATAATAATTTTGGAACTATACAAATATTCTTACATATTTTATTATTAGGGTTCCATTCCCCTTTGTTTCCATTCTTGTATTCTTTTTTTCCTTTCTTGTATTCATTGTTCCCTTCTTTATTATTAGAAAAAGAAATGAATTCACAATAACTGTAGACAGAAAATATCTTTTTTATATTTTTAAAAATCGTCTAACTCTATTTTACTAAATTTTATTTTATTTTGTATTTTACAGCGAAATTTTATTCCTATTATAGTTACAAACTTCTTATAATTATAAATAACTGTCTTCTTTAGTAAAAGTAATGAATGTAGGAAAGCTATTCTTGGTTTATAATTAAAAAAACCATTTTTTGATGTATATAATAATTTTTTAAAAATTCAAATTTTCTTTTTATTATGAATAATTAGAAGAATACATTCTATTTAATATATATAACAAGTAGTTAAAATTGCATCTGAGCACAATACAAATAAAGATAGTTTTTCTTGAAACCATGAAAATATAATAAAAGAAGAATATTCTTGGATGTATTTATGGATGGTATTTTTACAATACTAAATGCATCTGTACAAATGATAAAAAAAAAGCATTTATTTTTGAAATTTCTGGTTAAATTTTTCTAGCAGTATATAATTTTTTTTCCGATAGAAATTCGACATATGATTTGTTTCAGTAATTTATAATTGCTTATTATTATTCTATTAAAAAGATCATCTGAATTTTTATGAGAATGAATAAGCAGGGAATGAAACTTTTTTCAATCTTATTGTTTGACAATTTAGAAAAATATTTCACGAGTTACAATTTTTTGAGAAAAATATATCAATCTTATTGTTGATTTACTATAATTTTTTGAGAATGAGAATGAATACAATTTAGAAAAATATATATCACGATTTACTATAATTTTATGAGAATGGAATGAAACTTTTTTCAATCTTATTGTTGACATAGTTTACAATTTAGAAAAATATCTATCACGAGTCACTATAATTTTTATGAGAATGAATAAGCAGGGAATGAAACTTTTTTCAATCTTATTGTTGACATAGTTTACAATTTAGAGAAATATCTATCACGAGTCACTATAATTTTTATGAGAATGAATAATTAAGGAATGAAACTTTTTTCAACCTTATTGTTGACATAGTTTACAATTTAGAAAAATATCTATCACGAGTTACTATAATTTTTATGAGAATGAATAATTAAGGAATGAAATTTTTTTCAGTCTTATTATGGACATAGTTTATATTTTAGAGAAATATCTATCACGAGTCACTATAATTTTTATGAGAATGAATAATTAAGGAAGGAAACTTTTTTCAATCTTATTGTTGACATAGTTTACAATTTAGAAAAATATCTATCACGAGTCACTATAATTTTTATGAGAATGAATAATTAAGGAATGAAACTTTTTTCAATCTTATTATGGACATAGTTTACAATTTAGAGAAATATCTATCACGAGTCACTATAATTTTTATGAGAATGAATAAGTATTGAATAAAACTCTTTTCAATCTTATTATGGTCATAGTTAACAATTTAGGGAAATATCTATCACAAATCACTATAATTTTTCTTCATTCTTTAAAAACGGTGTAGTTGTCTACAAGTACGAATTGAACAATTCCACAAGAATCTCTACAATCTTTTCATCCTGTACTTAGTTTTACATTAGAGATTTTTCGATTGGATATTATGTAATAATATTTTCTAAAGTATAAATACAAAGCAGGAATATAACTTGTAATACATGTAAAAATGACTCCCTTGTAATTTTGATAAGAGTTGATTTGAAACATCTCAAGCCAATATCTTTTGTTTCATGTCTTAACTCGTAAATGAAGATTTACGAAGATTTTTATTTGTCGTAAAAATGAAATTCATAGTACTGGATCATCGCAATGGCTAGTGATATATTCCTTTGTATTTTTGGACTGGGAGAGCTTAATTAAAAAAACCAACTCACAAAGGAAATTATAAGGTCCCTTTTCTATGCTGGGAAGGAATACAAAGAATAAATAGACTGGAAATTCTTTCCCTTGGTTTCGAGGGGAGACAACAGGGAGTGCGAATCCCCAGATGTTACTTGTGGAGGTGTTCGTTCAAGTACCGTGCCACCACAGAAGTGGTGCTATAATGTTGAATCCTTTCTACAAACCCCTAGTGCAACTGTATCTGGGGGCCTAATGAATCTGATTAGTGAATAATGAATTTTTCTGTTAAAAAAGGGTACAAATCTCACTCTGATATGCCCTAGATCAATTTTTTATGACATTTTAAAACCTGCCCAATCTTATGGGTTACTCTTTATATGTATATATATATATATAATATAAATTTGTTATACATTTTATGTATTATCTAAATCGATGCATATTTAGTTAAAGTTATGTTCAAAATAAATTTTGCCATCTATTTAAATATACTGTAAATTTTTTATTAAATATGAAATAAAAAATGCAAAAGAAATTTCAATGTACGTTAAACTAGCTTACGAGCTGAACAAAAATATAAATAAATCTTTTTGAAATTTGCGGGGAAGTAAAATAACGCAAATAAATAGCAAAGATAAAACAGCATATATTTTTTATTTCAAATTATATTTTCCTCATTTCTTTTCTTTTGCTCATGTATAAGTTAATCAAATTATATTTAAAAGAATTTTTTTCGTAAAGACATTGTTTCATCAAAACATACTTTATTAAAAGACACAAAGTTTCATTTAAAAATAAAATTAAAAAAAAAATTTCAAATTTAACCACAATGAATTATGATTTAACATAAGAAATTTCCTATATATTATAGCAGGGTTTCTTTGTATAATAGAATTTCAAATAAGGAAAGGTAATATACTTGTTTTATGCATAATAATTTTGGAACTATACAAATATACTTACATATTTTATTGTTAGGGTTCCGTTCCCCTTTGTTTCCTTCCTTGTATTCTTTATTTTCCTTCTTGTATTCTTTGTTTTCCGTTTTGCATTCTTTGTTTAATTCTTTATTATTAGAAAAAGAAATGTGTTCACAATAACTGGAGACAGAAAATATGTTTTGTATATTTTTAACAATCGTCAAACTCTATTTTACTAAATTTTATTTTGTTATTTTAAATTTTACAGAGAAATTTTATTCCTATTATACTTACAAACTTCTAATAATTATAAATAACTGTCTTCTTTACACTGAAGTGACAAAAGTCATGGGATAGCAATATGCAAATTTTCAGATGGCAGTAGCATCGCATAGAACAGGTATAAATGCGCAGTGCTTTCGCAGAGCTTTCATTTCTGTTCAAGTTATTCATGTGAAGAGGTTTTGACGTGATGATGACCGCACGATGGGAATTAACAGACTTTGAACGCGGAATGTTAGTTGGAGCTAGACGCATGGGTCATGCCATTTCGGAAATCGTTAGGGAATTCAACATTCCCAGATCCACTGTGTCAAGAGTGTGCCGAGAGTATGAAATTTCAGGCATAACACCCCACCATGGACAGCGCAGTGGTCGACCGCCTGCACTTAACGACCGAGACCGGCGACGTCTGCAAAGAGTCGTAAATTCTAACAGACAAGCAACACTGCGTCAAATAACCGCAGAAATCGATGTGGGACGTACAAGGGACTTGTCTGTTAGAACTGTGCGGAGAAATTTGGCTTCCTTGGGCTATTCCAGCAGAAGACCGACTCGAGTGCCTTTACTGACAGAACGACATCGCTTGCAGCGACTCTCGTGGACACGTGAACATATCGGTTGGTCCCTAGATGAATGGAAAACCGTGGCCTGGTCCGATGAGTCACGATTTCAGTTGGTAAGAGCTAATGGTAGGGTTCGAGTGTGGCGCAGACCCCACGAGGCCATGGACCCAAACTGTCAGTAAGGCACTGTTCAAGGTGGTGGTGGCTCCGTAATGGTGTGGGCTGTTTTTTCATGGCATGGACTTGGTCCTTTGGTGCGACTGGACCGAACATTGACTGGAAATGCTTATGTTCAGCTACTTGGAGATCACTTGCAGCCATTCATGGACTTCATGTACCCAAACAACGATGGGATTTTTATGGATAACAATGCGCCATGTCACCGCGCCACAACTGTTCGCGATTGGTTTGAAGAACATTCTGGACAATTCCAACGAGTGATCTGGCCACCTAGATCGCCCCACATGAATCTCATCGAGCATTTATGGGACATCAGCGAGAGGTCTGTTCGTGCCCAAAATCCTACACCATCAACGCTTTCACAATTATGGACGTCTATCGAGACAGCATGGCTCAATATTCCTGCAGAAGACTTCCAACGACTTGTTGAGTCCATGCCACGTCGAGTTGCTGCACTTCGCCAGGCGAAAGGAGGGCCGACACGATATTAAGAGATATCCCATGACTTTTGTCACTTCAGTGTAGTAAAAGTAATGAATGCAGGAAAGATATGCTTAATTTATATTTAAAAAAAAGGCATTCTTTGATCTATTTTTGTAAATTTCTTAT
Source organism: Caerostris darwini (assembly GCA_021605075.1). Classification (NCBI taxonomy): domain Eukaryota; kingdom Metazoa; phylum Arthropoda; class Arachnida; order Araneae; family Araneidae; genus Caerostris; species Caerostris darwini. Next base: position 1,452,357 of record BPLQ01008836.1, read on the forward strand.
ATAGGAAAACTATATTTGATTGGACGTGTTTTTGGTATTATTAAAGTTGTTTTGCCATTTATCAGAATATATTATACTAGTTATGGTAAAATATTTTATAAAAGTAATTTTTTACTTTAGTTTTTTCCGGCAGTATATAAATGAATTTTTTTTTTCAGTTTCCGATATATGATTTAGTTTCAGTAATTTATTATTACTTAATATTATTGTTTTATTAAAAATATCGCTTGAATTTTCATGAGAAGCAATAAATAAGGAATGAAATTTTTCAATCTTATTATGAACATAGTTTACAATTTAGAAAAATATCTATCACGAATCACTATAATGTTTCTTCATTCTTCAAAGACGGTGGTACCCCACTTGTAGTTGTCTACAAGTGGGAATTTAATAATACCGCAAAAGTCTATACATTCTTCTAATCCTTTTCTTAGTTTTACGTTAGAGATTTTTTGATTGGAGATCATTTAATAATATTTTCTAAAGTATAAATACAAAGCATAAATATTACTTGTAATAATACGTGTAAAAATGACTCAAAAGTATTTTTGATAAGAGTTGATTTGAGTTACTGACACATCGCAAGTCAGTATCTTTTGTTTCGTGTTTTAACTTTTTAATGAAGATTTACAAAGATTTTTATTTGTCGTAAAAATGAAATTCAAAATCCTGGATTATCGCAATGGCTCGTAATATATTCCTTTGTATTTATGGATTGGGAAAGCTTAATTCGAAATCCAACGCACAAATTAAATTGTAAATTCCATTTTCTATGCTAGGGAGGAACACAAAGAATAAGTAGACTGGAAATCCCCTTGTTTTCGAGGATCAACAACGGGGAAGGCGAATCCCACAGTTGTTGCTTCTGGAGGTGCTATTCAAGTGTGTTGCCACCACAAAAGTGGTGATGTAATGTAGAATCCCCTCTACAAACCTCTGATGTCCCATTGAATCTACCGTATTTCTGTTGTGTCAATGGCGAATGATCAAATGCTGAAGCATTCGGAAACAAAAATAGTAAAAATCAATACAAGTAAAAAGTGTCCCTTTTTTTTTCCTTATCGCGAATCACTATAATTTTGGTAATATTAACTTGGTAACCAGCAACATTTAGATGAAGCCCATGAATCCGTGTGGTCTCATGGAAGGTAGGTATGCGGGGGGGGCGGCAGCTTCTGTTGGGATGGAGCACTCGTAGGTAGAACCCGTATATCTGACTTGGCTCCGTGACGCTGAAGTATGAGGGCAGTACCTCTCGGGAGGACTTTTAGGGTGGAATTTTGCATATCACTCTTTGGCGTTATGGGAGTAAACCCAGAGAACTCCCACCAAGTAGTCCGACTAACGAGGTAAGTTTCTGAACATCATAAACGCCATCGAGTCTACTCGTTTTTTGAAGCAGTGTTTACAACAAAGCCGCCGGCGGATTGAACTTCCACCCTAATGCTCACCAGTGACTCACATTGCCACTGATTCACGAGTCGGGCGAAAGTATCCGTAAACAAAGCTAGGATATTTCTTTTTACTTTTGTGTTTCCCATTTTTAATACTAAACTTTACTTTTTCTGTTAGTAAGATACTTGATTAATCAATTTGCCACTTTCATAGGCATGCGTACTTAATTTAAAATTATTCCTTTTTTTGGCGTTAAGAGTAAAAATTCGATACTATTCAGCCAATTATAACTAAACCAAACTATTTGGCGATTCTACTTAATGACATTAAGAATTATGCTTAAATACTAGGAAATATTGATTCCACATCAACAATAAATCTCAAACAGTAGCAAATGGTATTTTACATTTGAACTAGTTTTTTTTATTGAATAAGTGGAACAGTTGAAACTTTTGACAATGTATCTCCAGCAAAACCAGTTTACCAAAATAAAAATTCTTTTTATGGCCACTTTTACATATTGTTGCGATTTGCATTTATCATTTGAAAGAGTGATACAGTATTATTATATTTTACAAGTAGGCCACAAATTTTTATAACATTTTATACATTTTTTTTTCAAAATGTTATGTAATTTAATTGATAATTTAATGTTTTGTAATATCATAATTATGTAATAATTGAAAGAAAAAATATAATATTTAAAAAAAAAATTAAGTATGAAGCCATAGAATATTTCTCCATTGGAAAATAATAGATAAGCAAATCTTACATACTAGAATTCTCGAGATTCTTTATCCAAAAAAAAAGATAAGTATTTCACTTAATTAATTTTAAAAGTTCAGTAATCCTAACTTTTTTTTTACATTAATCTCATCTTTAAAATATGGTTAATTTAGTGCTTAAGAAGATATTTTATATTTTTAGAAAATCCCATTAGAAGGGGCGGCAATATATTTTTGAAAAAAGGAAAGTTGTTGCAAACATTAAAAATTGCTATAATCCTTTTGTGCAGACGGCAATATCATTATTTTATACTTAATAATTTTTTTGTTTTAAATAGACTATAAAAACACATCTACATTTAGTAGACCATGATAAGTGGTCGTAATATTTTAACAATTGATAATGTAACTTGAATAAAAATTAAATGAATTACTGAGAATATCAAGCAGTGCATTAAAAAACAGGGAATAATATCACTTGGACTAGGTACTATTAGACTTTATATTTCTTAGTAAACTAGGCTTTTTATTGTTTAATATACTAGTCTATATATTTTCAGTATAGTAGTCTTTATATTTTTTAGTATTTTAAAACTTTATATTTTTTAATATACTGGGCTAAATATATTTTTAGTATAGTAGATTTTGTATTGTTTTAGTATATTAGGCTAAATATTTTTTAGTATACTGGCCTTTTAATTTTTTAAATCATATGTCAACAATCTTTGTAATACATATACACATACACAAAACATTGATAAGATGCTTTGAAATTTATTTTTTTAAATTTGTTGATTAAAAAAAGTGAAATTAAATACTTATACTTAATCATACTTAAACTATAATGATTAAGTTTGGAAACGGCATAGTTTTATTAATTTATGTTTGCATTTTTTGCCCAACAGTGAATCGGTGGTTAGAGAATCGATTGAAGCAAGATAAGGGATCTTCGGAGGAAGATGTCACGGGTTCGATTCTCCTGAATAATGTCGCTTTGTATGATAAAGTGATATGCATTTTTGCAATATGTGTCTATGTCATCAGGTAGATTATAATCTGATGATATAGACATATAGTGCTACAAATGTTCTTCCAGTTTTCTTTCTGGAAACAGGAATGTGAACCTCTGAAACAGATGTACAAGAATTCCTTTCTTTCCATACAAGGCATTACTAACACACCATAGTGACATCATTCTAATGAATTTGTCATAAGTTAGTTGATTTTAATGAACAGGTGTTGGTGTTTAAATTACCCTCGTACTGAAAAATGGACAATGAAATTTTTTATTGTTTTTCACGGAAATACCTTAAGAAGAACCATTATCTTTCGAAATGTCCAATTTTTTTTCTTAGAATCTGAGAAACATTATCTTGTGAATATTTCGAATTATTTCGAATTCTTTTTATTCAACTTAAAATGAACATGATCTGAAATATACATGCCATCTCAAAGTTAAATCATAAATTATTAACAACCCAATATTTTGTGTCAGTTTTTGATAGCAATTAATGAAGATATTTGTATATTTAATTCGTGTATATTTAATATTTGTATACTTGATATATATAATATTTGTATATTTTGATGTATATATATATATATACACCTAATTCTTGTATATTTAATGTTTGCATACTTAATTCGATAATTTATAATCACTTTTATGAAAGCGTAAATGAAATTTACCAAATTGTAACGAACCTGTTTCCATTCTTGCTCGAAAAAAAAACACCTAAATTTTCGAAATGAAATTTCTCTAATCAACGTTTGGACTCAAATAATGGAAAGAAATAAATGAAATACTTTTCTTTGGTGCTCTTGAAAAGTTTAACACATGAAAAGGATTTATTCCTGTTTTAAAACTTTTTTTCTTGGAGAACAAATAGCGAAGTCAACATGTATTGATTTCATGAGTTGATTCTTTCGTATTTCCTAATCGATTACATTTAGTTCAAGTTCACCCTCCCTTTAATTGGTTGTAGAATGTACGTTCTAGTTGGGTCGTAGACTAATCAATAATTTTCCTTATTGACTAGCTGTTCTTCTTTATTGTCTAGGAGGCTATTTTACCAACACTTGACACCTTTTTTCTTGACAAAAAAAAATTTACCTTTGTATTTTCAGTTCAGCTATTGGTTTAAATCAATGTCGGTTTTCTGGCTTATGCATAATTCATTCGCTGATGTCCTAGAGCATTCAAGGAAATTGTGCATTTATTTATTGATGAAAATTGATTTATATCTTATCGGCTCATGTGTCAAGATTGATTTGGGAATAAATATCACATTTATGTTTATGTATATATTTCTATGGTGCCGTATTTAATTTTTATTGGATTCTGTTGGCGTTGAATTTGTTGTTATGGTTGATTTTTGAAGCTTTTAAATTGGCTACTTTATAGCACCTAATTTTGTGATACACTCGATGCTTTAGTTAATTCATATAAGAAGCATCAAACATTTCACTTTTTTTTTATTATAGTTATACACTTTTTAGCTATTTGACTATTTAAAAGAATACTTACTTCTTCTGAATCACTTCAAAAGAAATCAATGTTCTTACTTTTTTATTGAATATTTCAAAAATGAAAACTAATATTTATCTATTAATTTTAGTTGTTGAGTTAATGCTTCATGTAGGTTTAAACTTATTAGAACCTATTTAATGATACAATTAAACAAATATGTAACAGAACGAAAGCAGCTACGAAATGTAGTCGAAAGACAAGTGAAATTTGAAGATAAAGGAAAGTATTTGAATCTATTTACATTATTTTTTTTTAACATTTCAAAGAAATTTAGGGAATTTGGGTACAGTTCTGGGAGGTCACGGTAGAGCAAGAAGCCCACGTCCACAAGCTGTAAATGTTGTAAAGCCTCTGCCGTTAGAGCAAACCAAATTATAATCATTTCACTAAAAGTTGCATGGTTAATATCTTGCAGAAGAGACAGCTGAGAGCCATAAGAAATAGAACTGCAGCAGTTAGAAGTGGCTGTTACGAGAGAATATGGAATTAAGCTTAATAGCGGCTTGTATAGAAACCCAATTTGTTAAAATTCGAGAATTCAGGAAAAGCAAAATGGGTGTTATTACACACACTTACACATACGTTCGTACACACGCACGCACGCACGCACGCACACGCACACACACACATATGAAATTTTGTCAGAAATGTACCATAATATTGATACTTCCTGTTAATAGATGCTCTTTAAAAATCAACAACTTATTTATTGAAGAAAATTGCATTGGTGGCTGCACTTACTTAACAATAATGGCAAATGAAACGTTAATCTGAACTTAAATATCAAACAAAATTCGGCGGTTGCATTGATTTCAACCAAAAGGTGATTGCATTGATTTCTACCAAAAGGTGGTTGCATTGATTTCAACCAAAAGGTGGTTGCATTGTTTTCAACCAAAAGGTGGTTGCATTGATTTCAACCAAAAGGTGGTTGCATTGATTTCAACCAAAAGGTGATTGCATTGATTTCAACCAAAAGGTGGTTGCATTGATTTCAACCAAAAGGTGGTTGCATTGATTTCAACCAAAAGGTGATTGCATTGATTTCAACCAAAAAGGTGGTTGCATTGATTTCAACCAAAAGGTGGTCGCATTGATTTCAACCAAAAGGTGGTTGCATTGATTTCAACCAAAAGGTGGTTGCATTGATTTCAACCAAAAGGTGGTTGCATTGATTTCAACCAAAAGGTGGTTGTATTGACTTCAACCAAAAGGTGGTTGCATTGACTTCAACCAAAAGGTGGCAGCATTAGTTTTCGCACTTTTAATTCTATAATGCAAGTTTCCAAAAGGTTAATAAAAAAAAAAAAACTTATTTAAAATTAGTTCAATGTTGCAATTTTTAAACTATTAAATAAAATATGAAAAAAATACAAATTTAAAATGATTAAATTAAACTATTTAAGTTATGAACAGTTCGTATTATTTTATCTTCTTTTATTTAAATTTGAATAAACGTGAAGAATAATTTTTAATGAGAACTAGGAACTACATAATTATGTAGATTTATGATGATGACTTTAAAATAAAACTAAAATGTTAGTTATTTCAATGTTAAAATTTTTTTTGCTTATGGTACTTGAAATTGAATTGTACAAAGTCTAATTCTCTAAATTAAAAAAATTATAATTGAATAGTATTTTTCTGTGATATATACTCAGACAAGATTACTAAATCTGATATCGAAATTTAAATTTTATTTTCAGCATATGTTACTGCTAGTAACTATTATATTTTGCATAAAATATTACTTCTCCTTTTTCTAAGATGTCAATGTCCCTTTGAATGCATATTGAAGAATAGTATGATGATATCCACTTTACACAAGCTATCAATTAAGACTGGGCACATGGTGACCAATTATATGTTTCTCTTCAAAGTTCGTGGCCTCTTACACGTTTAATAAAAGCCTTTTCCACTTAACCTACTTTTATTAGTTTGCTTTATTTCTGTGAAAGAGTAGAAGAAATGGAATCCATCCATCATTGAATGTACCACTTTGCTTTCCTGATTTGCAACTTCGAAGCAGAAGCTTGTCTTTTAATCACAGTGAAATATCCGAATCTATGGTATGATTAAAGATCAATCTTCATTATCTAATAGTTTAAAATATTCAATACCTTGGTTCATAACTTGAAGCTTGAAAGCTATCATAGAGGCTCATGTACGGAATTGATCATAAATTCTTATCAAATATGTCACTCCAAAACATACGTGATGCAAGCTTAAATGTATGCATAGTTTTAAATGTATAGTGTGAAGCAAAATCACAAGACTTGCATCTACTCAACTTATTCTTCAATTTCATTCACAATATTGATTTACTGTGATTATTAGAAAAAGGAACATGCTACAGTCATAAATATATTCTTCGATCTACGTTCATCTAGTGAGCAACACATTTTTAAGTTTAATTACTTGAATTCTTTTTAAGTAGACCAGTAATAAAAAAAAACCTTAAAAAATTAATTTCAAGTTTTTCATATTTTCAAGTATATAACAATAAAAAAAATATGTCTTCTTTTCTCAATTTCTTTAATAAATTAATAGCTATCAAATAATTATTTAGGAATCGCCCATAAATTACCTATTATATTTCCTAGACATAGTGTTCATAATAATATTTTAATACATCTTTTATAAAAATAAGTACAAAATCGTTCAGAAATTAACAAAATTTATTCTAAATTATTTATAGCATTCATAGAAAAGAACATTAAAAAATGTCACAAAATTTTAAAAGGATTTCTAATAAACATCCTACATGTTAGAAATTAATATATACTAAGAGATAAAATGATTTAGTCATATATCTTAAATTTTTGTAATCAAAAAATATAATTTGACATCACTGCAGTTGCAGAAACAAAAGCTTTACGTTTCTTTCAACATATTATCTGCGTTGAATCCCAACAAAATGATGTTCAACATATATTTCCCGGAAGATCCAAGTTTTCATTTTTACAGATGTGATTTTTTCTTTGCTGATCCGTTTGCCAGACACGTGTACGATAGAAAAACTTGTTTATTAGTCCATTACTTTTCAGTCAGTACAAGTCCACTGTGGGCACGTAGCGCAAAAATCTAGCAAGTAATGCTCTAAAATCACATTCACACATATTGAATCACAATTCTATGATTCAATATTAAAACGTTTAAAAACTTATTATTGCTAATAGTGGTCTTCATAAAATATTGATTTTCTACCCGTAATGTCGTTATTAGTTTAAAAATTTTGGTCATTTTTATTTATTTATTTATTATAATTTTTTTTTATTTTATTATTTATTTTTTATTTTTCATTTTTATTTATTTTCATTTTTGTTTATTTTTATTCTTTTTTAGTCATATTTTATTTGTGTGCTTTTAATAATACTATATATGATATTTCAGTCACATCTGAAAATTTATCACTTTTTTACATCAAGTAATGACATAACTGTGTTATGGTAATGATTTTTGAAATATTTCTTATTTTTCTTGTAAAAGATTTTTAATATATGCTATTTATATCCGAAAGCATTTTTTTTAATTTAAAGTTCCCTCTTACAATGAAGCTTTAAAATATGCAGACAAATTATACAAAACGAAACAGAAAACAAAATTTCAAATTATTTATTTTCAACTAAATTAAATGGTGATGATCTTGTCCAGTACATATATTTCTTATAAATCTTTATATTTCTTTTCACATTTACATTATTTCCAAGCTGCAGTTAAAAACCTTAAAACTGTTTCAATGTAAAATAATAAAGTTCAAAATTCGTTGTTTATTTTTGCAGATTATCTACTTTTAATAAGTTAGGTGTAAAAAGTCTTTCCGAAAGGAAGAAAATTCTTTCTTTACTTTACCTCGCCAATTTTTTTTTTTTTTATTCAAAAGATATTTTGTTTCTAAATCTGTTGAATAACCCAGTTTCTTTTTAATCTTTTAGACAAAACTTTATCATCTTAACAGAACTTTACCTATTTTTTATTTTTACGTCATTATTGTAACGCTAAATTGTCTATTTGAATATTCGAGTAAAATAAGGTCGTGGAAAAATTGGAACATATGTAGGCAGTGATAATAAAATTTAATTACCTGTCTAAAGAAATAAAAATGTTTTTGCATTTTAAGATTAAAATAAATTTATTCCCTCTTGAATGTTTTGCCATTTAGACATAGGTGACACTTAACATTTTATATCTAATTCATAAAAAAGTCATAATGATAATCAAAAATATCTGTCCAAAATCAAATACCAAATAATTTGTTAAAACGATTAATTTAGACAAATATTTTTTGGGAGACTGCATATCATACTAAAATAATCATTATTGGGTAAACTTCATTTGGTCTTAATTTCTTTACAACTTTTTATCAGCTTTCGTCCTTTCTTTTAGAGTATAACTTGTAAGAAAATATAGCCTTAAGGAAAGAAGATATAAATTAGTTTTGAATATAGCAATGAAACTGATTATCATGAAACATATACATAATGGTTAAAGAATTAATTAATGATTAAAGGCGAAACACTGGAGAAACAGAACAACAAGTACAAACATAAAAACGCAGGATGGAATACAAGTCATCCAGGAAGTCAGCAAGGCTCCATCAAGAATGCATTTATAATATATTCCGAGGTTAGCTTTTTAAAGGATGCATTGAGTGAGGATATTATAATCCACTGCCCACTTGATGACCCACTTATTCTGCCCACTTTATTACTGGATCAAAGTCGATACATTTCCAGCGCGACATATTTGAGGGACATTGAGGTAGGAATATAATTAAGCGTTGAGGGACATAATTGATTTATGACAATTATGCAATGCAGCCGGTATATTTATCATATATATATATATATACGCAGTTTACGTAAAAAATTAAGGTTTTATCAAGAATATAAGTGAATTAATAGAGCTTTTGGAGTTCAGTGTCGTTGGATACATGATTGTAAACAAGTTTAAAAGCGTCTGCAGTTTCTGCAAGTAGAAATTGCGTAGTGAAATTTCAGAAGGATTATGACGGTGAGCTATTAAGTAGCAGCGGGCGAAAGTCAATCCTGTGTAGGGAGATTGTTAAATGCGAGCTCCTTATCAATTCGCAGACTATACCATCTTATATGATAAATACCCTACTTGAAGCTTTAACACATTATGATTTACGATTCATAATAGTATCCTGATTTTTGTGCTAGGAGATACAAATATATATATATATATATATGTCGTTGGCAGAAATGAATGATTTTTAATGCCTTGAAGATATGTATTTCTTGATAAAATTGTTTCAGAATAATATAAATGTTGCTGTTTTACTTATTTCCTGGATGGCTTGTTTATCACCCAGGTTTTTTTTACATTTCCTTTCTGTTTTGCTACGATAGTTTTGTGGATAACCTTTTGATAAAATATATATTTGATGATTTTCAGATTCATTACTACAACTTATACGCACTTCGGATATTGAATTGATTAATCTCCATTTTTTTTTTTCAATTTTTGGTAACACTTTTGATGGAAGTTATTAGAAAGCAAAAGAAAATTTGTGTATAGTGAATGTTATTTTTAAATCTTTAAAAACTGCTCTTTTTCTGTAGTACATTTTATATATATTTTCTAATTTTTGTCGTGTTTCTCAATCTTTCTCTCTCTTTTATATGTATGTGATTAGATACAATTTTCTTAATTCTAAGGAAAAATCTGAAAAATTACAATTACTGCCAAAAAAATTCGCATTTCAATTCAGTAAATTTTCATTAAAATTACGCAGTATACGTCAAAAATAAGGTATTGTCAAGAATATCAGTATACTAATGGAGCTGCTGCCATTCAGTGTCATTGAGCAAGTGGTTGCAAACAAGCCTTAAAAGCGTCTGCAGTTTCTGCAAGTAGAAATTGCGTAGTGAAATTTCTGAAGGATTAAGCTGGTGAGCTATTAAGTAGAAGGCGGCGAACGTCAATCCAGTGTAGGAAGATTATTAAATGCTAACTCTTCTTCTATTCATAGACCATGGAATGCGTTTCTGAGAACAGAATCAACTTCTAAAAGGTATAACCGGAAAATAATTAGAGATACAAATGCGGCAGACGACTGCTATTTGCAACGAACTAAAATAAGGCGCAAAACCGCTGCATCAATCTACATCAAATCTTCTTTTGTTAGCAATCACTGAAAGATTAGTATCCATATCCAATGGACAAGAAGTTTCATGTAGGAGGGAGATAGAGGTTTCATGTAGGAGGTTTGGTTTGATCGCTTTACTGTCATCTTATACACACCGCACTACGTCTAATTAGACCGGGATCTACAGTTTAACGTGGATTCCGAACCATTCACAAACATTCATGCCACGGCCCGGATTCGTACCTGAAACCTGTGGTATCAATGACCATAGCGCTAGCCAATTGGCCATCTGGTTGCCCCATGCAGGAAGAGTAAACTTTGAATGCTAGATGTCCAGCCTCTCACACCGCACCTCCGAATCAAAATCAGAATCCAATTTCGTATATTTATTTAAATTTCATCAGGGATATACTGTAAACTATCTCATTAAGATAACCTGCAATTGATTTCCGCATTGTAAATAAAAAAATTGTTTTGTTATCTAGATCATATTTTTTTAATATTAGGCTAGAATTTAATAGTTATTGTATAGTTAATTAAAATAATTTTTTTTCTGAACTAAAAAAAAAGCGTTTTAATAATATTATTATATTGAATTCGCTACGAATTATTATCTGATTCCTAGTCAAACTAACTAGCGGAATATAGTCTGTTTCTTACAATAACAAATCTTCTGATTTTTGTCAAGCATAACGATATGTTTATTTGTTATTTTTAGATAAAATATGCTCTACTATGGAATGCTATATAAAATATGCAACACAGAATTACAAAGTATGCATATCCAATACTTATGTTCCTTACTATTTATCGATAAAATAACTGGCTGTAGATGTATTCTGCTTCGTGTATTGTTTAGTCTTATACACCAAGATTAACAACTAAAGAATATTGAAAGAGAGTATCAATCATTTTGATAAATATTGTCTTTTATTTATGAGTACAGATGTCAGATAATGAGGAATAGGATTTTATCTGAAATGGCCAAATATAGTTTGATACAGATGCAATAAATATTAGATATGTCTAAGATATATAAATTTGATTCTTCTAAAATCGCAAATAATATAGAGATTTGTAAAATTGCGGTATGTAATTCTTTTAATTCATATATGTTGTGCTGGGCATTGTTTTTATTTTTTGTTAATTGTTAAAAATCTCATGTAGATATTTTGCAAAAATCTGTCTTCCATAATAAAAGTTACGATAAATTGGAGAAACTGATTGATCAGGTTGCTGGTTTTTATGCCTATAAAATTTATGGGCATTGTTTTCGATAGAGTTGTTTTTAGTTTCCCTCGTCAATTTTTTCCGTGTCCATCAATTTTTTTTATTCGACCCCTTTCAGCGTTTCTTATTGGTTTATTTCTTATAATTTCTTTCACGAGCTTTTTTATACATAATATTTAAATTTCTTACATGAGCTAATAATTATATAAATAAATAATTAAATAATGAAAAATTGTTCTAAAAGATCGTCTGGTGAAAGCAAAGACAATGTTATTTCAAAGTGAAACTAGATTTTTATATTTTTTTAAGACTGCTGTTATACGTTTCGTTCTTACATTAAATTCTAAATTTTATGGATAACCTGTATATCGGCCGACTATGCTGGTTATTATTATTCCAAAATTATTCTGTCAATTAATTTTAGAAATGAATATAAGAATTTTTCGTGTTATATAAAATGCCACATTACTTTGCATAAAATCGAATTATAATGGATTAATCTTTAATTAAAAACTTCAATTTAACAAGGTTTTAAATATTCTGCTTTATCATAGGACTGATTGGTTGGAAATAATATATCGATTAAAGATTTTTTATTTATCGTAAGATGATTTTTAGATATAATTAAAACATGAATTTTTATTAGGTGATCAATTATGTTTTTATACCATCATTTCTTCAATGTGATGATATTTTCATAATCTTATTAGACAATTGTGTAATAAAGGTTGCTTGATAGTAGGAGCAGTCTAAATTAAATGAAAATATTGAGGAGGGGGGGAGTTGTATTTTAATAAATTTGTCCTTGAATGAAATAAAATTCAATCAAGATTTAAGAAATATTGAAATAAATTAAGACTTTTTAACAGACAAGTGAAAGGTGATGAGTAGATATAAAGATGGAGGAAAAAGAAGAAATTCCACAAAAATGATTTCCTTATTAAATCTATCGCAACAGAAGATCATCATCCTCAACAACAACAGTCGCATATTAAATGCAAATTTATTTTGCTGCTACGCTTCAAAATCCTGACGAAAAAAATTTTTTTCATCTAATATTTTGAGAATCCTGCCAGTAAAAAGGTTAATATTTTTACTGATAAAAAAAAAAAACATCGTGTTTTTTGATACTCGCAGACTGATTCGATTCCTTTTTTTAATTAGTTTATTTATTATACAACAAAAACTTCTGTGATTTTTTTCTTCGTACGCTTACGTAAATAAAAACGAAACGAAATTTCTGTGGCCGATTCACCACCAAAAACGCTTTGTGAACTTCCCGGATCCAGAACTGTTTTGTGAGGAAGGATCGGAACTCTCTTTTATTCTTCCGGCAGTTGATTGTCGTGTGTTTTTTTTCTTCTTACTGATGGTGGGGAGATCTGCGTAAAGAGTGATTTATAATAAATTTCTATAATTTCGCCGCCAAAGGTCTTGCCCCCTAACATTAATAATGTATGATTCGTTGAATCCATCAAATTTTGATGAAATCCACCGCCCACCTAGATGAGAGTTCTTTCCATCTCCCAAAACCGGTAGTGAGATCGAGCTGAATCTTTTCCGTCTAAGAGTTTCAAGAAAGTTGGCCTGTTTGACAGTAATACCACGAGAGGGCACTACCCGTAGGCCCCGGCGCAGGTTTTCGCGCACTTTTAGGATGCGCCGTGTGCAGTATATCCGACTTCGCTTTTCGTTGGTCCGATCACAAGCGATCTGTCATTCAGCGGTTGCACGTTTTCTCAGTTGACTTCGATTGCAAGTGCATGATTCAACTCAGCGTCTTCCGAGCAAGACAGAGCGATTAGTTCACCGTTTGACCGCAGGGTCTACGGAAAAAAAACTTTTTTTTCTTCCCCATCAATCTTCCTAAAAACTTTCTTAAATAAGTTGAGAAAAACTTTAACCTTTTATAAGTCCAGCGAATTCTTCGCTGGACAGCTCTGTCCAGTTTCCTTTGCTGACCAACTCAGACGAAATTTTGTGGACTTGTGTGCCCAGCAGTTCGCTGAGGGTAAGATGGTTTACTTACTTAGTTAAAATGTTGAGTAGAGTTTTCGGTCCCATTATCGCAGTGATTTTCCAACATTATTTTTCACAATTCCTATACAATCATCATTAAATTTCAAACAATTATCTACGGTCATTTTTACAAAAGTCGGTATTGGTCAGCATGACAAAATATTTATACAGTATATTTTTAACACTCAGGATTCGTATTCTCACATCAGGAAATTGAAATAAGAGCAACTATATAGCAAAATTACGGAAAGAAAAGCAAAATCAAGATTTTAATCAATTTTATATTTTTAAATTTGATTGATTTTCTCTAACAAGATAAGATAGCATTATTTAAATAAAGGCATTTCGAAAAAAGAACAAAAAACATAAATACACAGAGTAAATTAAATATTAATTAAAATATAACGTTTTCCTTTATAATATGGAGAACAATCATTTGCATTGAGCTATGATTAGATGTTAAAATATTAAATTATATTTGAAAAAAAGAGTAGCATTTTGTATTCTTTCGAAATGAATTCTAAACTCTCTAATTTATTAAATTGTTCTAGTACAAATCATTTAAAAAATAGCAAGCAGATCATAAGTGAGATTAAACAAATAAATTTAATTTATTATTAAACATTCAAGGCTCATTAATTTTAATATTGTAGCATGTTTAATATTATCTAAATATAATACTAAATTTAATATTGTTAATAATTAATTAATTATATTTTATATTAACTATTCTAATATTTTGAAATATTAGTAAATTCAAATTTTTTATTCTTTGTGCTTTTTATATTTAATTGAAATGACCAAATGACTGTAGATAAAATTTCCTAGGGTTTTAGTTTAGCACAATTTTTCCTAGGGTTTTAGTGATTTAATTAGAAAAAAAATCTTGTATAAAATGTTAAAATATTGCGAGGTATCTCGCTTACACATGTTATTATATAGTAATTAAAAGTTTAACCAAATTTACTTTAATTATAAATAAAATTAAAACAAATAAATTTATTTTATAATTTAACATTCAGGACTCCTTAATTTTCATATTTTAGAATTTTTACTGATATTATGAATAATTAAGTTATTATTTTTTATATTAAGTATTCTAATATTTTGAAATATTAGTGAATTTAATTTTTTTATTCTTTGTGCTTTTTATATTTAATTGAAATGACCAAACGACTGTAGATACAATTTCCTAAGGTTTTAGTTTAGCACAATTTTTTTTTTTTCTATGATTTAATTAGAAAAAAAATCTTGTATAACATGTTAAAATATTGCGAGGTATCTCGTCTACACATGTTATTATAAAAGAATTAAAAGTTTAACCAAATCTACTTAAACTTTCGCAGAATACTTAATTATGTATTGCTTCTTAATATAGTCATTAGGAAATTATGCATTTATAATTATGCATAATTTATGTATTAATTATTGTATTATATATAATAATATTTTTGGATATTAATATATTCATTAGCCTTTCTCATATTAAATAACTTCATTTTCAAATTTATTTTTCAATCTATATTTTTTTTTACCTTATTCACTTTTCTTTTCTATATAAGTGTATTTATTACCTTAAAGTTAATTGTTCTAGCTAAGTTGTTTTTATGCATGAATAGAATTTTTTACTTTCTTTTCTAGTTACTTTAACAGAAATGCAATTAATAATTAAAAAATTAATTGTGAATATTTATTTGGTATTCAATGTAATACTTCAGCATGGTATTATATATGTTAAATATAAAATATGAATCTAATAGGAATAGTTTTTAAAAATGAAGTGTCTAAAGTTAAAGACAGAACTGGTTTAAGTACAATTTGTGACGAGAATTCTAATATGTTACAAAAAGCCCTTTGTTTGAAAAAAATTAGCAAAATACAATTAAACAGTTCAAATAATTTGTCAATAATAATAATAATATTAATAATAGAAACCGATCGATATTCGAAATTCCTTATTTTCAACCCTATTTGATGTTGACACGTCAAACCTCAAAGTCATTGAGTTAGTTGGAAAATTGCGTATAAATAAGGGCCTTAAAACAACATGTTTTACAAAAAAAATATGATAGCTTTAAATGTGATAGCTTTAGAATCCTTTTGTTAGAAGTTGTGATTATTAATTAATTGACAATAGAAATTTTCCTATTAAAAAATAATTGTAAAAATAATTAGTGGTCAGTCCACGACGCTAAGACGTGCTTCAATCCAAACTTATTATGTTATGGACAAGGCAGAGCTCATAAAAAAGATGTATCGTTGTTCGTGATTATACAGATTTAATTAATTTACTCATAATTAATCAAATGAAACCTTAAATTTAAGAAAATTTAATTATGTTTCATATAATAATGTTCATGTTTTAAATATGGTTTCAAGTTTTTTAATAATATTCAAATATTTTTGCAGTTAATCTATTGATAGAAACATATAAGGTTTGAAATTGCACCATTAATCCTTTTTTATTTTACGAACACTTTGAAAAGAAAATATTTATGGCCTCGATTAAAATTTTAAAAAAAGGGTGAATAAAGGTGAAATTTTAAAAATTTAGGCATGTTTAATTTCTAAAAGTATTCTTTATTTATAAATTATTTTAAATGCAAAATTTATGCCATTTATTTTGTGAAAATTGTATGAAAATATCGCATTAGAATCGCTGTTGTAATATTAATATACTTATTAATACGATTAATTAAATTCATTAGTTAAAAAACTTGATTTTAGTAGATTCAGTATGTTATAAAGAAATAAATATTTAATTATTTTATGAAAGATAACTCGCGAAAGTACATAAATTTAAAATATGCCAAGTGATGGGAATTTTAATTAAGTGAATATAAATTATAGGAATAGAAGATGACATTGAAATTTACTTTACAAAATATTTAAAAGGCATTTAGATCATATTTTATCCTCAAAATAAATAAGTACGTAAATCCTAAAATTTTAGCATTGATTCTATTGTTTATATTTGTAGGCAGTTACGTAGAAAGATATAAATCTTCATTTCATTTTAAGATTTCGTGGTAATGCATTTCTTCCATATTTATCACCACGACCTTGGTGTTTTAACAAATAGAGTTTGTAAATGAGCCATTATGTCGCTTTTAATAAATTGCAGTCAAAAGTGTCTATTAGTGAAAATACATTATTACGTGACTTACATAAGGAAGACTCAAAAATTTAAATCCGCCGAAAGATAAAATCAAAAGACCATCCAGAATTACTGACTACATGGCAAAAGAATTAACATATGTTTCTCCGCAATGATAGAATCTAAATGCTCGTAATCTGCGAAATATGTATCATACCCCCTCACATGCGATGGCAACCGTGCGTCATTTTCGTAATGCATATCCTTGTCAACTCTTATCTTTTGCAGAAATCCTCCAAAGTGCATAAATACTTCCTTAGAAAGCCTTTGTTCGTCTGTGCGCATTTAAATGACTCATTAACGAAATGCTTTGCAAACTCAAAAATTTATTATGGTGATAATGAGGGCCACAAAGTTCAAGATAACTTCAAATTTGACTACGTACAAGTTCAGGAGAATTCTCATCCCAAAACCCAATAGTGCTTACCGCAATCTAGAGCTATATATATCTACATTCTCGTAGATGTTTGCAATAAGTAATTTAGTACACTATAACGTCGAAATGGTTGCAGTAGTGGTTAGTTCAGTGCCGCTTATTTTTTTTTTCTTCTTCGGTTAACGAAGTTAATCCATAAACAGAAAAAAAAGGAGTTGAAGACTAGAATTTTGATGACCTGGAAGAAGTCTTCAGTAGGCAAAAGGGGAGGAGAAAATAGAAGGGAAAAATGTGTTAATTGCGTATCTGCAGGAGTGATTTTCCTTTCAGCATTATCAGTCTTTTTTTTTAATTGAAATCGCTAGGTGTCTTAATTACAATTAGATAAAAAGCGAGAAAAAATTCTAGAGGATGCTTTTTGAAGCACCTGCATTTGAATCTGTTTCGTATTGGAACAGTACGGAATCTCATTTTGTACTCCATTTTCAATCATTTATCGACTCTTCCTTTTATTGGAGCATTTTTATATATTGGCTTTGAATAATCTTGGAAAATGATTATAGGGATTCTGTAGATATCTTATAGTCAAGAATATACATGGTTTATTTTTTATTCGAATTTTGGTTTTAAAACAAATTTTCCAAGTTTTGGTTTGGGTTTATCAGTCTTGTATTTAATTAGATTATCAGTCTTTTTTAATTGATATCGCTAGGTGTCTTAATTACAATTAGATAAAAAGCGAGAAAAAATTCTAGAAGATGCTTTTGAAGCACCTGCATTTGAATCTGTATTGTATTAGAACAGTACGGAATCTCATTTTGCACTCAATTTTCAATCATTTTGACAATTTTGAAATTTTCAATCATTTTATCGACTCTGTCTTTTACTAGTAGATTTTTCTATATTGGCTTTAAATAATCTTGGAAAATGATTATGGTGTTTCTGTAGATATCTTATAGCCAAGAATATACATAGTTTATTTTTTATTCGAATTTTTGTTTTAAAACAAATTTTTCAGGTTTTGTTTTTGGTTTATCAGTCTTTTTAATTATTAGTCTTGTATTTAATTAGATTATCAGTATTTTTTTTAAATTGAAATCGCTAGGTGTCTTAAGTGCAATTAGATAAAAAGCGATTTGCCAGAGTCAAAAAAAAAAATCTAGAAGATGCTTTTTGAAGCACCTGCATTTGTATCCTTATTGTATTGGAAAAGTACGAAATCTCATTTTGCACTCCATATTCAATCACTTATCGACTTTTTATCTTTAATTGGTACATTTTTCTATATTGATTTTGAATAATCTCGGGAAATTTATGGTGTTTCTATAGATATCCTATAGCCAAGAATATGTATGATTTTTTTAATTCGAATTTTGATTTTAAAACAAAACTTTCAAGTTTTGTTTTTGGTTTTGTTTGAGTAGAATCGATGTATCATCATTTATCGACGACATTTTCAATCATTTATCGACGACATTTTCAATCATTTATCGACGACATTTTCAATCATTTATCGACGACATTTTCAATCATTTATCGACTCTTTGCCTTTTTATTTATTTATTTATTTTGTACATTTTTCTATATCGGCTTTAAACAATCACGGAAAATGATTATGGTGTTTCTTTAGATACCTTATAGCCAAGAATATACATAGTTTGTTTTATTCGAATTTTGGTTTTAAAACAAATTTTTCAAGTTTTGTTTAAATAGAATCGATGTGTCGTTTTGCACTTCATTTATCGACTCCTTATCTTTTATTAGTACATTTTTCTATATTGGTTTTAAACAGTCTTGGAAAATGATTACGGTGTTTCTGTAGATATCCTATAGCCAAAAATATATATGATTTATATATTATTCGATTTTTGGTTTTAATGCCAATTTTTCGAGTCTTGTTGTTGGTTTTGTT
The DNA here is from genome assembly GCA_021605075.1 of Caerostris darwini. Lineage (NCBI taxonomy): Eukaryota > Metazoa > Arthropoda > Arachnida > Araneae > Araneidae > Caerostris > Caerostris darwini. The sequence continues at coordinate 1,471,813 of BPLQ01008836.1, forward strand.
TGAGTAGAATCGATGTATGCTGAGAAGGATGGCTTATGTAACCAATCAGAAATATCAATGTGGAAGAACTCCCAGGAGAGGCGGGGGTGGCATACCTCTTGAGTATGGTGAGTGGGAGTCAAAATCACTTAGATCCATGATGAATTGAATGAGGGGTTCGGGAGGTTCTCTGCACCCTGAAGCAGCAGGGAGTTGATGCCGTCGCTAGTTTATTGGGCTGCGGGGACAGTGACAGAATTGTTGCCGTGGCCGACGTCATCTTGTGTGGTATGGCTTCGAGTTGACAGTTACCAGAACGCATTACACGCATCAGGTGAAATTAAATGAATAACATGAATAAAATTTTCACATCATTTATATTTCTTTAATGAAATATTATTGACCAACAATAATAGAATAAAAAGTGATTGATTGGATAGAATAAAAAGTGATATATATATAAATAAAAGACTTTAGCTTCTCTTGCAAATAGTTAATTTCTAATTTGAAGCTTGTTATTTGAAATTTGTTTAATAAATAAATTCTTAATTTAATTTGTTCTTTGAAAATTTTTAATACGATTTCTAGAAACTTTTCAGATTTAATATTTTATAAAATAATATAATACAATGTTTTATGATTATAAATTACATACAATATTGGTCTTACTCAGAATTACAGTGTATTATGATATTTTGATTAATTAAGTTGTAAACTATACCCTGACGATTTAACAACTCTTGTACGTAAGATGGAGAAGCTATTAGAGAGTTTTTGCATACCGTACGTTAGTTACCGTAGGACGTCTGTTAGCTTTTTCTCCCTAGCGCGCATGCTCATAGGAAACTGCGCTTGCGCGCTAGGGAGAAAAAGGTAACGGACGTCCTACGGTAACTAACGTACGGTATGCAAAAACTCTCTATTGTATACTAAAGAGAAATTAATCACATTCAATTGTACGTAGGGAGAAGCTCCATAGTATGCTAAAGAGAAATTAATCACATTTAATTACGAAACTAACCTGCTTGCCATTTTAAATTAAAGTTTTTATATACAAAACACAAGAATCGGCTTCTTCTCATTCAAATCTTAGAGGTATATATAATATATATATACCTGAAATCAAAGTAATGGTTTTTATTAATTGCAATCAGAAATTTAATAGATTTAATGCTTGAATTTTTCCAATCTATGTATATTATTTTTATTCTGTATTATACATTACATTCACGGAATTGATGATAATAGTATTGCAGAAACTTCTATTAGAACCAGTTTTCCTGAGTGTTTCAGCTTAGTAAACTGAAGAAGCTAAAAATGTACATATACATCTTATAAAAGTTGAAAGTTTCCTTAGTGCTAAAAGTTAAAAGTTTGTTAACTAATTTAACAACTTTTATGCTAAAAGTTGAAAGTTTCTTTATTAGCTTTCACGAATATGGTTTTAGACAACTAGTCAGATGCAATCTATATTAGTTTGTCTTAAAATGTTTTAAAGCCTATTAATTTAAATAGACAATAAACTGGTGATTTCGATCTTACATTTGACTGAACTAAAAAATATGATTTTTAGTAGCATTAGCCAATAATTGAAAAACTGATTTTTTTAAAAAATTAATTGAATAATTAATTTTAAAAATAATACAGAAAAGTGATGCTATTTTGCTTACAAAGTTCATGAGTACTTGAATAAGCATTAGTTGTGAAAAAAAAAAAAGAGTTAAATATTACAAGTTTAGGAAAGAACATTCTGAATTTCCTTCACCAATTGTTTTCTGCTGTAAGATTACGTATTAACCCGTCTTAAACTTCTAATGATCACAAATTAGGGACAGCTAATATTTTCAAACTTTAAAAGTTTTAGCATTAGCAATGTTTAATCATACGTTGGTTATGTTAATTTGCATTTACTTCAATCGTTTCTTTTAATCTATTGGATTCTTTATTCTCTTTATTCAAAACTTAAGAGTAGCTCGGGCTTCTGTTTGCTTGTGTTTAATTGAAATAACTTGATATGCTTGTAATAAAATAATTGAAATAATTTAATAAGTTTAATTGAATATATCTGTGTTTAATTGAATATATCTGTGTTTAATTGAAATAAGTTTATCCTTAGGGCTTCTAGTATTATAATTTTTAATTAACTTTGTCTTTAATCTATTTTATATTTTAAACAAATGTAAACTTAAAAGCTTTTAGTTCTAATAATCTGAGAATGAGTGCAACTAAAGTAAAAAGCAATAAACGCCTATATAGTTTTTAAATTTAAATTGCCTTTGACATACATTTATTTCGATTCTCCTTTGAACATTTAGAACTATTATATTCATTAATATTATTATTATGTTGCGACATGTTTTTTGTTTCCATGTAAAGCAAAAACTTCACACAGTCTTTACCATTCACCTCTGTCTGATTAGTATCATTGTTCACCAATAGAGAGCAGCACGGTAGTTTTCTTCACCTTCAGTATGTAAAACCAGTAAATTTTATCGTTAACGTGAATGCTATATTTCATACAAGTTTTTGTTAAAAATAAACAGAAACTGTTTAAGAAACCAATTATTCAAGAGTAAATTAATCAGAAAACCTTTTTTAACGACGACCTCTACGACCTTTTTAATTTAATGCAATGTTCAAACTGGTAAAAGTTGCAATTCTTCTTTATTTTCTCGAAGCAATGAAACGATTATAAGAAATTACTTTAAAAAGGTAAAAAGCAAAATTCTGTACTCTAAATGGAACTTGAAATGTTGCAAGTTTGTAATTGAGGCCATCGTCAAAAATAAAGAAATAAATTGAGCTACATTAATGATTAATCATTTGATCAAGTTTGTTTTGATTTTTTAAAATGTAGAAATCTGTTTTGGAAGTTTTTCTATTTTTATAGATGTCTGTAGAAATATTAGTATTTGAAAACGGCTTAGATATTAGAAGTTAAGAACTACACGCGATTAAAAGTGTCTTTAAAACAGTTGATGTTTCTACATCACAAATGTGATTTAAATTTAATGAAATCGAAACAAAAACAATTACAAGAAAAAAAAAAAAAAAAAAAAAACGTGGAGTTGTACATAAAATTATTGTAATACTTTGGTGTATGTAAATCTGAAATCTAAATTAAAAAATAGGATTTAAAGCAAAAGTGCTTGATTAAATATTTGTAGTAAAATAAAACTCGTTTTCTACTGACGTTTCCTCTTCGCTTTCTTTTATAAATTTGTATTGTATTAATAAATAAAAAAAAAGTGGTAATAAGATATGCTAATGTAAATTTTAATTGATGGGCATTAAACTAATATTGTATCTCTTGTATTTTGAAACTTCTACAAATTTAAAAATAACTTAAAATTGCAGCAGATAAAAAAATGTCTAAAAATGCAGAAGGAATGTCTAAAAATGCCGTACATCAAGGAATGTCGAAAAATAAGCTTAAGTTAGAGATGATATTATTCATATATAGCAGTTTTCTCATTGCATATTTCTAATAGTAGATGCGATGAGGTATATGCATTATAAAAGCCCCCTACCCATCTGTACATGCACGCAAAAACCTCCAGAGGAAACTCCCATCCAGACACTATACTTAATTTTGAGGTATGTTCGGACATAAATCAAATATTTGCTAGATATCTCCAAAAAGCTCATTTGGGAGCACTTGAGACACTGTCAACCAGTGGTCTGTTCAATTAATTGCAGAATTTAATGTGCAATTAGTAATGAAATGTTGGAATGTATTTGTAGTTAATGTTCACGTTTCGTATACGCACTATTTAATGGCTTATAATATTATTTTTAGAATATTGATGAGAAATACTTTATTTTAAATTCTGCTTTTATTACGATTTGCACTTGCAATGATTTATTTTTATCATTATGATTCTTTCATTGCAATTTGTAATGATCAATATGCAGGGAGTGTGTAGCATTGATTTTCTTTCTTGAGGATTTAATAATGTATTGAATTTTTATGGATATTATTTTCTGTGGTATTTTTTTAATAATCATACATGTATGAATAGATAAATTATGTAAATACTTTAATAACTTTTTGCATAGAGCTTAAATCATCGGTTTATTTAAAAACTAATGCAAATGTTGTTTTTTAAATGTCTGATCATTAATCTTATAATTTGGAACCTCACACCCTATATATATATATATATATATATATATATATGTGTGTGTGTGTGTGTGTAATGAAGTACATCCGATTTTCCTCGACTCGTGGCTTTATTAATCGTCGCTCAATCCGATGGCGGCATTACTGTCATTGTTTCAAAAACCAAGAGGTTCAATGGCGTTTGCGATGTTCAGCTTCTTGCCTCATTATTAAGACTACCTTTTGGGAGTTTAGTGGGTTTTCGCCCATACGATACCAAATGTGGGGTAGTTTCCTGAATAGTTCCTCCCAGAAGGCACTGCCCTCCTTCTTCAACGATTCGTAGTCAAGTCAGACATCTTACATATGGGTGCTCCATCACAACAAAAGCTGTCCCTTTTCCCACCATCCATGAGTAGACTATTCATGGGATGTCCTTCCCACGCTGCAAGACCCTGAGGATTAGGCCCAACAACAACTCCATGTTGAAAAATTATCCAAAAATAAAAACTTGAAGCTTGCAGATAAAAATTCTCTATTGATATAAGAGAAAAATAGTTAAAAAGATCATGAAAATATGTTCTTATTCTAAGCTAATAAATCAATGCATAACTGTCAATGTACACAAACACTTGTTATATCTTTTTAAATCTTTTTATGTCACATAAAAGTTAAAAAAAGGGCTACTTGTTTATTTATTGTTTTTTTAATCATTGTGACAGCTCATTGCACACAAATATGTTTTCTAAATTAAAGTTCCAAGTTATTGCAAGAATGCATTCTCTATAAATGGATCACTATTGCAATTTTCTGATAACGTATTACTGTGGAGAAAATTTTATTTAAAGTATTCACTTATATATTTTTTTTATTTGATTCTTCTATCAATAATATGTTCATGAATTTAATGAAATGTAAAACAGGTAAGCAAAAGAAATATTTGCAATCGAAGTCAAGCATATAAAAAGACTGGAGAAAGGCATTTTATTGAAATTGAAAATTTATTTCGTTTGCAATATTTAATATATTTTTTCACTAGATTTTGAATTGAAACGAATAAACATCTTAAATAAATTAAAAAAATTCCATCATAGGTCTAATGTACACAGAATGATTTAAAAAAAAAAATGTTTGATCTTTCATAAAATCTCACTTGAAATACTGAGGTACTAGTGTTAATGAACACATTGGCGTCATTTATTTTTTGAATTCTATAGAAATAAATAAAACAGGAAAAGTTCTTTATTAATGTAAATATTAATTTTGATATTTTCCTAAATGTATGCATTTCTTTTTCAGTTCCAGAGTATAGTAGTTGTTTCCTCTACGAGGGTGATTCAAGTACAGATCGCTTCAATTCTGCTTTGAATTCTTGGCGGTTGAGATTCGATTTACTGGTAAGTAAACATATTATAGATATTTTTTTTTTTAAAAAGGTTTATTTTTAAGATTATATTTTTCAGTAATAGATGAAATTAGGCATACACTTCATGTATAAAATTTTAAATAATTTTCCCTACATATGTAGACTTAAAAGCATATAAATGAAGTCCAGCTACCTAAGTGACCTGTTTTGTTAATATTGTCCACTCGGTGTTGTCGTGCTCTTCTTATGTATATCACGAACCCGAAGAGCGATGTAGGGAGGACATTGGTTTCCGCGAAGCCTTTTTAGAAGTAATTGCCCCGCATTTTAATGTTGTATGGGTGAAAATCCCATAAATTAAACTTGGCAATTTGACTGTCAATGCGAGTCACTTACGAATGTGGCCGAAAGGACCATCAAGTCTCGTAGTTTTTAAAAGCAGTGACTTCAAAAGACACCACCTTCGGATTCGACCCTGATTCCTCCTGCATACTAGCTGTGCATGATACAGTAGTACCGCTAGTCAGCTGCTTTGAGTAATTTTGTTGAGAGAATTGTCTCAACTGAAGCGTCTTCCAACTTCAGATACTTATAATGATCATAATTCGTCATTAAAATATTTAAAATAATAAAAGGAAATATCCAGAAAAAAATTGTTTCATTAAATCCTAGTCATCAACTATTATTAAGTAGAAAAAGATAACAAAAAATCGTAAGGATTTTTCGTTTAATTTTATTATTTATTTATTTTGTATTAAAGTTATTTTCTGTTAAGTTTACCAGAATTGCTTTTAAATTTTCTAGGTAGATTATTTGCAGAAAACAACTAGAATGTTCCTTTTCATTTGCATAATTTATAACGTTAGTTACATATGTAAAATAACGGAAATTCGTTTATTGAATAAAATAGATTTTAACGAAAGGCATTTTGATGCTTAGTTAATGGGCATTTAAAAACATGCCATTAAACTTTCTAATCCCATGCAGCTTTCAAAATTCAATGTTCAATTTAAATGTTTAACTTAAAAATTCAACATAAATTTTCCTTCTTATTTACAGAATTTATAACGTTAACTACATATCTAAAATTACGGAAATTCGTTTATTGAATAAAATAGATTTTAACGAAAAACGTTTTGATGCTTATTAATGGCCCTTTTAAAACCATACTATTAAACTTTATAATTATATATATCTTTCAAAACTCAGTGTTCAATTTAAATGTTTAACTTAAAACTTAACTTAAATGCTCCTTTTTATTTACAGAATTTATGACATCAGTGCATTTATAACATTAGCTACATATGTAAAATTACGTAAATTTATTTATTGAATAAAAATTTTAACGAAAAACATTTTGATGCTTAGTTAATGGCATTTTTAGAAACATGCCATTATACTTTACAATTCCATGTAGCTTTCAAAATTATCACGAAATTATAAATGAGATACCAAAAAATCACCCAGCAATCATTTTCTGAGATATTTAATACACAATTGAATTTAACCGATTCCTTTTGTATTATTTCCTATCTCTTCTTTTCGATAAATCCCTTGATAAAAACTGTTTCATACCCTCCTCTACGAAGTCACTGAAACTGCTGATGCAAGAATGCCATGTATAACGAGATCAGACACCCTTGGTGCGATACATTTTCCTTCCTAGCGACTCTAACGGGAGCCAAAATTTCTGGCTTAACGCACCCCTGAGCCTTGACTCAATTCAATTCCAACCCTAATGAATTACTTCCATCATAATGGCAAACAACTGTCACTTCTAATTTTAAGCTGTCTTCAGGTCAGAATTCATCCACTTGGTTGGCCAAGAAGTGTGGGTTAACGACAATTAAACTCCATCCAGCATTATTACTATTTTTATCATTATTGTTGTTATTTTCTTTTTTTTTTCCTCCTACTGGTGCCTTAAGAAGGGAAGTGTAAGTCATTGTAAGTAATCGGATCTCAAGAAGTTGAAATCCCTCAGAATTCTTGTGGCGGAAGTACGGAAGCGTCTTTTAAGACAGAACATAAAGCTTGAGTCTTTCATCCCCCTCCCCCCTTTAGTCGCGACTTAAACGAATTAGAGGCATCCACAGCGTTGTAAACTCCGGAATTTCTCGACTACAAGGCATTTTCTGCTTATCAAGGCAAAATACTGCTTAACTCGAATACCTTCTATTCCGAGTCAGCGCTTGTAGGAATTCGCACTGACTGTGGAAAAGACTGTAGAATGCTCACTCCTTTCTATTCCTCTTCCTAAAATGCTTTATTTTCTAAGCAACTTCCATTATCCTAAATCATTTTCCTTGGGGTCGTTAAAGAACTATTTCACAAGCAGAGAGCGAAGTTAAATCCCGAATGGCTTGCTATTGCATATGCTGCTGCAATGGAACAACAGAAGGCAGCTCGTGTTTGGTGCGCTGTATAGAATAAATGGAATTAATATGTTTTCGCTATGGAATGCATAGTAACTCTTAAAGCCATAAAATAGTGTTGTTTATAAATCCTGCACATTAGCTCCCCTGTTATTATTATATAAAATAATAAAATGTATTAGATTTCTTGCGTATAATAACCATAGTGAACATGTGTGTATGGAAGACATTCGGATTTTTATTCTCAGAAACGATTTATTTTTGGTATATTTATTTGTACATCAAAGAATACTTTAAAAATAATCTGCCTTTAAAAAAATTTTTTTACATAAAAAAAAAATTAAACTGTTGTATATACTTCATCAGAATATTTTAAAAATAATCTACTCTTTAAAATTTGTTTACATAAAAAATGAAACTTCCGTATATATTTTATAAGAATACTTTAAAATTAATCTGCTTAATTAATGAATTTTTAATTAATTAATTAATTTAAATTAATTTAAAAAATTTACTTAAAAAAACCCTTTGGTATGCACTTTATAAGAATACTTTAAAAATAATCTGCCCTTTAAAAATTTTTTACATAAAAAATGAAACTTTTGTATTGACTAAAAAAGAAATGCTTAAGTACTTGATTTAAAGTATCAAAATTGTATGATTAAAAATATTACAAATTATTTTGTTTTACTTAAATTTTAGTTCTAAAAATAGGTTTGCCGTTTGAGGTATTTGTTTGGTTACTTATTAATATTGATCATTCCCTGGCCATGTAATATGTTTCACGTGTATTCATACTTTTGGCAAAAACTTTATTAGTTTTCTCAGTGTTTGAGCTGCTTTTTACTCAATATGAAGGATGATCGATTACAGAACGTGTATGAATATATTTTCAAATCTCTCGAAACTTCATTCTAGCTTTATAAATTATTATTATATTAATAATACTTTATTATTATAAAGTATATATTCTAGAAATAGGTAGTTGGTTGGTAAAAAACCAAAATTTGATGCACCTGCGGCAAATTTCTTTTGATTATCTCGTATTTTAAAAAGGGTGTAGGTTTAATTAACCAACTTGTTAAAAAAGATAAATTTTTAATCACAAAGCATACTCCTTAATTTATATGTAAATATATTCTAAATTCAAGTTAATATCAATATCGAAAATTAAGAAAGAATATTTGCTGTCGATAAATCTAAAAAAAAAAAAGAGCTAACTTGTAAAATTCAAAACTAATTTATTTTCAATCAGTATTTCGCAAACATACCATAATACATTATAAAATAATTTTATTCAAAAAAAAATTCTTACATTGATTGATTACCTTATGGTGAAGCATGAACTCTGCCTTCAAAAAAAAAAAAAAAAGAAGTATATAAGATAAATTCTCAATTCACTTTCACAGTAGAATTATTTTAATGTTAGTAGATAAAGTTTTCGTAACAATGTTACCAAATTAATGCTTTTCTTACTCCTTGATAAATTAATTAAGGAAATTGCTCAAAAAATACTGCTTTTCGAATTTTCCCAGGATATTAACTTAAAAGCAAAGAATGAATTCGTTAGAATATTGAATAATAAAATCTAATTTATAATAAATTGGCAAAATTTTATTAAGTTTCACTTCTATATTTAATGCACGATGTATTGAACAGCTGCGAGGTAGAAACACATTCAAACATTGCAAAAAATACCTAGATAAAAACCAACAATCTCGTTCCCACGCATTTACAGCCACGCCCAATTAAACTCAGGTGCTTATCTCTTTTATGAATTCTGGTTTTTTTTTTTGTCCCATCTCGGCTAGTTTTTTAGCTGCATTTGAGGACTTACTAGCAAATGTTTTATGTTTTTTAAAACTTTTTTTGGACTTGGTATTCTGCTTGGATAATCTCCCTCAGGATTGATGCTTCGAATGTTGATTGCAATTCTGAAGGGGCACAGGGTATAAAAGCATTATCCAAAATCAATTTCAAAGAGACAGTTAGACACCTTATTTACAATGAAGCTTCATTAAAGCACAGATGTTGACTAATAGATTCCATGAAAAGGTTTTTTTATTATTGGTAATGAATTAAATTTTTTATTTTTAAATGGAAGAATACAGTCGAGGATTAAAACCTCAGTGTCTCGTGAGCAAAATATGAGTGATGGTTATTTGCATATTGCCTTCATTATTGAGGCAAATTTTTGAATCCATCTTCAGAATAAAAATTCAATCCTATTTTTGTAGAGAGTTCTCATTCAGACAAATAATGTGGATAATGTCCCTCAGGATTGATGCTTCGAATGTTAATTGCAATTTTGAAGGGGCACAAGGTATAAAAGCATTATCCAAAATCAATTTCAAAGAGACAGTTAGACACATTATTTACAATGAGTCTTCATTAAAGCACAAAGCCTGACTAATAGATTCCATGAAATGTTTTTTTATTATTGGTAATTAATTAAATTTTTCATTTTTAAATGGAATAATACAGTCGAGGGTTAAAACCTCAGTGTCTCGTGAGCAAAATATGAGTGGTGGTTATTTGCATATTGCCTTCATTATTGAGTCAAATCTTTGAATCCAGTTTCAGAATAAAAATTCAATCATATTTTTGCTGAGAGTTCTCATACAGACAAATAATGCTAATGAAAATAATTTTATTTCTTTTTTACGATAATCCTTAAGAATTCTTAAAATTTAGAAAAAATGATTGTAATAAAGTAATAACACAACAGTCTTACGAGAATAAAATCATAATAAACGCTATGCGATACAAAAGTTTAGTTGATTTATTAAAGAAAATAAATTTAACTGAAAATTCCAAACCAGTTTTGAAATGTTTGCTCCTAAAAATAACTTTTTAGCCAAGAATTTTCACTTAAAAGTATATATTTAACTCTTAAGTTAAATATTTGAAGAATTTTGAAGTACACTTTGAAGAACACTTTTCAATTAAAGTATATATTTTCACTATTTATTTTTGATAAGTGAAAAGTTTGCACGTAAATAGTGATTCAAATTATTTGCGTACCTCTTCTAAGAAAGAATTAAAAGAAGCCCACAAAGACTAATACGAAGAATAACATAGATTTTTAAAATTAGAGCACTTTCCAATAACATAAATGAATCAATAAGACATTGAATGTAATAAATTATTATTTACTAAATATAAACATACATTAATTGAACAAATATTATAATTTAGTTGTCATGATTAAAATATTCTTTTTATACAACTTTATTAATATGTACCTTTCAACTTTTCGCATTTTAAAGAAATAATTCACCGTAATTATATTAATTTCTTGGAACCATGTGTCTGATAAAAGGTCCAATTTAAATTAGACTGATCATTGCTGGATGTTTTTTAAAAATAATAATACGACATATGAGTTTCTGTGTATTTTCTCTTCCTTTCAACTTAATTAATACATAACACATAGTACCATTTAAAGATTATTTTATTTTAAATAATGGCGGCATTTAGAAAAGAGAATTCGTAACGTATAATTGTATCTAAAATTAATCTTTTTAGATAGAAATATAATTTAAAATGTATATTTTGTATATATTTTTACTTTATTGACTGCGGTTTCTCTTAAACTAATTGGTGCGTAGGAAAGTTTAAGAAATAACTAAGTATTAAATTTATAATCTTCTAGTATCGCTTTATTTACATTTTCGCTTTTCAAATAACAATGTAGGGTGTTATATTTTGCAAAAATTGAGACACACTTTGTCAAAACTTTTTTATTTCATTTATATTTATCTTTGAGATTTGTTTTGTCGACGTTAAACCCTGTAATCTCCTTTTATCAGAGCGTCAGGATCAAGCAAGAAAAATCACCTTGACTGCGCGAGCTTTCGGAAGTAAAGATTTCTTTATTTTTCCTTTGATACCTCAAAATAATAGATTTCTTCCCCATGACTTCTTCTATCCATCCGTACACAACAACTTATTTCTTTTAAACAAAAGAAAGTCGTTTCGATGTAAGTTCTTCGTATTGCATCCGAACTCAGGATGTTTTAACATTTTTTTTTCTTTCAATTTTTACTTGCTTTCTAAACCGAATTATAAAATATTTTTTCGAAACATTGAATCGTTGAAGATATATGTTTAAACTGTACAAGGATATGTTTTGATTAAAGAAGAATTTTTGAAATAGCTCGAGTAAATATATTACACTGAAACTTCTACTGAATGTACACAAATGAATACCGAGCAAAAAGAGAAAAATATTATTATCGTAATATAATAAAAATGGAAGTATGTACATGGATCTTTGACGGCAAGGTTTATTTTTGAAGATTTTTAATTTAAAGCAACAAACTTTATTTTTTCTACGACTGCAAATTAAAATGTGTGGTTTTGCTTTAAAGATTAAATTATTTATTCTCTTGTGTTAAAATTATACGAGATAATTACATTTATATTGAGGAAATTTTTTTAGAATCTAGTTTCAGAATTAGAGTATAACCTCTTCACTTGACTCATATTATCTCCATTTAATCATTTCACAGTTTTTCTTTCAATTTTCATTTCGTAAATCAATTATATCTGGCTAAGTCTCCAGTAATGTCTAAAGCGCCCTGATGGCCAATTGGCTAGCGGTCTGCCTAATGCTTCAGATTCAAATTATGGCGATGGCATGGGTATTTGTTAGTGGTTCGGAATCCATGTTAAACTGTAGGTCCCGATCTAATTAGTCCAAAGTGTGCATAAAATGATTATAGAGCGACAAATCAAACTAATACTGTCTAAATAGTTGCAGGGTTAATTATGATTACTACCATTTTAATTATAAAACGGATCCAAAGTAAAAACTAGACAGTTGTTGATTAATTTTCTTTTTTATATTTTTGATAAGAATCACCTTATCAAATTCAAAAATTGATCTTTTTCATTAGACACATCTGTTCAATTAGAGAGTTAGCAATTGGAAAAGTACCAGCCTTAATTACCTAATAATAACTATTTATTAAGTTCTCAAACTAAATAATACATACATATATATATATAGAGAGAAATAGATTAACTGACAAAGTTGTTAAAAAATAAGTGTCTTCAGACCCTTTCAAATTTTATAGATAGTTTAAACAGCTAAAATTTATAAACTCAACACATCATACAAAAAATCGCCTGGAATATTCAAAACCCTTCCACTAAAACCCATAACAAAAAAATCCAATTTTAATACTTACCTTGAAGAAACAAAATAGGCCAGTTAATAGAAGCCGCCGTAAACACATTTCCAGCAACATACCAGGAAATAACAACGCTTTGCAATAAAACTGTCAACGCTAGAGAAATGGCCGTAAGGGGAGGTCCTACACCTCACGGATATCTATAAGCATAGCCTGGCTTCCGACGGCGCAAGTTGTCTTCTCAGCATTCCCCCTCCACCTGAATTATAGGCTGGAAGGGAGGGAAACGCTCCATAAATGGGATTCAGGCTGTGGACCTTGATAGAATCATGCAGTCAAATTTAACGTCCCGTATCAGCCTTTCTGCACTAGACGTCCGAAATTCGGGAACTGCGAATTTTTTTTTTCCACCCTTCTTTTGGATTTTTTTTTTTTTTTTATTTCTAACCTCATCCTCTTCCATTTTCTTTTCGTTTTTTTATCCTCTATTTTTTTTTTTACTCGATTCCTAGCCATCGTCTTCTTAGGGGATTCCATTCAGAAATGCGATAGAGTGGTGGAATACCTCTATTTCAGCGGTTTTTTAAGGAAGAATTCGGACTATTCTGTGATCACTTGGAAGTTCGAAGTCCGTATGAAATGATCTATTGAAAAGAATCTCTGGTCAAAACATATCTGGTGGATCGATTCCTGCATAAAAATCTTCGGCACTCAGTGACATATATAAATATATATTTCGAAGGTAGATCTCGTAAAAGCTCAGTTGCTGTACATAGTATTTTTTCAAGATGGATAGAAAAATATCAGTTTCTATTAACTTAATACAGCTGTTTAAAAGGTTTCTACCATAAATTACAATTCAATATTTTAATTTTGCCAATGTGAATTTTTCCAATCAATATTTTTTTCAATGCTAGTTCAATGTTGACCACTTTATACCCACTGAATAGGACGGACACCATTTCCATGAATAGGGTTTGAATGATCGAGTGTCTGCCGCTCGGTGCCACAGGTTTCGGATTCGAGTTCCGGCGTTGCCATGGATGTTTGTAATGGTTCGGAATTCACTTTTAGCGTAGGTCCAGGTCTCATATGACATCGGAGCCAAGTCAGACTTCTACCTACGGTTGCTCCCTTTTCCTTCAACCATGTGTCCATACGGATTCGTGGGCTGGGTCTAGATGTCTACCAAGTAGGATAAGAAACAACAACATTTCCATGGATGAACTTTGATCCCTTGGTGACAATTTAATTTAAAATGAACACACCTGGGAGTGGCATTTAAAATATTAGAACCCTCCACCCAATTCTCCAAACCCAATCTAAGGACATTCTTGGCAACAGAATTAATGTTTCCATGGGCACATGAACTACTGGCTAGGTTCACTGATTAGTTTTTCAACTCAAGGCACTAACTTACATATTTTTGTACTGATAATTAATTACAAGCAACTTCTATTGTCTTCCGTACTACATTATTATTGCTTTTGCAGAAATTATTATATGATTCCAATAAATGGATATACAATATCGTTATAAATGTACTCCAAAATTATTCGGAACTATTATTTTTAAAAAAATTATATATATATATTATTCTTTCCAGATTTTCATTTGATTTATTTATATCGTTCACTCAGCCCCATGTTACGAAAATTGAGATATTTTAGATGAGTTTAATTATTAAATGTATTCAAAAATTCAAAAATTAAATTTATTCAAAATTTAAAAAAATTATATATATATATATATATATATTCTTTCCAGAATTTCATTTGATTTATTCATATGGCTTACTCAGCCCCATGTAACGTAAATTGAGAAATTTTTGATGAATTTATTTATTAATCTGGTTTAATTAAAATTGATGTTAATAGAAGAGAGAAAGAGTTAATAAATAGAAGACTTTAGAGATCTGTTAATTAATAATCTGTTTATTTTCAACTTTTGAGTTTCCAGGAATTGGTTTGAACTTTTTTTTTTCTTTTCAATACCATGCAGAGAAAGACTTAGAACTATTTGTGCTACAATTATATTTGTTTTTGTTATAAATTGAAACTCTCCTGAGTAAATGTAATCTATATATATATATTCAATTCTCAATAGGACATTAAGGACTGTAAGCCACTTTATTTAATTAGGAATTTTTAGGAGAATGATTATACTAATTTAAAACGTATACATAGTATTTAGAGTAGAAGCTTATTTTTATGCAAAAATTGATTTTGATAAAAACAAAATTGTTGTTTCAAATGGAAATGATAAAATATTTAAAGAATATAAGTCATCTAGGAAATCTAAACATCTAGTATTTTATTTTTGATAGGAAATGGTTTAAAAGGTGTAAAAAATTATGGAAGTATTAATTTGGGAGTATTAATTATTTACTAATTCAATTATTGTATTATTTGTGCAATATTATTTAAATTTTTGTCAATAATTACGGGTGAATCTATTTGAAAATTCAGACAGATTTTACAAGCATGTAATATTTATAACATGTACTACCTTGCTTGCCATGCTAATTTTCTGTATATTTCTATTTACAAGCTATGATCAGAGTAGAAAATATAGTTCTTTTTTCTCTAGCTATCTGAAGGAAGAACTAATCAATTAATAGAAATCAATTATAATTGACAGAATACAGTTATAGCGCAGAAATTGTGCAAAAACTATAGATAAAGAAAAAAAGAAGAAAGATCAATTTCTTTCTGGGGGAAAAATTATAGGAAGTTCATATCAAAGGAAGAAGATGGAAAATTTATTTTGAAAGAAAAAAAAAATTGCTTTGAGTTCGTGATCTGTCTTATGAATGATGTCTTCCTTTATAAAGGAGGGAATAAAATGAATGAAATTTTTAGAAAAAATCAAGCAAAGGAAAAAAATTGTGAAATAGGATCAGAGCCTTTCTCAAAGTCAATAAGAAATTGAATATATATGATATATAATATTGTGGGAAAGTGTAATAAATAAATATTTAATGACCTTTTAAAAATGTAACATAATTTTAACATTTTCTTGAGAAAATGTTTATTCAAACATTAATATTAAATAAGGATTCAATTTATTGTGTAAAATAAAGCAATAAGTTTGTGAAAGTAAACATGCAACTTTTATTAAAATATTTTAAAAAGCAATTTAATCATAAAAAAAAATTCACCTATTTAAAAATTGATTGTATATGTATAAATATATAATAATCTATTCAACCATTGCATAGCTGCTATCTTTTTGCAGAAATAAAATTTGGGATGGATGAAAAAAAAAAAAATATCTGAAATAAAAATATCTGAAAATGAATAAAAATAAAAAAAATTACAATTATGTTACTGTTCCTTTATTATTACGTAATACTTAATTAAATTTTTTTTTCAAGAACTTGGAATTTAATGTTAAATGTAAACTGAAATTTATCTTATTTCAAAGCATTTCTCACCAAGAAATAATGCAGAAAAAAAAGTAGAAGAAATTCATAAAATATTCAAATAAACATCGATTATGCATATTTAGTATGGAATTTAATGGAATCTAAGAGACACTGCTGTAAAAATTTATTCAGTAAGTAAAACTTTGCATTACAATTAAGGGAAACAGTATTAGACAGCAGTATATTGCATGTAACAGAAGTATATTACATATAACAGAGGTATATTTCATATAACAAGGCCAAGATTGGAAAATGATATAGATAAAATTCAATCAATGGTTTTATTCAATATTGTTGATTGCATTTATCTTTATTGTATTCAATAATTTTAACTCTTATTTGATATTTAAGTTTGAATAAAAATTTTATCTCACGAAAACTGTTAAAATTATGTCAAATTTTTAAAAGGTCATTAAATATTCATTTAGTATATTAATTAAAAATTAATTCAGCATATTACATATAACAAGGCCAAGATTGGGAAATAATATACATGAAATTCAACCAATGGTTTTAATTAATCAATACAAATTGTTTAAAATTAATTTCAAGTTTAAAAGAATATACAGATATTATTGAAGGCATTTTAAAATAAATATAACATATAATTAAAGTAAAATTAGGTTTACATATGCTATTTTCTACGTCTCCGGCTAAGAAATCCAGCAAATAAATGTATAAATTGTTTATTTTATCGATAAAACAATAAATCGGTAATAACTGCAATAAATGATTAATTAAATTGTTTATTTTATCAATAAAACAATACATTTGTGATAACTACAATGAATGACTAATTAAATTACCTATCAATAAAACAATTAATCAGTAATAACTACAATACATGATTAAATGTTTATTTTATCAATATAAAATAAATCAGTAATAACTACAACAAACGATTAATTAAATTGTTCATTTTATCAATACAAAATAAATCAGTAATAACTACAATAAACGATTAATTAAATTGTTTATTTTATCAATAAAAAATAAATCAGTAATAACTACAACAAACGATTAATTAAATTGTTTATTTTATCAGTAAAACAATACATTTGTGATAACTACAATGAATGACTAATTAAATTACTTATCAATAAAACAATTAATCAGTAATAACTACAATACATGATTAAATGTTTATTTTATCAATACAAAATAAATCAGTAATAACTACAACAAACGATTAATTAAATTGTTTATTTTATCAATACAAAATAAATCAGTAATAACTACAACAAACGATTAATTAAATTGTTTATTTTATCAATACAAAATAAATCAGTAATAACTACAACAAACGATTAATTAAATTGTTTATTTTATCAATACAAAATAAATCAGTAATAACTACAACAAACGATTAATTAAATTGTTTATTTTATCAATACAAAATAAATCAGTAATAACTACAACAAACGATTAATTAAATTGTTTATTTTATCAATAAAAAATAAATCGGTAATAACTGCAATAAACGATTAATTAAAATTCAACAGGAAAAAAAAAAGATTTAATTGATTTTTTAAAAATCTACTTAAGACCAAAATAACATCAGATTCTCTGAACCCCGTCGACCTAAAACTCTTCCACCAAGTAAAATTCCTAAAATTGTTCAATAAACTGCAAAGAAATACACATTTATTGGCACTCAAACATTTCTTCTTTTCCTCTGTCACGCTACCCTAAAAAATCCGAAACAAATTTTTTTTTTTTTCCCTCTCCCGTTTTCGGAATTGGAACTGTTAGGAAAAGCTAGCGACAAATCTGAATTTTGGTTTGGCCCTTTTCCTGACAAGCGCAAAGAGTCGATTTCATGGTTCGCGGGAGTCGGTTTTCTTTGCGGTCTCGTACTAAGTCAGCCGTTTATTATTCGGACTAGAACCTGTAAGGGACGAGTCTTGTGGTCGAAGTTATCCAGCGGGCAAACAGGGCTGGCTAGCCCCGGAGAGTTTTCCTAATGGGAACGTTAATCGTTTCGATCGATACATTTTCAAAGCAGGGGCTTCCTATTTTGTTGGATGCCGAGATCGCTGCAAGAGCAGCGGCCACACAAAATGGGTTCGCCAGCAGCGAATTTCTAGCTGGGCAGAGGGGGGAATTATTATATCGCTTTAAATGAACAGCTATATAAAAATAAGGTATATAAACGTATGTATTTTGCATTATTTTACATGTTATAATTACATTATAAACACAAACACTAAATATTTAGCATTTAGAATTACGTATTTAACTTTTTTAATTCATTTATAAATATTGCATACATATAATTAAAAAAACATTAACAAGTTTAAGTTTAACATTTCGAATTATACATTTAAATTTTATTTTTTTAAATTGGCAACACTCATTCATAAACATTGCATATGTGTAGTAACCGCTATTGCATAAATGTATAACCGCCGCATCAGTGGCCAAAATTGGTTCTGCAGCAGTGATGTTTCTAGCTAGGAAAGAGGGGAATTATTACGATCTAAAGAAATATAAATAATAATGCAAAATACAAATGTTTATATGTATTATAATTACATTATAAATACAAATGTTAAAAATTTATAATTTCGAATTATGTATTTAAATGTTGTTTTTGAAATTGGCAACACTCATTTATATACATTGCATAAGTATAATAACCACAGAATAAACCGCCATTGCATAAATGCATCGCATCACCATAACCGACGCATCGGTCGCCAAAAATTGGTTCTGCAGCAGTGATGATTTTAGCTGGGCAAAGGGGGGGGGAATTATTACATTGTATTAAATGAACAGCTATATAAAAATAAGATAAAAATAATGCAAACTACATACGTTTATATATATATTACACTTTCATTATAAATACAAATTATGTTAAACATTTAGCATTTCGAATTACGTATTTAAATTTTATTTCTTAAATTGACAGCATTCATTTATAAACATTGCATAAGTGTAATAACCACCGAATAAATCGTCTTGGCATATTGCTAATAGAAATGCAAAGTAAATCAAAAATATTTCCTTCAGTAACTTCTAAGTTGAATCATAAAAAGATTCACTTTTGTAGTAACATATGATTTGTTTTGAATAAATTTTACTCGAGATTATGAACAAACTTCATGACAATATATTTTCAAAGCAAATAAAAATAATCCAAATCAGTTACGGTTACATTTTCTTTTATCCTCTCTTATCAACAAGAATGAAATTAAATAATTCAATATTCCTGAGGGAAGCACTAATACAGGAAATACCACACTCATACTTAAAAGGTTGTTTACAACCAGACATCTTTTTAAATTCATTTCATCTTCAATAAAAACCTGAATAATTTTGAAATATTCAAGATACATCTTTAAAATGTTACCTGAATGTACCAAACAGTCACATCTATTATTTGAGCTAATAAATAGCATAATTTTGACCGTTTCTTGGATACTGTGTTCCCTTAAAATATTCGTTCAATAAAAAACTTTTAGTTTTTGCTAATATTAGTATCTTGAAATAAATGTGCTACAAAAATTAATACTAAAGCTATGAAAGTCTTTTATTAATACTAAAGCTATGAAAGTCTTTTAAAGCTAGAAAATAAATTTATTTTTTCTTGACTTTGATAAAACATATTTCATCCTCACAAAAAAAGGCGTCACTGTGGAAATTTAATTGTAGCTGATAAGTTTCAAGTCAATAAATTGTTCATCTGGGGATATGAATAGTAATAATCATTCTACTTATATTGTCAGCATATTTATTATTAGCCCATTCACTTTTTAATCAAATGACACAAAATATCGATTTCATAAAAAATGTTTTTTTGTAAATTTTGTTTATCCCGAAAAAAATCAAGCTCGTATATGTGCCAGTACTGCTAATACTAGCATTTTGTTTACCGCTATGACGCTATTTTAAATACAAAGCAACTTTATTTTCAGGTAATTTAAATACATCTTATAACAAATTTTAAGTAAATACATGGATTATTCCAAAAATTTTAATATCTTAAGTACTTTAAAATTAAAATAAACATATTTTGGTGGAGCATTTCAGAATTAATATAGTCCGCTAAACTTTTCTTTATATTTTAAAAATGAATAATAATAAATAAAGTTCAATATTACAGATTGAATTTGTTTTCAATGCGGTGCAGTTGGAAGGTTTAAATTTCATCTTATTCAAAAGCAGTAACAAACTACCAGACAATTTTAATTAAAAAATACGTTATTTGAAATTCAGGAATAATTTACCTTTTTTTCACTCAATTCTCTGTGGAGACTAAATATAATGAACAACTCAAGCAATGATATTAAATTCTTGCATCGTTTAAAAATGAATACTCTTTGGCAATTTAAAACATAAAGCCACTTAATTTTCATATTTATTTAAAATAGCTAAATTTTTTACGTAAAAACTATTTGTATTTATAATAAAATAATACGTGTATGTCTTTTGTATTAATATTTTAGAGGGAATATAGTATGTAACGTATTTTTAGATAGCTGTACATTTAATGTAATAAATATTCCAAAATCTAAATAAGATCTGTGCAATTTTAATTTTCATAAGTAATAAAAATGTAAATGAAGAGAAAGACGATATTGTTTTCATATTAAAATATTTTTGAGAAGTAAAGGCTTTTGTAAAAGAGAAAATATAAGCATTACAAAAATGATGAATAAAAGACTTTTATTTCACAAACCTCATATTCTGCATATTTATGTTTCTCCTAAATAATGTCTGGAATGTTCAATGTTCATAATTTTGAAAACAGCTCTTCACACCACATGAATCTATTTTTGTGAAATATTAAAATGCACAAAAAAAAATTCTTGTGGTATTTATTAAGATTCAATATGTTTATGAGATTGATTTAATGAGATTGAATATGTTATTTATTGAGATTGCAAATGCAATGGCGTATAAAAAAAATCACTAAAAACGAAGATATAACTAGAAAACCTTTAGAAATTATATTCCAAAGCATCTTTTGAGATAAATAAAATACACACTATGGGTCACTTTTTTGTATGCAAAATCTATTTACTGTTCTGGTAGAAAACATAATTTTTAATTTATTGATTAAAGTTCAGACTAAATATTAAAGAACTTTAATAAAAAAACTTTAAATTAATATTCATTAAAACTATCACCATCATCATCGGCGCAACAGGCCCATAGTGGGCCAAGGCCGTTTGCCTACTGGCAGATTTCGAGACGGGAGATGTTTTCTTTTTACTGGGTAAGGTTGTCCGCCGTATGCCCAACAGTCATTTTAGACTGGACCCTACAATTTAAAGCGGATTCCGAACTACTACAAGCATCCATGGCGGCAACGGGTCTCGAACACGAAGCTTGCGGCACCGAGCGCCAGAGCGTTAGTCACTCGGCCATCATTAAAAGGATTAAACAGACTTAATTAAAACTATATTTAAAATATATAATAATTAATTTACATTATTTGGACGAACTTTAGTCCTTGGTGACAATTTAATTTGGAATGAACACACCTAGGTATTCTTTGTCGTTCTACGGTCATTTTATACGCACTTTAGGCTAATTAGACCGGGACCTAAAATTTAATTTGGATTCCGAACCACCAACAAATATCCATGCCAGGATCAAAACCTGAAGCCTGTGGTACCAAGGGCTAGAGTACATTATTGGTAGTATGAGTTAATGAATACATTTTTTTAAGAATTGCAGAATGTGTTGTTATCTCACTTGGTTGACAGAGAATTGTTAACTGCATTTTTCATCTAGACCTAGTCCATAAGCCCGCGTGTTCTCATGGAAGAAGGGAAGAGGGGGGCAACTTCTGCAGAATGTAAAAGATACAACGAAATTTAAACAGATGCTAAGAATTCCATTCTACTATAAACATGCTGCAAAGATATGCCCAATAAATGAAAAATAGCATACGTCGTAATCTTTAAGCATAATAGGCACAAATAAAAGTTGTTCAATTATTTAAGGATAATTACATAAGGATTTGTTTGAAGGTACGGCAGCAGTTAATTGTTCATTAGAAACAAATATGCAGCGCTTCAGAAATTCTAGAAGATAATTTTTTTAAGAATGTTGACGTCAGAATATTTTAATTACCTAAACTATTTAGTAATTGATTTGTCTTGAAGATATCAAATTTCAAGCTAAACAAGTTTTAATTACGAAATAATACTGTACATTAAAATGCACCTATTTTGAAAACTAATATTATAATTATCGTTTCAGTCTTAATTACTGCATGTTTATATCTTTGAAGAATTTCTGACTTAGCAGTAATATTGAATAAATTCAACAAACATACTTGAAAATTTAAAAATATCTGCAATAAAAATATTAAAATTTGCATAGAACGAAATATTCTGATTTTTTTTTTTTTTTTTTTTTTTTTTTTTTGTAGTAGCTAATTATCTGAATTCTAATTAAAATTTTTCTTTTTTAAATTTTAACTTACTAAATTAACCAGGTAATATTAATTGTTAATTACTTTTATATATGATACTTGAATTAATTGGGGTTAAGTGCCTTTTCACATGTTATTTGAAATTTAATATAAAATTCACGCTAAATTCTTTTATTATTATTAAAAATAATTTTATCTGTAGTTTGAAGCTAGTTAAAATTAAAGCTATTTTAATCTTCTTAGATTCCTCATTAAAAATGTTTTTGATTGAACTATTAAAATAGTTTGCCAA
The DNA here is from genome assembly GCA_021605075.1 of Caerostris darwini. Classification (NCBI taxonomy): domain Eukaryota; kingdom Metazoa; phylum Arthropoda; class Arachnida; order Araneae; family Araneidae; genus Caerostris; species Caerostris darwini. The sequence goes on from BPLQ01008836.1 coordinate 1,494,883, forward strand.
TTAATTATTCAAAAGTTTTAAATTGATAACAAATATGCATCTTCTTTGGATTAAATTAATTTATTCAATTAATTATAATTATTTAATTAAGTCACTATATGCTTCTCCTTTTAATTTCATGAGACTTAAATTTTTAATTTTTTTTTTTAGGTATTTTTATTTATTTACATATTTTTTATAAATGTATAGCGAATCTCGATTTTATTCAGATACTTTCGAATTTTCTATCCGAAGGTATTTAAGTAGAATATGAATATAATTATAATTATTTAATAAATTCAGTATATACTTCCCGTTTTAATTTCATGAGACTTAAAAAAAAACTAAAAAATTAATTTTTTTATACATTTTTAATAAATGCATAGAGTGGTTTCTCTATACATTTATTAAAAATATATATATAAATAAATCGAATATCGAATATAGAAATAATTATCGAATTTATTCATGCACTTTTGAAAACTCTATCCAAAGAACTCAGAATATGTATATAATTATAATTATTTAATAAATTCAGTATATGCTACCCATTTTAATTTCATGAGATTTAAAAAAACTTTAAAAAATTAAACAATTTATTTATTTATATATTTTTAATAAATATATAGAGAATCTCGAATTTATTCATATATTTTTGAAAACTCTATCTGAAGGTGTTTACTTAAAATATTTATAATTAAAAAGAGAAAAAGGCAGTTAACAATTCTCTGAAATTCTATACCTGATAAGTAATTTTTATAATATATTTGGCCTAACAGAAAAGTCTTGGAGTCATTTATTATGAGAAAATAGTCCCGTGCGAGAATTTCAAGGACTTTCAAAACATGTTTTCGCCAGAATCTTTCTCCGAATCGTTCATTTAGAAATGGATCTAAATCTTTGAAATGCTTTGTAAAGTGTATTGGGCCTTAAGAAAATTAAAATAGTAAACTCAACATTATTCATGTAATGAAATAATCTTCATATAAGTCTGTTTTTTCTGAAGAAATATTAGAGATATTTTAAATAGTAGTTTTCAATTATAAGAAATTCGTATGATATTAAATGGTTAAAAATTGCAAAAACTTTATGAAAAAGCTGCACAGCTAGTAAGCTATAATTTTTTTGAATAAATAGCGTAGGACGAAAAATTTTCAATTATTTGGCATATTCAATTTCTTTATGTCAAAAGCAAGAAAGGTAAGAAAAATACGTTTTCTTTAAGACATTATATAGGAAAAGCACTCTATCATTGATTATAATTTAGAAGATTCTAAGCAAGAGAATTTGCTAAACAAGAATTCGAGAATTATTTCGAATTTACTTTTCATTTATTTTCCATTCCATCAACAGAACTGTACTTATTGTTGAAAAGTCAAAACTAAACATGAAAGTTACCCTTTCTGTGAATTTCTTTTTATACATTGGTTTTGTGTTCGAGTGGAAATAATTTTCAATATTAGCTCGAAAGTTTCTTCGGGAATAACTTTTTAAATTATCTTCTATTTTAGTATTCTAATTAAAATGGCATTTTAGTATACAATGAATATAAATATTTCCTTTTTAAATAAAGATGAATAGTAAGAGCGTTACGTATTACACGAAATTGAATTGCTTTGCTTGTAAGAATTGTTCTTTGAAGGTACATGCAAAAGTTTACGATTTTATATAAATACTAAAAATATTATTGACTCCAGTAATTCCTTGAGATTTTAGATGATTGGTTATAAGTAAGAAGAGATTTAGCTAAACAAAAATTATTTCGAATTTACTTTTCATTTACTTCACATTCCATCAACAGAATTGTATTGTTGAAAAGTCACAACTAAACATGAAAGTTAATTTTCAGTGAGTTTCTTTTTATACATTAGTCTTGTGTTTCAGTGAAAATAATTTTAAATATTATCAAGAAAATTTCTTTGTGAGTAACTTCTTAAATTGTCTGCTATTTTAATATTCTAACCAAAACGGTATTTTAATAAAGAATGAGTACAAATATTCAATTTTTAAATAAAGATGGATAGTAAGAGCGTTGCATATTACACGAAATTGAATTGCTTTGTTTATAAAAATTGTTCCTTGTTTGTGAATTTATGTGTTTGTGAAATTGTTTATGAATTTATTTAAATCGTATTTCAATACTAAAAATATTATTGATTCAAGTCGCCCATTTATATTTAGATTTTAGATCATTGCTTTTAATTGTTAAGATTCTAAGAAAGAGATTTTGTAGCTGCTAAACAAGAATTATTTCGAATTTACTTTTCATTTATTTCACATTCTATCAACAGAATTGTATTGTTGAAAAGTCAAAACTAAACATAAAATTTATCTTTTCAGTGAATTTCTTTCTTTGAATATCTTCACACTTTGGTATTGTGTTCTAGGGAAAATAATTTTAAATATTAGCTTGAAAGTTTCTTCGGGAATAACTTTTTAAATCATCTGCTATTTTAGTATTCTAATTAAAATGTTATTTTAGTAAAGAAATGAATGAGTAGAAATTACCATAAATTCCCTTTTTCCGATTTATTTTGTATGATAATTAAATTTTTTGTAGTTTTTATCATATATATATATATATATATATATATATATACAGTTGCTTTAATTTGAGGTGAACTAAAATTTTACTTTTATTTTGTCGTTTAATTGCTTTTAAATGGTAAAAAGAAGTAGGAGAAAAATTTTTAAATTTCATATTTAATGACTGATTGATAATTTGACATTTCCTTACATGTTGACTTATTTTATGTAAATGAAATCATATGTTCTACTTATTGAGGCAAGTTCGAATAATGATAATTGTTTCCTGTGCAGGTAACTGTACATCATCAATTATGATCTTAAAAGGATAATAAATTAATTATTAAAATAGCTATATAATATATCAAATATGTAATAAAAATGTATCATTGACATTTCTTTACTTGTTGATTGATGTAAATGAAATCATCTTTTATACTTATTGATGTAAGTTCGAATAATGATAATTGTTTCTTATACAAGTAAGTATACATCATCAATTGTGATTTTAAAAAATTAATAAATTAATTATTAAAATAGAGATATAATATATCAATGTAATAAAACCAAACATTTTAGTGTTGTTTATGTTTCTCAACCTTTCATTTTTAATTGAAAATTTAAATCGCCCTGTAGTTTATGTTTTAAAAGAATTCAGACATGGTTTGAGTTAATGCTCTATAAAGATTTTTAATACAGTTTAAGAAACTTTTAAATTAATTTCATTTTCATTTATTGCCCATTCTTTTTGGGAATTTTGAATAATTGGAAAAAGGAATGCAAAGGTTGGGATTCATTGACTTTCCCACTATTGCGGTAAGTGAATATTAATTTGTTAATATTTTTCATTTAGCTAAGAATCCTTATTGGCCGACTGATTGAAATTCTTCTTCAAACCCGAAGTTTGGTAAGTTTTAATATTTTACTTATTTTGATTAAAAATAATGAGTAATTTCAAATATTTTTAAGGGGCTTAAAACTTACTATTTTACGAAGATATTGATATCTACGTATTGACTATCACCTGTTTCCTTGTTGGCGAAATAAAATCACATATATTAAACAAATGTGTTACAGAGAATTCCTATAACCAATAATTCATTTATTACTGTTTGTTTGCAAATGCTTTAGAAGGTATTCAAAAATATTTAAACTTTTACTTTTCTGAAATCATTTATTGATGTCGCTTATTTTGCCATTTGTAATCGTATATTAATACTAGTTTCCATCGCCAGATATTTGGTAATGAGCATCGGCTTGGTATGAACCTTGCATTTTCAAATAACAAGCACCAGGTGAGCAATGATACGTAAATATCAGAATGATATATCGCCTAATTTTAATATGGATCAGTATAGAACTCTAATGACAGAAATCTTCTTAGATCAGGGATGCATAGATCTCAGCTAATTAACAACATGCAATCCCACATTCTTGTAATGGTAAGTCGCCTTACCATTTTAATATGGTATTGCTGTGTTATTGCTATTAAATCACACTGCAAGTAATTTTAAAAATCATCAATAGTTTTTAAAAGTGTACTGTTAACTTAAAAAATTTATATGTTAAAAAGATATATAATCTGATCATTTGGTAACAGTCGTCAAGAATTGTTTGCATGGTTTTGATTTTCAAAAAGTAAAATCCTTTTGAAACTCTTTAACCATTTTGTCTAAACTACACCCTAATTAACCTATCTTGAACTTCAGTCCATGCAAAATGGTGAAAACCTGTGAGATTAATTTAATTAAACCAATTTATTAAACTTCTAAAATGCTAAACAACTATGAATCATTCATGAAACAATTATAAATTACGTACGTCTTTTTTGGATCAACATATATCTAAGAAAAAATGTTCGATCATGAATACAATAAATAAAAAAAACGCCTACCTATTAAAATTAAATTACCTTAAATAAATTTTAAGCTTGACTAACACATTAATCGAACTAAATATTAGAAAAATTGCATTCATTTAATATTTTTATATATATAATTAAAATGATTATTTCCTTTTTCTTATAACAATAAGTGATAAATGCAAATAAAATATAAAGCTGAGGATTTAAATGTTTTTTGGGTATCCCTCCTACAAGTAGCATTGTATCCTCGTAGGCCTTGGACTTAACAAGTATGTGCATCCCTGATTTAAATGCGCTAAACTGATCAGTTTAGAAATCATACTAGTAGTACATGAATAAATGATGATATATTGTGAATAGTGTGGTCAAGTAAATGGTCATTTTTTATCTAAATATAGGAGCAGTTCTTATCTCATTTAAAGGTACTTCTAACGGTAAAAAATATTAATCTAACTTCAGATTTAGATATTGTTGGTAAAATACCGTAAGTATTTTTTAATATGTTTATGCCTTCCTGCCAGATGCTTCTAACATCTCATCCGAATAATAAAGGTATGTAAGAAGTTTAGTTTGGTTTGGTTTGGTTTGTCATTCTACAGTCATTTTGTATTCACTTTGGGCTAATTAGACCTGGCATGTAAAAGGAGATTTTAATTCCATTTTTCTGAAACTGTGGGGCACGTTAACTTATCAAAAAGGGAAGTTGCAGTACATTTCTTAAATATAAACTTCAATCTGTACTGAAAAAAACAGATAAAAATAAAAAATATGTGTGAAACTTTCCTATTAGGATGCATTTAAAAAAACTTATTATCCTCAAAGGTTTATCTAAATAAAATGACAAATATTTCTCTTTAATTAAAAACTTAAACAGTTTTAACAAAAAAGGATGTCTAAGATAGCAGAAAATTTAAAGAAGCAGTATAAGCGGCAAAGAGCAGGTCATTAGTCTAATTTTAATCCTTTATTAAATTTTAGTGTTTTGACTTAGTAATCGGAGATTTATGTCAAAACATTTCGACACACTTCTAGATTTAAATCAAAAGAATTGATTATCTTCATTTTTTTCTGCAAGGAATGTTTTTCCTATTGCCAGATATGAAGTTCAAATATTATTAAAAACTTATTTTTCTAAAATAATTTATGTATCTTGCTATTAAAGTATGTTTCCACACTAAATCATTAAACTATTTTCTCACAAAATCTAAATCAGGTGCATTTAATTTTTATATCAAGATGGATTGTTGTTTAATTTTAATACTAATATTGATTACAAGCGTTAAACTAATTTTTTAAGTTAAATACTCTAAATATATTAATTTTGAATAACTATATATATACATAATGTATGTATGTAATAAATCAAAATACAAACTGATTGAAAAGCCAGAATTACAGCTTTATTAGTAAAGGACAGGGATCGTTAATTGTGAAAGTGGGAGTGAGAATATTTTCTCTAGTCAAGCGAAAACTCCCACCTTAAGAGTTTGATAACCATTTGCTAAGACAACCACACGTTAACAATTTGATAACCACACGTTAAGAGTTGGATAACCACTTGTTAAGAATTTGATAACCAGTTGCTTCGTAGTTCACCATTTGATAATGATAGTTCTATATTCCAGATTTTCCTTTGAATTGTAATGTGAACAATTAAGAGTAATTTAGTAAGATTCAATCGGTTGGAAAATTCGCATTATTTACTAAACTATGTATAATTTTTATTCTGCTTATAAGTTGGGCTCGAAAGAAGGTTGGCTGTAAACCCTACTCTAAGCGCCATGTCTGAGCGCTCTCTTCAAAACTGTGATAGCAAAATATGAGTGAAGTGTTGCGATATCCTTGTGGTGCTCTTGATTCAGCAGAATCATCTACATCTAGTGGCGAAAGATTTACATCAAAATATCCGTCATTCGAAAACAGCAACGTTCTGTAGATATTTGCCTCTACAGTTTTTAGTGGTTCGTTACTTCGGAATATCTTCCGCTTTAGAAAGAATCCATGATATAACATGTTCTGAAAGAAAAAGACTGATACAGCATGGTTTCCCAAACTACACAAGTTTGAATCACTTAATATTTATGTTATTTATAAATCTAATATATTATCGTCTTAAATGAAATTAGACATCGAACCTGTTTTATTATTAACATGCTGTCTTCATATATAACATTTTTTTTTACTCGGGATAATAAAAGTTCATTGATGTACCATTATAATCACGCGACAGAAACTACACTTTAAACATTATCTAACAGATAAGTAATGGCTTTTCCAGTTAACATTTCTGTTAGCTGTTATTTATTAATTTAACGTTAATCATGTAAGTTTGAAAACTTTCCGATGTGAAAAATATTCCTTCAGTGCGGGGTTAAGCGCCAATCGTTCGTGAAATTGAAAGACGTGGTTTTGAGCTCAAAAATAACATTTTCGGGAGCTTATCCTAATTAATTTAATTGCACAGTCACATCAACATGGAAGCTAAAAAATGATCCTGGTTGAATGTTAACAAAAAGAAAAGCGACTGTGATAACAGACGCGAATTTTTTCTTTTCTTTAACCAAATTACCTTTATCAGCCGAAGTTGGAGGCATGCAGGAATACCGCACTCGTGTAACGAGGCTTTAATTCTTGGTTAATTAAGGTGGGGCTCATTAAAATATGCAAAAGCTGACAGAAATAGTTTCTCGCCGCTCGTGGAAAGAAAATTTGACTTTCAATAAACCAAGTACTTTTTTTCAAGAATATAATAATTAAAAAAGGGAATAAATTGGATTATTAATTTTTTTTAATCTTTTCTTGATAAGTAATCCATAAATTTTTTTTGGGGAAAAAGGTAGTCTACCGACACTCTATGATGTGTTTCTTGTAGTGTGAAAAAGTGCACAATATAAGGCACACACACACATTATATATATACACAATGTGGTGTGTGTGTATGCATATATATATGTATGTGTGTGTGTATGCATATATATATGTATGTATGTGTGTGTGTATGCATATACATATGTATGTATGTGTGTGTGTATGCATATATATATGTATGTATGTGTGTGTGTATGCATATATATATGTATGTGTGTGTGTGTGTATGCATACATATATGTATGTATGTATGTGTGTGTGTATGCATACATATATGTGTGTGTGTGTATGCATACATATACACTGCGTGAAAAAAGTAGAAGGACATTAGATTATTTTTGATAAATGAATAATGAGGCATTTTTTAAACAATTAATTTATTCACAACGTTTTTACATGCAGATACCTGTATCTAGACAAAACAAAAAAGTACACAATTAAAAAAAAAGTATACTTAATAAAAAAATTGGTTTTGACGATCTCATGATCAGTGAAAAAAGTAGAAGGACACTTCTAAAAAAGAGGTGTACTATATAAATTAATATGGAATTCTTTTCCCGTTGGCTCGAATTGCTTCGAAGATCCTATTTGGCATCGAACTGTATAAAGATTGAATTTTTGTTCGGCAAAAATTGTCCCGTACAAAGTTTAATGATTTCTGCAGCTCAGCTACAGATTCAAACTGCTTTCCACCCTTGTAAACACGACGTACAATCATTGCCCATATGTTCTCCACAATGTTGAGATCAGGACTTTTAGCAGTCCAATGTAAAAGTCGAGCATTGTTTGCTGCAAACCAATCTTTAACACCATTTGCAGTGTGAATTGATGCTCCATCTTGCTGAAAAATCCAGTCATCTCCTCCTAACTCAGTGCCATACGGGAGAAGATTTGAGTATAGAATCTGGATGTAGTCGGTATAGTTCTGTCTACCATTTAGAAAAACTAAACTTGCCTTGCCTCCATAGCCAACTGCTAACCATACCATTAAACCACCTTTTCCCATTTGTCGAGTAGAATAAGTTTCTTCTTCAATACCAAGACAGTGCCAATAGTACTGATAACCATCTGGACCATCCAAATTGAATTTTTTCTCATCGGAAAATATAATTGAGGTCCATTCTGAGCTCCAGGACATGAGGTCTTTAGCCCACTGCAGTCGGTTCTTCATGTGTCCTTCATTCCACTTCGGATGGTGCATCCGTTTTTTGAAGACGAACTTTTTTGAGCGTTTTATATAGTTATAGACAGTTCTTTTGGTTACATGTATAATTCCTGATTGAATTTGCGCCTTGCCGACACTTTCACCAGTCTTTTTGAGTTCCCGAATGATTTTTCGTTGATCACGTTGGGTGAGTTTTTGTGGTCTTCCTGTCTTCTTCTTTCTTCTGTCACTTTCAGGGTTTCTCATGAAGTTCGAAATATTATTAGGACTGATTCGTAGCTGCCGTGCAATCTCTCTCACACCTTTGCCTTCATTTTTATAGGCAACTATTTGGCCCTTCTGTATTCCTCTGGGCATCCTAAAACCAACAAAAACTATGAATTTCTAGCTAAATATTTTATTCTTGTTAAAAGAGAAAAAAACACTTACCTATAAACTTTCCAACAGCTTCTAAATAGATTTTTTGGAGTGTCCTTCTACTTTTTTCACACACCCAAGGTTAATAAGTATTGCATTCCTAAGTTAAAATAGTGGTAAGTAAAAAAATCTCATTTAACTTTCACTTAACGTAAATTAAAACTCTAACAAAACAACTCTCTATAAAAATCAGGCCAAAAGCAGTAAAATAAAAGCATATTGTACAAAAAAAATTACTGTCCTTCTACTTTTTTCACACAGTGTATGTATGTATGTGTGTGTGTATGTGTATGAATATATGTGTGTGTATGTGTATGAATATATACGTGTGTATGTGTATGAATATATACAGGTGTGTGTGTGGGTGGGTGTATGTATGTATATATATGTGTATAAATTTTAATATAAGTATTTGTTACTTATTTCATTATAATGATAATAAATGTGTTCATACGATTTGTAATAGTTTGGTCGATATTTAGGGTAATTTCCACTTTGATATTTCTTAGAGTGTTTGTTGTTTTTCTGTCTTGATATAAATAAAACTATAAATACATTTACAATGAGTTAGATACTACTTTATATATGACTTATGATAAATAATAAACTATCTAACTATTAATAATTCATATTATTCAATTTCAAAATCGAAGACACAGATCAGCTCTTAGAAATTTGTATGTTTCGCAAACATCTGAATTAAATATCTTTCAAATTCAGATGGAATAATTTAATAGTCGAATATTAAATATTTTTGATTAATCAACTTAAATGTTTATGAGTATTTATATGAGTTTTACTATTTTATACTAATAACTCAATTGGCAATGTACTGCATTTGTGAATTTCTTGTACATTATATTTATGTACATCAGGATACCGTATCAGATAACCGTATATGAGGGATGCATAAACTTATGGAGGTAACATATACTTACGGTAATTTGACATCTCAAAATTTACGGATAAAAAGGATAAAAGTCATAGAGGATGTTAAAAGTCATAGATAAGAATCATGCATTCAGTCTAGCACGCTACTGAAAAGGGATATGATCTTCTAGACTGAAATAAAGTAGAAAAAGTGAATAAAGTATTTTCTATCATTTAAATGTTCACCTTGTTTTATTGGACTTAAAATAAAACTGAATTCAGTTTTCTGTTTAAAACATTCATGAAAATCCAAAAATCTGTAAAAATCATTATTAAGTACATCTTTATGTAAAAGGGACGTATGATGAGGCGAGGAAAATAATAAACAATGAAAATAAATAAAATAATAAAATATATAAATATGTTATTATTGAAAATAATAAAAATTCTAACTCATTTATTAGTAATTTTATTATTTTCAACGAACCATTTATTTATTAGAATTTTTAGAAACATCCATAGAATATTTGTTAAAAATCAACGTGCTTTTTAAATCTCTTTTTAATCAACATCATTATCAAAAGAATCTTCACTTAGCCTTTATGGACATGTACAAACTCTTTCATAGAACGTTCAAGATAAAAAACCATTTATCTTTTTGTCACCTTTTGGACCAAAAGTGAAGCTTTTAGTCTGGTGACAATTTTTCTTGTATGCATCTGAGCAAATTTAAAAATGTGCTCACGGCTATTTTCAGTCGTGCACACCATAACATTCAAAATCACTGCTTCGAGTCAATGTCATAAATAAAATACTAAGATAAAAAAAAATTCTCGTATGAATAAAATCAAGAATAAAACTCTATTTTGCGAAAGACTTTGTGTCTCATTTCTGACATTCACGATAAAGATGATCGGTTAGATTCGGCCTCAGGGATGATACAATTCAATTCCTAGCAATAAGTCTTATCATTTTGCACTATCAACCCATCTTTCCAACAGCAAAACTTTGCGAGTTGGTTCGTTCGTGGTTTTCTTTCGAAGCTAGCTATTTTCTATGCAATTTTTATTTACGACTAAAAATATTCCTATCACCGCAGTTTTAAGTCCATTAATGCTAAAAAAAAATCATAAATATTCCGGCAGAAACTTAAAAACATAACATTTTTCAAATGTCCATGTTTCTTCTCTGCATGGAGACATCTAAAAGAGAGTTGCATTTATCTTTAAAAGGCATTTGTATTTTGTTTATAAAAAAGCACCTTATCTTTTATTTTGTGTAGAGCAGTTTGCGTTTTCTTTTTCCTTTTGCATGTATCGCTGGCAAAACAGCCTCCATAAAAAATTCATTTTGCTTACTTCATATTTTATTATTTAGTAACCAATGCTTCACACTTTAATTTTGCATTGCTCTAAATCTCTTTTAAACCAGTCTTGTATCTTTATACTTTACAATACTTTCTATTTGACAATTTTGCCTTCTTTAAAAATTCACTGTACAGCACTAAAACATGATAGCATTTCAGTGCATATCTGAATACAATTGTGTGTAGCATAGGATAATAAGACTCATAGAGATACTATAAAGAGTTTTGTACATTGTCCATAAAGAATCGAGAATGGAAAACATTTCTGAACTGAAGTTATGTAATATAATGTACTAATGTAAAACGTCGTGAAAAGATTGTGCAATAAATAAAAAATTACTATTAATTCGTTTAAAATTAAAATTAATGAAAACTTAATTTTAGAGATGTTATTTGACATGATCTTTTGTGATGACAATTTTTTATATACAAGAGGAGTATAAAAAATTGTCGGGATATATGAGTCTCTACCTATCATACCATTCACAAAAACTGAATGAAATTTTGGGTTAAAATATTTTGAAGCATGCGTACAAGAATCATATGAAAAACAACAATTAAAGTCTAACAATTACGATTAGAATGACTCTCGAACATTTCAAATGAAAATACCTACTTTTTTTATTGGAATGGAATCTCCATAGTGAAAATCCATAAATAGCATTGGAACGGTACCGGTAGCAAGAAATTAGCCTATACTAGACAGATTAAGAAGAAAAGTGAAGGAAATTAAAAAATACGGAGAAGCAATAAAAAGCAAAACACTTTAATGTGCTGCACAAATTTTCTACATGATCTCTTTTACACAGGATGACACGTTGCATGGAGCAGATGGTGGATAGTACTGAAGCACGTACAATGGTAAGATGAATCTGTTGAACCTGATTTCTGATGGCATCTTTCAAATCAGATGCAGTTTGGGAATTAAATGCATACACTTTAGATTTCAGGTATCCCCACAGCCAGAAATCAATTGGTGTGAGATAGGAGAACCTTGAGCCACGGAAACGGGAAATGGAGGGAGATATTTCTGTCACAGAATTGTTGGGATGACGGTTTGACAGAAGACCTCATAAATGGGGGAGAACCATCTTGCATCTACATGACTTCACATAGAGCATTTCGCTGTAGGGATACCTGAAAGTGTATGCATTTAACCCGCAAAGCGTATCTGGTTTCAAATATGCCATTAAACATTAGATTCAACAGATTCCTCTTGCCATGGTAAGTGCTTCAGCGCTAAACACGATCTGCAGCATCCAAAGTGTCATCGTGTGTAAAGGAGGTCATGTAGAAAATTTGTGAACACATTAAAATGTTTTGCTTTCTATTACTTCTCTGTCTTTATTGATTTTTTTCACTTTTCTTCTTAGTGTGTCTAAGAGGGTCTATTTTTCTGCTACAGGTACCGTTCCAAGGCTATTTATGGTTTTTCCTTATGGAAATCAGATTCCAATAAAAAAAAGTAGGCGTTTCCATTTGAAGTTTTCGAAATTGTGTCACTGCAACTATAACTGTTAGAGATTACCTGTTTTTTTTCATATGATTCTTGAGCACACACTTCAAAATACTTTTAAACAAAATTTCATTCGGTTTCTGTGAGTGGTATGTTAGCTAGGAAACCATATTATCTAGAATTGTTTATAATCACCTTGAATTTCTAAAAAGTCTTTTAACTCGAATTTACTTATCACTAACTCACAAAATTTATTTACAAATGAAAAAAAAAATACTCGATAGAGGGTATTCTATTTTTTTATATTAAGAATTTTGCATTGCATCATGATTAAAAGAAAAGGTGCAAAATTTTGCTTAGAATAAAATTATTCGGTTTCTAATAAATATTTCATTGAAATTTACATAACATAGTTGCTTTACTCTTTTTTTGAAACAACATTATCAAATCAGTGAAAGTGCTACGATATTGCATAAATGTTGATAATATTAAATGCTATGAAATTCAAATTCGTATTTTTTTCAAGACATCAATTCCAAAATATAAAAATATAGGAAATGAGAAATCAATTGCCTTCTGATTTAATGAGAAACAATTTTTATGCCTTATTTAATGAAAAGCAAAACAAAAAAATTTAAGAATACAATTTGATCAATAATAATAAGGACTCATGATGTGTACTAATTATGATATTCATGATATGTAAAATTCATTAATCTTAAAATCTGTATAAGTACAAATATCTATAAATTGATCCTAATACAACTACAATTATTTATTAATAGATATACCTTATTAATCTTGCAATGGATAAACCATTATATATAATCACTGGTAGGATAAAGCTCAACTTACTGATATTATATTTAATATTTTATCAGTTAAGGTTTGAAGAACATTACTTGCATTTACACTTGGAAAAAGGCTGATGATAAGAAAAAAATATTTACAGGTATTACTTACTGAATGAAGTTAAGTTTCTCTGGGTATGATTCAAAATAAATATTTTAGTTAATGAGCTTTGTAGAAAAGCCTAGGAGAGCCAAATGAGTGTTAAAATCTTTTGAGCCCACGTACTTAGGGTAAAAATTCTTTGTTGAATCAGGAAACTGTCACTGGACTTTCAACACGCAAACCCGCAATTAGCGATGAGGCCCGCTGCATTTGGACGAATCATGATTAACAACTGTTAATCTACAGCGAGATATCTTGTAAAAGTTGTGTCACCCAAGAGCACGCAAGATGCATCAGTTTCGAGACTAGACTTTGCTTAGAAACATGACAGCTCAGAAGTTTAGAAGTTAACCTCGAAGAATAATATCCCATAGGTTTTGACAGCAGGTGTACTGAGTTTAGGCGCTGGAAGTGCCAATCAGTTTAAAAGTCTTATTTTTAAAATTTTGCTTTGCCTTCATTTTTCCCACATTGCGAGAATAGGTGCGTGCAAATATGTAGGGGCGAATTTCTGGGGAATGCGTAAGATTGCATTCAGATAATAATATTAATTAGCGAGTTTCTTTCTAATTTTTAATGTACTTGTATAGAAACAGATGGTTTTCAGAATAGTTTACTTTTTAGCATTTTTTTTTTAGAATAACTAAATATTTATATTTGCATACTCTCAATAATGTAGACAACAAAATTTCAAAAGAACTTTTTTATAAGTTACTGCTTTATTTTTTTCATTTTTGATCATAGTGGATCGTAGATTGCAGGAAGATTTTGTTTATTTAGAAGTATCTAATTTTGATTAACAATAGTACAACTTAATGCTATAAATTTAAAACTAAAGAATCTCAAGAATTCATTTTTAACGAATCACACACACATACACTTATATATATATATATATATATTCTAATACTAATAAACAGATTAATTAAAGGTGGTAATTATGAATATTTCACATAGTAGGTATGTCATCAAAGAGTACATCAAAATGTTTCTTTCAAGATATTCTTTCATTATTATTTACAATATTTCACACAATTAGAATAATAAATGTAACATATTTGTATACTATATTTTGCCCACGATTAAATTTGTAAAAGTTATAATTATAAAAGTTAATTACTGAACATTTCAGTGTATTAAATATAATGTCTTAACAACTGAAAGTTTTAATGGATTTATTTTTATTTGCAAATAAAAAATATTGCTTCCTATAAAGTATTCTGTTACATTATGGTAATTGTACAATTTGCATATCATGAATTTAAACAAAAATGAGCAATTTAACTTTTTTATAATAAAACATAAATAAAATCACAAATTAAGAGGTGGAACAAATTAATGTAGTTGAAAATAATGCTTTCAGAAGTAACATATATATATATATCAATGTATAGGCATATAATAAATTTAAAATACATGTAATCTGATTTCGACTCCTATTAAAAATAAAAAGAAAGAACTATTTTTTGTTTTCTAATACTTACCACTTTGACTCATCCACACTTTAAATTTTGGTGATACAATTTTAAACGAAAACATCCAGGGTAAGGATCTGAAGATTCGTCTCTCCTTCTCAAACCCAGAGGGGGATGTTTCTATAGACTACGGGTTTATTATGTCCATTTTCACCATAATTTTAAAGTACAAATACATGCATGTCGAAAAATAAATTATGTGTATAAAACTAATCAACACTCTATAACATTCTCTTGAACATTTAAGTTATTTTTAATTAATAAAGGGTGTTTCAAAATTACAAGAAAAAGATGATAAATACACACAAAAATTTAGCAAATTATATTAAATTTAATATGTTATACATGCTTTTTAAATTAACTGATATTCAGAATTTCATAATGAATTTAATATTTGTACACATATGATACATTCATTACTCTAAGGCAATTATATAAAATATTCTTTGTTTTCTTTTAGAAAAGGAACATTAAGTTCATAAATAAACTGAATCAATTAATTATTAAAGCTTTTTAAACAAAATCATAATTCCTTTTATTCAAAAACAATTCTCAATGTATTTTCATTAAAAATTGTATGTATTCGTATACATATATAATTCTATTCTGCTAGCTCATATATAAGAGTCCTCTTCTATACAAATTATTAAATAAAGTTGTTTATTAGTACAAGGGTATTAAGGTGTAAATAAATATTTGTATTTATTTTCTTATTTATTTACATTGTTTTACTTCCTGGTAATTTAATACTAAGGTGTAATTACTAATTTCAGTGCTAGTATTCTAATTTACTTTATTGCTAGTAATATAATCAAATTTTCTAAATATTCGGGTTTTTTAAATTTCCAGATAAAATTAATGATAAATATTCAGTAACTTTTCACGGAACTATTTAATTCTATTTGTAGACTAAATATCAGACCAGTTATCAAGATATCTTAGTAAACTTACATATACTTACACAGATAATTACTTTTAGCATAATTAATTTAAACAACCATTTATCTTAACCAAAATTAAATTCATGTTTTAAAATCTAATAGTAAAATATCTCGAATAAATAAAGAATTATTAAAATAATATTAGTTTTTGTAGATATATAGATAAGCTTACTTATACCTACACAGGTAATTACACAGTAAACTTACATATAATTACACAGATAATTACTTTTAGCATAATTAATTTAAACAACATTTATCTTAACCAAAATTAAATTCATGTTTTAAAATCTAATAGTAAAATCTCTCGAATAAATAAAGAATTATTAAAATAATACTAGTTTTTGTAGATATATAGATAAATTATAAACAGATAATTACACAGTAAACTTACATATAATTACTCAGATAATTACTTTTAGCAAAATTAATTTAAACATACATCTTAACCAAAATTAAATTCATGTTTTAAAAACTAATTTTTCTATGTACATATCTGCAGTTACATTTTGAAGAAATTTCTATATGTAGTTTTATACATATAGGAAGTGAGTTATGTAGTTTTTATATATAGTTTAATATGTAATTTGTATATGTAGTTTTTACAATTTCTACAGAAAAAAAATGAGTAGTTAGAAAAATAAAATTATCAAAAAGCTAGGATAACTAATTTACTAATCGCAGAGATAATCTTAAATAGTTACACGTTAAACACCATACTTTCAACAGGGCGACATGTACAAGATAGTAAAAAAATGTATACAGTGAATGCATAGGACTAAAACATGCACATCGTTATCAGATTTTTTTCTAAACACGTTTGAGCGGATGTATTTCGACAGAGAAATGAATCCTTCTGACTAAATCGACTCCAGTCTTGTTTGAGGTATTTCTTGTAACAAGCACAAAGAATTTGAAGTCTGTAAGATTTATCTATGAAATCTCTCGAATAAGTGAAGAATTATTAAAATAATATTAGTTTTTGTAAATATGTAGTGCATATACTTCTACAGATAATTACCGTTATCATAATTAATTTAATTTTAACCAAAATTAAATTCATGTTTTCACAATTAATTTTTTTCAAAAAATTAATTTTTCTATGTACAAACTACTTTATTAATTAAATTTTGAAAACACCGTACTTTCGTAATTATGTAATTCAGTAAACAGCTAAAACATGCACATCGTTAAAAAATGAGATGTAGTTAGAAAAATAAAATTATCTTGTTTGAGGTAAAAAGCTAGTCTGTAAGATTTACTACTTTATTAATCGTAAAAGACAATCTTTAAATAGTTACACAAATAAATTTTTTAAACACCGTACAATCTTAAAACAGGGTGACATGTACAAGATAGTAAAAAATGTATACAGTAAATGTATAGGGCTAAAACATGCACATCGTTATCAGATTTTTCTAAACACGTCTGAGCGGATGTATTTTGACAGAGAAATGAATCATTCTGACTAAATTGACTCCAGTCTTGCTGATGTGGTATTTCTTATAACAAGCACAAAGAATTTGGAGTCTGTAGAATTTATCTATAAAATCTCTTGAATAAATAAAGAATTATTAAAGTAATAATAGTTTTTGTAAAGATATAGTGAATATAGTTCTACAGGATAATTACTTTTATCATAATTATTTTATACAACATATATTTTAACCAAAATTAAATTCATGTTTCAAAAATTAATTTTTCTACGTATGTACAAATCTGCTGTTAAATTTTGAAAAAAATTCATAAATATGTAGTTTTTACAATTTCTACAGGAGAAAAAAAATAAGAAGTTAGAAAAATAAAACTATCAAAAAGCTAGCATTACTAATTTACTAATCACAGAGACAATCTTAAATAGTTACACGTTTAACACCGTACTTTCAACAGGGTGACATGTACAAGATAGTAAAAAATGTATACAGTAAATGTATAGGACTAAAACATGCACAACGTTATCAGATTTTTTCTAAACACGTCTGAGCGGATGTATTTTGACAGAGAAATGAATCATTCTGACTAAATTGACTTCAGTCCTGCTGATGTATTTCTTATAACAAGCACAAAGAATTTGGAGCCCGTAAAATTTAGAGGACGCTTACAAAAGCTTCTTATCTCTTTGTTTCTTATCATTTAATTAAAATTATAATTAAATTCCTTGAATTTAATTAAATAGAGTCTCATGCGAGAAAGGTATTTTTCTCTGTCTTGCCTTGTGCATTGTTTTTGTCTTTATGATTCGTTTCTTTGACGTATAAATAAAGTTAAATGAATAAATAATGTTCAGAAAAATTAATGCTTTCTCATTTACAAGCAATACAAGTTCTGCATCAGTAGCGATAATGTTAAAATGCCGGTGATTAGTTATTTTTGTGTTAATGATTTAATAACTTTATTGAAACCTTAATTACATGATACGATAAGGTGGAAGAAATTTTTGTTCATACTTATTTTTGATTTGTGTTAATAAAGTTTTAATGATTTAGTTAATTTTCTTTCTCTTAAACAATTGAAGAAGGATTAGTTAAGATGCCAGCTACGTATACATGTGTAAGAAACTAAAAAAAATAATTAATAAATAAATACTTAATTTATGTATTGAAGCTTCTTATATGCAAAAAATACAAAATATAACATTTCATAAATTAATAATTGTGAATATTTTGAAAGTAAGATACTTAGTCCTTGGGAGATTATGAAGTACAGGCTGTGAGATTATGAAGTACAGTAAAGTTTAACAATATTCTTCTCAAGTTTGTTTCTCTTATATTTAATAGTTTCATGAATAAAATTTTATCTTGTAGTACATATCGAAAAGTCGAATATATATTTTTAGAATTATGCTTTTAATTCTGAATAGATGTGTTAAATACAAATTACCACAAAGATTTTGAGGTTTTAATTAAATTTTTAATCATAAGATGTCACATAAGCTACACATAACACACGTGAGTTGCGATACTCATGTGTGTCCTAATAATGTTACTTTTAAAGGGGCATGCGTATAAGTTTCTGAGGGAAATTTTAAGAGAAATTGTCTCTCATATTATGCGTGAGTGGATAACTAATACGTTTGAATACATTGCAAGTTGCGTTAATAATTTTATTACGTTTCTTTTATTTTGCTTTGCGAAATTTCATATTTTCTTCAAATATTCATTAGATTCTTTCTTTGGACATCAAAGTTTAAAACTATTGAAAGGAATCTTATAATTTAAATTTTTTTTAAATTTATATCCTTATTTGGTTTTAGTATTTTGTCATGATGTACATAAATTTTATATATATAATAATAAATTATTCAATAATTTTTCAGTTATCGGAATAAATTATTCAATCGTTAAGTAATTGTCAAATTTGAATGTGAAACTTTTGGATATCCTGAAATTAATATAAGAGAACTTAATCTGAAAAAAAAATTCAAATATCTTTGAAAGTTGTGTATTAGAGTAGAATTAAATAATTAAAATTAGTTCATTCTTTCAGTTCTATTATTTTTTAAATTTAAATAAGTATATAAAAAATTCTTTGGAAATAGTTTTATATACACACTGAAAGAAAGCTAAATATAAGGTTTGCATTCAACTACTGTAAAGATTTTAACTTGCATACAAATTTCAAATTGTAATATATTTCTGAAGTAATTTTTTAATTCATCGTTAATATTTTTTTTATAATTAGTATAAAACGTTTTTAAATTACGAATTACGCACAGATACCAAATAATTTTTTTTATGTTTCAGATAATACATTACTGACACAAAAAGTACATTATTGTCTTTTCGTATGTTCAAGCTTACGCAAATCAAATGCCTTTTCAAATTTCTTAGTGTAACTTGTGTAACCAATGTGACTAGGAGTATAAAATAAATCTGAACAACTCCAATTCCATTGTTTCAACGGAAATGTCAAAAGCAAAATGTATCCCATGTGAAACTTAGTATCTTTTAAAGCCAGGTAGCTTTATCTTAATTTTTGTGTCGTTTGATCCCGAAATGCCCCGTCAATAGAGCCGGGGACATATCATATGTTCCACTTGAAACGGTTGTGATCCATTGATAGATGAAATGTGTCGTTGAGTAGATTGCAAGAAAGCGTATGAGCATTATTTTAAGTGCTTTCCGAAACGATGCCTTGGGGCATCATTTTCGATCTCTCGCCCAACTTCGAAATTAGTCCCTGTTTGCAGTGCAATTTTGTGGGTGGTTAATCTAACCGGAGATTTCCTAAAGCTGTTGAAGAGAACCCTCTCTCTTTATGTTGGGAGTTTTAAAACTGGAAAGGTTGCATCCAGGGCTGTTTTCTGA
This sequence comes from Caerostris darwini, assembly GCA_021605075.1. NCBI lineage: Eukaryota > Metazoa > Arthropoda > Arachnida > Araneae > Araneidae > Caerostris > Caerostris darwini. The sequence goes on from BPLQ01008836.1 coordinate 1,515,071, forward strand.
GATAGGATGTCACGGTAAATTGGTTGTAATGGGTTTTGGAAAAATAAATGTTGAAACACTGAAATTGTTAAAGCGTCATTTCTGGACTAGGGTAAGCTTTTTATTTTAAGAGCTGGAAAATACTTTTGTGAAGGTTATGATAAATAAAACTTATGTTACAGTATTATTTTTGAAATAAAGAGTTCCTTATATCAAAATGTTACTTTGTTGTGCGTCAGGGTTGTCCAACATGAAGCGCGCAGGCCATATGCAATACAGTGCTGTTTTGAATGCGACCCCACAAGAAATCGCAAATGTTTTTAAAATATTGAAATTATAATGAAATAAAAATAAATGAAGACGTTTTTTATTTTAATACCATTCTAAATTGCACATTTTTTAAGATCTTTCTTATTTCAATGATTAAAATGTCTTGACTTGCTTAAAACTTTTTGAAAATGCCCGAAAAGAAATCAAAGAATTAGAACTATCTTTCTGGATTAGGATAAGCTTTTTATTTCAAGAGCAGTAAATTACATTTGGGAAGGTTATGATAAATAAGTATTATTTTTTGTATTATTTTTTTAAATAAAGTGTTCTTTATATCCAGATGTTACATCGTTGTGCATCAGGATTGTCCAACAAGAAGAGCGCAGGCCACACGCGATATAGTGATGTTGTGAAGTTGAAACATTGAAATTCTAATGAAGTAAAAATAAATAAAAACGTTTTGTTTCATTTTAATACCATTCTAGATTTTTAATTTTTCTAAGATCTTTCAATGATCAAAATTCCTTCACTTGTTTAAAACTTTTTGAAAATACCCGAAAAGATTATTATGCTGCTACGTTTTGTTATTTATCATAGGAGACGTTTTAGATTGTAGACTTTTCGCCAATTTTTGCGTAACAACTAATGGTCAACTAGTATATTTTATGTGCTCGGTTTTTATTCTTGAAATGTGGTCTAGACATCTTTTTGTATTTGAAATGAGGAATAATAAAATACTTACCATTAAAATGCTAAGGGAAGTTAGAAGTTTGGACATCCATGTTCTTTATAAAGTAATTTTTTTTAAAGGACTCTCCTTATGGGAAACAAACGTACAGCACAAGGAATACATTTAAAAAATAAATTACATTTAGAAATAAAAACAAAAAGGAAATTTTAAGGAATAATAATAAATAACAGAATTCATAAAATGACAAATGACGGACATTTAATGAAAGATAAGCATTGTAAAAGAAAGCAAAAATTAGTTTGTTTTGAAAAAAAAACAACAAGAAGAAGGATGAAATTAAACATTTAAGGCTTTATAAACAAGAACTAAGTTTCCACCCCTTATTAGTTTGTAACAAAATAAAAGAGCATATTCCATATTTTGTAAACCATTAGCTTACATAATGGTATTGAGGAAAAATAATTAAAGCAATATTAAATGTGAAAGTCCCAAAGCTTTTTTTATCGTAAAAATAAAGTTATGTTAGATTAAAAAAGGAGTGTTGGAACTGGAGTATTTTATTTTTTTATAAATATTGATTGATCACTCTAATAACTGTATTAATATTAATATTGTGTATTATTATTGATGCTTGCTTTGAACACTTTTTTTTTTCGAAACACTATTCGTAGAGAACTTATTTAACATTAAGTGAACTAAAATTATTTTTTAATTAGCTTAAACTTAGAATTGAAATTTACAAAATGCAGTTATTAGTTAAGATTAAAAAGCATCTAGAACAAATATGTGCTTTTACAGTAATTAAATATTATAAAAACAGATTCATTTACAGGTACTTACACTTTATTAAGATGTTATCTTAATGTAAAATCCATTAAATTAAAAATCAACTATAAGAATAAATTTTATAAAAACAAAACGTAAATATATACATAATTTACATAAATATATAATTTTAATTAATAAATTTAAAAGAAGCTTACCGATAATGTAAATACTACAAAATTTTTTTAAATGTTATATTTCGCATTACTTCTAAATTTCTTTATCATTATGATGTAAGTTGTATTAACTATTCAAACAAATACTTTTTAAACGGCTTTATTTCTAATGTCTGTAAATAATTAAAATAAAATAAAAAATAAAAGGAAACTGGGTTATACAAATAATCTTAAATGGAATTTTATTTTTTTTAGCTACAGCGCCATTTTAATTCATTAACGAAAATAATTGCTATTTATTTAATTGAGCTTTGCAATTTGAGAAAAAAAAACTATAAATATTTTCTTTGAGAGGGTGTTTTTGTTTATTATTAAAATGAACCAGAAATAATAAACTTTACATATAAAAAAATTGTTATGCTAGTTACATAATTGTTAAGCATTCGACTTTAATTAAGATAAGTAAATTCAAAATATTACAGAAGAATTTTTTAGATTGATGTCTTATATGCCATATACTAAGGAGTTAAAATGAATTTCATATACATTTGAAAAGGAATATAATATTTAAAATAAATTTTATCATCAATTTAATATTATCACATATATATATATATATATATATATATATATATATATGTCATATATATTGTATAGAGAATTCAAATAAAATGAATGATTGTTTAAAATGTGACAAAGTGTAATGTTATCATTTGTTCACCACAAATTTAATTCAATATAAAAATAATGTTTTAATTTTACTTGAAATGTTAAAATAAGGAACAAATGTACACATTTAAAATTAATTATATTTAAATATTATTTTTTCATCATTCACATGATTATGCTTTTGTTTGTTTAATTGATAAGACTCTCTGAAAAATTTGGCATGTATATATATATATATATATATATAAACTTCTTTTACAGTTTAGACATTTTATTAAATCTTTTTCTTGAATTATCAATGTAACGTTTCCATTCCGAAATAATCTTTATCTAATAAAATTGGCAACACATTAGGATCACATGGAATATATGCTGATAAAGTAAACAAGCATTTTATTTGATCATTGTTTCAGTTATATATTCGATTACGTATATATATTGATAGTTATTGTTTCCACAAATTCAGTTTCTTCTTATTTTCAATGGTTTGTTTAACCCTCGTGTGAGCAAGATGTCCGTATTGTCCAAGATGTCTGTAGAGCGACAAACCAAACCAAACTAAAACCCTTATTACAAAACGAATTTTTAAAATAAAAATTAATATTTAATATTATTTGCAGCATTATTTCAACTATTTTATGTGCGTGTAATTTCATTTTTAAAAATAATACTGTCTAGATAAATACCCAATTTTAAAATATTAATATGTAAACTTTATAATATGCATTAAATGTTTAATTACAGATACAATATATTATGGAAGAAAATTTCCCTTTTTCAGAAATACTAACATCCATAAATCTAGATGTTGTGTATATCACTATTGGCTATTAGCTATTATCACTATTAGCTACATAAATCAATTTTTAATGCAAATGGTATCAATACAATATACTAATAACCAGTTAATAATTCAACTTTATTGTTTAAAATATCGCTTATAATCGAATTTTCTTACATTTCAAGATTATTATGATGTATAAATCAAAGTACACCGTTACAGAAAGTATTTTATTACAGTTTTTTCTAAAAATAAAACTAGAACCAAAAGCCAAATAATCTTCAAAAATCGAAATACCTACTACTTCCAATGGATTGTAAAAATATGATAATAAATTCTAACAAACTCACATTAACTTAATTCGAATAACAAGGAAATAGTCTATATTCTATAGTCTATAATAGTCTATAGTCTATATAGGAAATAGCCACTATTGAAATAATGATTTCAGAGTTCTTTGAATCATTACAAATTAAATTTATCTCCAAGTCGAATAAAATTTTGACTGAAATTAAGCTAGCAGTTGCTAGAACTAGTGTTGATTTGAATAAACTTTTCTTTAAATGGTTTAAGAATTTTTCTGCATTAACACAGAAGTCTCAAAATCACAGACCCTAGGGCAAAACAGGCTTATTAACAGGGCTTGTAAAGTTTATCAGAAATGGGTTATAAACAGCTCAGCCCAATCAGATTTTTTTAATACAAAATAACAATCGAGTGTTTTTATTCACTGGGGAAAACATTCATTAGAATACATAAAATAATACTTTATGTAACAGAATTTAATTTATCCTTTAACTTTTTCTTTATATAATAGAATTTAATTGTAATATTGATTAATGTTTCTATAGCAGTATATTTCAACCATTAGATGTTTACAAGTATAAAGGAATTTTTAATTTATTGCTATTAAAAATGTAAATCTTAAGGCATTATAAAATAATTTTATTATTTTTTAAAAAAAATTCTGGCTTTTGTATTGTATCTAAATGCGGATATTTTCATACTTGAAATAAAATGTAAAATTTTATTCAGCCAAGACTTTTCTAAAATCTTTTGCAATTTTTAAAATTTTTCTTTTATTATCTAATTTGTTCATCTATGAATGTAAATGTATATCTACATTCTAAAATGGTGCACAATACCTAGACATTATGTTTTGAGGAAAACCTTTAATAAAAATATTATTAACATACTTTTGGCATATTGGTAAGGTGCACTAAAATTTTTGCCGCTTGAATTTGTGCAACAGTCAGGATAGCTCTAAGACTTGAACTAGAGACTTAAAGAATTCTTATGAGTCACCAATTTAAAGTGTCCATTTCTGAATAATATTAATTCAGATAATAAATGTGTAAGTTTCAATAAAGTCGATTCCGATTAGGAATCTAAAAGTACTGCTTTGAAAGTATGTTTTATAAAATATGATTTTATAAAATGCTCATAAAAATGTGATTATATGTTTTGATATATTTAAAACTATAATTTTTATAATCGTAATTTGTAGCATTGTATTATTTATTATTAAAATTTCTATTTAATGTATAACTAATAATAATAAATATGCTATGAAATATATTAATGAATGTAAAATAATAAAATATTTATCCTGACATAAAATTACACACGGCTTGTTTTTATTTGGATCCAAACACTCTGAATTTAAGTTACTAAAGTAAAAAATTCGCTTTTCTTAAAACTTTTCCGACTATAAATTCCAGTCATTCAAATACAATGCTTCTTTTTATAATTAGACGATAAAAATATCTATAAAATCTGTATTAAGTTTTTAAAAAATCAAATATTTTAAAATCTTATATTTTAAACTTAATAAACATGCTATTTAAGTATGCTAAAGTTTTTTTTAACTGTATAATAAACTTTCAACTGTATGTTTTTTCTTTCAAAATCATTAAATTCTTAAATTAGAGATATATTGCTTGCTGTGGTCATTCTAATGTTTTAATGATATTAGATCGAATTTTTTTCATTATTCTAATAACAACAATTAAAGATAATGTCAAATGCGAAGATCATGTAAATTTTTATTAATTTTATGTATAAATAAGTAAAATAACGAAATACGATTTTAAAATTATAATATTAATAAAATCAATTAAATATATTTTATTAAATTAATTTCTTTTGACAACATCATGTATGAATTTTTATTTCAGAACATTTTAGCCAAGAAAAAAAATCTTTTAAAACGAAGTTTTAATCGAAACTTTTCTACAACGCTGCACACATTCGTTAAAGCACCTTTTTAATAATCTTTCTTCCTACTAGAAAACCATCGAAAATCAACTAAAATGGAAATAAAAATTCAATTAATTAATTCAAAAATATCGGTTCTTGGTTGAATTCAGGGCAAAATATTATTTTTGGAGCTTTCAACGAAAGTATTTCATTGAACTAACTTCTACACAATACTCTTTATGCAACCCAAATACTTCCAACAAATTCGGACAGAAATTCTATACGCTAGAAAAGCAGATGGGAAGATTCCCGCGCTGTAAACTCATCAGCTACGTCTGAGGATCTTTTCAGTGGCTACATCCCTAACGTACTAGCACAAAGCTCGGCAGAATCTAAGTCCCTCTTTTGAAGAATGAATGTTTCTGGTAGAAGGAACGGCAAACCTTCGAAAAAGAAGAATGAACATACGGCATGGATCCCACGGTTCACTTAAGGCACTTTTCCGTAAGCAAGACAGATGTGAAGTTGTAAAAAGCGTCCGCCTTTAAGGTTAGAAATTGCACCTTTGGAAGATTTTGCTGTCTTCGGGGCAATATATTTCTTGTTGCCTCTTTGATGGGGGTTGGAAAAATGAGATAAAACTTCAGGAGATGGTAATTGGTTTTGCCATTCTAAATGGTTGATGGACGCCATTTCGTTTTGAATTTAAAATGAACGATACTTGATTAAAAATATAAATGAATTACGATGTAATATAAGATTTCATTTAAATGTTAGTGTTGGCCAATAAAAGGCCATTATTTCAGCATGCGCTTTGTTTGCATATTTTTTTTTTTTCAAATTGAAATGAAAGTAGCTTTTATTTTCAGGAACAACTATATTATATTTCCGTTATAAGAAAAATTTAATCATTTTTTTATCATCAGATGAATGTTTAATATAAATTTTAAGTTTGAATATTGGCATGTCAATTGAATATTGCATGTATGAATAAAATTAAAAATGCAAGGATAGTTATAGTTTTAAATGTTTTTCCATGAACCTGATGAGTTTACTTAACCACTTAGTAATGGGACCAGAAACCACTTCTATTGGTTCAATGTTAGTCCCTGATGCCACCATATTATAAAATAAACGTCTCAAATGTTTTTGAGGAGTTTTCATCTTCGTCATCCTAAATGAGAAAAAATTGGTCTACTAATTTAACATGCTTCTTCTTTCTTGAATATTAGAGCCTTCAGTAGCTTGCTTTTAGAGCTTTGAACTGAGTTCTCCTTGATAAAACCCCATTTCACTATCAAACAGGATGTTGCAGACCCTGTAAGAAAAAATAAAACATGTTATTATTTATATGTTTAATATGACGACTTAAAGTGAAATAGAATAAAATAGTATATCAAGCTTATGTAATTGTAATCAGTAAATTTGTCATAATTCTGAATGTCATCAAGCATTAATGAACTTTTAATTTCCTTTATTTTCTTAAAAACATTTAGTTTTAACAAATATGATTTATTGCTAATGAATAATGCTTCAAATTCAGATTCCAACTCCTCTTGTAATTAACCTCTTAGTTATCTAAGAAAACCAATAACGATATTAATTTATCAAGTATTAAGGACATTAATTAATTAACCAATAATGATACTAATTAACTATTATATAGTATTGAATTCGTGTATATGTACTATGTATTAGTATCGTAAAACAAAACTTGGATCTAACGTTTTGATCCTCTGCCAAACAGTAGATTCACATAAAAAGAATCATCTTCGTTTTCATAATGACTCATGTCCAATACATCCTTTTCTAGTGTCAAAAATGGAGCAAATTTGAGATTTCGATCTGAGAGAGAGAGAATTACAAAAGATTTACCGTAATTATTCCAACGTCTTCGAATGACATCGGAATCCAAACGGAAATCTGTTCTCGTCAGATTGAATGCCTGAGTGATTTAAATGCCAGCTCGATGGATCCAATAAATGATTTGACTGTTTCCGTGCTCTTTGAATCGATATATCCAGTTTCCTCTAAATAAAAGTTGCAACTTTCTTGGGGAACTCGAGACGATCGATTTGGAGAGAATATCAGGTTGATGCTAAAACAGCACAGAGGAAGGCCGATTGCTCGAAACTTACTCATTCGTCTATCGAATTCATTGTTTTAAACAGGGATATATATTTAATAAAATAGTACGCAATTCAAATTTTCGATAGTTCATATTTCTTTCTCTACCGTTCTATGTCTTAACATAGTACTGAAATATTAAATTATTAGCATAGTACTGAAATGTTAAATGATTAGCAAAGTTGTTAAATGCTAAATGTTAAGCATAGTTCTGAAATGTTAGATGTTAAATTCTGAAGCATAGTTCTAAAAAATTTAATGCCAAAATATTTAATCATGGTACTGAAGCGTTAAATATTATTTACTAAAGCATAAAACTTAATTGTTGAATAACTATAGCATAACACTTAAATATTAAATTATTAGCATAGTACTGAAATGTTAAATGTTATTTACTGAAGCATAGAATTGAATTGTTAAATAATTAGCATAGCACTGAAATCTTGAGTTATTAGCATAGTACTGAAATGTTAAATGATTAGCATAGTTCTGAAACGTTAGATGTCAAATACTGAAACATGGTACTGAAAATTTTAATGAAAAACTATTTAAGTATTGTACTGAAATGTTAAATGTCAAATACTGAAGTGTAGTACTGAAATGTTAAATTATTAGCAGAGTATTTAAATATTAAATGATTAGAATGGTATTGAAATATTAAACGCTAAATAATGAAGTATAGTATTGAAATGTTAAACATTTAATGTTGCAGAATAATGCCGAAATGTTAAATGATTAAATTTTATTCTACCTCTATGATTTTGTTCTTACAAACTTTATTTCAGTAATCTCTAAATTCTTAAAACAAGATATTTCTTGATTGCTTTTGGTCTTTTCTGTTTAAGCTTTTCGTATATGGTGAAAAACATTTAATACCTGGTAGAACGTTCGAAATTTAAAGAAAAGTAATAATAACTAATACGAGACTGATTTGAAGTACAAGATGTTTGTTTTTCGTTTCGTCTCATTTCCAGTAAACATCAATAATCTAAAGTTATAAACATATAGTTACTTATTTACAAGGATGCATGAAATCTGATTTTAACTAGTTTTGTTTCAGACAAGAATTAAAATAATAAATTCATTGATATTATGCGAAATCCAAAAAATATTTCTTAAATCATTTCAAAATATATATTTAGGACTTTCATTTTTGTTTCTTTTAACTTCTTTTCTCAAAAATAAATATTTGCTTCATATAATTTTAATGATTTATTACATGTATTTATATAATTTTAAAATAGTAAAGTTTATTTAATAATATTGAATTATTTTTATTTTTACTTTCTTTAAATAAATTGAGCATTGTAAGAAATTCATTCAGTATTAAACATAAAAATAGTATTCAAAATCTACATGCATTCTCCGCATAGAATAAATGACAAATTCAACAAACTTAAGGAGACAAAGCATTTTCATTTTCAAGAAAATAATCAAAGGCGCAAAAATGGCTCTGACAGTAGCTGCATTAATATTCTGAATGTTTAATTCACTTATCTGTGCACTTCAATATTATTAGATTTATCAAATACAGCTCAAATAATCATTACACTATGAATATGAATTGTTTGGATAATGAGTGTTGTGTAACCAACAATAAACTGCATTTAACACGGAGATGTGACTCTAGTATAATGATTCTGATTATATAATTATAGTATGCAAAAATAAACGCTTCTAGTGCATATTTTCTTTAATATAATTTTACTTGTGTATTAAGTATTTTAATTAGAAGAATCGTTGTTGATTAATTTAGTTATGGAAGTAAAAATATCTTATTTCATCGTATAATATTCCATGGATTTTCGACTGAATTACTGAGATGACTGCCATTTGTCTGAGATAATCTAATTTCACGGCTAACTACCTTATTTCTGGTAATATATGCCTCCACTCGACAGCATTCTATTCCATTGATTGCTTTTGTGCTGCAATTTCGGCGTGTTAACTATTCACATTTGCATATTTGCATATGCATTGTACTCAATATTGATTGATATCATTATTCAGCGTAATAGAACACACGTGCACTTGTTGTTTGGAATAAGATATGTTATTCCTAAAAATGCGCTTAATAAATGTCGAGGGTATCACAGTTTGGCTGCTTTTTTATTGTTGAATTCGCTTGGGGTAAAGAGGCTCACTTTGTTGTTTACTGACGACTTATTTTGTAATTTATTAAATTGGTAAATTAGAAAGCTGTCCCAGCTAATATTTAAGCATTAAGAAATCATTATAAATAAAATACCAATTCAATATAATAAACAAGTCGAAAATTTTAACATGACATGGCTCAGAAATAAATTCGCCCTTTCTTAACAATATTAGCATATATCCATAGTAAAAACATAACTTAGAATTGTTTAACAATTACAGGAATTGTATAAATAAAATGAGAGATCGTGTTCTAAATAAATGTTTTTTTTTTTTTTTTTTGGTAGTATATTTAAAATCTATTCCATTGATTTGATATATTTCATTGATTGCTTTAGTGCTGCAGTTTCGGCGTGTTAACTATTCACATATGCATATGCATTGTCCCCTATATTGATTGTTATCATTATTCAGCGTAATAGAACACACGTGACTTGTTATTTGAATTAAGATATTTTATTCCTAAAAATTCGCTTAATAAATGGTGAGAGTATCCCAGTTTGGCTCCTTTTTTATTGTTGAATTCTCATGGGGTAAAGAAGCTTTCTTTCTTGTCTACTAGTGGCTTATTTTATATTTTATTTAATTGGCAAATCAGAAACATATTAATTGAAATCTGTCCCAGGAAATATTTAAGCATTAAGAAATAATTATAAATAAAATGCCAATTCAATATAATAAACAAGTCGAAAATTTTAATATGATATGCTTATATATTACATTCGGCCTTATTTCCAATATTTGCCCATAACCATATTAAAAACATAGCTTAGAATTTTTAATTACTTACAAGAATTGTATATAAGTAAAATGAGAGAAGAATTGCATATAAGTAATATTCTAAAAAAATGTTTTTTTTTCTGTTGGTGATATATTTAAAATCATGGATTTGAATTATGAAAGGAAACACATAAAATGTATTTTAATAAACTCATTTAATTTATTGATTTCAAAATTGCCTAAATTTATTAAAAAAGGAGAAATATTTAACTAGTTTTTTAAAAATAAATTGAATATTAAAGATAAATATTTAAAAATATGATATATGCCCTTTAAGAAGTAATTAATGTACATAACCAGAAACTATTCGATGTAAATTAACTAATATGTGTTAAATAATTTATTATGTTATTTTATCACGTATTATTCCGTATTAATGTTTTTTCTTCCTTTGCTTGAAAATGAGACGAAAACAAATTCAATAAAACTACAAATTGTAAAAAATCTTTTATATTTAAAATTATATTATGTATTATATATTATATATTATGGAATTTGCGTAATTTAATAATCCTAATATGTTGCTATTTTCGAATGATGGGGTTTTTGAACTAAGTCCTTCGGTTGTAGAATGCCGGATCTATAGTAGGTTCAGAGTTCGCCTATGTGCACCGTAAGAAGGCTTCTGCACTACAGCACATTTTGTCATCATTATTTTGAAAGAACATCCCCAAGAGTAGCACATAGGGGTCTGTAACCTCCTCCTTAAGCACACATGGTCCCGACGGAAACATATTTCCGGCTTACGAATTTATCCTGGACTCACACAACATAGACAGGGAAGCATTCAATTCAGTTTCACTTCTTGGCTTTCTAAAAGGGCTTGCCTTGCTTTCTTAATCATAATATGTGCTTTATTATTTCTATTAAAATCATTCTATTTAATGAAGAGATTAAAAAATTGCATTCAATTCTTTTCTTTTCTTACTGCGGATTTGAAATACGCAGGTTTTCATGAAAACTCGGAAAAAAAAATTGGGATTATGCATCAAAAAAAGTACATTTTCTCAAAATGTATGCAGTATATGCAAAAAAATTATTCTACATCAGAATATGCCATACAAATTGGCGGAAATGCTGTCACTTAACTTCGTAGATCACGTGGTCGAAATCAGGCTTTAAAACTGTCTGCAGGTTCTGCAAATAGAAACTGTGTAAAGAAGCTTTCAAGTTACCCATATTTCAAATATGAGTATTCGACAGCATTTTTTTGAGAAATTACGACGGCGAAGCATTGGGGAAATGGAAGCGAGCCACACCGAATCCTGTGAAGCAAGATAATTGAATGCGAGACATTCTGCAATTCAAAGACTATAGAAAGCATTTCGAATGGTAAAATCGAGAAAGGCCTAGAGATATAGGCGCCGAAGACGATCGTTATTTGTAGCTAATTGCAAGAAGGCACATATCCACTAAACCAAACCACCCCCATATTCTCTTCAAATAGTCATTTAAAGGTTGGTCTCCAGATAGAATGTGCACAGGAGGCTTCATGAAGGAAGGTTGTATGTAAGATATCCAGTACTGTGCGTATCCTTCATACCACGTCACTAAAATGAAAGGTTTAATTGGGCATGTGTAATGTCATTTTTAATGCAAGTCAGTAGAAATCTGTACTTTTTGCTGACTAGTCCAGATTTTGTTTGAAAAGTGAGTCAACAGATAGTTGGTCTGGCGGAACCCACAATTATCCCAGGTATATCCATGAAAAAAAAAGATTTGGTCGGTTTGGGCAAATATCCCTTTGGATGGCTACACTGGCCTGCATATAGTCACAAGAGGCGCGTTATGTAGAGTAGACATTCCACATCTGATTGTTAATCCTAATGCAGTCGTAGTTTGTGACCCTTCATCCTAAAAGTCAATAATGCTAAGCCCCAAAGAACTCTGTTGATGCAGAATCAAATTCCTGAGGAGCTTATTATGTATATAGGTTGGCCAGCACATTCTTTAGACTTAAATCCAATTAACTATGTCTGAGATGTTCCATATTGCTACACCTCACCCGGCCGTCAATCAAGATCTTCGAACTGTTAACAGAACAATGCGATTTTCTGCGAAATAAATTGATGAACACGATCATTTTCAGCATAGAATACTATATATTATAGAGGTAATTACACTCCAAATTGAAGCTGATGACATAACATTAAACAAGGCCTATTTTTGTACGTAATTTGATCAAATTAATGCTAAACCACAAAGATTTGTTATTTGTTTGATTAATGTTTCTGACAAATTTCATTAAATTCCAATGAACAAGAATTTCAAAAATTTTCTGACTTATCCTTGATTTTTGGAAACCAGTATAATCTACTTGGGTTTATGGGAAGTTTATATATTATTAGTACTGTTTTTTTTTTTTTTTTTATCATTTTCTGAAATTATAGTTGGGATAGGGTAATTCTCTTATTCATTCTGATCATTTTTTTAATTCAGAAACAATTTTACATTGTATAGTACTTAAAAATAACGTGTTTATAATTTAATATAAGTATTAATTATATTTATACACATCTTTTAACACAGTGGTAATGAAAGCGAAATGTTTTTTTTTACGGTTTGTTATTTAAACAACAAGCAATAAAATTTTTAATTTATTTGAATCATCTAAACTTATGGTTCTATGCATCAATTTTTGCATAGTTATTTTTACAAAAATTAGTTTATAAGTTTCTATTATATAATGTATAGTTATAATTAGTTTATAATTTTCCGTTACTTTTTTCCTAAAGCCATAGGGACATAGTTATCAAAAAAATAACTCCAAGTTTTTGTTGGGAAAAGAAACCAAGACAAAGTATTTTAATGTTATGAGAGAAGTTGAATGAAAATTAATTTCTGTCAAATGTATAAAAATTCTATTTTCAAAAAAGAATACAGCTATTACCAATCGCTTGACGTTTTTTACAGTGTAAAAAACGTCAAGCTCTTTTCAATTTTAGAATTTCCTTTTTATATATAATTATTAAACTATTAACGAACTAATATTCGGAAAAAGTCTATTAATAAATAAAGCATGTTAAATTAATTTTTTAAAATCCAGGACATGAAATATGTAATACATAAAAAATCAATTGAATTTGCATATTTTTTCTACTTTTACAAAATTTAAATCAAATTAGATTCTGATATTCATATTCAATGAATATTCATATTCAATGAATATGAAACCAATTTTCCACATTTTAAACCTAATTCAGACTCCTGAACCAATTAAAAAATTCCCAGAAGTCAAATATTGAAATATGAATCTTTTATTTATTTATTTTTTTATGATTAGAAATCCTTTATTTGAAAGAATTAATAGGGTATAAGATATTTCCTTTTTCAATTTCCAAATTCCAAACTAAAATTTCAAATAAAAAGTTTCGTTTATGTGATTTAAAAAAAAAGCATCTGAAAATTAGGATTCATACTTTTTATTTGACGCACTTAATTAGCACAAAAAGTTTAGTAATTGGTTTTTCCAAAATTTTTTGTTTAGATTCACAAATTAAATATTCTAATCACTTAATTAAGAAATCTGGAAATCCATGTTAAGTTTAAAAGTGCTTCTTTATAATGTTTTTATAAAATATAATGAAATATTTTATAATTATCTAGTCTAAAGAAAATTATTTCTCACAAAAGATTTTAAAAAGTGGCAATGATCAAAGGAATACATTACAGGTGTATGAAAGAAATTCATAATTCATCATAATTTAATTAATATTTTTTACTTTATTTGAATTAGCAAATATACTAACAGATTTAAGCTTCTTGTGCTCATTGTGACAGCAAAAAAGTATTAAAAGATTTTATTACATACATATATCATATTTTTATTCTTAATGTCTAAAGTTCACACAAAATAAAAATATACATATGAGTCTGAATTTGGTTCTAAAATCGCATCATGTTTTTAATGCTGTGTTTAACGTGTTCTTAATAACACATCATTAAGAACATTTGCTTAATGTGTTTTTAATAACACATCATTAAGAACATTTGTTTAATGTGTTTTTAATAACACATCATGTTCTTCTACAACAAAATATTTCATAAAAAGTATCACAGTTTTTCAATCAAATCTTCTATCTAATAAAGACTTTTTGTTTTAAAAATCGACAAGTGAATTGATACCAGCTGATTAAAAGAAATATTTTCCTGCAAATATAAATACAGCTCCTATTCTGTAACCTTGTTAGCATTTCATTGAAAGTTTTCACCATCCTCAAAGGAGAACCAGTTGCTACAACGACATTTGCTCTCTTAAATATATCGATTACATAAATTTCATTATTACACAAATATAAACTACTTTTCAAAAGAAGTGCCCCTTTAACGACACAGTCCTTTCCGGAAAGAAGACTTCCAATAATTCGACCTCGAGACAACAAACCCTTGAAAAATCCATACATGTTAAATAAAATCCTTCCCTTACTCTCCAAAGTATCCTGTCACCTTTTAAAAGTCTCGGTAATCTCACAGCTTCTAGCATGATGGAAAAGATTCTAAAATCACATTATATTCTTAATGTCTAATGTTCTAGAACAAAATATTCCATAGAAAGTATCAAAGTTTTTCAATCAATACTTCTAATAAACACTTTTTGTTGTAAAAATCTACAAGTGAATTGATACCAGCTGATTAAAAGAAATATTTTCCTACAAATATAAATACAGTTCCTATTCTGTAACTTTGTTAGCATTTCATTGAGAGGTTTCACCATCCTCAAACGAGAACCAGCTGCTACAACGACATTTCCACTCTTAAATATATCGATTACATCCTTTTCATTATTACACAAATATAAACTAATTTTCAAAAGAAGTGCCCCTTTCACAGTGAAGTGACACAGTCCTTTCTAGAAAGGAGACTTCCAATAATTCGACCTCGAGATAACAAACCCTTGAAAAATCCATACATGTTAAATAAAATCCTTCCCTTACTCTCCAAAGTATCCTGTCACCTTTTAAAAGTCTCAGTAATCTCACAGTTTCTAGCATGACGGAAAAGAGGGTTTATTGTTCCCCGGGATAAATCACGCTTCACCACTCCTGTCCTAATGGCATCATAATAATAATGAAGAGATAGCTTCCTCTGGGTTAATCTGATTTACATACGTCACAAGGGTCCCCAACTTGAAAGTCTGCAAATACGAGATTACGGCGGCATGAATCTTAGAACCTCTTTTCGAAGTTTCAGCCACGCGGCACAGTTAGTTTGGGTCGTTTAATTAAAGTTTAGATTTTGGTGGGGAAATGGGGTAAATGGCCTTTAATCTGGGATCCTGGGTGGTATGCAAACAATCTGCTTAGTTTCAGAAATGAAGTATAATTGCTTTGGTCTTCACGCTCAGCTCATAACTCATTGGTTAAGGCTATATTAAATCAAACTCTGGAATGAAGCATAAATATAAAGCATGTTGGCGCTTTGCCAGCTGGAAATTTGCTACTTTGTCTGGGGTGCATTAAAATGACGTTTTATAATTGCCACTCTAATATATTTTATGCTTAAATGTTTCCTTACGTCAAAATATTTATTTTTACTAACTAAACAAACCCTCATTTATGTATTTTAGTTTCGTTATTCCGAAGCATTCCGAATTTTTTTTTTTTTAAAGTTGAGAAAATGATAAATTAATTGCCTTAAGAATTATTTTAAAGAAAATTAAAATAATCGTTGTTGCATTATTATAAAGATAATTTAATAAACAAGGGACTGTGATAACAGAGGTACCTTATTTTCTTCTTCTATACTTTACGTATTCTAAGGGTCCACAGTTACCTAAGTCTATCAATTCAATTTTTGTGGAACCCTTCGAGAATGACGTAAAACATTGAATGACATAGTGTGTTTTTCACTTAAAACATCAAGTACGTTCATGGACTTTTCACATCGAATGTAACATGTAATATTCATAGTGTAATTAAGTCATGATGATCTATTATAAGAATCATTTGATAAACCAGAGACTGTGATAACAGAGGTAGTTTATTCTCTTCCTTCTTCTATACTTAACTATATTATATTCATTATAGGGCCCGCAGTTACATAAGTATATCAATTTAATTTGTGTGGACTCCTTCGGGAATGACGTAAAACAACGAATAATATATATTTTTCACTTAAAACATCAGGCACCATCATGGACTTTTCACATCGAATTGAACATGTGATATTCATGGTGTGATTAAGTTATGATAATCATTGTTACCCTATTATAAGAATCATTTGATGAACAAGAGACTGTGATAACAGAAGTAGTTTATTCTCTTCCTTCTTCTTTACTTTACTTATTCTATAGGATCCCCAGTTACCTAAATCTAGCAATTTAATTTCTGTGGAATGGCGTAAAGCAATGAAGAACTTATATTTTTCACTTCAAACATCAGGTACCTTCATGGACTTTTCACATCGAACGGAACATGTGATAATTGTGATTAAGTCACGAGAAACGTGCATAAATCATGTGAATTTGACAAGTCTGTCAATAAACACAATCTCTTTTTGATTATTTCTACATTTACAAAACCATAGGCCCGGTCCACTGAATTATCAAAACCCTCTTACTGACATCAATTCAAAAATGTATATTTATACAAAATAGTCATATAAATATTTTCACATTTATCAAATTTAAATGAAACAATAAAATACAGATTTTAGACGTTCTCCACTATGCCATAATAATGGCGCCGATTAGGATTATTAGAAATGTCTATCTCTTAGCATTAGCATTAGATTATATGTCTAATAATCTAATGCTAATGCTAAGGAATCAAATTGATGTCTGAAAAAGACAGTAATATTATTTCTTACAAATGTGGTAGTTTTTACTACACTCGCAATAACATCTTTTATATACGATATTTATTTTACTAGGCATTCGTAATAACATAATATTTTAAAATAACATTCTTTTCGATAATTTGTACTTCCATAATTGTTTAGGTCATAATAAATATGAAGTGAAAATAGCCTTTTGGAGTGCAATGCACTTATTTTGCGAATAATTTTTTTGCTTGATACTCAATTAACTTATGCTGGTATCCTGCAAAAGTCAACAATCCATATGTTCAGAAACGGAAAGTTCTCGTTAACAATGGTCAGCAATATTAGTGTTATCCAATTGCATGACTTCTAACAGGAAAAAGAAAATTGTCTTTTCTGTGCAGCTTGTAAGTTAACTGTCTTTTCCGGCAATACAAGTTCGGGCAAAGAAAAAAAAAAAAAAAAAAAAAGAGTTACGCGCAATGGGCTTGCAAGGCGAGCAGCCATTGGGGGTTTATAGCCATGAAAAATGATCTAAACTATTTCAGTCCCACGTCACGTATTTTACCCTTTCCTGGCTGAGAGAGAGAAAGGGTGAGTACCTGAAATATCCTTCCCTAGACGACAAAACTTGTTATAGGGGCTTTCAACAAATGACAAATTGCACAAAGGTTTACTCTACATTAGTTCTGCATGCTTTAACGACTTTATCTTGAAGGGAAATGAAAATATAAAAGTGAGCCGATATATTAATTTGACACTGTGTCAGCTTGAAAGAAAATATCTGAAAAAATATTATCAATCAATAAAATTGCCATATTTAATCGGTTTTATAGTGATGTTAGACGACACTCTTACAATAAGCAGTTAAAAAGGAAATCGAAATTAAGCTTTTACTTATAAGGTTATATTTTTCAAAAGAAAATTTCCACTAAGGAAATTATTTTCTTATTTTTTATCGTTTTATATATTGAACCAAATGAATATATGAACAGAATTATGAATAGAATATGAACAAAATTATTGAAATTTTTTTTCATGAAAAAGGATATTTTACTAAAAATATTTATTTTTAAGCATCACATTCACGAATTTTGTTTCACACGAAATAAAATATAAGCTTCATTGAATTAAAAAATATACTTACCAAATTTTAATTACATTGTATTTAATATTTGATAGTATGAAATTGTATAAAAAATTGCATTAAGAATCTTCTGAAAATTAAAACGGCCTGAGGGCCAATTGGCTGGCGTTCTGGCCTTTGGTATCACAGGCTTCAGATTCGAATCCTGGAGGGGCCATTGATATCTGTTGGTGGTTGAGAATCCATGTTAAACTATACGTCCCGGTCTAATTAGCCTAAAGTGTGCAAAAAATGGCCGTAGAATGACAAACCAAACCAAATCTCGAAATTCAAATTCAAATTATGAAAATTCATATACAACGTTTAAAAAGAATTAGATAATTGTTAGAGCAATATGAATAAGTCATGGATATTATATGATTCATAAATAATTATATTTCCTAAAATTCATTTAAAAATAAACCGAAAATCACACAAAATATGAATGATGGACTCTTATATGTTATTAAGCCATATATATATTGAAAATTACTAATTTTATTAGTTTGCTTAATTTCACGATAATACTGAATTTAGTTATAAACTTCTTACCATTATCATTTATTTGTATATTTTGTTGCTCTTTGCTAATTTTTGGTAGCTCTCATATCAAAACGTATTATAGGTTTATTAGAAAATGTGCAATCCATGTTTCACAATATCATTTACATATTTTCTTGGCATTACTTTAGATTCATCAATTTCCATGAAATTAATGAAAATTCAATGAAATTTAATTAACTGCACCTTTTTTTTTTCTCTTTTAACATATTTTAATTTGAAAATTAAATTTTTGTTCCATTTGAAAAAAGTGACACTTTTGAAGTTTTCAAAATAGATTATAAATTAAATTATTAATAAATGTATATTTTTACAAATGCATACATATTTATATAATTGTATTTTAGTTCTAAATCTAATATAAAAAATAATTCCACATAAACTGTAGAAAATAACCGGAATTAAAAAATCTAAATATTTCTTATCAAACCCACGAAAATATGTTCATTTACTTTTCTAAAGATTTCGTCAGATTTTTAAATCAATTTCTTCCCTCCATTTTGTTAGACCCACTTCAAAATTTGAAGTATAAAAAAAAATTAATGACTCCCTTGTTCATCATTCCCTCCATTAAATCAGCTTGTTGTCATGTGCAAATTTTCTGTAGGGATTTAAAGCACTCAATTGTCATGAGAATAAGAATAAATATTTTTACTCGCATTATCCTACAATGGAAAACTGCATTTTAATAAGTTCTGTAGTGAATGTGAGTTTTGGGGACCGTACCCTATTCTTTGGAAAGCCACCTGATATTGATCTCGCTTTTCAAAGGACACCGCTCCAACTGAGCACTAAGCAAAAGCCAGCTTCCACTCACGCAGTTGAAGTCGGATTCTGTTCAATATTCAACGCAGGGAACAATCCACACACACATGTGCTCCTATAGATGGGAAATCTTTTACATTTTCTTTCTCCCTCTTCAAATCTAATTTAAACTAATAATTCGTATTCGCGGTGGTCGGAAACAAGGAGCTACATGCAGAAGTACACAATCTTCCGCACACTTTTTCATATTGGGGATGAATAAGGCACTATGTTGTTTTGGAAGGTGTTCGGAATACCTATTTGCTGGATACACGTTTTTAGCCAGTGTAATAGATACGTGTTAACAACAAGAGAGCATGTATTTAATATTTTATTTCACATCTGGTGATATTAAAATACATAGAGTACATTTTTAAAGAAAAATTGCAGTTGAGGTTTTGGATTCAAAAGTATTCTTATACCTCATTTTGTCTTGAATTTCAGCTAAATTGAATTCATCCGAATAATAAATTGGTAGGAAATTAATGCATTCTGTCTGCTATCTTTCTATGACTTCAAATTGTAGAAGATATTCTGTAAATATATGAAGTCATATACGAGGATCTATAAAATATATAAAAAATCCTTAAAAACTAATAATTCGTATTCGAGGTAGTCGGAAACGAGGAGTTAGATGCAGAAGTACACAATCTTCCGCACACTTCTTCATATTGTGGATGAATAAGGCAAGGTGAGCAGTGTTGTTTTGGAAGGAGTTCAGAATTACTATTTGCTGGATACACGTTTTTAGCCAGTGTAATAAATGCGTATTAACAACAAGAGAGCATGTATAACACAAAGTTTTAATGTTTTATTTCACATCTAGTGATATTAAAATACATGGTGTAAATATTTAAAGAAAAGTTTGAGATTTAGAATACAAATTTTAGTTGAGGTTTTGGCTTCAAAAGTATTCTTATACCTCATTTGGTCTTGAATTTCAGTTAAATTGAATCCATCCAAATAATAAATTTGCAGAAAGTTAACGTATTCTGTCTATTATTTTTTATGACTTCAAATTGTGCAGGATATTATGTTAATAGATAGATTGGTTTGTCGCTCTACGGTCATTTTGTGCACACTTTGGGCTAATTAGACCGGAACCTACAGTTTAACGTGGATTCCGAACCACTAACAAACATCCATTTAACCGCCAGGATTTGAACCTCAAGCCTATGGAACCAAAGGCCAGAGCGCTAGCCAATTGTGTCAGCCGCTGTAAATACATGGAAGTCACATACGATTATCTATAAAATATTTAAAAAATCTTTTAACTTAATTTTTATAAATTTAATTGCAGTGTAATGAGAATCGTTATTGTTTTAATACATTCATTTTTAATGTTTTTGGTTATTTATATTGATTTTATCAATAGCTTATTTTTTAAATAGCATTTTTAAAATTGTGTATCAAATTTAAAACTGCATATTTCAAAAAGTAATTAAAGAAATATTTCTTCTTTTTTTGCTTCATTGGGTTAATATTAGTCTAATTGAATAGGTTTCCAAATTGGAAAAATAAACATTTTAAAAATGTTTTTAATTTTAAAGTATTATTCAAAATTCTGTTGCATGACTGTCTATATGTATTTACCATGCATAGGACTAATTAAGTGCTAATTAAATTCTGTACAGATATTTTCTAAAATTTATTTTCGCAATTAATTCCTGATAAAAATCTCATATTATGGAATATAGTTGAAATTTTATCTTACTTAAATCCTATAATGTTCCAGTAAACAAGTATTACATATCAGTAAATGGTGAAATTAGTGTCCCTTAATTAGTCCCTTAAACTTTCTTTCGATAGTAAAATCTACGACATACGAATACAATAAAAATATATTCTTGGAATTTTAAATTCCTGCAGCTTATTAAAAAGAAAAAAATGTTGCAAGTTTATGCAAGATGCAAGATGCAAGTTTATTTTCACTCATGAAAATGTAAATAAATTGATTTCATAATTAAAAAAATAGGTAATTCGAGAATTTAAAGCCCAGTAAATCTTCAAAAATGATGTTAAGTAATATTTAATTACTGCAAACTGAGCTGCATTATGTTTTAAAAAAATATTTTAATTAGCAACAAAATATTTTATATCACTATGATTTAATATTAATGCGATGCACAAAATAACTCGTTCAGTGAATTGTTTTCTCTAACAAACTTCTTCCAAAAACATATTCATTAAAATGGTATTTAGTAGCAAAAAAGCATAAAATACAAGATTACTGAATAATATGCTATAAGGTTTCTTAATAAAACCATTCTTTTTAATGTAGAGTTTCATTAATAATTAATTTCATTTAGAGATTTCGTTTTTGTTATCAAGTAATTATTTTCTCTGATATAATCGTAGTGTAGTTCATGTTTTGAACTTGCTTTGTTTTATAACTTTAATAAAGGTTTTATAAGAAAATCATAACTAAACTTTTGTAGATAATTATTTAAAAAAACATTAGGTGAAATAAGCTCTTCATTTAAAGAAGTTTGTAGAAACCAAATCAACTATTGAAATGTAATACAATTTCATAAATATAAAAATAACTTACGTATTAATTGTACGAGTTGGGAAGTCTAATACTTTTTTTATATTTTGAAGAAAAATAGGTTAAAATCATTAAATTATGATGATTGTTTAATCTATGACGCATATATTAAACATTAATTTCAGATTTTGATAGAGTTAATTTAACTCCATCTAATATCTTTTTTCTGAGGATGTAACTTAACTTCGATTTTTTTTAATATTCGGCCTATTAAATAATATTCTTTAAATTCTTAATTTTATCATCGAAAAATCTTTTATATATGAAATCAATTTAATAAAAAATTTAAATCTTCACCACAGTAGTAATTATTACACGATATTAAAATACCATTGAAATAAGTATACAAACAATCATGTCATTTCCTCAAAACGAAATTTTTCAATTATTTTTCATTTTTAATCTTTACAATTTAAAATTATCTTTATTTGTTAATTAAAAATTAAGTTAATTAATCTTTTAAATTAAGGTACACATCAAACTATAACATATTTACAAATATTATAGCTTGTCTTTCAAATTTTATTATTTAATCATTTTAAACAGATTTTAGCGATATGAATCCTACTGCAAGTATTTTGTTTTACATTTTCGTCTACTGTTTGTCATGGGCAGTTAGCCTATTTTTTGGGAGTGCTCGAATGTATCAAGCTAAACAAGTTCACTGCAATGTACAATTTTTGCTTCAAAAAATTTTCGTCGTATCGTCGTATATTCCATTAAATATAAACTTCTGATTCTATCATTCTGATTCATCTATCATCCTGATTTGAATTAAATACTGTTACGTTTAACATTACATTTAACCTATTTGTAGCTTGTAAAACAAATATTCCTTAAAAATAATAATCAGATTCTAATTTGTCTTTTTATATACTCCCTTAAACGAAAAACCATGCTGTAACAGTTTAATAGCTTATCATTAAGATTTAATGACATCTGACTGTTTTGAACTGGAATATAAATTCCTGATTTAAATTATTTTTATTGCAGGTCATTTATTAATCCTTTCGTGATGCTTTAATTTATAATTTTAACATCATACCATTTTTACTTTTTTGTAATATACTGTTTTTTTGCTATAAAACATAGAAATGTCTGGCTTTTAAGAATTACAAATAGTACAACTTATGATAATATATTTTAAGGAAATTTGTTTGTATTTTATAATGACATTATGAATACATCTTTTATTGCATTAAGCAGATATAAAATTAAGGAATAAAAATATATTTTTTTAAATCTCAGGAATAAAAGATATGATAATGTGAAATGAAATACATTAAAAGATATAGGAATACGTAATTTAGCATTAGATGTTCCATTAAATGTCTTTTGTATAAATAAAGTGGAAACATATTACAAAAAGTTTTATTTTGATTGTTATTTTTGTGATAGATTGAAATACTTTATAGTTCAGAAATAGCTGCTCGAATCCAATCTTGCAAACTCATATTAAGAAAAGAAAACATTGGAAAAAAAATTGATCTCTGAAATAATGTCTTTAACGATATATATGAAATATTTTACAACAAAGGCTTTGGTAGAAACAGTAGTCAAAACCAAGTGAAAGGTGGGGATGGAAAGGTCTGGGTGAAAATCCATTAGAGACAGCTTTTCTTAACTCAACATTTTAGAAAAAAAAACCAATAAGATTGAAACAAAATGGAAAGAAAATGCCTCCGTGTAACCTTCAAAGGATAGAAATGGTGATAAAAAAAAAAAAAATGAGTAATTGTAGTCAGTACTAGAGTTTCAAAAGCAACTTTTCCTTTCATGAGTCAACTGATGACAACATTCGTGAAATCCTTGGGCAATCACCTATGACTTTTATTCTCACGTTTCAAAAGAAGGAGGGTTGGACTACTTGTCAATCACAAGCTCTAAACCCAATTATGAAAGGCTCCAAAAAGAACCATTAACCATTCATCGACATAGTTCAGTTGCCACTGTATTCTGATTGGTCCACAGAATCAAGGTAACAAGACACAACAAACAAAACTTCAAGATGATATCAAGTTCTTCCACACGTTCAGAGCAATGACACTTCCCTGTTTGTTCAATCACTAAAATGACGCCAATGTTTTATTTAGCGGCTTCCCTTCTCTCCCTACACATGTGTTTTTTACACTTTTTTTTTTATCTTCAGTGACGGTCTATTAGAAGCTAGTTATCAGGAACGGTGATACACGCAAAAAAGAAGAAGAAGAAAAAAAAAAACTAGGAGGGAAAGAAAAAGAAAATCTCTAAGGACGAATTTTCTTTTCTTAAAAACACACTGACGGAAAAGGATTAGCTATAAACTTTTGTTACTCGTTCTAAAAGGAACGCAGTAAAGAATCTGAAGATTATTCTTACTATCTTCTTATATTCTGGAGATTGGTAGGATTAAAGAATTTTAAAGCATTTAAGACTGAAAAGATTCACGTAGGTTCCATTAAAGGTATTTTTAATCGCCTTTTTTCTCCGCTTTAGTTTTTGTTGCATCTTTAATTTTTTTTTTTTTATCCTTACTCTTCGCTGTCGAAGAAAAGGATCTGAAACGTTGCAAATCCAGTAAAAAAAAATTATATTTATTAAAAAAAACTAAGAACTGCAGGATTTGGAGTCATTTGAAGTTCTTTTCAATCGGATTTCATATCGTTATTTTACTCTTCGATAGACTGGTATTATTTTTAAATTCGTCGCAGATATTAAGTTATGGACTAGAGTGACACAGGGAAAAGTACAAAAGGATTAAAGAAACATTAGTTCTCGATTTTCAGCATCTTATCTTTTTGGGAAAAAAGAAACCTTTTTTAAATAATCGTCGCTAGTGTGTCTTGAGTGCTGAAGTTTTCGCCTTTCTTTTGTTGAAGTAAGAATGCATGTGCCTGTTAAAACTTGGCATTTTCTTATCTAGGAAATTGTTTATAAAATACAGATTAAGTAATACTTTTGTATAAATAAAATGGAAACATATTGCAAAAAGTTTGTTATTTTTGAGATAGTTGAAACACTTTATAGTACAGAAGTAGATGCTCGAACAATCCAATCTTGCAAACTAATATTAAGAAAAGAAAACATTAGAAAAGAAACTGGTCTCCTCAAAACAAATCCAAAAGAAAATTATCTAAAATCTAAACAATGTCCTTAACGAAATATATGACACACACAAGCATATATATATATGTGTATGTGAAATATTTTACAGCAAACGCTTTGGTCGAACAGCAGTCAAAACCAAGTGAAAGGTGGAGATGGAAATGTCTACGTGAAAATATTTATTATCTACAAAATATTTATATTTAATTCTAAATTGAATTATACTAACAATAAAATAGTTTCTACTTCAGATACTTTTATTGAAGTTCAGATATCCTTTATTAAAGTTAAAATTCTGTGCCTGTTAAAACTTGACATTTTCTTATATAGAAAATTGTTTATAAAATACAGATTAAGTAATACTTTTGTATAAATAAAATGAAACCATATTGTAAAAGATTGCTATTTTTGAGATAGTTGAAACACTTTATAGTTCTGAAATAACTGCTTGAACAATCCAATCTTGCAAACTAATATTAAGAAAAGAAAACATTAGAAAAACAACTGATATCCTCAAAACAAACCCAATATTCCATTCTCCAAAATCTAATTAATGTCCTTAACGATATATATATATTTACAGCAAAAGCTTTGATCTAAACAGCAGTCAAAATCAAGTGAAAGGTAGGGATGGAAATGTCTATGTGAAAATATTTATGTTTTATTATAAATGAAAATACAATAAATATGTTACAGTTTTTACTTCAGATACTTGGTATTAAATTTTCAAATTTTGCAATTTTATTAAATTTAATTTAAACCTTTCAAGCATATTAAAAAAGAAAATTGACAATTAAAGAAAATATCCACTAAAATCGAATTAAGTAATTCATATATGTTGACAAAGTTGTTATTTTTAGTTTTTCAGTCACAAACTGTAAGTTGATAACGTCTTTTTCCCATCCCTGCAGGAATTTCAAAGTATTGAACATTTCGTAAATTTAACTTCGACCCTGGTATTATAATAGGAGAAACTCTTTTTATAGCATGTACGTGTGTGGAATCTGTGACACTTAGAAAAATACATTCCGTTCAAGTCTTTTCGAAAAATTCGAATAGTTCGTCAAATTTTGTAACATTTAAAAGAAGAGAACTATTTTGTCTGAGTTTTTATTATATTGGAGGAGTGACGATATTGCTGTATTCTTTAAAATGCATCTATATTTCTTGAACTCTAAAAAATGTTATAACAACGAAAATGGTTTAGAAAGAATTTCAAATAGAGATTTGGGCATTTATTTAGATTTAAAAATATTTATTTTTAACTTTATATCAAAATATATTAAATAATAATACAAGTATTTGAAAACTATCATTGAAAACTTATTTGTGAGACATTACTGAATACGATTTGCATGTATTTGTATTTTAGTAATTAAAGTAATTAAATTTATATCAGCCTTTATCTAAATGGAAAACACATTTAAAGAAATGTGATGCCTTGCTTAAAGTATAATAAAAGGAAACTTTAAATAATTAATTAAGTAGTAAAATTTTAGTGTGATATTAGTAATTTAAGTTTCAACAATACTCAGATCTTAGATACTAGCAGAAGCAATGAAATTTACAAATTATATTCCTCGTATTAAATTTTGCAGATAAAAGTATTAATTATTCCAATAATATCATTTGAATATTTCTTAAAGAGAGTGCAGAACCATGTGTAATTAAAATATTTCACTTATCCACGTTTGAATTAATGCTAGAGATATTCCCCTTATATTTACTATTGATACTTCTGTATTAGATAATCTTGATGCCATTAATGATGATTGCATATATTTACTTTACAAATAACTTACAATTTAACAGCAAATTTAATCTAACATAGTATTTTCTGTTGTCTTCTTTAACTGTATATAACGATGGACAAATATTAATTGAATTATTCTATTCACAATTTTCAAATGAATTGTTTTGTTATATAAAAATCGGGGCAAGAAGTATTTATGAATAGTCAAAATTACTAAACCTTAAGTTAAAATTATAATTTTGAAATCATTCTAATTAGACTGACTGTTTACTGTTTATTTTTACGATTTGTGTAAATAGACCTTTTTAAATAGATTTTACAAACTGAATACGTTAATTAAAAATAAATTATTAATTGACGTTTTTTATAAAATGTTATGTTTTTTTCTCATATTTAAAGAGTTTAAGATAAAGTTTAGTATCATTTATCCACTGTCTAGTTATTTATTCTTTGAAAAGTCGAATCAAAATCTAAATAATAAGAAATTAAACATCCAAATTACATTTTATATATTTAGCACATTATTTGTATAATTTTATCATATTTTTGAATAAATATTTGTTTCATACAATTTTTTACGGAAGTGTAATTTTTCAAAGAATACCTATAAACAATTAAGTTTCAGATGTTTTAAGTTAACACTTACTGTATAGAATTACACTCAATTTTACAATTATCTAAATACAATTAAACAATTAACATCTAAATACAATCAAGACAATTTACCTAAATACATTTAAATGTTTCTCTAATAAAACAAATAAGATGTAAAAAAACAGTACATTCATTAGATAATTTGGCTAAGAAATATTTTTATTGAAAAAAATTTGTAAGTAATATTGAAATCTTTATAATGAAAACTACATTTCATCATCTTTCGTTATTTATTATCACAGTTATTTTAACTGATGTTAAAAACTAGATTCTATTTTCAACAAAATTCAAACAAAAATAAATTTTATTTCTTAATTTATAACAAATAAGAAATAAGATTAATGATTAAAAGTGTTATTTATTTAAAATACAACATTTCAAAGAGAAATTTTTGTAAAATGTTTTGTAATTTATCATCTTTGGAAAAAAATTAAGTAATTACTAAGGCGAATTTCATTGTTTGAAAATAATTTAGGTTAGTAAATTTATTTTAATAATCTAGCATATTAATAAATTTTTGCAAAATAACTCTTTTTAATAACATTTCTATTTATACAATTTTTGTTGCAAAAGAAATATCTTTTCTATTATTGCGATATTTCATCATTGCAAAAATTGTATAAACAATTTAATTTAGAAATAATGATATGTTTCAATTATTCAGACATGGCTTATTTATATAATATGAAAACGTTTACATTATTTTATAAAAAAAAATTTATAATTGTCAATAAAATAACAGAGTTAATTCAGTTTTATTCTAAGATAAAAAATTTTTTTTAATGCAAACACTTGCTCGCTTTTATAGTTTTGATCCATCCATTATAAGTATAACATAAAAAGCAGTTTAACACTTTATTTAATATTTGATAAGTTAAGTTTGTGAAGATCAAATATTTTGTGAATAGAAATAAAAAACTCGCACACATTTGATAGCAATAATTCTAACGGAAGAAACTCATTTTTAGAGCATATACGTGATCAGAATTTGCTGACGGTATTTTTGCTAAAATTTGTTCAGAAGCTAGAAATACCCTTGAATTTAAAAAATGATAAAAATGCATGATGTTTTCGTTTGGCCAAATACATTTCAAAATGTATTTGTGTTCATTCATATATTGAAAATTTTTGTCCAAATATTTAGAAAATATTTTATTTTAAATTTTACTTTTGAAATAAAGCATATAAATATTGACATCAAAATATATGTGGAGGGAAACGTTTTACTTTTTTAATTTATTCACTACCGGTACCCAAAAGGAAGATCATAAAGGTCTACCAACTTCAGAAAGCATTCGTAAAAATGTGTATGCATAGGTAATTAATTATAAACATAAATTATTTATTCTATACATAACAGTTATTATTAATTATATAGATAGAATTGAATATTAATTCTATTCATTTATTATCTTTAAAATTAAAATACAGTTTCCGTATTGTTTATTGCAGAAATGAATTCTTAGTAATTTTATGTAACAAAACTAATAATATCCTTGACAGGCACATGGTAAATCAGTTAGTTGGCAATCCTTCTAATATTAGTAGTTGTGAACTATTCATAGCAATTTTATTCAAAGCAATCATTCTATTGATAGCAATTATTATTAATTCTATTCATAGAAATGATTATTGATTCGATTCATTATTAATTCTATGCATTGAAATGATTATTAATTCTATTCATAGGTTATCTTTAAAATTAAAATGCACTTTTCATAATTGTTTATTGTAGAAATGTGTTCTCAGTAGTTTTATGTAACAATAATATCCTGCCAGGACATAATAAATCAGTTGGCGGGCAATCCTTCTAATATTAGTGGGTGTGAACTATAGATGGTGTTTATTCAATATTGGGTGACAAAGTGTATGGGGAATATAGCAAACCTGGAATGACATTGATACCATACTATATTTGCTGCTATAGTAACAATTGACCTTAGTTTCGTAATACACTATTTCAAAAATTTAACCATTTATATGATTAACTCTTATAAATAAACAATGCATATTTTTTTAACCCCATACTTATAATTTTCATACAACCTCATTTCAGCCTTACTCTACCATTTCTTGAAATTTGCTTCCATTGTTTCTGCTTATCCTCTCTAATATTACAATCAAAATTCATAACACATTTCAGCATTAAAACATTTGCTTAAAGAAAATGTTAATTGTAAACATTTATTTCAAACGCTACTGTTGAAAGACTGATTTGTATTCTGTGGTTCGTACTTGGACACAACCCTCAAATAAATCATTTCAGGCAAGTGCTTGATGAATTGGCAATATATCTATCAAATGTTTCTTTTATTATTACGTTCAGTTCTCACTAAAACCAGTTTTTCTGTCATTTACATCAGTTGCCTCTCAAAGCATTAAGAACTTGCACCAAGACATTCCAACTGCAGTGAATTGTTTGTAATTAAATATTAAGTACGTAATGGTATTTTTGGTGGAAAGGAATATATTAATAAATAATCTTGGATTTAGCAATGCAATTAATTTCATTTCCTTTTTGTGATACTCGCAAGATGATTTTTCTCCTCATTCTATGATAAAGCAATTTGCATACATAACTCACACATTTTCTCGGGTTTTTTTTACTCAGCCCAATCTCAGTATCTCTTATGTTCTTCAAAAATATAAATTATTTGGAATCCATTTTGAAAGTAATATAGGAAAAAACGAAATAAACTTTTCTCCAACATAAATCTGAATAGTGTATCTAATATATAAGAACTCAGTATGAGTACATGTTTCATAATGATTACATCTATTATTTTCATTTGTTTTTTAAGACTGATGATTATTTATTTAATATTTTCAGAACAAATATCTTATTCAGTATTATACATCTTTTGCACTCATGAGAATTCTGCTTGTACCAGTTTTAAGCACAACATAAGGTTGGGACAAAATTCTTTAAATTAAATTGAACAATGCTGTGCAAGAATCAGAATAATTATTAAAAAGCTCGATAATTTTTTTAATTTTATATAATAATTAATAATAATTTTTAATTAATCGATAATTTTTTTAGTAATATATATACTATCAACAAAATTATATTTTTCCTAAGTGTCACAAGATGGTATTTGCATAATTAGATTTCTTTTGATACCTTTTAGTTTTTCATTTACATTTTTTTTTCACTTATTGAAAAAAATGTAGTGTCCATTCTCAGTTTCAAGCAAATAATAAATAAAGGTAGTAAATTTAAAAGTCTTTTACCAAAATAACTATATTTCAGCTCACATATTTTAAAAAAAAATTCTCATAAGATATTATTTTGGGCCTCATGAACAAGTAGCTAGCTCTGTGCCACAGGTTTCGGGTTCAGAGTCCCAGTAGTGGTATGGATGTTTGTAGTGTTTCTCAATCCACTTTAAACCGTATGTCCTGGTCTAATATGACTGTATAGCATTAAGCGTAGGGCTGACAACCCAACCCCAAAAATAGAAAACATCTCCTGTTTTGAAATCTGCCAGTAAGCACCATAGGGCTCACCTTGGCCCACCAGTAAAAAAATATGGTTAATTATTTTAAAATTCTAAATGACATTTAGGATAACTGTTTTATAGAAACTATGCCTTAATAGTTTTAGAAACATATCTCCACGATTCTATGTTTCACGAGTATAAAACTCTATACTTCGATATCTGTAGCATAGAATAATCTAAAAGTATTTTGGAGGAATGTATTAACTATTAGACAAACTTTTTTGACAGTTTTATGCAAACAAAAGATGTGAGAAAATGAATAGTTTTATGATCTGCCCTATATCAAGAAACTTCTGAGACAAAAGGGGGATAAAAAGCACTTCCCAAAAGTAATTGCCTTTCCTGGTGCATATAAGAAGACGATTTATTAAGAACTAGCACCGACTCAATTGGACTAGGGTGACTTGACGTTCCATATCTAGGCGGTAGTGACTCACCTCGAAATCCCTGGCCATTATTTCGATTATTTATTCTTTATGGTTCCATTCTTTGGGGGTCCTAAACTTTGTGCTCTTTCATTCTGTTTCCATTTGATGTCCCCGTTCTTTCCTGGTGCTTTTCTTGGTCCCATTAGGTTTTTGATGGTCGGCTTTTTCGCTCATAAAACTTCGAAACTCAGCGTGCGACGGATTACTTGATGCTGACAAAGGATAAGGCGAGGGGAAATGGGGATGGGGGATCTTGAAATTTGTCACCTGATAGTCTTAGTTTGCGACAAAATGCGTGAAGAAGAATGTCTCTTACATACTTTTTTCCCTTCTCTCCATCATCCGCTTGGGGTTCGCTGACAGTTTGGACCTAAACGATATTTTACATCCTCTGTTTCAAAACAAACCGGAAATAGTGTCTTTTTAAAAATGACTAGTCGGTAAGTCAAAACGACTGGAACAATAGAGTAAAAAAAATAAAATGGCTCTTTTGCTTGTAAAAGAGATGTTGTCCTTCAAGATTTTAGAGAACGATAGTAGTAGAATTATAATAATAGTTCGTATAATGAAAAAAAATTATTTTTCATATTATAATTTAAGTAATTAAAAAACGAAATTGTAATTTAATTGTTTGAGTTTTTTTTTTTTTTTTTTTTTTTTTTTAATATTATCTTTGAAGTAGATGGAAAATTAAAATAAGTAAATAATATGTAACAAAACTAGTCAAAGTCATTATTCACTAAAATAAAATGATTCTTTTGCTTATAAAAGAGATGTTGTCCACAAAGAACATTTTAGAGAACTATGATATTAGTTCGTAGAATAAAAAAAAGTATTTTTCATAATATTATAATTTAAGTAATTAAAAAACGAAATTGTACTTTAATTGTTTGAGTTTTTTTATAAAAATATATTATCATCGATCCTTGAAATAGATGTAAAATTAAAATTTCAAGCAAATAATATGCAACAAAACTAGTCAAAGTCATAATTCATGGAAATAAAATGGTTCTTTTGTTTATAATGACATGATAAATGATCCCTAAAGATAATTTTAGAGAATTATGATATTAGTTCGTAGAAAAAAATGTATTTTTTCACAATATTATAATTTAAGTAATTAAAAATTGAAATTGTAATTTAATTGTTTGAGTTTTTTTTATAAAAGATGTTATCATCGATTATTGAAATAGATGGAAAATTAAGACTTCAAGAAAAGAAAATATAACAAAAATAATCAAAGCTATAATTCACTGAAAATTGCAGCATATTATTTATATTTTATGTGCTCTGGAATTAAAAGGTATATTATTCTAGAAACTTTACTTATTATAAATTAATAGAATGTCCATTAATACCATTTAAATAAATAAGAACGCAAATTATAAGAGTCTTTTTTTAATTATTTTTAAAGAAAATAATTTTATTGCTACCAAATTAAAATTTAATTTGTTTTCTATATGAATTTTAACATTTTATTCTCTTAATTTTAAACCACCTTTTCATATTCATTATCGTTTGTATTTTTCTGTTGTTACTAATCAGCTTCATCAAAAAATATTATCAAAAATCATCACAAACGTACATAAAATACTCATTATAAAAAATTATGAATGCCTAAAATGTGATTAATTTAAAAAAAATTTAATTTCAAAAGCAGCTTTTTCTTCTTAAAATGGGGGTGGGGGATACTTGAATTCAATGCAATTATGTGCTTACAAAAAGAGATCTTATTTAATTAAAATATTCTTATTTATGTGCATTTCATATTATATATGCATTTCATATTCCTCTTTTGTTATATTTTTAGTTATTAATAATTTTTCAAAAACAATAACTTTTTCACAACAAAAAGTTAAAATATAGCACTTCTTTAAAGGAAAGTCAGCTTCCCAGAGATTTATGAGAAATTTTACAACACTTTTTTCTTCTGTAATGGACCATAATTGCTATTAAATTACCACAAAATCAGCTCTCAAAGTCATCTCAAATTTTGAGTTGATAAAAAAGTCACATTATAAAGAAAGCACTAAACATAAAACAAATTTTAATTTATTAATGGAGCTAGAGAGATGAGAAAAAAAAGGAATTTTTAGCACTCCCTGTCACTTATTTCAAGATTCAAATGAGGAATCAAAAAACATATTCCTTTCAAAAAACTATCTCTGGAGATTATTCTTATCTAAATGTTTTTATTTTAATGTTGTAAAGTTTCACCTGAGTTTAAATATTCAACTCACGTGTGGGTATTTATCGCTTACTTTGAAAAAAAAGATAGTGTCACTTTTACTACGCAGTAAACCAATAATGGCATGTATGGAGGAGCCTCCTTTAATGATTAAATTTTTGGTTTCAAAAAGTGGTACCCCTGAAACATATTTAAATTTATAGACCACATTTTTTAATCTTACAAATTGATCAATACTCCCACTTATAAAACTAAAAGAAAATTTAACAGCTATAAACTCTTGATTCTTTTTTAAAGTGTGTGTTTTTTAATTAAATATCTCTAATATCTTTTCTAACTATGTCATTTAAAGTGAATATCCATATGCATATCCTTAGAAAGTTTTTACTGAAATGAGATTTGAAATGATTGGAATTGTTTTATAATTGTGTTTTTTTTTAAATATTTATCTTTATTAGTTTCTATAAAGCATTTATGAATATTAATTAAAAAAATTTTAGTTGTTACTGATAAATGGTAGTCTGTTGTCGGTTTGGCCATTAGAATTTTGACGGAATATATATAGCATATTCGGAGCCTGATGGCCGAGTTACTAGTTTGGTTTGGTTTGTCGCTCTGCAGTCACTTTTTGCACACCTGAGGCTAATTAGACTGGGACCTACAGTTTAGCGTGAATTCTGAACCACTAACAAACATTCATGCCACCGCCAGGATACGACCTGAAGCCTGTGTACCAAAGGCCAAAGCGCTTGCCAATCGGCCATCAAGCCGCTGGCCGAGTTGCTAGAGCTCTGGCGCTCTGTGCCACTGATTTTGGGTTCGAGTTCCGTCGGTACCATGGATGTATGCAGCTGTTCGGAATTCTCTAATGAACAGTAGACCCTAGTCTAATAGGGCTTTAGATTGTTGGACGAAGGCTGATAACCTTATTCCATAAAAAAAAAAAAACATTTCCTGTTTCGGAATCTGCCAGTAAGCAGACGGCCATGGACTGTAGTGCCAGGGAGTTAGTTAATTCTATATTTAGATGCTTAAATCGAATCATTTCAAATAAATGTATTTAATACATAAAAAACAATGAAACATAATCAAAAGTTGGATTTTTAAAAAGTTTGAAGTAGCAAGCAAAATAATTTTTATTTATTTTTTCTTTCTGTTGTGATTTTCTCCTTACAATATAATTTAAAATATAGCTTAAAATCTACAAATTGTAAGTCGTTTAAAGATTTTAATTAAAAAATGATTCAACTAATATCTTTTCATATAATATATATATTTTAATATATTTTTTTAATTCAACTAATATCTTTTCATACATTCATATATCATTTCACATATCATTTCACATATCATTTCATATATCTTTTCATTATATTATATAATAATATTCATTTTTGTGAAACTTATTTCTATTACCTCTATTAGTTTATTTTACCTCTCAACTGCATTAAAATTAATTAAATTGCACTTATAATATCAAGTCACAACCTCAAATAATATTTAAATATTTTTCACCGATGTTTCTTTTACTGAATTAATTATGAATGCAGCGATTCTGTGCAGATCTCATTTTACATTACGATTAATTTTTTCTTTCATTTAAACAACTGATAATACCACTGTTTAAAAAAAATAGAGAAAATTGATAGAACTCTTACCATGCAAAAATACTGAATAGATTCCTTTTTAAGAATAATGTCGAGAAATTACCCTTTTTCATTACTCTCTTTCTGATTAACATCCCTGATAAGATACGTGTTAGATAATTGGAAATCCAAAGCGGACATTGAATCAAACTCCATTCCTAACTTTATCTTCATAAAAACCGTAACAGGTAATTTCAGGTAATTTCATTTTATTGTAGCTATTAAGAGACCACTTAGCGCATTAGAAAATGCTAAACTAAAGTTCAGGTGATGCAAACAGGAAAGCTTGATTGCAGAGCCAGGTAATGTTCACAGGAAATCGGCTCTATGTCTTTTCCCCTAATGCACCCAAATCCTCGGCAATCTTTCGCCAGAACAACTCATCTGAATGCAAAGGCCATGTCACAAGCTATTAATTACCACGTTCATTATCGCATATCTGGTAGACACTAATTAAGGTTATTTTGCTGTAGTCTTTTTATGCGCCTCGTCCGAAAAAGTCCCTACAATTTGTTAGACATCTTCTATTGGGCTAATTACTAATCCTAGTCAGTGTCAGTAATTAAAGAAATACTTTTCTATACTGGATAATTACAGCACAGAAGTTACTGAATTGTATGCTAAATCATGGTACGTAATTGTTGATGGTAGAGTAGTTTGACATTTTTATTTTAAACAGTGTGTGAAGTGTTTTTTGTTTTAAACTGCTAAAGGTTGACTTAGGTTCTAGAGTAGCATTGTTTTCTCAAACGATACACGTTTCATTAACTAACTATTTTAGGAAAACGTAAGCAAGTAATTAAAGATTTCTCGGAAATTTAATTTTTTTGTAATGCCGTCTTTTTGAAATAGTTGGTTTAGCATATGAAATATGAAATTTTTATTTTATTAATTAAATATATTTTATTTTTAAAAACAACATTTAAATAAAGGAAAAGTAATAATAAAACAATAAAAGGATGAAAGTAATAATAAGCAATATATGTAATAATATGCAAGTAATAATAAACAATAAAAGGATTAGCAAGTAATTAAAGAGATCCCGCAACTTCAATTTTTTGTAATGCCGTCTTTTTTTAAATAGAGTTGGTATAAAATATGAAACATGAAAAGAATGTATGAACTTTTATTTTATTAATTAAATTTCTTATATTCTCAAAGCAAACTTTAAAGAAAGGTAAAGCAAGTAATTAAAGGTATCCCGGGACACAATTATTTTTATTACCAACTTTTTGAAATAGAGTTGCTATGAAATATGAATAGAATGTACGAAATTTTTATGTTATTAATTAAATTTCTTATATTTTTAAAGCGAAATTTGAAGAAAGGAAACACAAGTAATAATAAGCAATAAAAGGATTAACAAATAATTAAAGAAAGTCAGGAACATTAATTTTTTGTAATGCCAACTTTTTCAAATAGAGTTGTTATAAAATATGAAACATGAAAAAAATTAATGAAATTTTTATGTAATTAATTACATAGATTCTTAGATATTTTTAAAGCAAAATTGCAAGAAAGGAATTTTAAAACTATGTAGAATTCAAATGAAAAATTCTTTTGACTCTTTGTATATGAACAAAATATTTGGCTCGGAATTTGCATAAAAACTTTGTGGACTTAATTTTTTTTCTTATTTTTATTTTATTCTTTACCGAAATGGTATTTTAATAATTATTTTGAATAAGTGAATAATTATTCAAAAAATTGCGTATTTTAATAATTATTCACACTAAACGAATGTCTTTTTAATAAAAAAGTTATTAAACCACTAACAAATTCAAATATTTTATATGGATTATTTATACGATATATAGTTTCTACTTTATTACTAGTGCATAGTTGACAAAAAGCAGAAGTTATCTAATCAATTTCAGGAGGTAAATTTCAAAATTAAAAAAAAAGTTCATCTAATTTTTCCCTACCTTATTGCAAAACTCGGGAGTTATCTATCCTTGTAATATTGCATCCATGTCATTTTTACTTGATATAATTTTAAAAAATTAAATTATTAAAAAAACTGCACAGAGAATTATTAAATAGATAATTTATAAATAGTATCTCTTAGAAAACGTATAACTATCCGAATTAAAAAAATACATAACAAAAAATTATGTTACGCTTCTTACTACACTTAATGTTCAGTTTATTTTCTGTTAAACTATTCAGCTTTTTATTTCATATTTTTGTACTTGACTCCTATTTTAAAAAGTTTCTTAAAAAAGCAAAATGTAACGTTATAATATAGTTTATAAAGCATTAATCAGTTTAACTCATT
Source organism: Caerostris darwini (assembly GCA_021605075.1). Taxonomy (NCBI): domain Eukaryota; kingdom Metazoa; phylum Arthropoda; class Arachnida; order Araneae; family Araneidae; genus Caerostris; species Caerostris darwini. The sequence goes on from BPLQ01008836.1 coordinate 1,552,994, forward strand.
TTGTAGTATTTTAAAACTTTTATCAGTTTTTTTTAATTATTCAGCTGTACCTGTACTAGATTAGCAAGAATAAATTTATATCTGTTGTTCGATGTATATATATATGAGTTCAGAAAAATAACTTAAAATTGAATTCGAAAGTTGATAGACTGAATATTATGTATTTGTTCTTTCAACAAATTGCACCTCAAAATTACGACGCAAGGCTTACAGAGGCAAAGGTAAACACAATTTAATTGAAAAATGTTTACAATATAAAATGTATCTAAACATAAAGAATTGAAAAAGAAATAAAAATACAATATTAACAATAAACAGCATTTTGAGTTACGTAATAGATATATCAATAAACTTATAATTAGCACTAATCGTAAAAACACAACATAATTAAGTTTACAAAAGTCAAGTAAACGAATTTACAATTGACAATGTTACTTCGTTAAATCATAGAAGTTCCCAACACCAAAAAATTACAAGCTCGAGATCTTGAATACAACTAATTGAACAATTAATAATGGAATTATAATTTTAATACATTATAATTTAATTGCTAATTGTTATATTACATTAATTCTAATTAATTTACTTTAAGAAAATATTGTAACATACTTGGTATAGCTGGCGTTTTAGCGTAAGTACACTTAGTCGTTACAATACATAATAAGTATAACTAAAACCGAATGATCTAGTATGGGGACATGGCAACGAAGATGTTATTCCGTAACTTATGATAGCATTCCTATGACTTATGATGAAAAGAAGCCGTAAGTCATGAGAACAAAGATGTAACCGTTTCAAGTAAAATCTTTTATAGTCAGTCAGAAATTTAAAAATATTTAAGTTTAACTGTTCATGCACTTTAAGGTAAAATAAAATATCATAAATAGAAATATAAACTATTTTAACATGCAAGTATAAAATATAATACTTATAAAATATGACTCTATGGTTATGTTGTAATTGAAAACTTGGCAATCTTATCTTTACAACTATATCGTTATGCTATCTCAACGAAAATAAATTTACTTGTTTCCTTAAAATAAAATAAATTATAATCCCTACAGTCTCTGCTTACTATACAGTAAAAGTGTTCTGCCGTCAGTAGTTCTTTATGATTTATGTCCTTTTTTAGATTAATGAACACTACTAGTATGTAGCTATTTTAAAGATTAGAAAAAGAACGTTGAAAAGAGAGGAAGCTTGGTAAAAAAAAATCAATTCTTTAGATATCCTTAAAACATCTCGTTCCTTTTCCTCCGTCATCAAATACAACGAAAGATTTGTTGTATTGAAACCTATTTCAGACAAGCCTACTCTCTGTCTTTTGTTCACGATTTCTGATGCGACTCAAAAAAGTTAAGTTTAAAGGAAACTTTACTGTACCGGAGTCCCTATAAAATATATTTCTCTCAAAAGTACTTTAGTGTATTTTTCAGAACATGCAACGTAGAAAATTATAGAATAAAAGCTGCTCTTTGGAAAGTGCTTTTATCGGATTTCCTAACGTAGTATATTTATTAAAAAAAAAAAAAATCTCTGGATAGGACAAGTAAAAAGACTTTTTCTTTATAAAAAAGTTTTCATTGGACAAATGGATAAAAATAACAAGTTGGGGAAAAAGATGGATATTTTCAGTTTATAAAAAGTTTTAAATTGTATCTGACAAATGGATAAAAATAATCTTTCTAAAAACTGAGTTGATAATAAAACAAAGTGATTGGGTAAAAAAAGGTTTATCAATACTTTGAATTTTTCATATTTTCATGATTATGTCCTTTTTTACCAAAGTTTATAAATTGATTGGGGCGTTCTGATAAAAATCTGAAAAATCTCTAAATTGTATCTAAAAACTGAGTTGATAATAAAACAAACTAAAGATTCTCTAAGACAGTAACATCTTAAAAACAATTTTTGTAATTATTTTGAGTTTTTCGTAAACAATTTTTGTAATTTTTATTTTCGTTTATCAATACTTTGAATTTTTCATACGTTTTTCATGATTATGTCCTTGTTCTCTCACCTTATGTTTGATAAATATGATTGGGGCGTTCTTAAGTAGGTAAAGATCTAAATGATTCATCTAAGGTAGTAACATCCTAAAATCAATTTATAAACAATTATTGATAACAAGTTATAAATATGATTGTGGCGTTCTTTAAACAGGTAAAGATTTAAAGGATTCATCTAAGACAGTAACATCTTAAAAACAATTTTTAAAAATTATTGATAGCAACATCTTAAAAAAATTATAAAAAAAATTTATTTTAAAAATATGAGTTGATAATAAAACAAACTGATCTGTGTAAACAATTTTTGTTTTCATTTATAAATACATTAAATTTTTTAAACACTTTTCATGAATATGCTTATTCTCTCACCTTATGTTTAAATTTGATTGGAGCATTTTTTAAGTAGGTAAATATCTAAATGATTTGTCTAAGACAGCAACATCTTAAAAACAATTTACCTTTGTTGGAGGTAAAATTGAAAAAAGATTAACACCATTTAAATAGAACTATTATTAAATAATTTGAATTTTCTGTGTGATGCTGAGCAGGACATAATCCATTGAGAAATGTCAACCGAAGTATGCATATAGAATACAACATACGTTTCTATTGTTCAAATACTCTGCAGCATGTAGATAAAAATTTCAGTACAGCTAATTGTCTCGTACAACTTATCATAATTTATGCTTGCGTGACTGTGTTTGAATGTATGAGGGAAAATTAATATTTAATATATGATAGGACTTTCTTTGTCTACATATGATCTGATATGATTTCTATTCAATACTAGATAATTAGGGGTTTCTATATACAATGATTACTTTAACAGAATTATAAATTTTGCTTCAATATACGGCCAAGTAAAAAAAGTGAAAAGTCTGGCGTGTTTTGAAAGATAAATATTTAATTAAATAGGACACATTTGGTTTCACAAATAATATGAATCATTACGCATTTTAAACATAATGGTTCATTACACATTTCAAATATTTTATAATAAATAGTTATAAAGTTGAAAATTCTTTGGTGAACCAAATAATGAAACCTATATTTTTGAATTTTCTAGTGTTCTCTTAAATCATTCTAAAGTTTGCAAAATTTTAATTTGGAGGATAAATAGCCAAGATATTTAAAACTTTAGTAACTATCACAAAACAGTGCTGGCTGAAACTACAATTGAAACATAATTATTTTTATTATTTGCTGGGGATCTGTGTCCCATTTATATATAGCAAGAGCAGTTTATTGACGGGGGTGAAGAAAGTACGTTGTCTTTCGGGATTTGGTTTGGGTTGTCTTTCTACGGTCATTTTTTGCACTGAGACCTACAGTTTACCGGAGACCTACATCCATGCCACTGCCAGGATTCGAACCTGAAGCACCAATGGCCAGAGCGCTAGCCAATTGGCTTCAGGGCGCTTGTCGTTCTGGAAGACTTAAGACTAATCCCATTTTTGTGTCGTAGGAGAGAAGAACCGTAAAAATTCCATCCAACAACCTAATTGTCGATACAGAGACACTGTACACTCTATTCATGCTTAACAATTACCATCAAATTTTCTTGTTTTTGAAAGCACTGAGTGTTGTAAAATACTGACACTCATTTTGAATCTGAGCTCTACTGCGCACTAGACCACAAGTCAGTCTTTGGTACCAGACTTCAGATTCAAATCCTGGCTGTGTCATGGCTGTTTGTTAATGGTTCGGAATCCACATTAAACTGTAGGTCCAGATCTAATTAGTCTAAATTGTGCACAAAATGACCTTAGAGCGACAAACCAAACCAAACAAATTGGCCTTTTATCGTTGAACAATATACGAAAAAAAAGAACCCCGTAAATATTGATTCATACCTAATGCAATTTTTTGTGATGTACATTTTATTAGATAATATATGACAGCTACACATTTATTTATTTATTTTTTACTTTTTTAATTTTATATCCCCAAATTTTTTTCTAAGAATTCTTTTCATTAAAAAAATTAATTTAACAAATAAAATTTTTAAGGATCAAGTTTCATAAGCATGTATATTGTATACATTTATTTTCTGTTTTATGGAAATTTAATTAATTATTTAATTATATATTTTTACCCTTTAAAACTTATCAGTGTTTTCTTAACGCTGCATTGTTTTATTTCTGAAAAATAATCAAAAGAATCTCTTTAAATAGAATTGTAAACAGACTAAAACCACATTATCTCATTTGTTCACCCTCTTCCTGTTGCCTCTATGTGAACTCAGTAATTACATGGATTAGACCATTCTCTAATACTCTGACAACAGTTTCAAAAAATTATTTTCCCAACTCTGTTGTCTTGATTATTTGTTCATCGAAACTAAATAATTTAAATAATAGCTTTATTTTTATTTCTTCCCGATAAAATTTAAATATCCCCCTTTTTTATAAGGATTTATCTACGAACGGCATTAACACTTATTTTAAAAAACGACTGAACGCATAAATAAAGCGATGTAGTACTTAAAAATCCCATTTACAAAGGAATTTGTTTTTCCAAGCCCAAGCATTAATTCGCACAAGTATTTAATAAAAAGGTAAAGTAAACACCTATCTCAATGCATCAAAGGGAAAGGGGGAGTCCTTCCTGTGTTAACTACGATAAGGAAATGAAAAAGATAAAAACTTCATTATATGCTTCCAAACACAACATAAACACGATGCCGCCTTACCCACTGCTGAAATCAGTATGGTAATGAAAAGAACAGGGAGTTTCATTGCACTGTTCTGATTTTTTCATTAACAAATGCGTATAGATGGATCTATACATTTCAAAAAGTAAATAAATATAATGCCTATCTATTTTAATAACGAAGATAGGACTATCTGTTTTCTGCGATATTTCTGAAAGTAATGAAATGCGGATATTTCCGGAAACCCACTGTTATCGCAATAATACATCAGCAGAATCGTAGCATGTATTCTAAACGCGGAAGTGCTTTTATTTTATTTATTTTTTTTAATATTTGGACTGAAGGATTATTTATAATCTATTTTACTGCATCATAAAAAGGGGGAGTTTTAAAATAGGCGTAGGAGTTTATGCAGGAGCCTTTACTTCGAGTTTCGTAGCTTTTGTTCTGTTCTGCAAACAATATGATGCTCGCAGAAAGATCGGTTTAACTGATTTTTATAAATATTAAACGAAATTAAAGGGTCTTTGAAGCAGTTCTTCCCATAGTTTTAATTTGCATATTTTGATACAAATTTGAGTATTATTAAAGATTTAGGATCCCTAATGTTAATATATTTCATTTCTGTTGGTTATTTGGGAGTTTTTTCATATGCAATATTTCTAAATCAATAAAGAGTTAGATTGAGTGCGTTTTTTTTTTTTTTTCACTTACGGTATTTCTAAATTAATAGAGAAGAAGACGTTAAACAATTGCGATTTTTAACGATGAAGTTTCATAAACATGTGTATTGTATACATTTATTTTCTGTTTTATGAAATACTTAATTAATTATTTATTTTTATATATTTTACCGTTGAAATTTATCAGTGTTTTCCTAACGCTACTTTGTTTTATTTCTGAAAAATAATCAAAATAATGTCCTTAAATAAAATTATAAGCTAACTAAAACTACATTACCTCTTTCGTTCATCTTCTTCATATTGCCTCTATGTGAACTCAGTAATTACAAGGATTAGATTATTTTCTAATACCATGACAACAGTTTCAAAAAATTATTTACCCAACTCTGTTGTCTTGATTACTTGTTCGTCGAAACTAAATAATTTAAATAATAGCTTTATTTTTGTTTCTTCCCGAAAAAATTTAAATATCCCCGCTTTTTTCTACTCATTTATCTGCGAATGGCATAAATACTTTTTTTAAAAAAACGACTGAACACATAAATAAAGCGATGTAGTACTTAAAAATCCCATTTACAAGGGAATTTGTTTTTCCAAGCTCCAGCTTTTATTCGCATAAGTATTTAATAAAAAGGTAAAGTAAACACCTATCTCAATGTGTCAAAGGAAAAGGGAACTACTTCTTGTGTTAACTACGATAAGGAAATGAAAAAGATAAAAACTTCATTATATGCTACCACTTGACACAGCATAAACACTATGCCGCCATACCCACTGTCGAAATCAGTATGGTAATGAAAAGAACGGGAAGTTTCATTGCACTGTTCTGATTTTTTCATTAACAAATGCGTATAGATGAATCTATACATTTCAAAAAGTAAATAAATATAATGTCTATCTATTTTAATAACGAAGTTAGGACTATCTGTTTTCTGCGATATTTCTGAAAATAATGAAATGCGCATATTTTCGGAAACCCACTGTTATCGCAATAATACATCAGCAGAATCGTAGCATGTATTCTAAACGCGGAAGTGCTTTTATTTATTTTTTTTTTTTTAATATTTGGACTGAAGGATTATTTATAATCTATTTTACTGCATCATAAAAAGGGGGAAGTTTTAAAATAGGTTTAGGAGTTTATGCAGGAGCTTTTACTTCGAGTTTCGTAGCCTTTGTTCCTCCTCTGCAATCAATTTTATGCTCGCAGAAAGATCGGTTTAACTGATTTTTATAAATATAAAACGAAATTAAAGGGTCTTTGAAGAAGTTCTTCCCGTACTTTTTATTTGCATATTTTGATACATATTTCAGTATTATTATAAATTAAGGATCGTTATTAGAGTTAATCTATTTCATTTCTATTGGTTATTTTAGATTTTGTTGTTCATATACAGTATTTCGAAATCAATAAAAAGTTAGATTGAGTGAGCTTTTTAATCTTTGGTATTTCTAAATCAATAAAAGATTCACATGAAGTATTTCTAAATCAACAAAGAGTTAAATTGAGTGCGGTTTTTTTTTCGCGTACAATATTTTTAAATAAAAAAAAGATTAAGATTGAGTTGAAAACATAAGTAAAGCAGTGTACTTAAAAATCCCATTCAAAAAGGAATTTGTTTTTCCAAGCTTGATCATTTATTCTCACAAATATTTACTAAAAAGGTAAAGTAAACACCTATATCAATGTGTAAAAGGAAAAAAGATGCCGTCTTACCCACTGTTGCAATCAATATGGTAACGAAAAGAACACGGAGTTTCATTGCTCTTTTATATACGTTCTGATATTTTTCATTAACAAATGCGTATAGATGGATCTATACATTTCAAAAAGTAAATAGATATAATGGATATCTATTTTAATAACGAAGATAGGACGATCTGTTTTCTGCGATATTTCTGAAAGTAATGAAATGCGCGTATTTTCGGAAACCCACTGTTATCGCAATAATACATCAGCAGAATCGTAGCATGTATTCTAAACGCGGAAGTGCTTTTATTTTATTTATCTTTTTATTCTAATATTTAGACTGAAGGATTATTTATAATCTATTTTACTGCATCATAAAAAGGGGGAAGTTTTAAATAGGTTTAGGAGTTTATGCAAGAGCTTTTATTTCGAGTTTCGTAGCTTTTGTTCCTCCTCTGCAAACAATTTGATGCTCGCAGAAAGATCGGTTTAACTGATATTTATAAATATAAAACGAAATTAAAGGGTCTTTTAAGAAGTCCTTCCCATACTTTTTATTTGCAGAATTTGATACATATTTTAGTATTATTATAGATTAAGAATCGCTAGAGTTAATATATTTCATCTCTATTGGTCATTTTGGAAGGGGGTTTTTCTCATACTACCGTATTTATAAATCAATAAATACTAAGATTGATGCTTTTTTTTGACACAGAATATTAAAATTTTTAATGATGAAGTTATTTATATATTTTCTTATCGTTAAAATTTATTAGTGTTTTCTTAACACTACAATGTTTTATTTCTGAAAAATAATCAAAAGATTCTCCTTAAATAAAATTATAAACAGACTAAAACTGCATTATCTCTTTCGTTCTCCTTCTTCATATTATCTCTTTGTGAACTCAGTAATTACATGGCTTAGATCATTTTCTAATACTCAGACAACACTTTCAAAAAATTATTTACCCATCTCTGTTGTCTTGATTACTTGTTCGTCGAAACTAAATAATTTAAATAATAGCTTTATTTTTATTTCTTCCCGATAAAATTTAAATACCCCCTTTTTAATACGGATTTATCTACGAATGGCATTAACACTTTTTTTTAAAAACGACTGAACGCATAAATAAAGCGATGTAGTACATAAAAATCCCATTTACAAAGGAATTTGTTTTTCCAAGCCCAAGCATTTATTCGCACAAGTATTTAATAAAAAGGTAAAGTAAACACCTATCTCAATGCGTCAAAGGGAAAGGGGAGTCCTTCCTGTGTTAACTACGATAAGGAAATGAAAAAGATAAAACCTTCATTATATGTTTCCAAACACAACATAAACACGATGCCGCCTTACCCTCTGCTGAAATCAGTATGGTAATGAAAAGAACAGGGAGTTTCATTGCACTGTTCTGAATTTTTCATTAACAAATGCGTATAGATGGATCTATACATTTCAAAAAGTAAATAAATATAATGCCAATCTATTTTAATAACGAAGATAGGACTATCTGTTTTCTGCGATATTTCTGAAAGTAATGAAATGCGCATATTTTCGGAAACCCACTGTTATCGCAATAATACATCAACAGAATCGTAGCATGTATTCTAAACGAAGTGCTTTTATTTATTTATTTTTTTTTTAATATTTGGACTGAAGGATTACTTATAATATATTTTACTGCATCATAAAAAGGGGGAAGTTTTAAAATAGGTTTAGGAGTTTATGCAGGAGCTTTTATTTCGAGTTTCGTAGCCTTTGTTCCTCCTCTGGAAGCAATTTTATGCTCGCAGAAAGATCGGTTTAACTGATTTTTATAAATATAAAATGAAATTAAAGGGTCTTTAAAGAAATACTTCCCGTACTTTTTATTTGCATATTTTGATACATATTTGAGTATTATTATAGATTAAGGATCACTAGCGATACTATATTTCATATCTATTGGTCATTTGGGAGTTTCTTTTCCAAACAGTATTTCTAAACCAATAAATAGTTATATTGACTGTTTTTTTTCACACACAATATTATATTTTTTAATGATCAAGTTTCATAAGCATGTGTATTGTGTACAATTATTATCTGTTTATGAAATATTTAATTAATTATTTAATTATATATTTTTTACCGTTAAATTTATCAGTGTTTTCTTAAGCCTACATTGTTTTATTTCTAAGAAATAATCAAAGGAATGTCCTTAAATAAAATTCTAATCAGACAAAAAACTGCTTTATCTCTTTCGTTCACCTTCTTCATATTGCCTCTATGTGAACTCAGTAATTACATGGATTAGATCATTCTCTAATACTCTGACAACAGTTTCAAAAAATTGTTTACCCAACTCTGTTGTCTTGTTTATAATCTATTTTACTTGTTCGTCGAAACTAAATAATTTAAATAATGGCTTTATTTTTATTTCTTCCGATAAAATTTAAATATCCTCCCCTTTTTTGTACGGATTTATCTACGAATGGCATGAACGCTTTTTTTTAAAACGACTGAACACATAAATAAAGCAACGCAGTACTTAAAAATCCCATTTACAAAGGAATTTGTTTTTCCAAGCCCAAGCATTTATTCGCACAAGTATTTAATAAAAAGGTAAAGTAAACACCTATCTCAATGCGTCAAAGAGAAAGGGGAGTCCTTCCTGTGTTAACTACGATAAGGAAATGAAAAAGATAAAACCTTCATTATATGCTTCCAAACACAACATAAACACGATGCCGCCTTACCCACTGCTGAAATCAGTATGGTAATGAAAAGAACAGGAGTTTCATTGCACTGTTCTGATTTTTTCATTAACAAATGCGTAGAGATGAATCTATACATTTCAAAAAGTAAATAAATATAATGCCTATCTATTTTAATACCGGAGATAGGACTATCTGTTTTCTGCGATATTTCTGAAAGTAATGAAATGCGCATATTTTCGGAAACCCGCTGTTATCGCAATAATACATCAGCAGAATCGTAGCATGTATTCTAAACGCGGAAGTGCTTTCATTTTTTATTTAAAATTTGAACTGAAGGATTATTTATAATCTATTTTACTGCATCATAAAAAGGGGAAGTTTTAAAATAGGTTTAGGAGTTTTTGCAGGAGCTTTAACTCTGCCTTTGTTCTCTTCTGCAAGCAATTTTATGCTCGCAGAAAGATCGGTTTAACTGATTTCTATAAATATAAAACGAAATTAAAGGGTTTAAGAAGTTCTTCACATACTTTTTATTTGCTTATTTTGATACATATTTGAGTATTATTATAGATTAAGGATCACTAGAGTTAATATATTTCATTTCTATTGGCCATTTTGGAAAGTTTTTTTTCATATACAGTATTTCTAAATCAATAAAGTGTTAAAAATCAGTGCGTTTCTTTTCGCATACAGTATTTCTAAATCAATAAAAGAGTCAGATTGAGTGTGATCGTTTTGATTTATTTCATATAGGTCATTTTGGAGGGTTTTTTTTTTTTACATACAGTATTTTCAATTAATTAAGAGTTCAGTGCATTTTTTTTTCATATACATTATTTGTATATCAGTTAGACTATCAGTGTGGGTTTTTTTCATATACAGTACTTCTAAATCAATAAAAAGATAGATTGAGTGCATTTTTTTTCACATACTGTATTTCTAAATCAATAATCTCCTGTTTATAAATCTGCCAGCAGGCAGAAGGCCTTGTTCCGCCATTGGGCTGTTGCGCCAATGAAGATGATTGCTAGAGATATTTTTAATGACTACCTAATTATATCAATATATTTTAATAAATATTCTATTTATTTTAACGAAAGCATTTCACTTTTTGTCATTTATCGCAAACTACATTACCTTAGATACGAATTTCTATGAGAATCCAGCAATAAGCCGTACCTTCGATTTTCATTTGAGAAAAACGAACGAGAGATGATGACTAGTAGAATCTATCAAAAGGAACTGTCTAATCCTCGCTTAGAGTTAATACTACTAAATCCTCTCGGAATATACTCGGATCAGAATACTAGATCTCCTAAAGGATAAGTAGTTTCGTTCATTTAGAGCTACTTTCTACGTGACTCTTCTCTTCTTACCCAACTGCTACTCAGCACTTAACAAGCTTTAATGGATACTCAGAAGATGTAATGCATACTCATAAACGGGGCTTAAATTAATCTTACAGAAATTAGATGAATTCTCTTTCATCTTTTACTTCATAAGAGCAATCAAATATTAAAAGTCTAGAATTAAAAAAAAAATATGGCCGTATCATGTATAATACTTATCTTGTAGTATTGAAATGAAATGCATTTAAATATATAATTAGAATGGATATGCTAGTAATTGGATTTATTTAGAAATTATTGACGTATTAATATTAAAGACGGTTTCAGCTATGACTGAATTAAGTATTCTTTGTGTGAATATAATTCAGTAAAATATAATTATAATGAATGTTTTTGTTTTATATTCAAATTACAATTTTAATACGGTAATATTTAATTTAAGAAAACATTGTATAACACTTGGCTTAACTTACTGTTAACCATAAATTTATTTATAAGGCGTTAGAATGCGCGAGTGAATGAATTAATTTAAATAAAATTATTAATATTAATAAAATAATTATTGAAAATGACAATTTTTAATTTAAGTAATTAATATTAATTGCAATAATTAATTTAATAAATATATTATTAATTTAAGAAAACATTGTATAGCACTTGCAATAAGATGCTGTTAACAGTAAATTTATTTATAAGTCAATACAATGCGGAACCGAATGAATGAATATAATTAATTTAAGCAATTAATATTACTTTTATTAGTTAATAATAATTATTATTAATTTCAGAAAATTATTATTAATAACGAAATTTTTAATTAAAATAATTAATATTAATTTTATTATTTAATTTAATAATGATAATTTTTAATTAAAATAATTAATATTAATTTTATTATTTAATTTAATAATGATAATTATTAATTAAAAAAAAACATTGTATAGCACTTGGCATAACTTGCTGTTAACAGTAAATTTATTTGTAAGTCGTTACAATGCACAAGCGAATGAGCGACTGGTTTTCATTTAATTCAGGTTCTCATTCAAATAGTATACAATTAAGGGCCTGATGGCCGAGTGGCTAGCTCTCTGGCACTCGGTACCACAGGTATCGGGTTCGAATCCCGGCGGTGCCATGGGTGTTTGTAGTGGTTCGGAATCCACTTTAAACCGTAGGTCCCGGTCCTAATAGGATCGTAGAGCGTTGCGGGGGCATTGTTACTCCCCGTCCGTGGCTTACCATCAAGCTACACGCGCCCCCTAGGTAATGCAAAGTGAGTAACGTCTGTGCAGCGCTTGCCTTAAGGCATCCAAGACCAAGCTGTCTAGTGTTTGCCAGCTGCATTAGAAAGAAAAAAAAATAGTATACAATTACCATAATTTTATATAGCAATTAATATTTAACTCTTATTTTTCTAATATTATTCTTCAATTTTCATTTTCTTGATATTTCTGAAAATTATTTGTATTTTTTAATGATTTTCAATTTCGTTGCAACTTATGCGTACTTTGGATCTTGAACAATTCCTACCTTTTTTTCCATCTTTTTTTTTTTTTTTGTGAGGTCTTAATATGTTACAGTGTTTTTTATTGCGTATGCTATAAGGTTTTTTTTTTTTTTTTTTACATAATTTGCGTGTAGAGGATACCAGTAGTGACTTTTGTTGTGCAAAATGGTCATGTTTCTAATTCACTACTTCTCAGTTCCCTTCGGTATTTGTGCTCATGTATTTTTTATATATATTGTATTATTTATTTATGATATTTGAATCTGTTTAAAGAAATAACATATGTATCAACATTATTTTATATAATAAACAAACGGATAAATTTTATGGCGGTTATCAATAATATTGATCACTTTTCATGCACTAAAAATTTTAATTATAATATAATTTATTACGCTAAATTTCAGAGGAGTTTATAATTTTTGTGTTATTGTAATCGATGTAAAATTTAGGAAATTAATTTTTAACAAATAAGACAAACTTTCCATGAGACAATATTTTAATTGTCGTATGTATTATTGAAGCTTTGCATAAATGATAAAAAGTACTTATAATTTGGTCCAGTTAGTAATGACTCTAAAATTTTTCCTTTTGAGATATATACACCTTCATTCTATATGAAGGTGTTAAAATATTATTTAAAAGTGATACAAATACCTTGAAAGAGAATCAAATATCTTAGAGCGGTTTTTTATATATTATTATTATTCTGTTGATACGGAATTTTAAACAGATAATTATTCTTAATTAACTTTGCTTTTCTGGATTCTAATACTATATCATATTATTTTTAACATATAATTGTAAAAATTGCTTTTTTCTAGGATCTTTAAACAAATATCATAAAAGTAAATTTGTTAGTGCTATTAAAAATAAGGATCATGATATTTTTAGTACCTTAATGTCACTTTGAAATAAATGGATGTAGGACCATTTATATGCACAAAAATTAAATCATTAGTTACTTACAAATCAGTATTGGTTCCAATTTATGACAAAATATTCAGCCGCAAACTTCAAAAAATGATTTGGTACTGTGCAGAATTATAGGAAACTAATCAGAAAACTAATACAATAATAATAAGATTGATATTATAGTTTTAAAGCAATGCACAAAACTATAACATACCTACAAAACTAATGAATTGTATTCATAACATTTTATATAAATTTTTTTTACTTAGATCACATGGAATTCTCATGCACATAAGATCTATTGTGTAAAAAATAATTACAAAATTTTTAGATATATATCGATGAATTAATTCTAATAATATGAGTTGTATGTTAAATTTAATCTAAATTAGCTCTTAAGTCGTTAGATTCAATTACTTTACATTATTTAATAAGAAAATATTAAACATAACTAAATCAAAACGCTTCCCTTCATAGGTGTACGCTTATAACACAACTTTATTAACAAACTTATTCCGACTGGGACCATTACGAGAAGAATATATCCCATCTAATTATGTTACAATATACTACACGTATAAACATACACTGAAGTGACAAAAGTCATGGGATAGCAATATGCAAATTTTCAGATGGCAGTAGCATCGCGTAGAACAGGTATAAATGCGCAGTGCTTTCGCAGAGCTTTCATTTCTGTTCAAGTTATTCATGTGAAGAGGTTTTGACGTGATGATGACCGCACGACGGGAATTAACAGACTTTGAACGCGGAATGTTAGTTGGAGCTAGACGCATGGGTCATGCCATTTCGGAAATCGTTAGGGAATTCAACATTCCCAGATCCACTGTGTCAAGAGTGTGCCGAGAGTATGAAATTTCAGGCATAACATCCCACCATGGACAGCGCAGTGGTCGACCGCCTGCACTTAACGACCGAGACCGGCGACGTCTGCAAAGAGTCGTAAATTCTAACAGACAAGCAACACTGCGTCAAATAACCGCAGAAATCAATGTGGGACGTACAAGGGACTTGTCTGTTAGAACTGTGCGGAGAAATTTGGCTTTCTTGGGCTATTCCAGCAGAAGACCAACTCGAGTGCCTTTACTGACAGAACGACGTCGCTTGCAGCGACTCTCGTGGGCACGTGAGCATATCGGTTGGTCCCTAGATGAATGGAAAACCGTGGCCTGGTCCGATGAGTCACGATTTCAGTTGGTAAGAGCTGATGGTAGGGTTCGAGTGTGGCGCAGACCCCACGAAGCCATGGACCCAAACTGTCAGCAAGGCACTGTTCAAGCTGGTGGTGGCTCCGTAATGGTGTGGGCTGTTTTTTCATGGCATGGACTTGGTCGTCTGGTGCGACTGGACCGAACATTGACTGGAAATGCTTATGTTCAGCTACTTGGAGATCACTTGCAGCCATTCATGGACTTCATGTACCCAAACAACGATGGGATTTTTATGGATGACAATGCGCCATGTCACCGGGCCACAACTGTTCGCGCTTGGTTTGAAGAACATTCTGGACAATTCCAACGAATGATCTGGCCACCTAGATCGCCCGACATGAATCCCATCGAGCATTCATGGGACATCATCGAGAGGTCTGTCCGTGCCCAAAATCATGCACCATCAACGCTTTCACAATTACGGACGTCTATCGAGACAGCATGGCTCAATATTCCTGCAGAAGACTTCCAACGACTTGTTGAGTCCATGCCACGTCGAGTTGCTGCACTTCGCCGGGCAAAAGGAGGGCCGACACGATATTAAGAGGTATCCCATGACTTTTGTCACTTCAGTGTATATTCGCTAGGAATGTATTGATAAATTAATTAAAAAATATGAGTTGCATGTTAAATTTAATTTGAATTAGCATTTAAATGATTATATTTCAATTACGATATTTAATAAGAAAATATTAAACCTACCTCAATCAAAACGCTTCCCTTCATAGGTGTACGCTTGTAACGCAACTTTATTGACAAACTTATTCTGACTGGGACCATTACGAGGAGAAAATATCCCATCTAATCATGTTACAATATGCTATACGTAAGAAAAGACAAACCTGCAATTGATTTTTCTTATGTTTATTGGAGGAAGAAGCAATTAGATAAGAAATGTTTTTGTTTTATTATTTCCCTGTCTACCTATATCAAAGAAAAGCTATCATTACCTCTCTGACAGAAATGTCATTTTGTGTATAAAGCAAATATTAGAAAGGTTTAATCCAAACCTTGTGCAATGAGTCTTGAAGGAACTTTCCAATATATAAGAAATTCCAAGTCTTTTTTTTTTTTTGTTGCTCATGGCTATTGACATCTTAAATAACAGTTTTGACATAAGTGCAATGTTTATATTTATTTTAAATTCTAATACGCTAAATATGTATTATAATTTAAAATAAATATAAACATTGTAATACAATACATCAAATATGTATTATAATTTAAAATAAATGTAAACATTGTATTGCAATACATTAAATGTGTATTAGAATTAAAATTATATAATATTGTAATATAATACATTAAATATGCATTAGAATTTAAAATAAATGTAAACAATTATAAAACAATACATTAAATGAACAATGTTTCAGTTTGTTAGCAGTGTTTCAAAACATACAAAAACTATTTTTGTTTCCTAAAATATTTTGAAAAATTACTGCTTTAAAATTTAATGGACTGAATGTATTGGTGAAAACCATCCTGTTCATAATATTTTATCGTTAAAAATGTAATGAATCCACACCAGAATCTTCATACATAATGATGATAAATAATATAGATCATGTTCACTTTGTATTATTTTCATTGAATTAATAATGCAATAGCAAATTATCAACATTATATATTTCATAATAACATCTGAAAAATGAAAGTAAGAATATAATAATAATAAAGACAAAAATATTATTAAACTTTTCACTGTCAACAGCATCAATACAACTGTCAAACTATCAAACATAATTTTAGCTCAAGTGTTAAATTAAAAATTTAATTATAAGTTTTCTTTCAATTATTTTTTGGTTTATCTTGAGCTGTCTTAAGGCAAACAAGTCTTTTTCTAATTTGTTGAACTAAATTGCCTATTTGAATGCTAGAAACTTTAAAAAAAAACACTAAACTAAAGTACTATTTAATTTATAACATGTAAAACATAGTTAAAAAACAGTTATTATCTGCAGAATTGAAAAGATATATGAAGATACAAAAGAAAAAGATATTTGAAAATATTATTCAATTCGTTGTCATGTATGTAATATCTTGATTTATATTAAAAAGTAATAACATTTGAAATAATAATAAGTACAGACATATCAGTAATACTGATATGTCTGTACTTATTATTATTAATGTTTTATTTTGAAGTTACAATGTCACACTTTGTTGTATAATTATAAGCTTTGTCAGCAAATGATTAATAATACTCGTGCAAGAGTTTTTGAAACTTGTTTAATGATTAATTACTTATCGACTTGCTTCTTTTTAAAACCTGGTGCTCCTTCAGTACTTAGTGCGAATAAGTTAAACAGTTTACATACGTGGACACGCAACGACGTTATTTGTATAAATATGATAAATTGAAAATCTGCATTGTCAATAAATTTATTTCAAATGAAATTGAAAATGTCATCAGAAATTTTTGTATAATAAACTCAGTTGCTCATAATATTGATAAACTTTCTTTCTTTAAAATCTGGTGCTCGTCTAGTTAACATCTAGTGCAACTAAGTTATTCGTATATATATAATCAATTGAAAACCTGCAAACTTTATTTTTCTTAAGCGGGGTGACACACTATGTACTGCCTCCACCATTTTAAACAAAACATAATCTATAAAATCAATGGAAATGAAATCATTTATGTAGTTGTACCACCTATGGGAGAAATGCTAATGGCAGCTTAAGGACTAAAAGTGTTTCAACCATCAATATTCACTATCACGACGTTCCATGTTATTGAATGTTCCAACGAACTTATCACTCCAAAATATATTTTATGGTAACCTTTTTACTGTTATTAATTTGGTGATGTAATAAATAGTATGTAGGTTTGTCTCTATGCACTTTATATTTCATATCTTTCAGTATCATTCACAAAAATTACGGTAAAATGTATCGGGGATGATAATATCTTTAAAAATAAATTATCATCGGTGGATCGGATATTCCACTGATGCATGCCACGAAACATCCACAGTCTTAGAAGAATGGAAGAACATTGCCTTTCGGGAGGACTGTCAAGGATAACTGCCCCACATTTGCGTGCCGTATACGAGAAACACGAAAAACTCCCCACAGATTGCGAGAGGCTTTCAACACGTTGTATCTTGTCAGTTGACTTGAAGTTTTTACTATTATTTGAGTTGTTCAGGTTCTTTTTCAAAATATAGACGAAAATGTATAAGGTCAAATTGCTGGAGGCTAAGATATTATTAAAATATTTTTATATAAAATGAATCATTTTAAATAAAAATGTTATTATGATTACAATTTTATTATCATTCGAATAATCCAATTTTCTAGGAATGAACTATGAGACATAATATTTAATTTGAAATCTAATGAATAATAATAATAATAATAATAATAATAATCTAATTCATTATTTTAAAATCTAATTAAATAATGTTTTTGCTTTGAAATTCATTAAAAATGGTGAGAAATTAAAGTATTAACCACAATGTCTTAAAATTATTTTTTGAATTTATATGATCTTCTAGACACTATCTGATTAAATTTTACACGTTTTAATTAAACGTTAAATTCGTATAGAGCTTATTAAATAATTTGATGTAAGTTTATATTACTTTATGAAATATTTCCAAATTTTCAATTACACTTATTAAATATTCAATGCATGTAATTCCAAACTGATAATATGGTGAATTAACTAAACATGATAATATAATGTTTTGCAATAGAAAGCCATTTAGAATTAAATCTATACTTAAGTATTATGGATAGAGTATCCCCACGCTTTGATTATATATTCACAAAATAATCATTTATAACTAAAATATTATTATTGGTTAATTATATAATTTTTCTTTTTAGTTTTTCATATTTTCTATATTTTCATTTTACAAACTGTACTTTTCTATGAATTTAAGATTTTAAATCTGAAACAGAAACCTTACTTTTTTCCATATTCAATTTGAAAAATGCTTGCAAAACTGAACTGAGTTACCTAGAAATATAAAATTTATTTTACTGTCGAATAACTTTTAATATATGAATTAGTAGTAAGCGAAAATATGTTTTCAGTCAAAATATATCATAGATGAAAAAAATATTATGCTTCTTAATTTTTATGAATAAAAAAAATATTTTTTAAATTAATTTAAAGATTTTTGTTCTTATTAACAAATGTGATAATCAAAAGAAGTATAATGCTTTTGAAATCTTGAAACCAATTTTTCATTGAAGTTTGCTTTAAATATAATAAAAACAGCCTTTATCTTTTTGATAGTTATAAAAGAGGATTAGACATTTTAATTTAAAATAAATGCTTACCACGATAAAAATTTCAAAATTCCATATTTAATTAGTTTTAGCATATTTAAAAAGAAATCTTTTATTTTAATGAATTAAAAGTAACTTAATATAAAATATTAAATTTTTTTTTAAAAATCTGTTAAATTCTTAGTTAAAATATTCCTTTATAAACTGATTTCAATCTACTGAAAATGAAATAAATTTTTATAATAATTTTTTAGAAATAGTTACAGAAGATGATCTTTCAAGATATCATCTCTCTATCTCTCTTAAATTTAAAAGATTTCACTTGTGTTAAACTTTTAATCTTTTAATTTTGTGTTAAACTTTTAATCTTTTAATTTTGTGTTAAACTTTTAAATAAATTTAAAATAAAATATTAATATAAAAATAACTTTTTAATGGAAATTTTAGTTGAAATTAGTTCATGAACTTCAACCTATATTTTTGGAGAAAAACAAAAATATATAATAAATTAAAAACTAGTAACAAAAAGTTTATTTTCTTGAATAATATTAGCATATTTGCTTTTAAACAGAAGTCAACGCCATTATAGAATTATTAACATTTTTATCCGTTTGAACCGTATCGACTGCCTGAATTTTTAAATAATTTTAAGAATAATTTAAAACTACTGCATAATTTAAATCTAGTAAAGATAAAAATTAAAATTAAACTACTAAAGATTTCAGGGGCCGCTGGAATTTGAACTCCTCCAAATTTCAACTATACACAAGAATATTTAATCGTAAAGCTGTTAGTTTCAACCATGTCTTTTCGGAAATAAGGAATATTCCATAGCAGTTGTGAACGAGGGTTTACAACTTATACCTGATGGGAATTTTCCTAGTTCATGGAATTTTTCTAGCTTTTTCTTATACGGAACAGAAAGGATTAAAGGATACAAAAAAAAAAAATAAGTTAAGAGTTCTACAAAAAGACAGTACTTCTGCCTAATCGTCGTTAGATTGTTCTTGGCGTATAAAAGTGGAACATAAGGTTCACGATGTATTCAAATAACAGCAGCTGAGAAAAAGTTGTCAATCGATGGTTTACAACTTATGCCTGATATAAATTTTTCTGTCTTTTTCAATTCCTTCTATTAGCTCACACTCTCCCTATATATATCTTGTTCAAATTTTCAATCGTTAATAAAATACTTTCTATTCATCCACTCAAGTTCAAATACATTTTTTTTTGAACTTGTAGTGGATGACACTTGATGTTAATACAGTTTTTTCAAATATTAATTCAGTAATTAAATTTAATTAATTAATTTTAGATTTTTTTTAGATTTAAGTTGCATATATCCACCAATAGATGACGCCAGATAAACTTAAAAAAATGAATGAAAATTATTTATAAAGGACTTTCTGCAATATAGTGAAAAAAAAGTAGAAATTGACTTTAAAATTTTTTTTTGTATTACTTGTTTTCCATACGGAACTATAATGAAGGATACAAAAAGATTAAGTTAAAAACTCTACAAAAAGATGGCACTCCTCCCTAATCTTCATTTGACTGTACGTGGCGTACAAAAGTGGAACATAAAATTCACGATTATAAAAATAACTGCAGTTGAGAAAAGTTGTTAATCGAGGGTTTACAAATTATGCCTTTGTGATTTTTCCCCCATATGAAACTACAATGAAGGATACAAAAAGGTTAAGTTAAAAGTTTTACAAAAAATGAAACATAAAGTTCACGATGTATAACGACGACAGCAATTTTTGAACCAGGTAAAATGACTGTATATTTTTAATTACCACACCCACACACACATACAGATATATACAAAGTACAAAAGCAAACTTTATACAACTTTTTGATTAAAAATATAAATAATATGTATATCCATTAATTCACTTAAAAATTATTTTCATGAATATGAGAATGAAAACAATATATTCAAATAAAGATTACGGGATTGATTTAGTGGCACACACACACACAAATAAATGTTAGTAAAATATTGATCTTTTCTTCCAGTTTTAATGCTCTTTTGGGTCTTAAAAATAAAGATTGTTATTTATATATAAATCTTCCGTAATTTGTCCATACTTAAAGAGAAATGGTTCTATTTCCAATTTTCCTAGAAGATTCATTTTAATATCCTCCCTTAGAAGAAACAGATTTAAAAGATATGATTAACTCCAGTGCTGTTAGTTGAATTTCATTACCATCTACTCCCTTTAATCTTATTTCTGAAGACTGCCAGCATTCAAGTTGTCTCAATCTCTTTAAGTTATGGACGTCAACTTAGAAGCCATGAGAAAGGAACTTTATAATGAGACCAATATAATTTTCTCTGAAGAAAATATCATTAACGCAGTTTTGACGGGAGGGCCTTTATTGCTAAAGGGAAAATCCACAAATAAAATGCATACACAATCGAAATTCTGGAAAATAATAACCAGCATTTTATTAAATTTGATGACGGTAGTGCCCCCTTTTTAAAACTGCTACTTATCAATGATTATTATGATACATTAAAATAGGCATCATCTTGTAAAACAAATCATCATATTTTTATGTAAAAATTTTATTACATTTTATATATTAAAAATTATACATTTTTTACAATTTTATAATAACCTCATAAAAAGATTAACATTTAATTGGAAATAATACTTTTAAAATAAAGTATATCTGAATTAACAATCATAAAATGCAGCATATCTGAATTATTAACTACAAAATGTAGATATCTGAATTATTAATTATAAAATGTATCATTTGCAGTAAAATTTAATAGAATGAATAAGAGAGAAATCAAAGGAAAATAATAGTCATAAAACAAATGACAGCTTTATGAGTCTTCTTAAGTTCGGTATTGTATTTGTTAAATTTAACATCAAACAAAACTTAAATGATATTTAAGCTTACTAGCAAGCCTTTAGGTTTTAATTTATTGATTTTTATACAACATACATAATTTTATTTCATGAACAGAACTTTATCAATTTTTATGGTCTGCCAACTGTGGTTTTCACTTGAGACATTAAACTCAGACTTAATAATAAATAAATTTATAAATGAAACAACACAAAATATTTATTACACAAATGAGTACTTGTGAGTATTTTTATTTTAAATGAGATTCAAATAAATAAAAATAAATTTCAGTAATGAAACATTTTTATTTAATTATCGCAGTAAGTAGCTTCCACAAGATTTTTGAATTATTGATTTCCGTTGGAGAGTTATTTTAATTAAGTACAATTAAAATTTATTTTTCATTATTATACTATAATAAATTTTCAGAAAATTTTGTTTGAATTTTAAGCAACTGTTAAAAGATTTTCGCTCATGTCAATAGTTTTTGAGTTAGGGTTTCATACAAATTTAGTGAATAATCCTTTTTCTGAATTTCATTTTTAGGCACATTTTATTTACATATTTTTTAATTTTAAATATCTTGGATTTAATATTTTTCAATCTAAAACTTATAATTCTGTTTGGAACTCGCCTTGAATAAATTTAGTGTCATTTAAATTGCTTAAGAAATGATAAACTGATATAAAAAAATTGAATATGCAGGTTATTCATAAAATTTAGAATTTAATGTAAGAACAAAACGCGTAACAGCAATGCTAAAAAAATTTTTAAAAAATTATAGAATTTAAAACGATTTTCTTTTCTTGAAAAATCTCATTTTAACTGTGAAATAAAATTGCCTTTACTTTCACCAAACTATCTTTTAAAACAATTTTTTATTGTTTAATTATATAATTAGTAGTTCATGAAAGAAATTTAAATAAACCTATAAGAATAGCTCGGGAAAGAAATTTAAAAAAAAAATAATAAACCAATGAGAAACGTTAAAATTGATCAAGGAAACAAAACAAAAAAAAGCTCTCCAAAACAATATCCGTATTTTGTGAATAATAAATATCCTTTCTTCGAAGTTATTAACTAAGCTATAGCTAGTTAATGTAACATTAATATGTTAAAAAATTATAAACTCGTTATTAAATCTGTCTGATTTCTAGAAAAATGAAGCAATTTAACAAATAATTGTATAGCGATAAAATTGAATAGATAATTTTTAAATTAGAAAATTTAATTCTTGCCTTAAAATTTAATTCTTGCCTTAGGAAATTTAATTCTTGCATCAGAAAATTTAAATCTTAAATTCATGCACTGCATTTGATAATTTTTAAATTTGAAAATTTCATTCCTTAATTTTCTCAAACTATAGTTTAGTTTTATTTTATTAATATTTAATCGCAACACAAACCTGAAGTATGAAGAATTTCTTTTATGTTGAAATAATTAAAACTAATCTGTTTTAGAGAGATTACAGAAAACTGCACACATTTTAACCACACATTAATTTAAAGAGGATTATTGGTAACACCGCAATATTTATTTTAAAAAAAGATGAAAAAAAGTTTCAAAGCTTTCAAAAGTTACTGAATAAAATCTCCAATGTATGGGTACCTCCAACATATATTTTATGAAACGCAATTAAATGTGTATTCTTTTTGGAAACACTATTTGTTCTGTCTAATTTCGAGAAAAATGAAGCAAATTAACAAATCCTTTTACGGCGATAAAATAAAATTCATATCTTACATATTTACATTAAGAATATATTTTCAAAGCAATTATGAATGCATTTTACACTTCGCAAGATAATTTTTCTATTTATTTTTTATTTTGAACATCGAAAATAATTAACAAACAACCATCGTTTCATTTTGAAAATCTTTCATTTTTAATTCAAAATGATTCGATCAAATAGCGTATTGTTTTATTTTTACCCGCATTGTGGTATTCAACCTCTGAAAGAAATATTGCGAAAATATGTGACAAATGTTTCATTAATTTGAAAGAACGTCAGTTGTAAGTGAGCCCAAACAAATTAGCTTCACCGAGAGAGAGTGTAAGAGATATTTATTCCTTTTTCCAAGAAAAAGTAAACTTTATATCATTACATGTTAAGAAATAGTTCAATTCATTTTGACAATTAAGCGGATTCAAGTAAATTGGTAATGACATTTATGTTGCCTAGTCAGTGAAGTGCGTTATGGTTTCTATATGTACTTGACAAGCAGAATAATTTATCAGCCTGGAGGTTGAAAGGTGGAATTGAAGAAATCTAATAGTTGCAAAAAAAGAGAATTATAATCTGCAAATTTTCTGGTTTATTTTCCTGTTTTCTGTACTTTTAATTTCAGTAACATCGTGACATTTAAGGATAAATTTATGTTATGTTTTGATAAAATGCACATTGAATCTAACTTAATAAGATATATAAAAGATAGAAAGATTTATTAGATATATATAATTTAATAATAATAAATTGAAAATTTTTACTACTTTTTTTTTTAAATATAAATTTTATTATTTCATTGCAATATTTATTTTAATAAATAAACATGTTTTTTTTCTTTGTCCATTATCTTTCATATGTAGTTTTGTAATAGAATTTTAAGGACAACTAAGTTTTCTTATATTTAAATTTACAATATGTACAGTGTTTGATCTTGCAGTATTTATCTAAAACAAAATTATATACATTCCAGAACTCTTAACATGATAATATTGAGTAGCCATTCAGTTAGTCGTTAATCTGTAAGTGTGGGGCAAAATTCCTTAAGCCCTATGCATAGAATTCCACTGTTTGGGTGATCAAACACTGATAATTTGAACATTTTACTGTTTGCAAAAAGTGGAAAAGCAACCCATTTCTTTAGATGAAAAAAGGTTTAAATCAGATGGTGTAGTGTCGGGACTGTAAGGAGGGTAATCAAGCAGATACTATCAGGAATTTTGAATCGTCTATCATTGTATGCTTACTAACGTACGGTATTTGTACCAATTCCGTACTTTTCCTTTAGTCATTTTTGTAGGTTTAGAAATGCCTCTCATTTTCGATGAAGTTTTACAGCATTTCTGCTACATGCCGTTTTGTGAGGACAGAATCTCATCACCATCAGGAATCTGATCACCTTACATACGGTGGGATATTGTATTAATTGGTGGAATATTGCAATCATTTAGTGGGATATTGTATTAATTGGTGGAATATTGCAATCTTTTGGTGGGATATTGTATTAATTGAGGGAATATTGCAATCATTTGGTGGAATATTGTATTAATTGGTGGGAAATTCCAATCATTTGGTGGGATATTGTATTGGTAGATTATTGCAATCATTTAGTGAGATATTGCAGTCATTGTAACTCGCTAGCATTCAGAGGCCGACGATACTCAACTGTCGATATATGCTCAATATTATATGGTATCATATATATCATATGTTCAATATTATATGGTATCATATATATATGTTCAATATCATATATATCCTATGCTCTCATATATATCATATGTTCAATATCATATGCTATCATATATATCATATACTCAAAAGACAAATGTATGTTACTGCATAAATGCGATTTGATCAGTGCTGTATAAAGAATTTATAAATAATCTTTTTTTTTTTTTTTTTTTTTGGCATGCTGTTCATACACTGTATTTTTATTTTTCTACAAATTTCGCTAAATAATTTAATTTTTAAACAAGAAACCTTCAACAATATATTTCAATGTGATGATATTAAATTCGATTGAGAAACCAAAAGAACTCAAGGCACTTTTACCAGTGGCTGTAACCCACTCAAAAGTAGCTTTAAACCAGAAGTAGGGAAACATTGTAGAAAAAGTGTGTTTTGTCATTGTCTCTTCAAGCGACTGTCTGACGCCTGCCCTCTTTTTCGTTCGTTTATTTTTTCGCTTCATTTATTTTATATCTTTCCTTCTCGCGCATGGGTACTCTTAAACTGTACTCGGTACTTTTTCTAGAGGTTTTTTTTTAAGTTCGTGTGTTTGAGTATAAGAGACTTCTAATTAATTTTGCTGTCAGTGAAGAAGTCGAAAACTAATACTAGACATATCGATTTTTATATAGTGAAAAGGTCTTCTTAAAATCGATGAAACTGGAAAACAAAGTGAGTATACAAACGTTTATTAATTAAAATATTAACTTTCATTTCATATATTTAAAAATGTTTCAGTAAAAAAAAAATTAATAGTAAGTTATCATATTTTTTTCTATTAATTCGAATTTTAAAACTGTTGGTTAATTGTATTATTATTCACAATTTACATTACACATAAGAACTATATAAATATCAACAATGCCCGTAGCTATTTTCAGCATATTCTAGCAATTCGTTTCTTCAATTTAAAATATCTCATACTTATTTTACATTATGAAGTCAAAATTCGCTTTTGATTTTCGAACTAGAGAAGCACGGTTCGAAACCCAACACACAAATTTAAATGGAAATCTCGTTTGTAAATGCCTAAATAGACACGATAAATCGTAGGCCAGAAAGTTATTCCATTTGTGTTAGGAAGTTTAGTTTAGTTTAGTTAGTCGCTCTACTGTTATTTTACGCACACTTTAGGTTAATTAGACCCGGAACTACAATTTAACGTGGATTCCGAACCACTAACAAACATCCATGCTACCGCCAGGATTCGAACCTGAAGCCTGTGGCCAAAGGCCAGGACCGCAGCCAATTGGCTAACAAGCCGCTGGTGTTCATGAAGAGAATAGGATGAGAAGATCTTCAAATACAACCAGAGGATGTATTTGAAGATTTGTCCAAAACTGATTGAAAATTTGTCCAAACATTTATCCCAAATTGTGGTGGTTCTATGTGGGTATAATGTTGCAGGATTGCCATAGTGCACACTGGATGACGTTGAATCTATTAAATGTATGCCGTTCTAGTATCGATTGACCTAAGGTTAAAAATGTCGACATTAGAAAACATCAGCAAGCACACAAGGGACTTCATTATAAATTTTGCAGTCAATATGTCTAAGTATGGGTACTAGTCAATTTTCTAAGTATGGGTACTAGTCAATTTTCTAAGTATGGGTACTAGTCAATTTTCTAAGTATGGGTACTAGTCAATTTTCTAAGTATGGCTACAAAGGATTAAAATGGTATTCTGTTTAAATGATCGATTTATTAACAGAAAGATTCAAATGTGCATTCTTAACGATTATCAATTATCCTTTAATGTTAAACTATATACAAATAGTTTATTATATTAGAAAAATATTTCTAAACGATAAATCGAAAATAAATGCGTTTAGAAAACTTTTGAAACAAAATTTAGTTGAAGTTTCTTGGTCAAAATTGGATCGTCTCGGAAATCTTTATATTTTCTTTATAACCTCCTTTCAGGGTAAAACTTTTCAATACTTCTATTGTTGGAACTGCAAGAAGTGCATCGATTTTAACATAAACTCCACAAACAGGTCAATGCGCACTGTATGAGATTCACGAGAGAAATTTTATTAAGTGAAACGGAAAATCAAAATTCAAAAAACGAAATCTTAGTCTGATATCGATGCTGCTAGTCAATTGTGCACCCTTACAGTTGTAAATGATCCATTTGGAGCTCAGTTTTGCACAAACACCATTTTAACTATGTGAATAGAATTAGTTATTTTCTTTTTGGCTTTGTATAAAAAAGCACAGGTAAAAATATCTGTTTCACAAAAAAGGATCATATAAATATTATACCATGCAATTTGTCTTAGATCTGGAAATGTAATATATTATATATGGCCTTTAGGTAATTACACAAAAATTAATGTGTATATAACAACATAGAAATGCATCTGAATTAAAAAAAATGAAATTGCCCTTAAAGTACAATATGGCTCTATGTAATATATGCTGATTTGTTGCCAATGGAAATGTGAGCACCGTGCAGAAGAGTTCAGATTCGGATCTCATAGCAGCGATTGCTGTCAAAATCGAGCAGACTGGATGGCGATTGCGGCAACGTGTGTAAAGCGTCTGGCAGTGGTAATCGGGCTAATTGGCGAGGGTTTTCTCCTCATACAACATGCAGATGTGAGGTAACAACCCCTAGAATCGACTGAGAAAACCAATGTCCTGCACTGATCGCTCTTCGGTGAACTGTTGGTGACAAGCATAAGTGGAAATCGAGGTGTACCGAAGTGCACCAAAAAATGATAATCATGCAATCTAGCTTATGAAAGGGTAAAAGTTCTAATCTGGTGGTGATTATATTGCAGTCAGCACATTCATATATAAGGAGTCTCAGTATCCAATGTAACAACGTGTGTAACGTTTCCCATTGGTTTGCCTTTTGGGAGTTTTCAAGTCTCCTCTATACAATAAGCGGCCTGACGGCCAATTGGAAAGCACTCTGGCCTTCGGTACCGCAAACTTCAGAATCAAATCCTGGCTGTGGCATGGCTGTTTGTTAATGGTTCGGAATCCACGTTAAACTGTAGATCCGGTCTAGTTAGCCTAAAGTGTGCAAAAAAATGATCGTAGAGTGACAAACCAAACTTCTATACAACTTTTAAATAAGGTTACCTTCCAAATTTTTCCAGGAAGACAATAATTACTGTTAGAAATATATTATTTGAAACTCGATGAGTATGATAAGAAAAAATAAATCTATATGAAGGTTCAAAAAAAAAATTTTTTTAACCTAAATAATGGGTTAAAATAATGCAATAAATAGTTATTTTTTCGAGTTAATTTCTTTGGATATGAAGATACCACCTATTTAATATTTGCTTGGAAAGAGCCCTGTATCAAACGGTTTTTTCGGTCTAATTAGCCTAAAGCGTGGACAAAATGACCATAGAGCGATAAACCAAACCAAACTGTTTTGTGAATGTGAAGTATTTCTAGTTTTGTGTGTGTGTTCAATATTTTTATAAAACAATTTGTTGCAAGTACCCTTTATAATATATAGTTAAAAATAGTGTTGATACAGTAAGTAACAATGTTACATTCCCTATTTAGATGCATATCTGTTCATCTCAATTTACTAAAACAATAACTTTTAAACAGTAAGATAATTTTATTAAATTTTCTTAGCTTTTTCAGTTAAACCTGACTTTGACACTTTTATTTCCTCAAGGTTCGAAAAAAGGTTGCAACTTCTTAAAACATTTCGTTGGCAACTAAGATTACACCATGCTGCACATCCATAAGTAGATTTTTTTTAAGTTTCTCTTTTTCCTCTGGCGGGTTGTTTTATTGAAGATTAAATCATTCTGTTTCTCCATTTATCGATTATATAATCTAATCTTCTTGTTCTTATTTTGTGTCGCTTAGCAGACTTTGCTTGGCTTTCATGGCTTCTCTGTTTAGTGTGCGCGTGAGTACTTAAGCTGGGCGATTAATTTTCAAAAATGGATAATTTATGTTCCTAATTTGTAATGTTTACAGAAAGGATAAAGTAATTTTTACTTAATGGATAGGGGAATTTTTTTTTTCTCCGTGTGTTTATAGTAGAGGGGGAGGAATTGGGGAAAAGGTTGTTCACCGACCATTTGAAAATGATGGGGATATTTGAGTTTAGTATTTTATGTCTCATTACTTTTCGTCTGAGACATCTGATGAATTCGTATTGTGACTACTTCATTTGTATTTGGACGAGTTTATAATTGTGAATGAGATTTTAGTATTTTTTTTTTTGTTTTTCTGAGAATACAAACTAATAAATCAAGATTTTAATAATTGAATCGAGTATTTATGTCTTTATTATGTTTTTATATAATGTTGTCTTTTGTTCATTACAATTTTATCATTAAATTTTTTTAATCGCTCTACGGTTATTTTCCTCACACTTTGGGCTAATTAGACAGGTACCTACAGTTCAACGTGGATGCCGAATCACTGACAAACATCCATGTCACCGCCAGGATTCGAATCTGAAGCCTGTGGTACCAACGAAAAAAGCGCTAGCCAAATGGTCATCAAGCCGCTTAATTGATTAAATTTTGCATTGTGTATATCATTTTTTTTTCTTCTCATTAAAAAATCTTCAAATTAAATAGAGCCTGATGGGCGATTGACTGGCGCTCGGGGCCACAGGTTGCGGTTCGAATCTTGGCGGTGCCATGGATGTTTGCAATGGTTCGGAATCCCCTTTAAGCAGTAGGTCCCGGTCTAATATGACTGTAGAGGGTTGGGCGTAGGACTGACAACCCTGCCTGTAAGCAGTCACCGTCACGGAGGCAAGCCAAAGTTCTACCTGCGGGTGCTCCATCCCAACAGAAGATCCCCCCCCTCCTTTCCCTCTTTCCATGAGACCCCATGGGCTTTTGGACTTTGTCTAGATGGGGCTGTCTACCAAGTGGGATATGAAACAACAGAAAATTAAATTTATGCTTTGCATTTTGAGGCATGGATAATGAAAAATCCATAAACCGAAAACATACCCCATTATGCTCTGATACTACTACAAAGATATATATATATATAGACGTGTATGTATACATAAATACGTATACATGTATGCATACATAAAATAACTTTCCCTACTTGGAGGCATCTGCAGCTAAAATAATAAACGAAATCAAGCAAAATTTCGTATACAAATTGTGGAGAGGAGAGATTTTAGCGCTGTCGGAACCAAAAGCATGTCTTACATTTACAATGAAAGCACTTAAAATGGATTATGCAAAATTTCATTACTTTTGAATAATAAAAAATGCACATGCAGAAAGGAATGATATGCCATATGAAACTCGCAGAAAATAATCTTCAACATTTGGGTCTTTAGGACCACGTTTGTCATTTTCAATCTGCTGACTTTACTTACGTACAAAATATTGCATCTGGTATATGACGTTTTCAAATGCTCCTGGTAAACTGTCGATTTGAATATGTGTAACAGTGTGTATTCTCTCTTTCAAGGAACATAGGTTTGTAACAATATCAACATACGCGACGGATTTAAAGTACCCTCACAGTCAAAAGTCGCATGGTACGAGGGATATATATCTCTAATGTTAGGGATACGAGGCGAAGGGAAGTTACAAGATTGTACAAAATTCCTAGTAGGTGCGTGATAACAGCTCCAAAATCTCACTTGTGACGATTTTGGAACTATCTTTATTTTTCAGAATTTATCTTCCACAGTCTGTTTATAAAATTTGGTTTCAATCGGCTCATTAATTTTAGCTGCAAATGCCTCCAAAAAATAAAAGTTATTTTATACCCTTAATATATATATATATAATTAAATTAAATAAATATATGATGAACAACTGTTAATGTCTTTTGATTGGTATAGCCTCTAATCATAGTGTAATCAGTATATACCATACATCTTCACAAGTCAGTCTCCAAGTATAATTTTTCAGCCATATATTTCAAAATAAGAAGTCCTCGACTTTTTCAAATCTGAGCGTCTCTACCCAAATGCAATTTTGTTGAGTAATACAGCTCAGAAAACTTGCTTCGAGAAGAAACTCTTCGTAGAAGAACAATAGAAGTGGTGCAAATAATATATGAACTGAAATTTAATCACGAAGAATTGCATGGACTTGAACTGAAAAGTTAAAGAATGTTTTTCGACATGCAGCAAAAGTCTCCCTTTCCCTCCGTCGGTCCAAAGTTTACTGGAGCTTTTCAAATCAGCTATGCTAGGTAAATTACTACTGGAAATATATATACACACATACACACACGCATATATATATATTGTCTTTGCGTGAGCATAAGGGTAAAATTCATTTCTTTCTTGAAAAAACTTTGCAATTTCTTGTTTTAAAATGTTTCCTTTTGTAGGAACAAATTTTTTCTTTATTTGCATCTTGTCCTTTCGCTCGAAGGAAGGCAGTTTTTAATATATTTTCGACGTTGGTAAAAAGTAAAAGAAAAATCAATACCTTTGTTAAAAGACACTTTCAAGGCAGGGGGAAGAAATCGATTGCCTAACATTCAACTAAAGACTCATATGCCTTTGTTTTTTGTTTCTTGATCTGTAATATTCCTTTCTGTTTCTCGACAAAATTACCTTTCCTTAAGACACGTAGCATCATATTTCATTTTTTCAAGAATCGAAGCATAAAATATTAAAAAAATCTTCATTTTTTTTCTTTGTTCTGACTTTTTAGTCCATTATTTTCATGCCGTTCAAAATGGAAAACAAATCATTTATCAGTGTTGATAATAAAAGGATCTCATCGAGTTTTTGAGAATTTGTTTGCGGCAAAAGCATCACCGAATTTTAAATGATTCATACAATTTTTTTCTGTTTTCAATATTGTGAATGCCAGTATCAAATCTAATTAAAATTATAACGAATACTTTATAGGATTTATAACTTACAGCTATTGAAAAAAATTATCTTTTTCTGAAAATAATCGAGAGTATGTTAAAATATTCTGAAGCGTGTAAAACTGACCTTTTATGACATGACTGGCCTTTTTTTACTTTACCTGACATGAAGAAGTTCACAATATCTTGCATCACTTGATCTTTATTTGTTCCTGTATTAAAATTTACATAGTATAGGCCTTTGTTTTGACTCATATGCCTTTGTGTTTTGTTTCTTGATCTGCAATATTTCTTTCTATTTTGCGATAAAATTACCTTTCCTTAAGACACGTAGCATCATATTTCATTTTTTCGAGAATCGAAGCACAAAATATTAAAAAAATATTCAATTTTTTTTCTGCTCTGACTTTATAGTCCTTTATTTTCATGCCGTTCAAAATGGAAAACAAATCATTTATCAGTGCCGATGATAAAAGGATCTCATCCAGTTTTTGTGAATTTGTTTGGAAAAGCATCACCGAATTGTAAATGATTCATATATTTTTTCTGTTTTCAACAATATGAATAACATCATCAAATCTAATTAAAATTATTACGAATGCTTTATAGGATTTATAACTAACAGTTATTGAAAAAAGATATTTTTCTGAAAATAATCTAAGGGATATTAGAATATTCTGAAGCATGTAAAACACTTACCGGACATGAATAAGTTCACAAATCATGCCGATAATAAAAGGATCTCATCGAGTTTTTGTGAATTTGTTTGATGCAAAAGCATTACCAAATTTTAAATGATTCATATATTTTTTCTGTTTCAAACATTGTGAATACCCGTATCAAATCTAATTAAAATTATTACGAATATTTTACAGGATTTCTAACTTACAGTTATTGAAAAAGGTATTTTTCTAAAGATAATCGTGAGAATGTTAAAATATTCTGAAGCGTGTAAAACACTTACCGGACATGAATAAGTTTCCAAAATCTTACATTACTTGCCATGTATTTGTTCCAGCATTAAAATATACATGGAATACTCTCTTTATTTTAGTAGATTCTTCATTTGTTGTTTTGTTTTTAACATCCACTTCCGTTTCCTATTCTCTTTTTTACCAAAGTAAAACTATAAAAATAAAAATGTCATGCATCTCACGACGATCAAGAGATGGAACATTTTATTTTATCCGTAGATTCAAAAAGATTTACTTGTTCCATTCTATTTTATTAAAGTTTTCTGCATTTTATAAAAATTTTATAGGATACTGTTTTCTGAAAATAGCATTAAGATAAAAAAAAAACACAACACATAAAAATAATAGCTTTTATTTAAAATTTATTCTAATTGGTAAACGAATGCAAGTTAAAAAATATTTCTTATGTTCTTTGTAAGTAATTGTACGAGATAAAAGTAGTTAAAAAGAAAGAAAAATTAAATTTAAGGTTGTACGTTTAATAATACAATTGTACATAGAAAATAATAAAAAAAATTATTTAAAAAGAACTAAACTCTCTAAACTTTTGATTTTAAAAGTACTAAACTCTCCTCTGTAAGATTCATTTGTTCAACCTAAGAAGTAACTGAATATTTACTGAAATAAAAAAGCAAATTTTTCTAAGAAAGGTAATTATCGGTTTATATCTGTTAGAATTTGCATTATTTGTTAGAAATCTGTTATATCTGATTATTTATTTATTATCTGTTAGAAATAATAAAGATAATTATCTGTTAGAAATAATAAAGATAATTATCTGTTAGAAATAATAAAGATAATTATCTGTTAGAAACAATAAAGATAATTATCTGTTAGAAATAATAAAGATAATTATCTGTTAGAAATAATAAAGATAATTCTCGGGTTTTTTTCATAAATATTAGTTGACTTCTTTCTCATAAATAAATATAATTTTTCAAAACTCGATAATTCCTACTATTTCATCAATATCCTTTTTTAAATTACAGTCTATGCAGCGTTATACAGTAACTGAAAAAATTCTTTTTTGGTATTGCAAAATTTGTTATAAATGCTTAAAGACTCGTTTGAATATCTGTTCTAAGAACCGAATGTCTTATACAAGAAATAGTTGCTATTTTTCAATTTTTTTCAAAACTCGATAATATCTACTATTTCAATAATATAGATTTTTATAAATTACAGTTCATGTAGTTTTATGCAGTGAAGGAAAAATTCTTTTTTCGTATTTGCAAAATTTTTTATAAAAGCTGAAAGACTCGTTTGAATATCTATTCTAAGAACCGAATGTCTTATATACGAAATAATTGGTTTGTTTCATTTTTTTTTTTTTTTTTTTTTTTTTCAAAACTCGATAATCTAATTTTGATCGATCTCTGATTTCAATAATGAAGCTTTTTTAAAAATACAGTTCATGCAATGTTACACAGTAACTGAAAAAAACTCATTTTTTCGTATTGCAAAATTTGTTATAAATGCTTAAAGACTCGTTTGAATATCTGTTCTAAGAACCGAATGTCTTATACAAGAAATAGTTGTTTGTTTGTTTGTTTTTTTCATTCCCCGTTGAAGTAATCACCATGACCGCTACTGAGATCAGCAGATTCCATATTGTCTGGTAGCACAGTAGCACTAACACGATACCTTCTGTTTCCAGAAGAATTTCACTAAACAGCATTTTTGGCAGACTTTCACCTCGTTATACGATTTGCTGATAAAATGCAAGTCTCGAGGTATTCTTGTAGAAGTGCAATTGAGATCTGTAGCCTTTTACAATGCCTTGCAAAGCAGCTAACTATCTTTTCGGTCTGGCAGTATGCCAGGTATTCGAAGCACCGCGAAAGATTCGGAAACAGAAAGAATTTCAGAGAAAGCAATAATAGCTGTGAGAGTGGAACTATCATCCGGCTAGAGTGTGCAGGGATTATCTCTTACTAATCCTCCGACACGCGAAGATAATTGGAATAAAGCTGTTACTGCTTCAATGGGTTTTCTCAAAAGCAAGTAGTATTCTGTATTGGCTTTCGAAAAGTATTGCAATTTAATGCATGTTTAAGCAGACAGATATATCTGTTTTTTATTATAAAATTAATGAAACAAACTAATTTTTGATTAATTTATAAGCTGGTAATAATTTTTAAAAACTTATGTTTTAATGATAATAAACTTCAAAGTTTATTTAATTAATTAATTAGGATATTAATTAGTAAGTTTTAATATTTGTTACGTTTCTTTATTGATTAGGATTTCTGCATATATATATATAAAATCACATCAAAAAATAATAATTGCTATTTAAAATTTAAATTAATTAAAAATGAATGCAAATTTAAAAATATTTCTTATGTTCTTTGTCAATTATTAGTAAAAAAGAAAAACAAATTTTACTTTTAAGGTTGTAAGTGTAATAATGAAATTATAAATTGTCAATAAAAAAAATATATATTTTTAAAATTAAAATAAATTAGTAATAAATAAATTATATAAAATATATATTATATAAATAAATAAATGCATAAATAAATATATATATATAAATTATATAAAATAAATAAATTATATTTTTAAAATAAATTTTCTAATAACGAAGATAATTATCTGTTAGAAATAACAAATATTTCTTAACAAAAATATTTAATTAAAAACATTTCTTATTAAAATTAACAACTATCACGTGATTTTTATACTGGTATGAAAATAAAAGTTAAAGCTAATTTAAAGTTGAAGCTAATTTCTACTTTTTTTATCATAAAACATGGTATAAGATAATATTGAAAAAAATAATATTAGTATTCATATTATCATAATATAATAACTTACTTATCATTCACGGTAATTGAATCAGTTTAAAATAATTATATGCAAAGTACAATTTCATGTAACTGAAACTAAAGAACTTGTTAATCGAAAATAACATGCATATTTTATGTTATCAGAAAGCTTAATGAATAGCTTTTAAGAAATTATAAAAAATTAAGAAATAATATTAAAATTAAATGTAATGCATGCAAATTTATTTAATTTTGAAAACTCCATTCTGTTATTAAAAGGATTAATCCCACAAAGCAATTTTAATAATTGATGCATATGTGCTTTTCATTTGTTATTTATTTTTATAAATTATGTAATTTTAATTTAAATATTTATTTCATAGATAAGTTACGAAAGAGATTTTAAGAAAATTTATTTTTTCTGCAGAAAACTAATTGAAACTATTTATAGTTAATTAATCTTTCATTTACATAATTTGAATCGAAAGAAAATGTTGAGACAAAACCTTTATTATTTCATTACATAATGTTTCGCTTCTTTATTAATTGAAATAATAGCAGTTAAAAAAATTAATGAAAAGTTTTTTTTTAAAACAGAACAGAACAATATAACAGAATTATCTGAATTTATATAACAGAATTATATAAATTCAAAAAGTTTCCAATGATTTAGATGTGTCTATAATTAAATAGTCACTATTCAATCTGTTAATAAATTTAAAATTTGCTTTTAAACTTATCTATGGATAGCATTATCCATGAATTCAATATTTATTCAGTAAAATCAAAATAACAAAACGTTGAAAATAGTCTTTTCAATTAATTTAAATGCAGTCAGTTTTTATAAATTTATAATAAATAAGTTTATAAATAATTTCATAATAAAAAATCATTTTTTATAAATTTATAAATAATTTCATTATAAAAAATAAAATTTTATAAATTTATAATAAATAAATTGATAAATAATTTAATAATAAAAAATCAATTTTTATAAATTTATAAATGGATTTTATGATTGATTTTCTTAATAAAATCCGATAAAAATTAAAATGTATTTAAAATAATCAGAATACGATAAAAACAACAACTCGGTAATAATCAATCAATACTTTTAACATCTTTTATTATGAATACATTACGAATATTGATGCGAATACTATGCATACAATGAATCATCATTACGTGATTTTAGGTAATGATCCATGTTTACATGAATGTAACAAAAGAATAAAAAAAAAAGGGCAAAAAAAGCGAAAACATTATTCTTGTAAGGAAAGGCTGGAAAAGTCCCGGAAATTTTGGCCCTTCTCCAGCGGGGCCAAATATCCCGAAACAAAGAGCACCGCCTTGGTACGAAGCCAGGAGATTAACTTTGTTTTTATCCCCAATTCCGAAACACCACTTAACACATGTTTATTTTGAGTAGAAGTGACAGCTATCTTTTTAGCATTAGGTAAACATAGACAAAATTAAAATTTTAAATCCTACTTTTTAATACAAAAAACCCATTGTATAGTAAAACTTATAGCGTCCCTAATGCGATATTAATGCGAACACAGTCAACTTAATTTGATCAAATTTCCGATAATTGATGCGAATAATTCAGAAATTTATTTTAATACAAATTATGCTCAATTTAATATAAAGTTGCCTTTTTCAGAACGTACTAGGGGTCGTGGAATTCAAATATCCTTTGTTTTAAGGAATTGTTTTGCCTTGTTATGGTAATTGATCCTCTGTGGATAAATTGTTATAACTTTTTTCAAGTGTTTCTTTAATGAAAACATTCTTCTTACATTAAATTATCGATAAATAATTATATATGAACGGATATATGAACGATGCTAGACATATGAACGAATGAATCTATTAATGGAGTAATGTAATGGGGTTAATGGAATTAGAGCCATTAATGAAATTAATGGAGTAATCTATATTAAAAAGGATAACTATCAGTAGTGCGAATAAGTTATGGAATAATCAATTATTTAAATGAACTTGTAAAGATCGAATGTAAATTTCAGTGTTAAAAAACCATTCATGTCCTTCAAAACCATTTAACATTTTTTAAACATTAATTTCTGTATATCCAAATGTATGACTACATAACAAAAACAGCAGAAAGTGCCATAACACCGGACAAAAAATGAAGGGACAAAGGAACTGACAGAAACACGATCTGTTTGTATAATATATATTCGACTTCAACTTTTTACTTTGCATTTATTTCTGTTTCAGATTTTAATTTTCTAATGAGTCTTTTATGAATATTTTATTATAAGATTTATGGAAATTGTTGTTGCATTCTTGTAGTGAACATTGTATTTCATTTCAATATTTTTTTTACAGATTTCCCAGTTGGCATAGTTCGTGAAGAAGAGCCTAACATGCCGAGAAACTCCAACCCCCGGTAAGATTTTTTTTTATCTCAAAAATTAGAGAATGTAGATAATAACTCTAATTTCGGCTCTAAAAATTTTAATAATTAAATAACAGACACATCCAAATATATCATAAAAAGAATTAATCTGAAAACTAAGCCAATTAAGCTTAATAGATGCTATCCTGATTAAATTCCTCAATTAATAGTTTCAATTAGAAATGTGTGGTGTATTTAAAATGCTTTCCGTAGAATTTCCTGAATCAAAACACTTTTGATTAAAAATTTTAATTAGATAATTAAATTATTTTTGTAATGAATATTAATTAATTATGCATTTCATTAAAATGATGTGCATAATCAATTAATATTTATATTGATTAATATATAATTAATTGATTAATATTTTACTCAATTTAGCTTTTAACTTTTTGTTTTATGAATAAAGTAACAAAAAAAAAGTTATTTTCAAATTATAGTCTTCAAAATAAAATATGATTTCATACATCGTACAAAAGCAAACTAAACTAAATCTTCCAGCAGCCAGTCCTATATCGGCAATGCTTCAAGAAACTTCTACAATTTAACTCTAGCTATTAAGTCACTTCATCTAAGCCAGACCTTTTTCTCTTGTGATGAAGAAAATATTATCGACCAAGAACTGACCACAAATGGGGGTCAAATAGGCTTCCGAACACGATTACCTGACCAATTAAGAGTTCCCGATGTCTACGGAATTTCCTATGGGATTAGACAAAAAAATAAATAAAATAAAATAAAATGGGGAAAAGTCAATAAAACCGACTTTCCGTGAGAAAATTTTTACAGTCTGACTTTGTTTTTGCATCATTTGTAGTTTCGGAAAATGTTTGGTGACTTTTTTTTTCCCTTGAGCGTTCTTTTTCCTCAAATTTCTCGTTGGAAGAGTAGATTCCGATAATGTGACAGGAAAGTACCTTCTGTCGGTAATGTGAATTCTTAAGTTTGAAGAATAAAAATTTGTTCCCTGATGTTCGCGGTTTCCAAATTAAAAAACGAAAAAGATTTCATTTTTCATCCATTTGTGATAATATTATATTCAAAAAAGGAATGACTAAATGCTTAGATTTAAATTGTGAATATTCATACATTAAACAAGAAATTTACAGTAGAAAATACGGAATTTTTAATTAACTCCTTCGTAGTATTTCATATTAGACAAATTACAGATCATATAATGTTATGCGGTCTAGTTAAGTTATGTGGTCTAGATAAGTTAATTTCTTTGTAGGATATATCATCCCATATTATAAATATAAAAATAAAGTTTTTTATTTATCTTTTGCTTATAAAGGATACAGATTTTCATAATAAAATAAAAAGATTACATTTTTCATACATTTGAGATAATAATATATTCAAAAAAGAAATGACTAAATGCTTAGAGTTAAGTAGAAAAAAGACGAAATTTACAGTAGAAAATTTTAAAGAAGAAATTTGCAGTAGAAAATATAGAATTTTTAATTACGTATTTTATATTAGAGGAATTATAGATCATATAAAGTTATGTGGTCTAAATAAGTTAATTTCTTTGTAGGATATATCATCTCATATTTGAAGCATACAAATAAAGTTTTGTATTTATCTTTCGCTTAAAATGATACAGCTTTCCAAATTAAAAAAGAAAAATACAATATTTTACATCCATTTGCAATAATATTATATTAAAAAAAGGAATGGCTAAATGCTTAGAGTAAAATTGTGAATATTCATACATTAAAGAAGAAATTTATAATAGAAAATATGGAATTTTTAATTATCTATTTCATATTAGAGGAATTATAAATCATATAACGTTATATGGTCTAGAAAAGTTAATTTCTTTGTAGAATATATCATACCATATTAGGAGTGCCCAAATAAAGTTTTGTATTTATCTTTTTTGCTTATTATATTCAAAAAAAAAAAGAATGATACAGCATTAAAGAAGAAATTTTAATCAAATTAAAAAGAAAATGAATATTCATACCATATTAGGAGTGCCCAAATAAAAAGAAGAAATTTACTGTAGAAAATATAGAATTTTTCATTACGTATTTCAGATTGTAACAATTATAGATCATATAACGTTATGTTAAAGTTAATTTGTTGTTGTTCTAATGCAGGCAATTCAGAGACAGTTAATCTTTATGCCATAGCCGCTGCACCGCTGTTACTCATTTAGCACAACCCAAGGGGGCACGTGAAGATATGCTACGGACGCGAGTAACACTACCCCCACAACGCTTTACAATCCTTCTTAAAATTTTAACTGAATATATATAGCATTTTCGGGGCCAGATGGCCGACTTACTAGTTTGGTTTGTCGCTCTATGGTAATTTTGTGTATACTTTAGGCTAATTAGACCTGGACCTATAGTTTAACGTTGATTCCGAACCACTAACAAACATCCATGCCACCGCCAGCATTCGAAGCTGAAGCCTGTGGTACCAAAGGCCAGAGCGCTAGCCAGTTGGCCATCAGGCCCCATGTTAAAGTTATTTGGTCTAGAGAGGTTAATTTCTTTGTAGGAATATCATCACATATTAGGAGTATACAAATAAAGTTTTGTATTTACCTTTTGTTTAAAAGAACACAGTTAAAATTTTGTTTAATTTAAAATGAAATTTAGTATGCAACACAATTTATTTCTACACTAGATAAACTTAAATCTTGGTGAACGTAAAATTCATTGCCTAATAAATTTTCGGCGTAAACATGTTTACCCAATTTCTAAGATGATCGATTATTTAATGAACTAAATCTTCTACTGTGCACTAAATAATTTTTAAACCATGATCTTTTACTCTGAAAAATGTGAAAATGATAGGAAATTATGGTCATATATCAGAATAAGTTTAAAACTGATCCTTATAATCAAATGATAATAAATGTAATTTTAGGGAAATATGAATAATTTGTCTTGATAGCTGTGAAACCCAAGATGCTCATATTTCAATACTTCAAATTGTTAAGTTCACAGTTTAACTGAATAAAGCAATCAATTTTAAAGTATTTACATCTTATTATAATAAATTTGAATAATTATTTATAGGGTAATATTTTGACAAATAACTTTTCAGTTTTGTGATTATGTTATCACCCTATTGCTTAATTAGTTGACGTGTTTAAGAAATTTTTTTACTATATTATGATATACTATGAGCTAGTTTCTCTTGTATTTTGTTCTTTTTAACTAAAATAAATGTGAAGAATTTGTAATGGAGGTAGTGGGTTTGTAAAAACGTGGGTTTTTAATTAAAATTAAAGGAAAAATCTTTTCAGAAACCACCTACGCGCTGACCGAAACTAAAAAGAAAGGAGAATTTTCTTTAACTTTTATGATATTTTTAAAGAACTAGTAAAATAAGTCGTTAAAATGAAATAATTGCATATAAAGGCTTTATAGCCGTATGGGTTATTTCTAGAATACAGAACAATCTTCCGACCAACCTGCTGATATTTTTCATAAAATTTATTGCGCAAATTTTTGTTTTTTTTTTTAAATACCAATTCTTATGATTAACTTTTATGATATTTTTAAAGAACTGGTAAAATTAAATCATTAAAATAAAATAATTGCGTATAAGGGCTTTACGGCAGTATGGGTTATTTCTAGTAAACTGAACAATCTTTCGCCTAAACTGCTGATATTTTTCACAAAATTGATTGCGCAAATTTTAGTTTTCTTAGATATCAATTTTTGTTTCCTTTAGATATTATAATACTCTTAAAATCGTTAAAATATCGGAGAAATTTCTGGGACACACAAGAAAAAAGTTAATGATCCTATGTGCAATAGTTTAAAAGAATAAATAACAATATTTTTTTCATAAAAACATCCATTAATGAAGATTAGTGCTTATATATCTAAAACAATTTTAAGCTATTTAATATTTATTATTTAAATTGAAATTAAAATGAAAGGAAAAATCTTTTGAGCAACCACCTACGCTCTGACCGAAACTAAAAAAAGAGGAATGATTTTCTTTAACTCTTATGATATTTTTAAAGAACCACTTAAATAAAATCATTAAAATAAAATAATTGCATATAAGGAATTTACAGTAGTATCGGTTATTCCAAGTATAATGAACAAACTTTCGACCAAATTGCTGCTATTTTTCACAAAACTGAATGCGCAAATATTTAATGCTTGTTCAATGCCAATGCTTGTTCCCTTTAGATATTATAATACTCTTAAAATCAATAAAATCTCCGTGAAATTTAGCTTTTATAGCAAAATAATGAACACAAATTCAGACCTCGTAAAATATTATGCTGTAGTAGAGAGTTTATGCATACTGAAATTAACAAGGTAACTGAAAACTTTATATATCACGCATGCATATTTATTACATGCTCTGTCTCGTCATGTTACGTATATATTTTACAATTATCATGTTTGTTTTAGTATACTAAATTTATTTATTAAAATATGTCAAAAGTACATTTAAAGGACTTGTAGCATTATATTACCATCGTTTGCTTTTAAGGATCATTGCTCCCTTATATCAAAACTATAAAACTTCCATTCAAATTACGAAATTTCATTCCTTTTTAAGTTGCTAACTACGAATTATGCTTTCAAACTGTCTTGCATGTTTAGACTTAAGTAAATGAAAAATCAATTTATATTGACATCGGAATAAAATAAAACTAAGTTTATTTATTAAAATAGTTAAGTCTAAAATATTTCAATCAAATTTGCGCTTCAGT
This sequence comes from Caerostris darwini, assembly GCA_021605075.1. NCBI lineage: Eukaryota > Metazoa > Arthropoda > Arachnida > Araneae > Araneidae > Caerostris > Caerostris darwini. The sequence goes on from BPLQ01008836.1 coordinate 1,595,959, forward strand.
AACAGAAATAATTCCATTTAGATCTAAGTATATTATGATATTAAATAATACAAATTTTACATAATACCATTTAAAATGGAGAGATATTGAACTTCTTCAAAAACTTTTTTTTTTCCCCCAATGCAGCTGGTAAACAGACATGGACGTCTTTGGATACCTATAAGGGCTGCACCGATGTTACTCACTTTGCATTACCCAGGGGGCGCGTGTAACTTGATGGTAAGCCACGGACGCGGAGTAACAATGCCCCCGCAGCGCTCTACGATCCTATTAGGACCGGGACCTACGGCTTAAAGTGGATTCTGAACCACTACAACACCCATGGGCAAAGCCGGGATTTGAACCCGATACCTGTGGTACCGAACGCCAGAGCGCTAGCCATTCGGCCATCAGACCCCGAAATCTTCAAGAACTAAAAATTCGCAGAAGTGCCATAGAGGAAAATTGAAAATAAAACTCAATATTCATTCATGGAAGAGTAAATACTCCAATAATGTATTTTAAATAAAATTGGGAGTAAATATTTATTGACTAAAATTTAAAATTATAATTTTACTCGTGTAAAAAATATGCTCTTCTAAATTTTAATCAAAAAAGGAACCACCTTTAAAAATAATAACTACGGTTTTAAATAATATATGTGAGATATCGTATTCTAATAATTCTCATCAAAAAATGGATGACTGAACCCGAAGTTGAAAAAAAAAAAACTATATTACTGTATTTCAATATACACATACATATGTTCACACTGTCTTCGATATATGCGAATACTGTACAGATTCTATTAAAGCTGAAATTATATTATCATGTTCAGCGTGTATTTAGAAATCCTTTTAAAATTATTTTTTAATTACAATAAATGACGCGTTTGCTTTTATTTTCGTAATTGAGCTAATAGTACATGGAATTAATTACCTAAAGTAAACTACATTTTTTTATACCAATACTTATTCTGTCGAAGATATTTGGTATAAAAAAACGCTTTAGAATTGTTTAGAAAATGTTTAATTTATCTTCCCAAAGATGTTTTATAATAATTTGGTTTTATGGAATAATTATATAATTTGTTTTCCAAAAACTGAAATAAATAATTGTTAGAGATCTCTTAATGTAGTGGAGTGTATTATTAACCATCTTTTATCAAATTCAAATTATTCTCAAGATCATTGGTCGTGGTCATGGTCATGGTCATGGTCATTAGAATCATTCATCTCATTAGTATATACTCATGCAATAGCATATCCCTCGTCGCCTAATGAAATAAATATTTCGAAATTATCGTCAAAATCTGTACTAATTTTAAATGGTCAATCCAAATCAATGAAATCAACACCTACATAACATCTATAGTTTACTGTGATGTGCTTATTTAATGTTCATACTGGTTGAACAGCAGATGTATCGAAATACAGAACATTATCAATATACTATTAGCTTTATGAAATTTATCATTTTAATATCAATAGCGTGGTTCCATCATTGAGTAAAGCAATGTTTATTTTTATTGTAGAAAAAAAAAACCGAAGCATCCCACCAATGCCGATAAAGCATCTTCAAAGTCCCAATTTTTACCCCGCACTTTCCGAACGCACAGAGTCGCCATCCACTGTTACGCAACAGGTTCTTTATTAATTTTCCTAAGTACCTCTCGTTCGGGCAGACCTTGTGTGACAGACCCTATCCCCATTCCCCAGTGAAGAAGTGAAAGCAGGCCCCTCCCTGTCATCAGTGGAGCCGCATTGTTAATGTCGGTGTCTCTCTGTTTCTAGAGTGCTGATTGGCGGACGCAGCAACCGCAGGTCGAGGCAACCGAACTCCATGCCCTCCAGGAACGCAGGGACCGGCGGCCGCCGTCGATCTCAGAGCCACAACCTATCTGGACAAGGTCCCACCAACATGGACTACGGCGCTACGGCGCTCGTCTCCGCTCTAAGCTGGCTGCTCTACTGGTCGACGATTCAGGCGAACTTCGCTTATGATGACAGGTAAGATCCTTCCTTCCTTCGCCGGCAATAGCACATGGGGCACCAAAGAGTTTTGTTTACGTACGACAGCGGTGGACAACTTGTAGTCGCGATCAACTGTTTACTTGCAAAATTAATAGTGATCAGCATTCTATATTAAAAATAGATCGTATTCAATTTTTACATGTATATCTAGCCGTATGTTCATGTGAAACTTGAATGTTCATGTGCAGTTTGATCATTGATCATCATGTTTTGTATGTATAACTAGACATTTGGTACCGATACGATCTACTAAGAACAATTGTTATTTTTTGTAAACAATTAAAATTTGCTTTTGCCATATATGCGGCAGAATTTTATGCTTATTTAATAAGGGAATATGCGATTTTTGACGAAGGTTACCTAATGGCAATAGCAATTAATTAGTCGATTAAATGAAATTAGTAGGTACGTATTTTGAAATATATTAGTGAAAGCAGATGAGGCATTAATATTTATATATCTATATATATCTAAAGAAATACATTCATGATTATCACAGAGAGGAAAAATTAAAATCGGATATCAAGATGAAGCAATGTATTCTACTCATGTTGGTCGCACGAAAATTGTTTGATTTCATCTTACCGACTATGTATATATATAATATCGAGAAAGCTTCACTATCAGAAAAATTAGAATCATAAATAACAAATGAACTTGGATACTTTGAGTGCAACCATCTAAATCCAAATGAAGTAAATAATAACATTGTTACGTGAAAAACATGTTCTATACACCAATCAGATTTTTATATTTTACAAATTTACCCTTGTTTTAATAAAATACAATTTTGGAATATAACATAAATAATATTAGCAATATTTAGTAGAAGAAAATTACACACTTCAAGTTAAGCAAAATATTTATTAGTAAGAAATTTTCGTATACTCATGTAATACGAAGAGTATTAAAAAAATTAAATTCAGCCATCTTCATTGCGATATCAGATGACAGGGAGCGAGCGATACTTCACTTGAAATATCCATTGAGTTATTCATATTAACAGCTGCGGTCTACCGAAGAATACATCACTATCACTGTCCGCCGCTGACGTACGCTTTAGTACTTGTTGTAAACAATAGCAGAGTTTACAGCAGAATGAGTAAATAACATAAAATCATCTTTTCTCCTATAGATACATTTTAGTTTTAGAATTTATTTTCTTTTTACAGAAGTGGTCCATTTAAAATTTTTCAGATTGGTTTCTTTTATTAATTTGTTTTTGTTGTTTCTTATCTCACTTGGTCGACAGCAACATCTAGACCAAGTCCATGAGACCGTATGTCTTAAACCGACGATTATTATTTTGTGATATGTATTATTAAGGCGCATGGAATGGTAAATAAGGTCCTATTTTATTACATAAAAATATATCATTCTGAGGGTTTTATTTTACTAAAAATAAGTAACTTTTAAAAAGTCATTTTGTATAAAAATTATAATCATCGTTGGTCAAAGAGAATTCTTCAAAGAAACTTAACCTTTAAGTTTGGTCCCAAGATTCTTTTTTTTATATTAAATCTAACTATTTTATATTAAACTAGCATATTATAGCATATCTAAAACTTATCGAAAATAGGATTTGTAAATAAATTAAATAAAAAATTAAAGTTTATGAACAGATTTAATTTTAGTGTTTCCATTAAAAGCGAATGTTTTTTGAAATTCTAATTTGTTAACAATGTTAATGCAGATAAGATTTTCCAAAGTACAAAACTGAGACTATTTATTATATATATTTTAAATAACAACCATTGCGTTGTCTTCCTTTTTAAGTGTAAGGTGATCCATTTCAAATTAAATACTTTTTTAAAATCATTTCAAAATCTGTCTACTAAGTATATTGCAAGCTGCTTAGCAGACCACTTTATATTTTATTCCATTTGGTTTGGCATAATAATTATTTATAATTAGTTATTTCTTCTATGGGTTAACATTTTAAAAAATATAACATTTCAACTTGTTTCTTATCTTTTGGCATTTCTTGTTCTTTCTGTGAGATTTATATCTTTCAAAAATAGGCATCATTATGAAGAATTTATTGAATGCATGTTATGTTCAAATTTCTATCTACGAAGTTTATTCAATATATATATATATATATATATATATGTATGTATGTATGTATATCTTAGACCAATTATTCCTATAGTAAAAGCAAACATAAGTAGCTAAACAAACTAAGAAAAAAAAATTAATATTTAATTAAATCAAGTATTTAATTAAATAAACAATGAAGCTTAAAAATCTTAAAGACTTCAACTTAAGGAGAATGTAATATATAATTGAACTATTAATTTTGTCCACGAAGTTATTCAAGTTTCTGTAAAATTCACTGAATCTCTGAAAGGAGAAATTAATTCTAAGTAATTGATTGCTGTAATAAATTATCTGAAACTGTACAAATAAGTTTTCAGGAAAAAGATCTTATGCCAACGTTTAATAAAAAAAATCCGCACAAAATCATTATTTAAAAATATTTTTATAAAAATGCCTGATTTCACGAAAAAATGAAATTTGCAATTAGTGTGTCGTTGCTTATATTTTTTGCTGAACACTACAAAGTACGTAAGAAAATATAACTTATTAATGAAGATAAAAAATTGTTGGTATAAAATAAAACATTATAAATTTTATACTATTTATTCATGAAAAAAAAAAAACAATATTAGTATTTAAGAAGCTTTTTTCTGTCTAAATCTTCAGTTAGTTTGCTAATTATCTAAATTTAAAAAATAACATTTAAAGAATTTAAGTAGATTATTAATTAGAATATGAGTCATTGATTATTGCTTCATGTACTTTTGTTAAAATACATGGAAAACCAACCGAAAATGCATACAAAAACCAACCAAAATTTTACAGAATATGATTATTTATTCCTTTTAAAAAAAATTCAAACTACTATAAAAAACATGATTCATAAAATGTTCTCTTTTTTTATTGCATTGTTTTTTGCATCACCATTATATGCCATATAATAAAAACCAGAGATTTTTAACAGATACATTTTCTATTTGACGTATTGCATTGCATGCATTTATTTCGTTTTCCCTTTATTTACAAATTTCATTTCATTTTCCAATATTAAATAACATAAACACCAAAAGTAAATTCAACAAGTTACCTTTACAGTTAAATTACTTTTATGGAAAGGTAGAAACCAGTCAAAGTTGAATATAAATATCAATTACTTTACGATGACATTTTCCAAAACTGTTTTGTCTCAACAGATTTAAAAAGGCCGTTTTTGGAAAGGCGTTTACATTTTCTTCCGATATACCATTGATATCCAAATGGAAAATATAAATAAACAGCACCGCATATTATTCATATTTCCCCTTTTGGATTGTAAGCAAATCTGTGCCCCCTCCCATTCCATCTCAACTGTGGCTGTTGGTGTAAATGCATTATCTAACTTCTGTTGACTCGGTGCCGATTGTAAATTTGCCAGAGATAGTTTGAGTCTCGTAGGGAAGTCGGAAATTCATTACGATATTGATTTACAGATATATCAGCGTAAATTGCTTCGGTTTCATCTGTGGCATCGATTTTCTCTCCAAAGCTCCGTTTTCGTTTGTTGACCGAGGACACTGCTGGCTGAGAACACGGCGTTAGCAGGATATTGATGGTGTACTTTGGCTAAAGTTGTGCCGCTGTCTTTTGTTTTATGCTGGCGTCAATGAATTTTTGGCTCGATTGGATGACAGACGTTTATTCATTTCATTTTTTGTTTTTTTACCACTCTTCAGAAACATTTTTTTCCCCCTCTTACTAGAATGCGTTGGTTTCTGGCTTCCTATTTGGTTTTTCTTTTTAATCAATAGGATTTTCTGAAGCATTCGTAAATTGAAATGTTTTTGTTGACCTCGAAATAAGAAAAAAGTGAATATATTATATTAATGTTGATTAAAAATATTTCAAATATTTATTCTCGTTTTTTTTTATTCTTAAAATTGCATCGAATTGAAATTTCCAAATGTTAATTAAGTATTCTTACATAAATAAACATAGTTGTGACCATAGCCAAGAAATTGTGCTAAATTTCAAATCAAGCATTAATTTAAATTGGAAAATAATGTACATAAAGTAATCAATAGAATTCTTTGAATTTTCTGAAGCATTCCCAAATTGAAATGTTTTTGTTGAACTCAAAATAAGAAAAAAAGAGTATTGAATCGAACTGAAATTTCAAGTGTTATTTAAATATTTTATATACATAAAGTAGTGATCACTATTCATAGCCGAGGAATTTAGCTAAACTTCAAATCAAGCATTAGTTTAAATTAAAAAAATAATGTACATGAAGTAATCTATAGAATTTACCGAAGCATTCGCAAGTTGAAATGCTTTTGTGGAGCTCGAAATAAGAAGAAAATATATCTATTATATTAATGTTCAATAAAAATAATTCAAATATTATTTCTCGTTTTTTTTATTCTTATAATTGAATCGAACTGAAATTTCCAAGTGCTATTTAAATATTTTTATATACATAAAGTTGTGACCATTATTCATAACCAAGAAATTTCACTTACCTTCAAATCAAGCATTACTTTAAATTGAAAAATAATGTACATAAAGTAGTCAATAGAATTTTCTGAAGCATTCGCAAATTGAAATGTTTTTGTTGAACTCAAAATAAGAAAAAAGTATATCAATTATATTAATGTTGAACAAAAATATTTGAAATATTATTTCACATTTTTTTTATTTTTAAAATTGCATCGAACTGAAATTTCCAAGTGTTATTTAAGTATTTTTATATACATAAAGTTCTTACCATTATTCATAGGCAAGGAATTTCGCTAAACTTCAAATCAAGCATTAGTGTACATTGAAAAAATAATGTGCATAAAGTAATCAATAGAATTTTCTGAAGTATTTGCAAATTAAAATGTTTATGTTAAGCTCGAAATAAAAAAAAATTTATCGATTAATTAATGTTGATTAAAAATATTTCAAATATTATTTCCCATTTTTTTATTTTTAAAATTGCATCGAACTGAAATTTCCAAGTATTATTTAAGTATTTTTATATACAGAAAATTGTGGCCATTATTCATAGCCAAGAAATTTCGCTAAACTTCAAATCAAGCATTAATTTAGATTAAAAAATAATGTTCATAAAGTAACCCCTCATTGTTATCCTGCATAGAAGAAAAAATGGCAGCCGTACATAAAAAAAAATTCTATTTTGGTCCTAATAGTTGGTAATTTTGAATTACAAAATGGAAATTGAAAGACTTATACTTGCATCGAACTGAAATTTACAAGTATTGTTTAAATATTTTTATATACATAAAGTTGCTACCATTATTCATAGCCAAGAAGTTTCGCTAAACTTCAAATCAAGCATTAGTTTAAATTTAAAAATAATGTACATAGAGTAATTCCTCATGGTTATCGCGAATAGAAGGAAAAGTGACAGCCGTACATAAAAAAATTTCTATCTTGGTCCTAATAATTAGTAATTTTGATTTACAAAATGGGAATTGAAAGAATGATATATAGTTTTAATTGATTAAATTACAAAGAGAGAAATTTCTTACCTGCTCTGATTTTATTTTAAAACAAATACCTTTAAATCTTGTTCGAGTTACTTCTCAAATAGTGATATAACGTAGCGTGTAGCATTTTACCAAAAATTGTTTACCTATATAATTTTTTCACAATTTATTTTAAGTTTTTAAAATAACTTCTTTTTGTTCTTCGAAAAGTGGTTAATTTTTTCATGAAGACTTTCTCGCGCGTAGAAATGTATTAGGAAAAGAAAAAAATAAATAAAAAATTCATTTTTATAAAAACACTGTAAAGGAATTTAAGAAAGGATTGTTTTGTAAATATATACTACTTTATAACGTATTGTCAATATTTAATGATTCTTTTTTGGAGTTAAGCACGAACTCCGTTATAATGACTTCCAAAAAAAATTATTGATCTTGAAAAACATATGTGTGTAAATTATATATTTTTTTTTCCTGGGATAGTTAAAGTTAATAGAGCAATCAATTAGTAAATGGTGTTTTAAAATAGTTTTATAAATAATCATAATAATATATCATCCATAGTTGAATAAATAGTGCATTAATATTGTTACAAAAAAATTTAACTTATATGCTATATAAAAGAAAAAATTTCTAATGAATGCAAATAATTTTTTAAAGATCAGCTATTCAAAATGTAATTTTTAATTTGTAGAAGATTAAGAAAAAGGGGGATTAAAGTGGAAATTTTTATTTAAAATAAACTATGTAAGGCTGAATTAACATATTTGGAAATTATCAAGCAAATGTTTTAGGATTTAACTCCACAGTTTTCATTACAAATTTTTCCTACATCATTAAAGAAGTATAATAATTATTTCCTCTTTTGTTACTTCTCAATTATTAAGATTTTAATTTCTGATTGTTGAATTTTTAAATTTATAATTTTTTATTTAAAAATAACAGTGAAACTAATTTGTAATATTTTTCGAATCATTTGCATTTGCGAATCTTTAAGTTATTATCCCCGTCGAATTGATGTAATTTTAATTATTATTTCAGTTTTATTTTTAAAGACCTATCTAAAAATTTAAAAGTTTTATTTTTAAATTTTTAGATAAAAATTACATTACACAAAAAATTATGATAGCAGATAATCTTGTTATTAAATTGATTTTTTGCTTTTATAAGCAAAATGTATGCGTTCAAAATTTCATTTAACGTTTTTCGTAACATTCTATTATAGAAAGTTTGTAATTTAATTTATTTTTTATTTTATTACAATAATCCTTAAAAGTAAAAGAAAAGTAAAACAAATATTTATTTCTATCATGATTAAAGCTCCGAATTTAATTAAAATTATATAAAAAGCGGTTTTAGAAAAATACTATTTTTGTAATCATATTTTTATTAAGTATTACCTGTCTGTACGAAATTTTTTAATGTTTTTTGCTAAATAAAATAATTCCTGGATGTATAAAATAAATTCTACTTATATTAAAAAAATTTATATATATTTCTTTACTGTCAATATAATATAGAAATTTTACGCCTACATTTATACTTTTAAATGTATCATAAAAGTAATTCCATTTATGAAAATGATAATTAAATAAATTAATTAATTAATAAAATTTTGAATAATATTTGAAATTATATTAAGTAACATGTGTTAAAAGTAAAATTTGCCTATTAAAATGTAATTATAAAATAAATGTATATTGTATAAAGTATATACATAAATGATTAATCAACTTCTATTTCAGTACATTCTAAAATTGTCTTTAAAATATTAATGATTATCAAGAGAATTTTTTAAACTACATGTAAATTATTCATTATATATTTCTTCTGTTTCCAATGCTAACAGGGTGTAAATAATTTACAATAATATAGATATTTTAAAAAAATATTAAGTTATTGTTATCAAAGAAAGAATTACGCTGTCTTACTTTTTAATTAACGTTGATTTACATTCAAAATTTATCCAGAATTCATTAATTTAATAAAATGAAAGATATTTTTTATTCATCAATATGAATAATATATTTTTCCTAAGACATTAATTATAGAAATTAGAAGTAATCAAAGCTAAATTAAAAGAATGAAAATTCTGCCAAATTTAATTGTGTCGTGTTATATAAATAATTCGACTAACAGAAATAGGATTTTAAATTTTAAATAGAATTTATAGTTAAATTCTTTAAAAATTTAATTTCCGTAAATTCACTCTCTTTGAAATTGCTGTTGCTTTAATATTTCTCATATATTAAATATCCATTCATAATTATTATTTAAACTTAATTAACTTTCTAACGTTTATTATTTAAATAATTTATCAACTGATAAAATGTGAGAGGGCACGGTTGGTTACGGATGTAAAAACATCTTAAATATATTGTCTATAGATATATGAATTTAAATCATGATTACACATAAAAATATTAAAAAATGAATATTAATAATGCTTTTGAAAAACATTATTAATATTCCTTTCTTAACATAGATTTTTAAATATTAATTACATGAAAAAAAGTGTAGCAAATTTAAAAAAATTATCCTAATAAACAAACGTATTTAACATTTTTTCGTTTAGTAATTAAGTAAAGGGAATTTTTTCCAGGCAAGTATTACAATGAAATATATTAATCGAATTAGGTGACGAATGAAGTTTCCAAAATCGAATCATTGCTTAACGATCTTGATTAGTAATTTCCCATTGTCGTTAAAAAAAAGAAAAGAAATCTCAATAAGGAGAAACACGGATAATTTTATCGCAATTTAATAGATTTATTGCATTACTCAATTATTTGCGGTACTTGTATTAATTATTTATAGTCGCATATTATAGATTTATTAGCATATTATAATTTTTATTTCTGGGAATTTTATTAAAATTGTGTATTTCATTTATACATAAATTATCTTTTCGTCAAAAATTTTCTTCAAAATAATATTCAAATATTTGTTTATACTTGATATAATATGAAACTAAATCAATGACACTCACATATCTTTTTTATAAATATTATACAGAAACTGAATCAGAATATTGAAGAATATTTACAATTAAATTCACCTTTACTATATTTAAATCAAGATTACATATAAAAATATTAAAAAAGCAATATTAATAATACTTTTGAAAACGTAGATTTTTAAATATTAATTAAATAAAAGAAAGTATAGCAAATTTAAAAAAAATATCCTAATAGACAGACGTATTTAACTTTTTTTCGTTTAGTAATTGTAAGTAAAAGGAATTTTTTTCAGGCAAATATTGCAATGAAATATATTAATCGAATTATGTGACGAATGAAGAAGTTTTCAAAATCGAATTATTGCTTAACGATTTTGATTAGTAGTTTTCCATTGTTGTTAGAAAAAAAAAAGAAAAGAAATCTCAGCAGTAGGAAACACGGATCATTTTGTCACAATTTAATAGATTTATTGCATTAATCAATTATTTACGGTACTTGTATTAATAATTTATACACGCATATTATTAACTTACGCAGGCTAATTTATTCACTTTTCTCCACGCTCATATCCCATCAAAAATTGATTATGTTTTGTGAAATGTTTCACAGAAAATTAAGAAAGCGTTTTATAATAAAATACATGTGTTTATATGTATTCACATGATGTATTTATATTAAAGAAATGTATGAAATATATTTACATAAACAACTTCAAATAGTTTATTCTTTATTTTAGGGTTCATTTAGAATTTTTATTTTTGGGAATTTTATTAAAATTGTATAATTCATATTTGCATAAATTATCTTTCAAACAAAGATTTTCTACAAAATATTATTCAAATATTTTTTTTTTCTATATGTGTTATAATGACACTCACATATTCTTTGTATAAAGATTATACTGAAAATTTGAATATTAACAATTCAATTCACCTTTGCTATATTTATCTTAGTTTACTATTCTTAGCAATCATATTAATAAATATTAGAATTATAATATTAATAATTCTTAACAATCATAATAATAAATATTAGAATTTTAATATTAATAATACTTAACAATTATATTAATAAATTTTAGAATTATAATATTAATAATACTTAACAATAATATTAATAACTATTAGAATTATAATATTAATAATTCTTAACAATTATATTAACTATTATTCTTAATAATTTTTACAGACCAGTTTAAAACAATTTTAAAACTTAATAATTTAAGAAATAAAATAAAAATATGGTATTGGATTGACAAGACAGTACGTTCGGTTTTTGCATTGTACTTAAATGGTGAAAACCGAAATTACTTTCTTGCCAATACAATAGCATCTTTTTGTACCATTAATAAATATGATTAATTCTATATTTTTAGTTTTGCTTGAAGTTTTTTTAAGAATTTCTTTTTAGTTTATGAAAAATATTGTTTTAAGAATAATTAAGGAGATAGGTAAAAAGATTATAATTATTATTATAATAAATTAAATTAGCGTTGTTTTAACTTTCTAGCTGTTGAGAATTTGGGAGTTAAATAGTTTAATGAAAATTAATTTGAGAAGTAAATAACACAATGCGATTTTTGTTGGAGTCTCACGATATAAATAAAATAGTTTAAAAAGGTGTCTTAATTAAATTCTTAATAGATTCAATAGTAGATTAATTTAGGGCTTTTTAGTCATCATAATCTATTTGTTGGTAACTTTTTTATACATTTTTTTTATCAAATTACATCTAAGAAAAAAAATTTATTGTTTTATTTTGTTTTTTAAAACCACGTTATTCCCATTATAAACAATTTTAAAAATCTTATTCTTTTATTGTTTGTTTTAATAAATAGTTACAAAATTAAAACTGCTGTCTTATTTAAAACTCTTTATATAGGATGGAAAAAGATGTATGTTGTTTATGGAAAATGATATATGTTTTTATAAACAATAATATTAAATGTATGAATATATAGAAATAGCATAGTGACTTATCACGTTGTTTATATCAGATAGATTTATATAAATTTTTATTAGATTTGTTCTGAAATTGTAAAATTTAATATACTCGATATGTCACTATATATCTCTATAAAGACATTCCTTTCCATATTATAATTTAAATATTTTATTTTTTGAATCGTATTATTTTATCCAACTCAAATTCATTCGAATTATTCTTGGCATTATTATTTTTCGTTCTTAGTTAAAATAAGGATTTAAATGTAGAATTTCAGTCTATTTTCCTCTCTATCTTTATATAGATAGATTTAATAACTATATCTAGACAGATATGATATGGTAAAATAAAGATACAATTCTATTCAAAAACGAAATCAATTATATTATGTGAAAACTCAGGAAAAATTAATGTTGATATGTGATAAATATTGACTGTCTGATTTTTAAGAATTCAGTTTGGGATTTACAAAAGTGATCATTGATCCTTTAAATCGTCTTTGTTCTGAAATGGAATATAAAACTAGGAATAAATCACTTCTGTATCATGTGACACAGAACAATATTAGAATAATATGCCTTAAAATACTTATGCCCTGAATCCTTTTACAAATGCAGTCTTCTTACAAGCAGAATGATAAATTAATATTTTATAAGAGGTATATCAATTTGAATTTCAATTGCTTGTTCATTGTTTATTATTAAAATAATTAAATGTATTTTTGTCTAATGTTAATATAGAATCCTGATTACTATTCTTCTTTTGTAAATTAGTATTATATGATTAAATAATTATACGAAAGTACTCTCATATCAAGATATAGTAATTATTTTATGAATTATATTTAAAAAAACTATAAATATTGAGTTCTTCACAACTAAAATATCAAAGAAATCTATTTTTATGTTATAGAACAAAGGATAATTTTACAAATGTATACAATACTTATAAATTAGAAAATAAAGGACATTCATGTTTTGTGTTGGCCATAAATAGTAATTACATAAGCAGAATTGTCCCGAAAAAAATTCGTTAGACTCTAAGTATATTAAACATATTATCTTTTTCTTAATTGGTTTAGTTAGTGTCCACTTATAAATAGAAGAAAAGAAAAAATCAGCAAGTAAATTAGAAGGAGAGGAGATGTTATTGTTTTTTACTTCTAGTCTCTCGTTCCTTTAAATTGAAATGCATTGTATTTTAAGAAATAAAATATTGATATTTCAATTTCAAACTGATGATGGTGTTTTCAACATTAATTTGAACTTTTTTTATCTTTAAAAAAGTCTTAATGTATGTATTATGCTTTCTTGTGTAACACGTAGTATTTCAAATGTATTATCTTTTTCTTAATTGGTTTAGTTAGTCTCCACTCATAAATAGAAGGAAATGAAAAATCAACAAATAAATTAAAAGGAGAAGAGATGTTATTGTTTTTTACTTTTAGTTTCTCGTTTCTTTAAATTAAAATTTAAGAAATAAAACATTGATATTTGAATTTGAAACTGATGATGGTGTGTTTTCAACATTAATTTGAACTACTTTATCTTGAAGAAAGTCTTTTAAGGTATAACTTTTTTCCTGGTCTTGAAACTGCTTGATAGACATCTTGTTGGTTTGCCGAACTGAGAGAGAACTTTGTTCACAACAGCCTAACCGAAAATTCATTTTTATATGACGAGAATAGTTTCTCATTTCTTTTAATTAAGAGGAATTAAAATTTAAGAAATAAAATCTTAATATTTTAATTTAAAACCGATAATTACATCAGTTACGAGGAGCTTTCAACACTAATTTGAACTCCTTTATCTTTAAGAGAGTGTTTTAAGGTATAACTTTTTTTGCTGGTCTTGAAACGACTTGGTAGACACCTCGTTGAATTTCCGAACTGAGAGAGAGCTCGGTTCAAAACTGAAAAAGCAAAGTCTAACCGAAAATTCATTTCTATATGATGAGGATGGGTACAATATATGTGAAAGGCGGAAAATCTCTCAATTGACGAGAAAAATTTGAATTTCACAGATGTAGTCCTCATACGTGTGATTCAAAATTGTGATGTCACAAGAAATCCAACATCTCTGAGATTGTGACAACCCTTTTTCTCCCTCAAGTGTTAAAGACATATTCACCACCTTTAATTTTCTATCAAGACCAATACAGTTCATAATATTTTTAATGTGCTGGTAACATGAATTCCTGGAATTTAAGTTTTAAGCAGAAAAACGGACAAATAAATAATTAAATGTAACTTTAAAAAATTAAATTATTTACGCTATTGTTCCTCAATTCGCTTCTTAGAAATTCTGTTAATTATCCATTAGTAATACACTTTTATTCTTGATTTACTGTAATATATCATAGAAGATACTGAAACTTAGAAACTAGGTATAATTAATTGAATAGTTCCCTGATACTATAATCAATCACTTTCGTTATAAAAAACACTTTATCAGTTTTCATTGAAAGCAGAGGCTAATTTTTGGAAAAATATGCCTTTATAATCAATAACTTTCGAGACTAATTAAAAGACTCGTTAAAGTTTAATGATATAGAAATTGGTATGACTTTGTATTTTAAGTGTCTACAGTCTTAATTTATTATCGTCTAGACATTTAAGCCGCTCTAAAATGTATTTGTTTTCGTCTAAGTTTACAAATTTGCGTTTAATTTTGAAACAAAATTTAAAATAAATAAGTTCTAGATATTTAAAAATAATAAAGCAGATACTTTAAATAAAGTTTTACTTTTTAATAAAAATGAAAATCTTCAGAGTAAAATTTCACTCCACTGTAATTATTGAGAATGTATTGTCAAAGAATGGATTCAAGTGTAATACTGCTATTGATTAACTAATAAAAGAAAGTCAACTTATGAAATTTTGAGAAGTTCAGTGTCAGAAGCAGATAGTTTTGAAATCAGTTCATAACAAGTTTTGAAACAAGATATATCACTGAAAATCATTAATTACTTTATTAAATGTTCTTAAAAGGCACTAATGAACCCTGACTTGTTTTGAAATGATAAAGTATTCCTGCAATATAATTACATGATAAACTAACATTATAAATATACAAATATTAGTTATACTTGATTACTGTTTGTAAACGTGACTATGTTTAAATAGCTAGTATGAGTAAACTTGAAAGAGGTACCGAAATATTTTCAATTAATTTTGGATTATTAAATATTATATAACTACCTAGTATTTATATAACTTTTAATCTAACATATGATTTTGAGCTTATTTTTCAAAAGCTGACTTGGCAATGATTTATACGAAATTAGAGTTCATTGCCTATGTATTCAAATGAAAATTAAAAAAAAAAATCCGTTGAAATCGACTATTAATTATTTTAAATGAAAATTTGAAAATTATTTTATTATGATTATTTTTAAAATGATTATTTTGAAAATTATTTTAAAATAAATATAAACTTCATTAAATTGAAAGAATTATTAAATTCATAATTTTCAGTAAGTACAGAATCGTCAGTTCGTCTATTTACAGACTCACTGCTAGGGATAGGACAATGTAGGATATTTTTTGGAATGAGACTGGTGCTAAGACTATATTTTGGTTTTTACTAGTGTATATGATGCTTTATTTATAGCCATTTATAATAAAACAGGATCGAAAATTGGATCCAGCTCATTTTAACAGGCAAGTACTTTAACTTGGAATTGATTGTAAGGATACAATGACTTATTCATTATGTGGCAAGCCACCGAATGATTTAAGTTCACACAATTTTTATCTATCTTTTTTGGAGAAAGCTGAGTGGAAGTCATGGAGGCTACCGATGTTTGTTTCTTTGTGTGAAAGTGCTCACAAGTGAAACTTTTTTAAATCGTGAAATGCGAGGCAAAAGTTTCCACATCTCGATCTTATACAGACATTTAACTGCATTGCGAGCATTCCATTCTCCATTTCAATTGACTATTGTACAATCATCTGCATTTCAATCCCCTATCGTGAAACTATTTCAATTTCAATTCATTGTGGTGCAATCATCTCCATTTCATTTCAGTTACAAATGTAAAGACACAATAACATTGTTGCCTATGCTTACTAGATGTTCAATGATATAATTGTAAATAATCAATAATTCTTTGAACATATGATTACTTTATCTGTTAATTACATTTGGATTTTACGTTTTCAATTTAAAAGAAATTGATATCGAAATTTAAACGATTTACGAAGTTAACATTAGAAATTTTTCAAACAAATGCTAATTATTTAATAAAAGCACTAATAAAAGAGCAAATCCATTCTGCAATGAATCTTCGCGCACTAGAATAATGCTTATTAAATTTATTTATTTTTAATAAACCATGGCCACTACAAATAAACTGAATATAGACCAGTACAAAGAGTTTTCATTTCCTAAAATACTCCAATTTTATATTATCGCTTATCATTTAAATAAAAAACAAACAGAAAAATCAAGTTTTTTCAAAGATCCTTGAATTCTTATACAATGTTTTTGGCCAATATTTATGCTAAATCCTATGTCTTATTTTAAATAATCGACAGAACAATATTGTATTTTGTTTATATTTGTTCAATAAAGCGAAACTGATACCGAATAAAGTAGTATTTAGAATGTTGCATTCTGATTCTCTCTCTGTCTAACTTCATGGGTTTTCACTGATTGAAAATGATTCAGGTAGTGACATATATAAAAATTTTTAGCGACTTGAACTGTTATATAGTTTTAAAAATATGAATATGTTCTTATTTATTGAACAAAAGTATTTTTACATATATTATTCGCATTTGGATGATATAGATTTTTTTCACGATAAAGACAAGTTAATATCCAAAGTAATATTCGCTGTGTTATATTTTAATTTCAGTTTTGTTTGAATTCGTGGGTTTTTTCTAGTCGAACAGTATATATCTTACAGTATATATTTATAGTAACGTTATATATTTATAAAGTATATATTTAACAGTATATATTTATCAAGAATTAAACAACATATTTCGAGTGACAGAACACATAAAATTTTCTAATAAATTTTTAAATTTTCTAAATTGTTTCTAAATTTTCTAAGTTGAAATGTTAAAAAGTTTCTGAAATATTAATATTTTCTTCTCCAGTAGAAAAATTTTGTTAACATATATTTTTCGCTATATTTTAGAAAGAGGCTTTTACTGGGACCGAAATAATTTTTTTAAATAATAAATTTCTTTTCTTTTTATGTAATTAAATATTATCAAATTAAACTTGCAAGTGAGATCAAATAAAAAATTAAATAGATGTAATGCTTTTCAAAAATGTAATACTAAGAAGTGCATTAAAATATTTACTACTAAAAATTATTTATTTTTTATTGGTGTTATCAAATCCTAATGTAGAAAAAAATTATTTCATTTATATTGATACTTTAAAAATTGTTTCAAATTAGTTATTGATAAAAAATATATAATTATAACGTATCATCCGAAATTAATGATATTGTTCTTACTGTGGTGGAAATAAAACTATTATTTATAACAGATATTAAATAAAAATCTATAAATATTTTGAAATTTTTACATAAAATTCTACAGTGAAAATACACTATTTTAAATTTTATTTTAAAAATAAGGTTTTCCAAGAAAAAAAATTTATCCAATAAATTAATGAGCACACTATCTAGCAGAACAACAAATGTTTAGATTTCTCGATTTAATATTGTGCATAAATCATAATTTTTTACAATCTATTGAACCTCTTTACTGATGACTGGATACAAAACCCACGATATATTGAACCAATATATCTTTTCTTTTTCTGATCTTTTACTTCTTTCATCCTTGAAATATTAAAAAATTCAGATCTTTAATAATTAGTATTGTATGAATAGAAGAAAAATTTCTGTTTGCAAAAAAAAGGCAAAATTAATTCAATTTTTATCTAAGGAATTTTGAAACCTCGCATATTTAATTAGCATATGGAACAATCTATTAGTTGAAAATCAAGTCTTAAAATATTTTGAAGTTGTTATCAGATTATTTATTTGACGCCTAAAATATATTTTAATTTTTCTATATTCTCTACCTCATTTGTCAAGAGAGTTGGGAAAATTTGAAATTTTTTAAATGTTAATGGGATTTGTGTAACTTCTGGTTATTCAAATTTAATCTAATCTTCTCAGAACATCCAGTAATCTTTCATTAAGTGAAACATTGTTATGTTTTTTTATTACCTTTTGCTTAATCTAGTAATATTCTGTAAAATATATCAAGAAATATTTCTCAGATTCTCACAAGAAATCTTTTTCAGATGTTTTATTTCAATTATCCTTGAAGTATTTAAAAATTTAGATATTTAATAATTAATATTGCATGAGTAGAAAAAAAAATTTCTGTTTGCAAAAAAAAAAAAAAAAAAAAAAAAAAAAAAAAAAAAAAAAAAATTTAATTCAATTTTTATCTAAAAAATTTTAAAACCTCGCATATTTTAATTAGCATATGGAGCAATCTACTAGTTGAAAATTAAGTCTTAAAATATTTTGAAGTTGTTATCAGATTATTTATTTGACGCCCAAAAGAGATGCTAATTTTTCTATTTTCTCTATCGTATTTGTCAAGATAGTTGCGAAAATTTGAAATTTTTTAAATGTTAATGGGATTATTGTAACTTCTGGTTATTCAAATTTAATCTAAGCTTCTTAGAGTATCCAGTAATCTTTTCATTAAGTGAAACATTGTTTCTTTTTTTATTATTATCTTTTGTACAACCTAATGATATTCTGTGAAATATATCAAGAAATCTTTAAATAGCTAATATTATTCATATGCATATATAAGTATATTTATATTCATATTTCTATTAGAAACAACACACAAAACAAATAAGGTGGGACAGATTTTTTTACAGATATTGTTCACAAAATAGTGCGGACAACTATTATCACCTATTTTGATCTAAAAATTTGAATAAATTTTTGTAGAATATTGCTAAGATATTCTGAAATTCAATTTTTTTAAAAGCACTTTTTCAGATAGACTCGGTGCGAAACAAGATTCGAATAGGGATTAGCCGAGTGGAACTGGTTTTAGAATTTTTTTCAGGATGTTTTTATCTAAGAAACTTTGAAATCTCACGTCTTTTTATTTTTTTAGTTTGACTTCGTGAGAAGAATTTATATCCATATCAAAATGGTAGTTTTCCATGCAACCCTCTGTCGTTGCTTTATTTGATACGCATTCTAAAGAGGGTGATAAGAACGACTGAGATTTCTCATGTAGGACCCAACCAAAGAATATTTATTGCGGTCACTTGAGAAATGTCTTACTTTATCTCTAATGTCATGGTGAAGTATGGTTGATTTGGCTGCTTTATTATGAACTCGCGCACTGTCACTCGTAGAAATAATGAAAATAAATCTTTAATGAATTTCGTAGTTATGAATAATGTCCTGTAAGAAATTTGTTCTGAATTATGCAAAGCGTATTCAGTGTAAATTTTTTTTTTAAAGTATAGAATTACATAAACTAATTTTGAAGATCAGAGTTTTACACAGATTTATGAAAGATTAAAAATATTTTTAACGATTAAAAAAATTTTTGATAATTCAAATTTTTATTAAAAAGTATGAAATTATATAAAAATAAGATTCTGTAATTTTTTTCTAAAAGTTAGAAATATATAAAGAAAATATTAGTCATTGTATTCATTTAAAAAGGTCACTGGAGAAATGTCTTACGTTATCTCTACTGTCATGGTGAAGTATGGCTGCGTTATAATGAACTCATGCACTGTCACTCGTAGAAATAATGAAAATAAATCTTTAATGAATTTTGTAGTTATGAATAATGTCCTGTAAGAAATTTTTTCTGAATTATGCAAAGCGTATTCAGTGTACAATTGTTTTTTTCTAAAAAAAGTACAGAATTACATATTTGAAGATTAGATTTTTATTAAAAACTAGAAAACTGTATAAAAATAGAATTTTGTAAAAATTTTCTAAAAATTAGGAATATATAAAGAAAATATTAATCATTGTATTCATCTAAAAAAAGGTCACTTGAGAAATGTCTTACTTTATCTCTAATGTCATGGTAAAGTATGGCTGCTTTATTATGAACTCGTGCACTGTCACTCGTGGAAATAATGAAAATAAATTTTTAATGAATTTCATAGTAATGAATAATGCTTTAAGAAATTTGTTCTGAATTATGCAAAGCTTATTCAGTGTACGTGTTTTTTAAGTACAGAATTACATAAACTATAGTTAGAAAGCTAAATTTTTACACATATTTATAAAAGATTAAAATTTTTATTAAAAAATAGAAAACTATATAAAAATAGGATTCTGTAAAAATTTTCTAAAAGTTAGAAATATAAAAAGAAAATATTAATCATTTGTATTCAACTAAAAAGGTCACTTGAGAAATGTCTTACTTTATCTCTAACTTCATAATGAAGTATGGCTGCTTTATTATGAACTCGTGCACTGTCACTCGTAGAAATAATGAAAATAAATCTTTAATGAATTTCCCAGTTATGAATAATATCTTAAGAAATTTGTTCTGAATTATGTAAGGCGTATTCAGAGTACATTTTTTTTAAAGTACAGAATTACATAAACTAATTTTAAAGATTAGATTTTTACACATATTTATGAAATATTAAAAATATTTTAAAAGATTGAAATTTTTATTAAAAAGTAAAAAACTATATAAAAATAGCATTCTGTAAATTTTTTCTACAAATTAGAAATATATAAAGAAAATATGAGTCATTGTATTCATTTAAAAAGATCACTGGAGAAATGTCTCACGTTATCTCTAATGTCATGGTGAAGTATGGCTGCTTTATAATGAACTCGTGCACTGTCACTCGTAGAAATAATGAAAATAAATCTTTAATGAACTTCACAGTTATGAATAAAGTTCTGTAAGAAATTTGTTCTAAATTATGCAAAGCGTATTCAGTGTACGTTTTTTTTTTTTTTTTTTTTTTTTTTAAGTACAGAATTACTTAAACTAATTTTGAAGATCAGACTTTTACACATATTTATGAAGGATTAAACCTTTTTTAACGATTTAAAATATTTTTAATGATTAAAAATATTTTTAATGATTATTTATTGTTTATTAAAATTTTTATTAAATAGTAGAAAACTATATAAAAATAAGATTCTGTAATTTTTTTCTAAAAGTTAGAAATATATAAAGGAAATATTAGTCATTGTATTCATTTAAAAAGGTCACTGGAGAAATGTCTTACGTTATCTCTAATGTCATGGTGAAGTATGACTGCTTTATAATTAACTCGTGCTCTGTCACTCGTAGAAATAATGAAAATAAATCTTTAATGAATTTCACTTATGAATAATGTTCCGTAAGAAATTTGTTCTGAATTGTGCAAGGCGTATTTAGTGCACCTTTTTATAAAAAGTACAGAATTACATATTTGAAGATTATATTTTTACACATATTTATGAAAGATTAAAAATATTTTAAATGATTAAAATTTTTATTAAAAAACTAGAAAACTGTATAAAAATAGGATTCTGTAAAATTTTTCTAAAAATTAATAATATACAAAAATACCAATCATTGTATTTATTTAAAATAGTACCAAAATATTCTTTTTATCCAGAGGAGGTACTAGAATTTCGAAGCAATATCAGAAAAAAAATTGTAGGTGATCAAAGGGCATATTAATACATTAATTACGTACTTTAATATTAATTATTTACACATACTTTAATATTATATATTACGTATTGTTTATTATAGTACGTAATAATTAATATTAAAGTCATTATTATTAATTATTATGTTTACTTACTTTATTATTAATTATTAATTAATTATTTACGCTACAGCTATCCACATAAGACAGTAATTTAAAAAAATAGGCACACCATGAACATTCTTTTACTTCGTCTTGTAGTATATACTGTAGAGATGAAATTTAGAAAATTTTATAGAATGCTGATGTCGTCATGTTTGAAGGTGGAAACTTCATTGTAAAAATAAAATCTGAAATAAAAATTAATTTTAAATTATTATGCTTTTATTTCATATAATGTGAATACAAACCTAACATTTACCATAACTGCAATTTCTACTCCGTTTTTGATTGACTACAGCCACTTTCCCTAGTAACTGACGTGTTTTTTTTTTTTTTTTTTTTTTACACATTCTTATAGTGTTTATATTATAGCTCAGTTTCGGATAGTATACAGTACTATACACTATAGTACATAATGCATTTTTGTTGTTGCAATTACTAATATTATATTACCAATATATAGTATGTTGGCTGAATTAATTTATATTTTCTATTACTATGAGTAAAAAATACTAAGTAAAATTAAACAATTTGAGTTGTGTTCAAAAATCTGAAAGCCATTTTGGTGAATCATGTCGAATTTAACAGTATTAAGTAAATAACAGTAATAAATTTTTTAAATCCTAGATCTGCATAATGCCATACTAGGGTTGATAAAAATATTTAATGAAAAATTATTGCTTAAACAAACAAGTAAAGCCAATATTTTGAGCGATCTACTTTTATAACAAAGTATAGTGATAAAGAATGACTTGAAAATCCTAACAATTTTTTAAATTTTAAAACCATCAAAACTGTTACAAAATTAAAAAACCCGCCCAAGTTGCAAACTTTTATGTTGTTGTTTTTTCCAACTTTTAAAAAGTGATAATAGACAGCTATTTTGTACGTGCATTTAAAATAATGCGACAGCTTAGAAGATAATTTTATCATTGGTATTAAATCCTTGAGTCTAAGTTGTAAATTTTTATACATTTTATTACTTTGCATATTTATAATTTTTTTTTATTACATTACGTGTAAAGTTATTTATGAGGCTACTCACGATCATGTATTTGGGTTTATAATCACATGAAATCACTAACCTTTTTTGTCATTTCTGACAATCTTTTTGAAATGGATCGTATATCGTTTGATATATAAATAGTTAGTCAACTGGAAAACCGTATTTGCTTATTCTACAATTTATTTAACTTCTTTGTCTTTCTAATTAATTCACTTTCTATTTAAGTTTCACCAAACAAATAACTGTGCTTAAGAAAAATATGTTACTTGTATTACAAATATTATTCATTATAAATATTATATAAAAAAATATTTTTAATAAAATAATATTTAAAAATAAAAATATCATTTATTATAAATATCATATAAAAATATCATTTATTATAAATATCATATAAAAATATCATTTATTATAAATATCATATAAAAATATTATTTATTTAATATATAGAAAATAATATTTAAAAATAAAAAATATTATTTATTATAAATATTTTTTTGTTTATTCATTGCATTGCAATTTATTATGAAGTAACAACCATTCAAAGATGGATGTTAAGGTTTCTGTTTATTGTTTAATAATACTTTCATATTCAAATAAAAATAAATTTGGTAATATGATTGTCATTGTTATTGTTTAACAATAACTTCAATATAAGAGATTAAACAATAATTTACAAGATATTTATTTAGTGCATGGTAGGAAACGTAGAGGCGATAACATTACGATATGATGTCATTTATGACATTTCCATTCCGTGAATAATATTTTATCGAACGTTCAGCCTAAAAAGCGAATTTTTGTTAAATATATTTAAAAATTCATCTCATTTAAATAAAATAATGCATTTACGATTAAATAACATCGAACTAGTATATTAAAATTGGTATTCAATAATTTCGACAGATTTTACTCTTCTTAATGTGCTAGTGCTGGATATGAAATACAAACCAGTGTAACAAATAATTGTAATACTAATAATAATTGTGACAAATAATAATAATAATAATAATAATTGTAACAAATAATAATAATAATAATAATAATTGTAACAAATAATCAAACCATAATTTACAGGCCATTCATTCAGTGCATGGTAGGAAAAGTATAGGCGCATGTGATAGATAGCAATAGGATTTGATGTCATTTCCGTTCCATGAATAATATTTTATCAAACGTTCAGCCTAAAAAGAATAATACATTAACGGTTAGCCTAAAAAGAACCTTTTTGTTAAAAATATTTAAAAAATTCATTTCATTTAAATAAAATAATATATTAATTGTTAAATAACATCGAACTAGTATACTAAAATTGGTATTCAATAATTTCGACATATTTTACTCTTCTTAATGTGCTAGTGCTGGATATGAAATACAAACCAGTGTAACAAATAATTGTAATACTAATAATAATTGTGACAAATAATAATAATAATAATAATAATAATTGTAACAAATAATCGAACACTAATTTACAGGCTATTCATTCAGTGCATGGTAGGAAAAGTGTAGGCGCATGTGATAGATAGCAATAGGATTTGATATCATTTCCGTTCCATGAATAATATTTTATCAAACGTTCAGCCTAAAAAGAATAATACATTAACGGTTTGCCTAAAAAGAACCATTTTGTTAAAAATATTTAAAAAATTCATTTCATTTAAATAAAATAATATATTAATTGTTAAATAACATCGAACTAGTATACTAAAATTGGTATTCAATAATTTCGACATATTTTACTCTTCTTAATGTGCTAGTGCTGGATATGAAATACAAACCAGTGTAACAAATAATTGTAATACTAATAATAATTGTGACAAATAATAATAATAATAATAATAATTGTAACAAATAATCAAACAATAATTTACAGGCCATTAATTCAGTGCATTGTAGGAAAAGTATAGGCGCATGTGATAGCAATAGGATTTGACGTCATTTCCGTTCCATGAATAATATTTTATCAAACGTTCAACCTAAAAAGAATAATACATTAACGGTTAGCCTAAAAAGAACCATTTTGTTAAAAATATTAAAAAAATTCATTTCATTTAAATAAAATAATATATTAATTGTTAAATAACATCGAACTATTATACTAAAATTGGTATTCAATAATTTCGACATACTTTACTGTCCTCAATATGCTAATGATGGATATGAAATACAAACCACTGTACACATTTGTAGATGTTACGTCGAGATCCATATAGAACAATAATCGAAACATTTAAAACAACTGTATATTAACTTCAATAAACCATATAAAATTCGTATTAGAGACACGATGAGATTTCTTTCGGCTACCTTCACTGAGAAAGACAAGACAAATTAGAGCTCCAAAACGCGACATTTCTCGGGTCAGATAAAAAACTTGATGTAAGGTGCAAATGCTGTCTTCTGCATAGTAACTTTGGTCGAAGGGGCTGACATAGCTGAATGCCATCCCTCCCTCCGAATAGAAAATCATCCTCCAACGTCAAAACCCAGCTTTTAGCCGGAGTAAGTGTTAATACTGACAGCCATTGCGCTGACCCCCTTAACCTGGAAGACCCTTAAGGGAAAGGCACTAAGCCGCGCAAACGGTATCTGTAGGAGGGGGAAGTAAAAAAATTCTATTTTCTTTTTGATAGGTCATCACGTTTCAGATGCCAGCAGGGGTTACGTTTTCAGAGTACAAAAGCATTTGATAAAGTCTTCCAAAGATTGAATTTTCAATAACTCTTCTTTGGTTTCGGATATGCTGTTTTTTATTGGCTAGTGTATATCATTTTAATTCCTTTCAACGCACTTATCTTTTACGCTTTTTATTTCCAAGTTGCACCTATTATGTTTGCTCTTTTTATTGTTTGAATTATTTTTTCATATTAAATATATATATTTGAGTTGTTATATATTGATTTTATTCAAGTGGTATATCTTTTTGGACTCGGTCTTAGATTTAAATCGAAATATCATTTTACTAAATATTTAAAAGCTTTGTAAAATATCTCAGAAATTCTTCAACAAATTGAGTTGTTAAAATTTAATTTAATTTTTTTATTAGTAACTAGAATACAACTCTTTATATCTCTATAAATTCTATAGTATTAAAATATACGTATCCTTTTAAAATTACTCTTTTAAATGTATTACTTTAGTTCGAATTTCCTTCGGAGAAATTTTAGTAATTCTACGTAGTAGTAATTTTAGTAATTCTATTTCATCATAAATTCAATCTGTTTTCTCTTGATGAATATTTAGAGATGAAGATTAATATTTCTAAATACTTTAATATATTATGAAGCTTAATGTGAAACTTTATATTGCATCATAGAGAATACTGAACTGAAATATAAAGCATCGAATATTTTCAAATTTGGCTAGCTACTACGAAGGAATTTTTGTTTTTAGTAGCTTACAATATACTTTGCAAATACTACCAGTCAAAACAAGATTAATTATTATTTTGTATGATTCTATATAATCAGATTGAAAAAAATATAACTTATATATTTACATGACTGTATTTGAGTAACTTAGCAAGTTCTAAAATCTTATCTAATATTAGGAATATTTTCTCCTTTGAAATTTATTTGATTTCACCAATCTTCCAGAAGTTTTTGAAATCTTTCTAAAAGGAATATGTTTTAAAATATATAGCATGGCTCATTACAAAATAAGAATATAAGAATCTAGAATTCTATAAAATAGTTAATTTTTATTTTGTAGATGTTTATTATAGCTAATATATACCATTTCAAAATATATTAATAATATTTCAAAATATTGCATTGATGAGCATTTACAGTTACTCAGGAAAATTAAGTCAATGAATAATTCTCTGTTAAATTAAAAATATTATTGATATATTATTAATAATATTATTAGTATATAATATAATAATATATTACATTTTAGGGAATTATTTATTTTACATTTTTAGAACTATTTTCCTCCAATAAGATCATTTATATGTATATATATATATGTGATTTTATTGGAAGAAAATACTTTTAAAATATGTACTTCTAATATATATATATATATATATATATGTCTGCTGGTGGCGTCCGTTTTAGTCACTGGTCTTAGAAGCAAGGTGATCCAAAGCTGATTATGACAGCGTGTGTGTTTCATATTGACAGTCAAGCGTTTTCATAGGAGTTTTCTGGGTTTTCTCCCATACATCCCGCAAATGGCCGACAGTTACTCCTGTAAATCCTCGCGGCCTGATGGCCAAGTGGGTAGAGCTCTGGCTTTTGGTACTACAGGTTTAGGATGACCTAGTGGGTAGCCACACAAGATGGCCAAGTGGGTAAAGCTCTGACCTTTGGTACCTTTAAGGCTTTTGGTACTTTTTTTTGGCCTTTGGTAATTTTAAGGTCGAATCCTGGCGGTGGCATGGATGTTTGTTAGTGGTTCGGAATCCACTTTAAACTGCAAGTCGCGGTCTGTGCACAAAATGACCGCAGAGCGGCAAACCAAACCTGAAAATTCTCCTGTGTTTTATACTTCATATTATATAAAAAGTGGCACACTAGGCCTACGGATGTAGGTAAAAAAAAAAAAATGTTCCGCAAACTTTAAACATAATACATAAAATATTATTATTTATTCACGTCGATATATATTGCAGATTTTTTGAACTAAAATCTAATTAACACCCATTTTTTAAAACTTTTATAGTGATGTTTACGTTAAAAAAATTACGAATGTATAAAAATAAATATATTCCATTCTGTATTTTATTAATAAGAAATTAAATATATCATGCTAATTCCATCATAAATTAATAGTTGGTAAGATATAGATATAAGATACCATGATTAAAAAATTTTTCAAAACCATAAATTACATGATGAATTTCCATCATAAATTAATAAATCCGTAATTATTAAAATGGAAATAAATTAAACTTTTGACAATATCTCTGAATGTTTTTGAATCATTTGACCTTCTTGGTCAAACAAATATGCAGTAAATTTGCTTATTTACTAAAATTAAATTCGTCTTTTTTTCTAATGCTCTGCACTTGACCTGAGATTATTTCCCACTGACTTCTAACAGATTCAATATTACATAAGAAGAAGGAAGAAAGTGTGAAGAACCCCGCTAAGATGCCACCACAATTTTAAACAAACAACCCTTGAGTAGTATCTTCATTGTCCGCTCCTTTCGCTTGTTTTCCTCCAATCAAATTGCAATATATTCAGACGTAAAAATTTATAAAAACCCTGCCCAAGAGTAGAGCTCTTAAATTTTAAAGCCCAATGCATTATTACTTAAATGTTAAGAAAGCCTAACACGTAGAGTGCTCTTACAGGTATTCTCAAATCAAAATGAAAAATGTACAGATGAATCTCACATGAGTAAAAATTAAGTCCAATAAAAATTATCAGCTGAACCCATTTGAAAAAAATAATTAAAATCGTGTTTATGATAGTCGAGGTTTAGTTTGTCGCTCTATGGTGATATTTTTTTCACACTTTGGACTAATTAGACTGGGGACCTACAGATTAACGTGTATTTCGAACCACTAACAAAGATCTATATCATCGCCAGTATTCTAACCTGAAGCCTGTGATACCAAAGGCCAGAGCACTATTCAATTGACCATGAGGCCGCTGAAATATTATTGGGAGAAAATACGCTATTAAAAAATAAAACTGAAAGCAATACAATTTTGACGAATCGATACACATTGTTCAACCACTAAGTATATGTATTTAAAAAAAAAATCAAATAAAAAAGTACCGCAAACATATAAAAACAGTTTTAAAAATTATAAAATGAAAAATCATATGTATATTTTCGAATCGATTCAGAAATACGATTATATTTTCGCTGAAAGGTTATTAACTTTTTTTTTTTATGATGATGGTTTTCGTTAACTTCAGAAAAATATAAAATTGGAAGAAAATTATTTGTTTTTAAAATATAAATAAATAGTAAAATATCGCAATCTACTAAAAAATAACGTCGTTTTCCTGTATTTATTTTTTATTAAACACCATCAACAAACGAAATAGCTAGTTTTATTTCAATTCTCGACCGTTTATAATTTGACCTAATAAATTCTAAAATAGGATTAAGAAATAGTTTCCTAATAAATATGAGACCTATGACAAAAATTCTTATGTTGTATCTTTTATAATGATGAGTCTTGTTGATATAAAGAAAGCAAACATCCAACCAATCCATTGAATAAAAATACTTTCAAAAGAAAATAATATTTGTGCTAATAGAAAATATATAAATGTATTTAAAATTCTTATATTTCTCTCATTCCTTTTTCTGCTGGTATGATACTCATATTTCTTTGACTCAATTTGTATTGGTTTCAACCAAAATGCAAGACGTTAATGCGCTGTTGTGAAACATTACATTTTTGTCATAATATAACATAATATTTTATACAGTAGAATACAGCTTATTATATTTAAATACATAATCTTAAACAAAAGAAAATTGGAATGCATTAGGAAATTTCCTAATAAATATATAAGACCTCAAATAAAAATTGTTTTTTATATAATGACGAGTCCTGATGATAAAAAACAACCAGACATCCAAGGCATTAGTAGATTATAATCATCCACGGAAAATAATACCTGTACTAATGGATAACATACAAAAGACATTAAAATTCTTACATAGTGGTATATATTTGATATATAACATACCTCTATTGATAAGTATAGGTTTTAACAAATATACAAGAAGTCAATGTAGTATTCCAAAACATATTATTATATTTTTTCTTCTTAATATAGCTTTTTGTTGAGCCGGATAAAGAAACTGATTTACCTTTCAGTGTATCGGGAAACAGAATATCGAGGAGCGTTTTCTTTCCTTTCCAAAGTTTGGAAAAGCCTAGAAAATAGAGAACTCTGATGATGCTGAAATCCTACTCGTCAGGTATAAGGTTTCCCCCGAAAAAGGAAAAACGGGATGCATATTTTCCCCTTATTTTATTTCCCGAGCATGTGTAACCACAAAAACAGGAATTTTTTTTTATTATTATTCTTTTCTTTCCTTTTTCCTAAGCTGGAAAAGGGAAATTCGATTCTTCCATTTTAGTAAACAGATAAAAAAAAGAGATTTTTTTTTTCGCTTGCCTTATAATAGTTGAAAACAATTTTCGGCTGTTAAAATGGAATGGTTTAAGAATGGGAATAATAGTAAAAAAATGAGATAAAAATTTACAAATAATATAAAAAAATGATGGACGTTTATGAAATTGTTTTACCTGTTTTTATCTCGTCAACTATTTATTCATTTAATTAAAATCATTAAAATCAGAAATCAGTCTAATATCAAAACTAATTCCAGATATAAATATAAAATTGATTAATTAGGAAAAATTTTTTTTTTCATTTGCCTTATAATACTTGAAAACAATTTTCAGCTGTTAAAATGGTTTATGATTGGGAATACAAATAAAAAAAAAATGGTATAAAAGATTACAAATAATATTAAAAAATGGTTCGGGGTAATTAATATTATTTTTGTCATATCAGCATTCGTTTTTGCTATTTTTATCTCATCAACTATTTATTCATTTAATTAAAATTATTAAAATCAGAAATCAGTCTAATATCAAAACTAATTCTGAATATCAATATAAACTTGATTAGTTAAGAAAATTAAATACGTATCTAGAATCAGAGTATATACACTACATCAGAGTATTTTTAAAAGATTATGCCTTTCTATTTTAAATTCCTTCAAATTCATTTAAATTCCCTTTTCCTAAACTGTAAAAGGGAAATTCGATTCTTCCATTTTAGTAAACAGATAAAAAAAAAAAGAAGCTGTTAAAATGGTTTATGAATGGGAATAATAGTGAAAAAAAAGGATAAAAAAATTAAAAACTATATAAAAAAAATGATGTACGTTTATGAAATCGTTTTACCTGTTTTTATCTCCTTAACTATTTATTCACTTAATTAAAATCATTGGAGCCAGAAATCAGTCTACTATCAAAATTAATTCCGGATATCAATATAAATTTGATTAACTAAGAAAATTAAGTTCGTATCTCGAATTAGAGTATATACACTATATCAGAGTATTTTTAAAATAATTTAAACATTCTATGCAAGAAACACTTTCTATTTTAAATTCATTTAAATTCCTTTTTTCTAAGCTGGAAAAAGGAAATTCGATTCTTCCATTTTAGTAAACAGATAAAAAAAAGATCGCATTTTTTTCACTTGCATTATAATATTTGAAAACAATTTTCAGCTGTTAAAATGGTTTAATGAATGGAAATAATAGTGGAAAAAAAAGGATAAAAAATTACAATATAAAAAAATGATGCATAGTGATTATTATTACCTTTGTAATATCAGCATTCGTTTTTCTTGTTTTTATTTAATCAACTATTTATTCGTTTAATTAAAATCGTTAAAACCAGAAATCAGTCTAATATCAAAACTAATACCGGAAATCAATAAATATTTGATTAATTAGGAAAATTAAATTCGTATTTCAAATCGGAGTAAATACTCTATATCACGGTATTTTTAAAAGATTATACCTTTTTTTTAAAAAATTCATGAGTTTTTAATATCTAATGTCGTTATTGTGATTTTTCAAGAGAAAATTCTGCAGCTTTCTAAAATAAGAATCTGCAATTTTCTTTATTAAAGAACAAATGAAATGCTTAAAAGGAGAGCAAAACAATAATTTAACCTCATTGTTTCTACTTTATTATAATGTTTTTTCAGTTCGTCATTGATGTAAAAATTAAAGCTTGATTTTTTTTTTTACTTCGTGCATTTCATGAATTGAATTTAAACAGGATGATTGATGCAGAAACATCAACATCTTCTTTTTAATTGTGAAATAAAACAGTTAATCGAGCTTTAAAAAAATATTTATTTAAGAATCAGAAATCAGTCTAATATGATAACTAATAACTGATATCAATATAAATTTGATTAATTAAGAAAATTAATTTCGTATCTCGAATCAGAGTGTATACTCTATATCAGAGTATTTTGAAAAGATTATTATACCTTTCTATTTTAAATTCAGCTTTAAAATTTTCTTTCTAATATCCATTGTCACTATTGTGATTTTTTTTAAAAATACGACACTGCAATTTTCTTAATTTAAGAGCAAATGATGAAATGTTTAAAAGAAAAGCAAAATAATAATTTAATCTCATTGTTGTTACTTTATCATAATATTTATTCAGTTTATCATTGAAATAAAAAAAAAAAGCTTTTTTTTTACTTTATGCATTACGTAAATTGAATTTAAACATGACGATAGATACAGAAATATCAACATCTTCCCTTTAATTATGAAATAAAATAGTTAGCCAATCTTTAAAAAATATTTATTTAAGAATTTCGTTCATTTTACTTATTTTTAAAAACATCTTATTTCTTAACATCTTAAACATCTTATTATTTTATTCAGCACCTGTTTTTAATTAGTTATATTTCAATTAATTAATAATTAATCAAATATATTTGGATGATGCATTTTTAATATACATTGCTACATAATATTTGTAATAAAAGTATGTTTAATTAAAATATTTTTATGAACCTTCGAATGGTTTTTATGCAAGGGAAAAAGTAAAACATTGAATTGTATCAAATATTAAAAGAATAGATCTTTTCTTAATATTTCAAATAAAAATATTAATTTCAATTACATTGACTTTTCAATTAAGCAAAATGCAAGATTCATTAAAACTTTCTATTAGGATTTCTGAGGAACTTTTTTTTTTCTCTTGCTTTCTTTTAACAACACACATTATAAGGAATTCGCAAAATGTTAATTAAGATTTTACAATTGGGTGAACCAAAAGAGATAATGTAAAGACTTTAGGAAAAGGTAAAAAAAAAAAAAAAAAAAAAAAGAATTCAAGAAGAAAAGAGAACTTTGAATACTAATGAAATTAAAATTTGAAGGACGAATTATTTTTATATTCGTTTTCCTGAAGTGCTTGGAATTTAGAGCAAAGAAATATTTACAAAAATAAAAAGTTCGTTACGCAAATTACGTTAATTTAGAAATTCTCAGACAACATAGTTTCTTCAGTTTTTATCAAAGTTTTCTTAATAAGGAAGATTATAAAAAAAAAGAAAGAAAATCACATTTTTTAACGAGGATTTATCAAAAACTGTAGTTGTGTTCCTGGAATATTTTAAGTTCTTTCATTTGTATTATAAACAACGTAATGACATGCACAAAAACATTAATCTACATCTAATCTAGAATGTTTCATCACCGTAACCGTCACGGGAAAAAAATACGGTATTGTTTGTTTTGCTTTGTTATTAATTTTCTGTCTAGTATTAGAATGGAATGTTATTTAATTTTAACCCCGTTCTTGGAAAAAAAGAAACCACTGTAAGCATATTTTTTAGGTGGTTGATTGTTATGACAAATATATTCTAATCTTCTAAATCAGATGTTTAGTACATTAATTTTTAATAAAACTAAAGATGTTATTAGAAAACTTTTCTTTCATTTTGAATTATCTGTGTCTTTTATTTGATGTATATGTGTGCTCTTCAGTCTTCTGACAGCATCTGTTCAGAGAAAGAAACATTTGAAACAATTCGCAAATTTCTTCCGAATTAAGTCTGCCAAAAGGCTCCTGTGATAGATTACTCAAGGGCATTAACTTTTTAAAACTTTCATACTTATATTATTCTTCAGTTTTTATTAAAGTTTTCTTGATAAGGAATATTATTAAAAAAACAGAAAGAAAATCAAATTTTAACGAGGATTTATCAAAAACTATAGTTCCGTTCAAAAATGAATTTCTTGGACAAAAAAGAAGCCACTATAAGCATATTTTTTAGGTGGATGATTGTGTTAATAGAAATATATTCTAATCTTCTAAATCAGATGTTTAGTACATTAATTTTTAATGAAACTAAAGATGGTATTAGAAAATTTTCCTTTTATTTTGAATTGTCTGTGTCTTTTATTTGAAGTATCTGTGTGCTCTTTAGTCTTCTGTCCAGAAACACTTGAAGCAATTCGCAAATTTCTTCCGTATGAAGTCTGCCAAAAGGCTCCTGTGATAGATTATGCAAGGACATTAACATTTTAAAAGTTTCACACTAATATTATTCTTCAGTTTTTATCAAAGTTTTCTTAATAATTAAGATTATAAGAAAAATAATCACATTTATTAACTAGGATTTTATCAAAAACTGTAGTTGTGTTCCTGAAATATTTTAAGTTCTTTCTTTTGTATTATAAACAACGTAATGGCATGCACAAAAACATTAATCTACATCTAATCTAGAATATTTCATCATCGTAACCTTCATGGGAAAAAAATACAATATTGTTTGATTTGCTTTGTTATTAATTTTCTGGCTAGTATTAGAATAGAATGTTATTTAATTTTAACCCCGTTCTTGGAAAAAAGAAGCCACTGCAAGCATATTTTTAGGTGGATGATTGTGTAATATTCTATATTCCAATATATTCTTATATATACCAATATATTATATATTCTTATGTATACTAACATATTATATGTTATATATACCAATATATTCTAATCTCCTAAATCAGATGTATAGTACATTAATTTTTAATGAAACTAAAGATCTTATTAGAAAACTTTTCTTTTATTTCGAATTATCTGTTTCTGTTATTTGAAACATCTATGTGTTCTTGAGTCTTCTGTCCAACGTAAGAAACATTTAAAACACTTCGCAAATTTCTTCCGTATTAAGTCTGTCAAAAAGCTCATGTGATAGATTACGCAAGGCCATTAACATTTTAAAACTTTCATACTTATATTACCGTATACCCAAACAATACACTGAAATGAAAGGAAAAACCGGTCTTAGACACCTAAAATTATTTCTCGACCAGTCTATGGCGTCTTGCCCTCATTATGAGAACATTTCCTTCTCTGTGCTAATTAAAAAAACACTAAGTCTTCGTGGTACAAGCCGAATAAGAACCCCCATCCTCTTCAGCATTCTGCATTAATCAGAAATTCGAAAAGCAAATAGAGGTCTTTATTTTTATTTTTTTATTCCGTACAAGAATTCGCTAAATCTCTGAAGT
The DNA here is from genome assembly GCA_021605075.1 of Caerostris darwini. Classification (NCBI taxonomy): domain Eukaryota; kingdom Metazoa; phylum Arthropoda; class Arachnida; order Araneae; family Araneidae; genus Caerostris; species Caerostris darwini. The sequence goes on from BPLQ01008836.1 coordinate 1,631,236, forward strand.
CGGAACCGCCAACTATAAATGGACCCACTTAAAAAAAATCCCACCTGGTAATTTGTATAGATAAATCCAGTTTCTGCCCCTAGGGCTATGAAAATGATACAGCTTCCCTTCTCCGGCGTAGCATTAAAAGTTTTTTCTTATTTATTTCATTCTTTTTGCTCATTTATTTTGCGATTTTCTGCAGTTTTCTTTTATCTGAGTTCTCTGTCCGAATCTTGAAGTATAGCAGTAAGATTTTCCACAAGCAAGATCTGAAGTCTAAAACGATTGCTTAATGTTCTCATGGAATCGAATGCTTTTTTTTTTCTACGGGCTTTATAAAAAAGTGGTTTTTTTGTACCATAAATTCAAAAGGTATTTGCTTTCGAGATTAGATTTCGTGAACTAATTTCAAATTTAAACTAAAAATAATTTGATTTTTGAAATTATTTATTTCATTACTTAGTAAAAAATACATAATTCGTAGTAAATCCAGTATGTTTAAAACCTGACGTTTTTGTTTTCTTTTTGTAATTTTTTTTAAAACAACTTTTGTAATTATATAAGAATTAATTTTCTAAATTATAATTATTTACATCCAACAAATGCACATATTTTTCATAAATTGCTTGAATCAGTAAATGCTGTACCTTGTAAAGAAATAAGTGTTTCAGTGTTATTTTAAATATTTATCTTTATAGCATAGTGTATTATGGATTACGAATAATTACTTATTGCATACATTCCATACATAGAAATATTAACGGTACTAGATGGTACAAAGGGTAAATTGTAGTCTGGGGAATCAGTTTCTAGTTTAGCTCTGAAGTTGTATATCACTGGATTTAGACAAAGAGCATTAAAAAATGGGTATTCTTTCGTAATAAGGTATTTCTTTAAATATAAACATGCTCAGAAATTTGTGTAAAACTGTAACTAAATTCGCTATAATAATCAGTGATAAAATTTGCTCTGAAAATACATATGTTCGACAACAATAATTGATTTGGCTGATATACTGTCCCTATAAACCCATAAAATTATTTAATAATTATCAATTATTTTGTTTAATTTTTATTTTAACTACATGCTTTGCGCAAATTAAAAGCATACATATTATTACAACACCTATCATTTTCAATTTAATATCTGATTAATGACCTGTTTAAAAACTTCAATTTCCCTTTTGTGCAAAACTAATTCGTGCCTACTTTTCAAGTAGAAATATATCAAATAATATTATGTATAAAAGAGTTCGTGACAGAAATTAAAAATAATATCACAGACTTCACTGCAAATGTCCAAAATTGAAAGTAGTCAAGGACACGAAAAACCCGCTACCGAAAACAATACCCATCTTTTTATAGGTAAAAATAAAATGCATCTTATAGATAGTCATATATGGTAAATATTAACAAAAATAATTACAAAGTATTTACTTTGTAGCCAGTTAATTTATGAAATTTATTAAGAATTACTGGGCCGTGAATAATAATCATGGTAATGTTAAAAAAACTGAACATCTACTTTGTGACATTTGCTGTTATTAAAAAAAAAAGAATAAAAATTCACACTAAAATTTGGTGGGTGATTAAAGAAAAAGAAGAAATGATAAAAAAAATTTGGGAAGCACTACGAAATTTAAAAAGGGAGCAATAAAAAAAATGTATCCAAAGTAAATTAAGCCATATATACCCATACAATTATTTAATAATTACTCTGTTTAAGTTTCATCTTAATTGGAAGTTTTGCGATATTTAAAAACATATATATTATTTCAATTTAATATCTGATTAATGAACTGTTTAAAAACTTCAATTTCCTTTTTGTGAAAAACTGATTTGTAGCTACTTTTTCAAGGATGAAAAATATAAATAAATATTATGTATAAAAAAAGCTTGTGAAAGAAATTTAAAAAAAGTTCCAGAAAGAAATTTGAAAAAAGTCCGTGAAAGAAGTTAAAAATCATTACAGATTTCAGTGAAAATGACCAAAATTGAAAGTAGTCAAGGACACGAAAAGAAAACGTTAGAAAAAAAAAATGAAAGTATTAAAAAATAATTACAAAATAGTTATTTCGTAGCTAGTTAATTTATGAAATTTATTAAGAATTACTGGGCCGTGAATAATAATCATGGTAATGTTAAAAAACTGAACATCTACTTTGGGACTTTTGCTGCTATTAAAAAAAGAATAAAAATTCACACTAAAATTTTGTGGGTGATTAAAGCAAAAAGAAAAAAATAATTTGGGAGCACTACGAAATTTAAAAAGCTAGTAATAAAATAATGGAATCAAAGTAAATGAAGCCATATATACACCATATATATAACCATAAAATTATTTAATAATTACTCAACCATTTTGTTTAAGTTCTATCTTAATTAGATGTTTTGCGCAATTTAAAAACATATATATTATTTCAATTTAATATCTAATTAATGACCTGTGTAAAATTTCAATTTCCTTTTTGTGCAAAACTGATTTGTAACTACTTTTTCAAAGAAGAAAAATATAAATAAATATTATGTATAAAAAAACTCCTGAAAGAAATTTGAAAAAAAGTTCCTGAAAGAATTTTGACTAAAAGTTTGGGAAAGAAATTAAAAAATTATTACAGATTTCAGTGAAAATGTCTAAAATTGAAAGTTGTCAAATACACAAAAAACACTGTTACCAAAACAATAGCCATAAAATATATGGGTATAAAAAAATGAGATGCAACTTTTAGATCGTCATATATGCTAAATACTAAAGAAATAATTACAAAGTATTTATTATTAGTAGTACTTTGTAGCTAGTTAATTTATGAAATTTATTAGGAATTACTGGGCCGTGAATAATAATCATGGTAATGTTAAAAAAACTGAACATCTACTTTGTGACTTTTGCTGTTATTAAAAAAGAAAAGAATAAAAATTCACACTAAAATTTGGTGGGTGATTAAAGAAAAAGAAGAAATGATAAAAAAAAAAAAAAAAAATTGGGAGCACTACGAAATTTAAAAAGGGAGCAATAAAAAAAAATGGAACCAAAGTAAATGAAGCCATCAATAAAATATGTTGTGACTTGAGAGCCATTACAAGGGGAAGAGGGACTCGAAGGGGGAATCTGTACCGGCACAGCACGGGCAGAAATCATTTTACAAAATGAGCAGCTTTTTAATCTACGGTTAAAAATCGATTAAGAAGAGGGGAAGGCTGAGGTAGGGGGAAAGTTTTAAAAGGTGGGAGAGAAGTAAAATTCCAAAAATAAATTGCCAGGAGAATTCCTAACGCGGTTTTTACCCCGAAAAAGAGATTGTTTAGGATGTTTAATTTAAAAACATGGATTGCATGGGATAAGATAACAAAACGTGAATATATATGTATAAGAAAAAATGGCAAAAAGAAAATAAATGCTTAGAAATATTGCAGCTGGGAAAGAAAAATAATTTAAGTTCGGGACTAAAGAATTCTATGGGAGGTTTTTCCACATATCAAAAATTTAATTCTTTTTTTATTTTTTTTCACTACTTTGTTTGGTTGGGAATTTTTGTAATCTGCACGGAATGATGTATTTTTTTTTTAAATAAATAAATAAAAGTGGAGTTGGAAGATAAAAAAAAAAAACCGCATAAGAAATCGAAAAATATCCTTTTTTACCTATTCCCCCATTCATTAAGGGTTTATGGTAAACATTTGAATGCATTAACTCTGAAGTAATAAAACTATTCCAAGATTTTAATATTAATGTTTATTTTTCCGTAACTTTAATAGTTTATTCAGTTTTTTCTTGATTAAAGTGAATATTTTTCAGCAATAACCGGTTCCTTCCGATATCAATTCTTATACCATATCGGATATAAAATTTATATACATTATTATTTAAAAGAAAATAGTTACTAAAGTAACTTTAAAACTGTTTTTTCAATAAATTATATTTTGAGGTAAAGGTTTTGCCTAAATTTTCATATAGTGTTGTTTCTGAATATTGTTATGACCATATGGATTATATTTTGAGGTGGATTTTTTACCATATGGATTATATTTTGAGGTAAAGGTTTTGCCTAAATTTTCATATAGTGTTGTTTCTGAATATTATTATGACCATATGGATTATTACCATAGTGGATATCATATGGGATTTGCTGCACTGCACCCATATTCAGTTTTCACAATTATGAATAAACAGTCCAGGAATAATATCTGTGGGTTTGCAGTTTCCTTCCTTCCGAATACTATCTTTCGGTTCCATTCCTTCCAGACTGGTTTTCAGCTGATATAAGTTGCTTTCATGAGCTCAATGGAAGAACCTTATGACATATGGATTTATCAGGCTCCTTCTCAGCATAGACACGTGAGCTTTTAGTATCGCTTATCGGGTTTCGAATATGACTTTCCTGATTCAGAAACCATACACGTCTTCCATTAGTCTACTTCAGATAGAGTAACCATTGTTTAATCAGTGCGGATTAATGATTTTGTCAGATTATCGAGCGTCAATATAATTTTAGCAGAGGTACCAAAGGTAAATCCCTTTAGAAAATAATTTTAACGATTAAAACTTACATATTTACAGTATTAATGCACATTCTGAACTTGTGTCGACAAATAAATAGCTGACAAATTATTTCGTTATTCTTTCAACTAACAAATTAAATTAATATTGAACTTTAGTTTAATTCATTATTCATATTGATTAAGAAAGACTTAAAAGAAAAATTGATGCAATGCACAAATAGTTCAAAAAAGTTGTGAAAAACTACTCTATGGCATGAAAAATACACAGAAGTATTTGATATTACGTTGTTTCCGGCATTCGGATTTCTTCTTCAAAATATCGTTACGAATTATACACAAATTTGAGTTCTGTATTCTACATTCAATTCTGTTTCCTGAACCTGGGCTTCCTGTGGGTTCAAAAAGCTTTGCGTAATCTATTCATAGCTCAATTCTTTGACCACTGACATATTTCTGTCATTTCAGTCTAGTCTGTAATGCCTTCAAAGGAACATCTATGAAAGGATTGTTTGATACATTTTCTACCAAATCTAGCACCACATTTTGACCATTTCTCTCAATGTTTGGATCTCGATTCATATCTTCATCATAAGGCCAATGCTTAAGACAGCACTGCTGTATGGTCACTTGATTCTCCGCTAAGGCATTTGCCAAAATTGTATGTTTCACATTATATTATTTGTTCGATTCGGTAAATTTTATAAATGTATTTAATGCAGCAGAATCCCGTACCCACATAACTTCATCTGTTTTGGTCCTCCCCCTTCATTCGATTCTATCTCCTGAAGCTGTGCTATTTGTGGGTTCACAAAATTTTGCGTAATCTATTCGGAATTTAATTCTTCGACCATTGGCGCATTTCTGTCGATTTTAGTCTGGTCTGTAATTTCCACAAGGGAACATCTGTGAAAGGATTGTTTGGTACATTTTCTACCAAATCTAGTACCGCATTTCGACCATCGCTGGTAATGTTTGGATCTTGATCACATCTTCATCATTAGGTCAATGTTTGAGCCAGCAATGCTGTAGAGTTACCTGATTCTTGGCTAAGCCAATTGCGGAAATTTTATCTTTCATATTATATTACTGTTCAATTCGGTAAATTTTATAAATGTATTTAATACAGCAGAATCCTATTGCCACAAGACTTCATCTGTAATAGCCCTTTCATCTTCATTCGATTCTGAACGAAGTTGTTTCTTTAAACCTGTGTTGCATGTGGGTTCACAAATATTTGCTTAATCTATTCGTAACTTAATTCTCCGACTAATAGCCCATTTATGTCAATTTCCATCAAAAAAAAAAAAAAATCCTTGAAAATTTTTTTCTTCTTTTTAATTTGTAATTAAATCAATTATTTGGGAGTGAAAGTTAACTCCAAAAAAAATATAACAAATTAAAAATAAAATAAATTCATAAATCTATGAATTCTGAATTTGTACATAATAATGAAGTTTAATTTTATTATAAATTTACGTTGATGTTTTTAAATACTGATTCAAAATCAAGATTGAGTTATATCATTCCAAAAAAATAAATCTATGTTCAATTTTATTGTAAATTTATGGCGAACGTTTTTAAATATTTATTCACAATCAATATTGCAATTTAAGGTACATCATTTAGAGCAGGTATGCACAGATTTGTGTATGCGAACTGTATGAGTTCAATGGGACTTAACTCTGAGACCATACAAAAAAAAAAAAAAATAACACACACACATCTATATATAGCAAAATAAATAACATAATATTAAAAAAAGAATTTGATGCATATTACATTAATTTAATAAGTGCTTTAGTAATTGATTCGATTTTAAAAATGCTTGTGCTCAAATATGTATTGAACCAAATAGGCTTTTACATTTTAATGTATTATTCAGCAACAACCATCTGTATTTTGTTAGGAGCAGTTTTAAAATGGAATGAGTTTCTGGTATTAATAACGTAGAAAAAGATATAAAGGATATGATCCTAATGTGATAATAATGATATGATAAAAATAATTAGGATATGATCCTAAAGTTATAACCTATAATAAGGACATGATTCTAAAAATATATCCTATAATAAGGATATGATAAAAAATAAGGATATGATCCTAAAATTATAAAGAATATTATCTCAAAAATATAAAGGATGTGATCATATCCGAAATAAGGACATGATCTTCTAGACTACAATAAAACAGAAAACATTGAATAATATATTTTTTGATACTTAAATGTTTGTTTTTTATTAAACTAAAACTATACTAGGATTTTTGTTTTAATCTTTGATCAGTATTTGAATAAACTAACGATTGATTTTTAAAGTAAAATTGTCATATACTGAGGCAGAGTAGAGTCGAGCTGATATAAGCTTTCTATTTCTAAAAGATTTCTTTAAATTCTTTACAAAAAAAAAATTAATACATTCAAATATCTCTTGTATATTTGTACATTTTGGATGCATAAAATATGTAAAAGTTAGCCGAATGAAATTAAACGAGCCAGCTATCGCTTTGTGTCCCGCATCCAACTTTGTGACAACACATCACCAACAAAGAAAATGAGAAGGTAAGTGTAGGGTAGAAGAAAAAAATAATAACATAGTTCTAGTTCCTCAACTTTTACGACTCACCGGCGTCTCTCAAAAACTTTAAGCCGGTATCTCTCTAGTGGAACGTAAAATATGCAAAACTTCTTCACTGTGACGTTTCGTCGGAATGTTTTGTTTGTACACTTTTTCGTTGATTTTTTTAGAAGGGGGAGAATAAAACGTACAAATGGAAAACACGGTCCGTAATGTAGGTTGAAAGAAAAAAAAACACCTTCTTTGTGAGCGTAAAATGAACACTGTATCTGCGGGTGATGTTAAAGGCGTTCGTGATATTATAGAGCAGAACGTGTTATCTTCCCTTCACTAAACTGAGGACGGTAGATAACAGTTTTATGACCTCATAGATACAGACCTTCATACCTCTGGGAAAAACACACATACACACACCTCATTTCATTGGGGATCCTGAGCAGAATTTATTTCCTAAGAACCAAGCGAGAAATTTCAGATAATTTGCTTAGGTTTGGCATGTAAAAGGTAGTTTCGGGGTTTATGAGTAAACATAGTTTCAAAACACATGTTTATTATCGATACATGCCAGCATAATATGGAACTATTCTGTAACTTCATTTTCTTGTTCGAAGAAAGACAAATTCTTGGCTTTTTATCATTTTTATCATCAGTTTGTAAAGATATCTGGCTTTAGAATCTTTAGGATTGCGATATTCTTAAAATAGGAATTAATCTTGTGTTTTTTAACAAGAACTTCATAAGAGAATCTCATTTTAATATTATAGAGATTGTAAAGAATTTATGAAAGTATCATTGACATATTAATATAATAATATCGTTCACTAATACATTATATGAAATTGACATATATAAAATATCGTTCATTAATGTATTATATATCATTGACATATTAATATAAACTAACGTTTATTAATACATTATATATCATTGACATAATGATATTAAATATCATTCATTAATACATTATATAAAGGGAGATTATATATAAATTTATTTGTCAAAAGATAAAAAACTTATTTTATATTTTGTAAAAAAAATAATGTATGTAACTTAATAATATAGATAGTTACTACATTTTAATGATTAAAATGTACTTCTTAACAAGAAATTCAAAAGATAATCTTATTTTAATAATATAGAGATTTAAAAAAAATTGTGAAAGTATCATTAACCTTTTAATATAAAATATCCTTCATTAATACATTATATATCATTGACATATTAACATAAAATATCGTTCATTAATACTTTATATAAAGTGAGATTTTATATAAATTTACTTATCAAAAGATTAAAACTTATTTTATATTTTATCAAAAATGAATAAATAATGTATGCAACTTAGTAATGCAGATAGCTTCTACATCTTAATGATTAAAATGTGCTTCTTAATGAAATTCATTTTCTAGTGTGTTTATTACGAATACGATAAGATATATCAAATTTGAGCTTTAAATCTTTTTGTGAGTTAGAGCATAAATAATAAACTATTCAATCTTAATAGATATGGAAAAATAAGGCAAGTAGCTTTTTTCTTTGACTTGGCAATTATTGCCATTTAAAGATTGCTGCTTAGAATTGATTAATTTTGATGCATAGTTAAATGATAAATCCTGTTTCATTGATGCTTATTAAAATTCAAAAAAGGAATCTGAGCATTAACAACATTAATTAGTACTAATACATTAAAAATGTAATGGATATTTGTTACACTTAATGATAAAATATAAAGGGACATAACAACACTTTATTTCATATAAATAAAACACACCGAAATCTTTAATGTCGAAGAAAGCCAATTTTTGTTACGCGACTTTTTCCAGAAGTCTATCAACCTGAACCTACACGGCATACCTTGCAGCATTCCTCCTCTGTTTATAGTACCGCATTATTTTTAATGCTCTTCGCTGAAGAGCATTTTTTCAGAACCCCAAAGAACCAAGTTGCTATGGGAAACAAATAGACCGAAGGAAGTTGTCCCAGTTCATTTGAGATGTTCGGAACCCATTTCGCATCCTCAAAGGCAAAACAAAGAAAAAAAAAGAGTCTTCAGCTTGAATCCGCACTGTGGGGAACACTGGGCAATCTATAAGGCGAGACAGACAATAGTGCTAACATTACTGGCTTGTAGTGATGTTTGAACAGGGTCGAAATAGGCTTAGCTTTGGACTCAAGAGCTCAGTCTATTTATTTACTGAACGGTCTTCTTCAACCCGCGAGCTGTGTACATGACCTCCGGGACCTTAAGATAGTCTGCCCAATTTAGACTACGCGAGGCTATCGAAGCCGACGACGCAAGGGAGATCTTTATTTTTATGGGACTGTACATATCTTATTTCTGGTCACCATGGCGGAATCATGGGCGTTTAACACGATTTCACTTAGAGAACGATTCTGGTAATTTATTTATCTTTTCTTTTTTGATAAACTAACGTAATAAGAATCTCACAGAGAAGAAAAACGACTCATTTGTTCAGTCTTTCTTGAGTAGTAAGAGAGTTGGTAAAGAAGTTTCAGTGTAAAAACGACTATTACGAAAGCAATTTTTTGTGCATAGAGAAATTCATTTTAAATCATATTCATAATTCATTATTTGAAATTAAAAATATTATATATATAGTTATAATGTAAAAAAATATAAGGTTCTATTTGGGGGAACACTGGGCAATCTAAATATAAGGTTCTATAAGAAAAAAATTCTTAATATAAGGTTCTAAAAAAGATATAAGGTTCTATTTGGGGAACACTCGGAAATCTAAATACAAGGTTCTATAAACAAATTCTTAATATAAGGTTCTAAAAAAGATATAAGGTTCTATTTGGGGAACACTGGGCAATCTATAAGGCGAAACAGACAATAGTGCTAACATTACTGACTTGCAGTGATGTTTGAACAAGATGGAAATAGGCTTAGCTTTGGACTCAAGCGCTCAGTCTATTTATTTATTATAATTAATACTTTTATATATATTTATTTATTATTTTAATTAATACTTTTGTTTAAGTAACAATTTGGATTTTTATTAACATGCTTGATTTAATTTAGAGAATATTCTTAAATATTTCTGTTAGAAAATGAATTTTACTTGTAAGAAAATCTATCAGACATTTCAATAAATAATTGTTTTTATATCCCATTGTAAAGGATTTTGTATCATCGCAAGCAAAAATATATAATTGTTTAAAAAAATAAATATAGCTGGATGGAAAATGTTACTTTACAAAATAAATTGTATCATATTCCAAACTCTAATTTTTTTTATTATTACAAACTATTATCTATAAGTAAGAAACGCAATAAATTTAACCATATAATGAAGATTTGATCTCAAATTTTCGCTGCATTTTGATTAAATTCTTTACTGTTTTCTTAAGTATGCAATAGAAATAAATAAACCATTTGAAAAAGAAAGTAAGAAGAACCATTTTAGAGTAAGTTTTTTATTTTAAAACGCTGCGCTTTTACGGTAATGAATAAAATTGCAATAGCGTTTTAAATTACTGAACGTCAATAGACGGTGCTCAGAATACTTTTTAAAGGTCTCAAACCGTATTTTTGTTATTACCCTCAATTGCTCGAATACATTACGCTATGAGTTTTAAGCAAATGTACATTAAGTTCTCAATAGGCAAGTAACGAAATCATAAACTGAATTGTGTCCGTAATTTCGACTAAGTCATGAAGTAAATCATCACTTTTGAAAAGGAACACACATTTTCTTTAAAGAAAGAATACAGGAAAAAGGATGGTGAGTATGATAGCAACAAAAGAACTTCGGCGCTTTTTGATGCTGGACGTCTTTTTTAACATAGCGAGTAAAAGAAGAAAATTCATTATCATGAAAGAATCATCTTCTCTTTTCTTCGGCAAGGCGAATAAGACTAAAATAGTCGTTCACGATCCATAAAAAAAGGAAACTTTCGAAATACTGCTTGGTAATATCCTTGCTGGAAAAGAAATGAAACTCATAAAAATAATGCGACACCCTAACACGGAAATTGAGCTTGAAAAGAAAGAAAAAATCCAATTCGTTTTGGTTCTTTCATAGCAGAGTATTTTTTGTTTTTTTGGTGTGTTCAGATCATCAAAAATAATCTTGGACGATTCTGGTTTATTTATTTTATTTTTTCAGAAAATAAATCATTGCAAAAATTAACTTTTTTGTAGATTATAATTATTTTTATATTTATCTGTCTGTTAAGTCATAGGTATTTTGGAATTATTGTATTGGCGGGTACAATAAAAATTAACTTAAAAAGATTATACTTATTTATACAAACTGTAATAGATTAACAGTTAATGTAATAAATGCCGGAATATGTTAATGTACAACAAAATATAAAAATTAAAATTAAATTGCTTTTACGTGAATATTGTGTAATGAAAACTATTTTTCATTGTTATGATTATAATCTTAAGTATAATTTTAAAAGGTGGAATATTTTTTTAGATATTTAATACTGTTACTTTAATCTTCAATGTGTACCATCTGTTCAATTATTTAATTTTGATTATGGTAAGATATCTATTATAACTATTAATGTTTTCATGAAAATTGTAGATTTAAGTACTTTCTACTGTTAAAATTTAGTTGAAAACTGGGATTCATTAAGAACTTTCAAAAATATATTTCCTATTCAGTGTTAAGATTGCAGGCGGTGATAAAATAAGCAACCAAAAAAAAAAGGATAATTAAGAATAGAATTTTTATAATAAATTAAGAATAGAACTGTAACATAAAAATTATAAAAAAAAAAACTTAAAAACTATAACATAAAAAATATTTTATGAGCTCAAATATAATTAGACTATTAGTACTTTTTTTTAAGGAAAATTTAAATTTTGCTTATCCAATTTTTTGTACTATTAAATAAATTCAATCTTATAATTTTAATGACAAGTATATCTTGCTCAAATGAAATCTTCACAATTTTATAATGCTGTAAAGAAAATCAAAGAAAAGAATAATACATTGAAATAATAATACATTCAAAAGGAAAGAATAATACATTGGAATAATAATACTTTTAAAAGGAAAGAATAACACATTGAAATAATAATACTTTTAAAAGGAAAGAATAACACATTGAAATAATAATACTTTTAAAAGGAAAGAATAATACATTCAAAAGGAAAGAATACCACATTCAAAAGGAAAGAATAACACATTGAAATAATAATACTTTTAAAAGGAAACAATAATACATTCAAAAGGAAAAATAACATTGAAATAATAATACATTTAAAAGAAAAAATAACATTGAAATAATAATACATTTAAAAGGAAAGAATAATACATTGAAATTATATTTTCTTACATGTTTATGCTACATATTTATAAGTTCTAGGCTACGATTTGTCAGTTGATTTTATTTATTAAATTTCAAATTCACGCGTGTAAATTATTAAAAATATATATAATTATATGAAATATGCTTTTGATTATTTTCTTGCTTAAGTTGTCATTTCATAAATGAAGAAAATTAATAATTGCAACTGAATCTTTTCTACACATTTTTTTAAATTAAGAAAGATTTGTAATAATATTTAAAATTAAAATTCATTAACGACATATCAATTAATGCGTATATACCATTTTAAATAGACGAAAAACAAACATCATAAAGTGAATATATGTATCTCTATACATTGTTTTAATTAAGATGATAATAACAGAAACAAAAGAATCGAAACTTCTATGAAAAAAATATATCCTCTGAAGTTAGTGAAAGCAAATTATAAAAGGCTTATGTGTGTAAAAATGATGCTAATATTAACAATCTTTTAATTGTGCCACAATAATTAGTTCTAATGTATTTTAAATCCTTTAATTTATTACACACCCTTAATTATGCTAAAATTATTGAATTGTTATGGCAACTTTTAAGCAAATATTACAGCATTAATAATAAATAATTATCATTTTTGTGGGGTGTGATATTTTAAAGACGCTTAGCCATCACCTGCTTATTCCCAAGGTTTTGTCACATGCTGTTACTGAATTAAATATCATGTTGTGTGATTAATTAATTATTTTAATTAAATAAATTCCACTAAAATTATCGCTCATAAAACTAATTTATAAAACAGAAAATACACACATTTTATTTTTCATCAACTTTTGTTTTTATTCACTTCGTTGCTTAAAAGAAGTGGATTAAAAAAATCACCAGAGTAATAATTACCATTTAATGTTTTTTAATTTTTTTTACTACTTAAAAACGCACAAAGTGGAACAATCATTTAGTCTCTTAAATTATTTTCGATCTCCTTTGTTATTTTATTCACTCTTTTTTTATATTTGGAAGTAATTTAATATCTTTTTTTTTTCTTCTCATTCCATTTAATAACTATCTAGTGTAAAAGTTTTGCATTTGCACATTTATCTGCTCCCCCCCACTTCCCCACTTTCCCTTTAATTCCGGGGAGAAAAATAATCGAAAATATTCCAATCGACACAAGGAAAAATGTTTTTATTGAACATTAATTAAGTGAAAAAAAATGTTAATTTATGCATAAATTCTGATTTATTAATCTTTTATTGTAAGAATGCAAATTAAATGCTAAGCAATACATTAGTCGGATAACCCAACCAATTAAATCCAATGAAACATTTGAGAATGATAGATTGTTATAAATGTTAAAATAGAAAGAACATATATCATTTCCTATTTACTAAAATGACCACATCATATTTAAAAAAACAACCATTAAGACAACAATGAATATTTACAAAAAATATTTGATAACTTAAAAGAAAATAAAAAAATATATTTATTTTAAACTTAAAATGATGTAATATATATAATGTTAGTCAAAAGGCTTAGATTTATTTGTTGTTTTATTATGAATTATTCACACAAAAACTTTTTATTATTTTATTCGAATAATTAAGTTTGAAAAAATTCGAATAAGATTAATTAAGACTTACATTAAAATGACCTGCATTAGTATATATTTCCTTATTGTGATATTTTATAATAAATAAATGTAATTTGTGAATGCTTATTTAATGATACAATAGCAAATGTAAATCGCACTTTTGTCGTTCAAAGTTGTCGAGTAGTTAATGAAATTGTTTTTTTGTTTAATGTGTTTATATAATCGAGAATAAGTCATATATGGGCTATTTCAAGCTCATTAGTTTTATTATCCATCAATACGCTTCAAAACTGAGTGAAAGAAAACAATATTTTAATGTATTAAAATGTCCTGTTGTTTATATTTCGTCATAAATTTATATGTGACGAATGAATTTATATTTATATTATTTACTAACTTTATTGACCTATTTAATCGAATTTCTTTGTAAGTTAAATTGATACATTTACTTGTTTTACAACGGGTCTTTAATTTTATTTCTCTCATTAATTCCATTTCGAAATTAACAAGTGCTTAAAAATAATGTCTACATAAAGTAGAACATTTTTATATCATTATTCATAAAACAGAATATTTATTAGTTAAATAAAGACTTAGAAACGTATTAACGTAAACAATATTATAACTTATAAAGTTTTACCACTTAGTTCAATATCTGTATACATTCGCTCATTTTTTTTCAATATTATATTTCCTGTGATATGTTTTCAACAAAAAAAAAAAATCAAACAAATATCTTGTCATTTGTACAATGTTTTTTATTAGCTGGCCAATTAGCGATCAAAAACTTTTGCAGAATGAAATATACGTACAGGGTGTTTCAAAAGTTCGGTACAAAAGTAAAATGCAATACAAGAAAAAAAAAACATGTTATAACATGTAATAAGACATGTAATTTTCAGATTAATAATTAGAATGGTACAGGATGTTGTGTGACACGAAAGAAAAAATAAAAATAGTTTAACATCGTGCGGATAGAAGACGCTACTGTGCATATTTCTATGAAAGTGGTACGTGTATATCATTCACGCAATGAAAAAATTGGTTTTAAAAGTATTATTGAATACTGCATGAATATTTTTAAGACGCAAAAGTAATTACGGTGCCTGATGTTATTGTGAATGGAAATTGCTCATGGTACCTATTCATGTTTTCAGTTTTTCATCTGGCTTCATATGAGTGAATCAGGAACATCTGTAACTAAAGTTTAGAAAGCCCTCTGAATGAGCTTACGAATGTATCCGTATAAAGTCCCACATGCTCAGCACCTGCTGATAGAAGATAGGTCAGAGCGGTAACAACTGTAACTCTAAGCGGTAATTTGCACTGTAAACCTTTTCAAAAATGGAAAAACATTACTCTTCATTCAATAGAATTTTATTGGCAGATCAAGCACTTTTCTCGGTAGACGAGGGATTTAATTGTCAAAATATCTCATTTTCTAAAGTACCGTTGCAACCAGAAGAATTCTATGGATTTACTGCATCGTTCATGTCCTTAGTTCTTTGAGAACCATTGTGCCACATGCCTAAAAAGTTGCACCATGCACTATAATAGGTGCAAGGCATAATTATAACTTATTACGGATCATTATCCTTGCTTACCTACATTAACACAATTAATAAGACACGACCGTTTTCATATTCGATGAAACTCCACCGAGTACAGTGGATATAATATAATGACTACGGCCAACGTTTGGCATCGATTGCCTTTTGACAGGCATAGTAGACATGAATAGCCTTCAAGATCACCATATATCACACTTCAAATCATAGGTCTATAGAGAAATTCTCTAGTTCTTAACGACACTGAAATATGTCATATGTTAAGATGTAGCAGCTATTCCGTTAATATGCTGTTCCATGCTGTATTGGGCATTATATCGAAACTAGACTCATTGAAATAAGGTGGTGATGGTGGATATATTGAGTATTTGCAATTGTAAATCACAAATAAATGTTTCATTTCACGATTATTAACTATCATTTTTTGTTCCCCCCCCGCAGGAAGGCCCTCTATTGTCAATATTTTGAGTTATTTTTTTTCTGTCAAATAAAACCTCTCACTAATGTCAATACTAATCAGAAACTGTATGTATCTCTGAATAATGGATCTATTATTTTCACATTTAATTTTTGTATCTAACCCTTTTAAATCATCCTATTTTCTTCAAAAAGGAAACTTTTATGATATTGCTATTCAAATTTGATCAATAATATCCATTATATATTTTAAAATTTAACATTCCCATTAGACTTATTGATTAAAATGTAATTATTTGTATATTACTAAAGAGATTTGATACTCTTCTTATAAATATAAATTGTTTACATGGAGTTTCCCTGAAGAGTTTTATTCGGATTATTTAATTGATTAAAAACTTTAAACAATTTAAATTGAGATTTAATGTCATATGAAATATTGTCATTTGAAAATATTTTTTGGAATCATTTATCTAGAATATTAAATATTCAAGGTCCTTATACGTAAAATAACTTTTCGTACTTTTACACTTCTTCGTACTTTTTTTTTCTGCGAATAAAAATTGATCCTATCTTGTCATACTTAAAACCTGAATATTTTTATACATAAATATGACATAAAATTCCCTAAATATGCAAAATACGACAACTTTAAAAAAGTTTTAAGGGCTCAGAAGAAATCGAATCAGGAATTACAGCTTGACAAGTGATCCAAATTTGTTTGAAGTCTGTTGGAATTATAAGTGGGATTATTTAAAAGTCTTTTATTAAAACTTTTTTTTAAATGTAGGGGAATGTGAGAAAAACGGCTATGCTTGTATATAGGAATTTCGCAATAACTTACTATGGAAGGAAAATACTATATGTGGAATTTTAAAACTCAGTTCCCAAGAGAAACTTTTTTTTTCTGATCATTTCATGTATTTATTTTGTATTTTTAAGCTTTCTACTAGTATTGCTTCCTTAAATTTTTTTTTATCACTTTTAACATATTCTCCAACGGAGAGATATATTGCAAAATTTAAATATATATTACATGATCTTAGTTATGATAAAATTGCTAGGTATACAGGCATATCAAACACTTAATCTGAATTTGTTTTTTTTCTCACAAACATAAACTATTACATATTTTAGAAATATATAATCCTTTGAAAGATTTAAAATTTTTGTTCGTTATTTATTTTCGATATCGTAACACACGCGTATTTGTCCATTTGTATATAAGCGCTCTTTTGATTCAAGCCACATACGCGATTTCAATGCACTTCGCATAAAAGCAAAATTTTTGAGTAGAATGATACATTTTTACAAAACTACCTTTATATAACTCTGCAGCTTTTATTGAATTCTGTATGGAATTTTACTAGAATCCATCTCGAAATTTAATAGGATTAATTTATATGCCCTTAAATTGTTGAATTTACTACCAATCTAACTTAGATTTTTTTTTACATTGAGTTAGTCGTTTAATTGCAAAATAAATTATTCAACCTAGTACTATAGATGTTTATTGTATACTTCAAATTTATAATGCATAAAGACATTTTTTATGAGTTACTATTTTATGAGTAACATCGTTACATTGTTTTATAAATTTTTTATAAGTTATTGTATATAAATTTTATACCTGTAATAACATAAATGGCTCTTGGTACCAAAAAGGCTACCTCAGCTATTTCATTCCCAGTGAAATCCAAATACCTTTTCTTATCACCACTCCTACAGCTACAGTTGGTGTTCTCTAGCCCAATTTCCTTCCGTGGGTAATGGTGAAACTATTTCCGGATGATACTATCCCGAATCTAGTTTACGAACAATTTGGTTTGTGGCTCCAATGATAGAATGCTTTAGTACCTTCACTTAATGGAATGACACGTGGCTAAACGCAGCTTAATGTTATTTTTCTGTGACAATTCATCGTTGCATTGTGAGAATTATGGTATTTTATTGCTGATTAAGGGGAATCCTATATTGTTTATGTATGAAACAACAATGTACAACAATACAATAAAACGGCAACTATCTGTAAAAGTTCGAAACTTTTATTTTGAATTAATATGAATGTAGAATCAATTAATTTTAATTTAATTTTGTTACTTTCTTATTTTAAATAATTAAAACATAATTTTGGGAATTTCATTGCCTATTTCAATATTAAAGATAAGATTAGATTCATATTTTATAGTGTCCATCATATACTGGGAACATGTCTTAATGAAGGAATATTAAGTACTCAGTACTTTTGTAAAACATATTTTCTATGGATAGATTTTGTATTTTTATCCCTATTTCTTCTTCATTGGCGCAATAACCCCATGGGGGGCCAAGACCGTCTGGTTTGTTCGTATTTACTGGTTTAAATTTAAAAAGACATCATTTCTATATTTATAGATACTCTTAAGTATAAAGACAATGTTATAATTGTTTTAAAGTAGCAAGAATGAATAAGTTTTAAGCAGTAAAACGCTATTATACCGTTGTTTTGTTTTAAATTTATAAACTATATTTTTTTAGTTATGTTTATGAAAATGTTTTCTTTTTCAGTGAGCTTTTATTTTTTTATTTAACTTTTTTTCATAAATAACGGAATAACAGGTAATATGATTTTTTTTAAGTAAAATATAAGAACAATAAAGTTATTTATATGGGGTATATAATTTTAGTGAATTATTGATATGTAATATATAGTGTATATAGTTTTCCCTAAATAAGCTCACACATTTGGCGGTTTTGTCATATTAAATTGTATCACGAAAAATGAATTGTGTGCTTCACATGTATGAATTTAACAGCAGTATTTCATTAAAAAAAATAATAAATTAATATCTTAAATCCGTGAGTCTGAAATATTGGGTTTAAGTTAATAGGGGCACCAGTGAATAGTTTTCAATTTTAATAATACGGAAAATTTTCATCAATTCATCATTAGTTATTAGTAGTCATAAGTTATTATATTTCCCATTTACGTATTTACTGCTCGTGATTACGCATGTTTATTGTGTTAAAAGTTGAATTATAGTGATTCATCTGAAGTTTGCTAATTACTTGAGGTTTAGCGAAAAAAGTTTGTCCATGAAGGCTTTACTTAAAAGCAATTGTACAATTTAGTTTAATAAGACTGGTTTAATTTTTTCTAAAACAAGTCGTATTTCTCTGACATCATATTATATGTTCAAAAACATTATAAAAAATATGTTATTTAGTACTCGTAATTATGCATGTTTATTGTGTTAAAACTTGAATTCTAGTGATCTGCCTGAAGTTTTTTTAATTAGTTGAGGTTTAGCGAACAAAGTTCATTTGTCTACAAAGACTTTACTTAAAAGTAATTTTACAATCTGGTTTGATATGAGTGATTTAATTTTATCTAAAACAAGTCATATTTGTCTGATGTCATGTTATATGTTCAAAAACATTATAAAAAATCTTTTGCAGTTTAAAATGTCTCAAGGGAAAGTGTTGGGGAATAACTGTTATGAAAAATTTACTGGTGCAAGTTTGAATTCGTATACAATCAACTATAAAATAAGATATAATTTGTAGATTAGCATGAAGTTTGGCTTTTTTTCTTCTCAAACAAAGAAAGAAAAAGAATATCCAAGTGAGTTTCATTTTAATCAACCAACGAAATCTCCTTTCGTCCCTAATGTTATGTGCGACAGCAAATTTGTTAGTTCCTGTTCTCTGCTACTTAAAGCATCAGAAACTAAACGTTATTTTAAGACAAATAAAGAGAACAGAAGATTATCTACCAAAACAAACTAATAATACTCCTATTCTTTTTAACTTCTCCCGTAGGCTGAAAATAAAATGATGGTAAGGATGACTACTGCATTCTCTGTGTCACAGTAGTAAAAATTTTACTGCCATAAGATTACACTGATAAAGGAATCGCTAAGCCCTTAAGTAGTATAATCACAACAGAAAACAGACGTGGTTGTTTAATAGTCGAAAAACCTTTCCTACTTCGGCAACAAGCTTGTGACTTGAGAAACGTGCATTCAGGAAACACAGCCAAGTACAGAGACGACTTTTTTTCTAGTCTTTGCCAGAGCTTAATGACTTATTATTGATTTTACCTCTGACAGAATTATTACTAGAATGTTATGGCTAGTAATTAGATTCTGTATTTTTATGGACGCAGGCGAATTTTTATCGATCTGCATTGCAGTTTGTGTAATGTGAGCCAGTACAGGAACTGGTCCTCATTAAAGGCAAGAAAAAAATGTATAAATAAAAAAAAAAGAATAAGTTATATTCCAAGTTTTAACCCTGTCTATTCTACAGTAATCGTTTCCAACCACTGAAAAATTGTCGTTCCACTTATAAAAAAAAAATGCCGTAAAAACATGGATGGATAAAGTTTCGGTATGTAAAATAAATGGGAAGCAAAAGAAAAACGCGAAAAGGAAAAAAATAGGAAGTAAATCTGTACAATAAATATAAATATATCTTTGTAAAGTTATATGCACTCATGAAAGAAGTGTGGGTTTTCTATGGAAATAATTTTCAGTAAAATTAAAATTACTATTATTCTTATTTATTCTCAAATCACAGTACTTAAAATTACTGTTCTTATTATTACATTTTACAATTTTTTTAAAAATTTCTGCTAGAATTTTTCATTTGTTAAAGTATTTCAAAGTATTATGTTTGATATTCATAAAATAGTTTAAATTTTCCAAATAAAAACTATTTACATAATTTTTTCAATTAATATTTATAATAAAAATGTAAAGAAATTTTACATTTTTTGCTCCACATTTTGATGTTTTTAAAATATGCAAAAAGTTTATTTGTAATAGTTACGTACATCTAAAAAGCGTAATTTTATAAATATGTTATTTACTAACACGTTTGTTTTGCATAAATCTTAATTAAATAGAAAACTGATAGGCTAGCTAGATTATGATCGTAAATTTTGGCAATAATATGTCTATAATTAATAAAAAAATAAAATAATTTGATTAAAAGTTGTCCCAGACGAAAATAAAATTTAGTGCTTTTGTAGAAATTATTCTATAAAGTTCTGGGGATAATTCTTTCCCATTAGTCATATAATGCCATTTCCCATTAGTCATATGATGCCATTTCCCATTAATCATTGTGATACTTAGAATAAAAACATTGTATTTGTTGTCTGATAAAACAATATACAACTTGGCTAATTATTATTTATATAAGAACCTGATATGTCGTATAATTTTAGAGTGAATTAGTAAATTCAAATTGTATAAATAATGTTTTGCAGTTGAATAATATTTATAAAGATACAACCTGTTTAAGTTTAATCAATGGATATCATGAAAATTGAAATGTTTGTCATGCTGTGCTTGTCCAGTAATGCTCTTAAGCTACGCAATTAGTGGGACTGAGTCGAATTCGTGTAAATCGGACAGTTGTGTAATACCCAGTTTCTTATTCTAAAATTTCTGCACCGAAACGATGGGTGCTTTACCTTGCTTGAAATTTTTATTTTACACAGCATTAAAAATTAAATAATTCGTCATCAATATGGAATTAGGATTATAATAGCAATAATAAATATAACTGGTTATTAAAATATCCAGTGTTATCATGATAAAAACATTGATTGTTGTATTATAATTGTTTCAAAACTTGGACAACGTAAAAAGTAAAATTAGTGCCACAGTTGGATTGTTAATTGCTGCAATTTACAAATTAATGATGAATCAAAATTGATTTACAGCTTTATTCTTATAATTAAACTCACCGTAGAACTATTTTGTACGAAATGTGCTTGTTATCTTATATCAAAATATAGCAAGGCTCATTAATGAACAAAGGTTTTTCATTTTATCGTTAATCCACAGTTAAATTAACTGTAGTAACTCAAATGAAGAAAAGCACTTCTTGATCTTATCGTAATGAATGATAATTCTAGACTTTATGCGTTTTAGATGATATCATACGTATTGAATAGATATAATTTAGATTGCTGATTCAGATTCTTGGGTCATTTAACGGAAGAAATGCATTGTTAAATTCAGGTGTAGTGTACAGTCACGCCAGATTGTTTGATTCTCAGTTTTTTTCTCACGTTCACAGTAATAGCTTTAATATTTTTAGGACATCTAAATTATCTTATTTCAACGTCTAATATCAAAATTTAAATTGGTTTCAAAAGCCAGAAAACAACAAAACAAAAATAATGAAATGCTTATTAATTAACGGATTGATGTATTTAAAAAATAAATCAGTATATAAAATTAACTGATATAAGGAACAAAAAATATTATGTTGTTATTAATCAATTATAAATTCCATATGATTAGTCAAGCTTAGGTGAAAGGTTTTCCGCCCTTTATGCAAAAGAGCAATTGGTGTTCTCCACCCTCTACGGGGAAAAAAAACCCATTCTATTTGACGTTATATGCATTTTAATGTTTTATTAAGTATACCAACAAAAAAAATTGCAATAACATAATTATAAATTTAATTTCTAAGCTTTTACAGTAATGCACAACATTATCAATATTTAGAACAGGGGTGACCAACTCGCAGCCCGCCTTGAAAAGTTTTCCGGCCAGTGAGATTTATCACACTTTTACAAAATATAATGACCAAAGTAGTGAAAGCCAATGTATTAAAAATACATTATTTGTGCATCCATATATTCAAAAATTAACTGTCGAAATTATGAGAAAAAATTAACTTTGATTTTAAAATAATGTTCTTGCGAATATATGCCAGATATTGATAATATAAGACATAATATATGACAGATATATAGAGAAATTTTCCAATTTGGAAAATCTGGCACAAAAAGTTGTTAGGGCTTTTGGTTCAACTTAACCTGCGAATGAAACTGACCAAACACGCTCAAACATAACGGACGCAAAACCAATTACAATGTGCAAATACCCAAATTGAGATCGATTTGCAAAAGCTAAGTGAAAGAGTGGAGAAACAAATATCGCACTAGTAAAATAAATATTTTTTAATAATTTCATTTTTTTATTCCGTTTATATGTATATATTTTATAAATTTCATTTTTAGTGTTATATATTTCTTTACAATGTGCGTTTAGTATCGCTACTATTATATTATCTATGTTTACATGTAAGAATAATAGTAAACACAATAATAATAACTCATTATGTTTCAATTTTTCACTCCAAAAAATGTCTATAGTGGGTCTAAATCTAATATGGGGATATATAGGTTCTATATGCGGCCCGAGGAGTTATGATCCATTTCCAAAGTGGCCCGTAAGATCATTTGGGTTGGCCTCCCCTGATTTAGAGTATGTATTTGTTGTACTCTGTAGCTGCCACAGACAAATTTGTCAACCTGACTTGTGACATTGTTGAACATAAATATTTGTTTATGATTTTAATTTTGTATTGTATCAGCGTCTCTTTTATTTATATCCTTCAACCAACAGTGCAAAAACCTTTTCAAAAGAACTGAAAAAAGAAATTTTAAAAATTTTCCTAGATATCTAGTGAATATAAAGTGCTTAACGTAATTAAATTAAGTTACAAACTGCACCGATAAACAACTTCATAGTTAACAATACTTCCTAACGATTTATGAGACGTGTCTGAGTAGAAGGTCAGGTGATACTTGACTTTTACCGCTAATCTATTAATATCCAATCTTTATAACTTGAAGTAAAGTAACATTATACAGATTACTATATATAGTTTGATAAACTGTGTACATTTGAAGAGTATCAATATTTAAATTACGCCTAACTGATCTGATAGTCTATACTTGTTATCTGTTTGACGATATAAGCTTCTTGAGGATTGAAATTAATTTCTGCTAAAGTGTTGTGATAAGCCATCAGGTAATCTCATTTAATTAACTAAAATACTACTTAATAGTACATTGTTTTAAGTTCTTTTAATTCAAGGCGTTTTATATATTTTATACTTAAATGAATATAATTTTTCCATGTAGCACAAAAAGGTTTAACAAGAGGGTGTTACCTAATGTTTCTTTTCTTTTAGGGTTAATGATCCATTTCTCAAATGTAACTCATGCGGGTAACTTAAATGGGAAAAAAAAAAATCGCATGCAATTTTAATCACAGAACATTTGAGGTATTTTCCTCAAAGAAAAGTAAAGCTACTTTTTTAATGTTCTTTTTCTGCGTAGGCCGTTAGCTTCTTAATTTTTAAAGATCCAAACCATGTTGCTATCATATTGCTTTAATTCTAGGTCTTATTATTCAAACCGAGTCAATTATTCTAAACGCATACATATTTATAGGCCCATTTTTTTTTAGCCTATCATATGTACAGTAGTATCCAAAGAGTCGTTAACTTGCCACCAAAGAAAAAAGATTTAAAAAGAGGGAGAAAGAAAAACAGAAAATAAATAAATAACTAAAAAAACAAGAAATTTCTATCCTCGTCGAGTTCAAATGTCATAAACTTTTACACTCCTTCCTAAGCAGTAGGCAATAAAATCTGACAATGGAAGGAATATAATTTATTAATTAGCCTTCATTTTCAACTCAATAAAATAAAGAAAAGAATGATTCAGAACTATGAATATGCGATTAATTTTGTGAAAAGGAAGTGGTTGAAAAGATGTAAACACGCAAAAGATTCTGCTACAAAGAGAGGAAAACATTTAGGGAGGGCGGAGCGACTACAGCACAGGATATCTTCTCCTATTATTAAAAATCATATAAAGTATCATGTAGTAATGCTGCACGCAGATGCACAATGATTTTTCTTTCTGACATTTGAATGTGCTTGTCTAAAAAAGGCATATTTTACAAGTAGCATGCCTTTTTTTCTCTCCTTCTCGCTTTTATTCTTTTCTTTTACGGTATAAGCTCAGGTGTATATGAAACTGAAATAAATGCTCGATATTTTTAGATTCTTTTTTTATTTAAAATTACACAAAAACAAAACAAACGAAACAATTAAAATTTTTGTGGATATATTAAAAAAATTAGTAAGCACATAATATTTAATTTTTAATGGATGATAGCAGGAAAATATATGATATGCGATTACATTTTCTGTTGTTTATGAAAAGTTATTTTCTCATTTTTTTTAAGAAACAGCTTTACAGTGAATGGAAAGTTTTTGCATACAGAAACCAAACATTAGTAACTGACAGCAATATGCGTAATGTATGCGCTATCGCATGATGTGATATATGAGATCAGGTGTATATGAAACTTAAATTAATGTTGAACATTTTTTCATTATTTATGTAAAATTATACAAAAAAAAAAAAGCAAACGAAGAATATAAAATTTTTGATCATGTATTAAAAAAATTTGTAATGAAGTAACATTTAATTTTTAATGGTATTTAGATATCCAGGAAAGTATATGATATACGATTGCATTTTCTGTTGTTTATGAAAAATTATTTTCTAATTTTTTAAGAAACAACTTTACAGTTAATAGAAAGTTTTTGCATATAGAAATCAAACATTAGAAATTGATAATAATATGTGTAATATATGCGCTACCGCATGATGTGATATATAATGATACCAACTGATACCCATTACCACATTGATCTTGCTATATAAAAACTCTATTTTAATCCAAATAATAATTATTATTTTTAATTTACTGGCAAACAAATTACGGTTCTTTAAATACGGGGTCTCTCCTTTTAAAATATATTAAATGAATAGAAACCTAAAATTTACATAAAATTTCCTGATAAAAGTAAGATAATGATAAATATTATTATATTATTTTTGATTAATTTAATGATATAATTTATTATTCATTTGGTAATATAATTATCATGGCTATTAAAAATACATTTAAGATAAATTTACCTGGTTAGGGATGCATGACACTCATGGTTACGAAAGAACATATTTTTTATACAAAGTGGTCGAAATCTTTACTTTGGACTTCTTTCTGATAGCAAGATTGATATGAGAGAGCAGCTCGCATTATCTCCACAAAGTCGTTTTGAAGTCTGATTGATAACAAAACTCCGCCTTCGCCAGTATATTGCAGTAATGCCTACAGGCACCTTTCATTAATAAACAAGTTGTGACATCTTAACTCCAACCTTTACCACAGCTTTATAATAACCATCTAAACGGCAAGTTAAGCTAACATCTTAAAACTGCCCCAATGGATAATGATGATTAAAGGTTGCTGTTGAAACCGTGGTTAGAATAGGCATTTCAGCCAATCAGTTATGTATCTAGGTACCAGAGAATTTCTTGTCTCAAAAGCAACTACACCAGATGACATTTAACATTGCACGATAATTGTTCTATAAATAGCTTTCGTGGTATTTTTACTTCCGATTATATAATGCTATATGGTTTATTCTTTTTTAAATATTGTTAACTATTAATTACAATTATTTTTAAGCACACGATAGGGGTACTTTTCAAAATATTTTGTCATTAAAAATCAGTAAAATTTTAAATAATATTAAAAGATTATTGAGATTTTCTGTGTGAAGATTTTTCATTACATTAAGCAGATAAATTTATTAAAAATTAAAACTAAATATTAATTTTCATTTCAGTAGAAAAAACCTGACGAACTGGAAGGAGACAGATTTAATTTTCTTATATCTGATACTAACCTATACAATACCCATTTTATCAAAATTTTAGTTACAATTTTTTTTCAAAATTTTTTGCTTCAATTTCAAAACTTAAAAGTGTAATTGCAATTTCTATTTTGCCATATTTTAGTTTAAATATTTAACTTATTTCTTCTGTTTGAAAAGTGTATATTTAATGAAATCATCCGAGGAAAACTAAATTTTATTAATTGAATGCCTTTTGTCAGTTTTCATGTAATACACGAATTGATTTATTCACAATAATATACATTTCGAGAAATATCCATCCAATTTCTTTTTTTTTTTCAAATATAATACAAGAATTAATTATTTATAATTTTTTTCATTAATACAGTTAAATTTATTTTTTTTAATTTGTGCATTTATAACAAACTTATTACAAGAAATCAAATCGCAATATTTAAAAAATAAGGCACTCAAATGATTATAGCTGGATATTCTATTAAAATACAAAAAAATCGAGAAATATTCACCGATAAAGTCGATTTTCATTTCACTTGTCTGTGCTTACATGTTGTATATTAAATTATGAATATCAGTAATAAATAATAAAAAAAGCAGTCCAACTCTCCAAAAAATAAAACTGGGTTTTTCAGGGCCCTTCGATAAAAATAATAAAAAAAAGACCTTACGTCTTGCTGAAACAATATAAAGAAAAATGTCTTCGGTAGAGGTATGCCATCTGTTTCACGATACACCCATTGTGACCATAAAGTTCGATTGAGGCAAAGAAACGAAGAAAGTGCTTAAAACAGGTCTCGCTGAAATGTTCGATTTCAACGGAGTGCCCCCCTTTTTTTTTTTTTTTTTTTTTGTTGAGTTTCTTTCTGAAGGCTTTGCATTCAATGAACTGTCAGCAGTGGTTAACTTACTGAAAATACAATAACTCATAGCAGTATGCTGTATCCCTTTTCTATTTTTAAAGCCGCAAAATAAAAGAGCATCGAAAATAATTTTATGTTTTGTTATTTAATGACATTTAAGCCTTTTTTTTTTGTAAGATTTAATATAATGCGTTTTGCTTAATATATATTACAGTTGTTTAAAAGTAACGTATTAGTAATTATTGTTATTTTTTCTTCACTTAATCAAAATCCTTGTAGTCGAACAAGCATTTTTGTAGAATTAAAATAACACTTTAAATAACCCATGCGATACATTTTAGATAATGGTTAGATTAAATATAAAATCATGATTTATTTTCTTTCAAAAACAAAAAATAGAGCTGAGATATAGATATTTAAGATTAGTAAAAATACTTTTTTTTCTTTTACGAAATATTTAATAGTGGTCTCAACTTAAAGTAACATTTTGTCTTTGAACATGTTTCACAGAAAGATTAATAACAGTTTATTTCAGTGGCCGTATTTCCGTTACATCACACTATTAATCGACTTCTTGCCTCCTTTGTTCAGACAGTTTCTATACTTTCCTATAATTATTAGACTGCAGAAGGTGCGTGAAAGCATTTAGTTTCAGTAGAGCTTGACCAGAATTATTCAAGGACATATAATTTGGAACAATTCTAACAGCCTCTTTAATTGCAACCTCATACTACTAACATCCAACCTTCTTTTGTTTTGTGTAGCTAAATCTAAGAAATGACTTTTGGTACTCGTTATTTCTTTAAAAGTACGAAACGGTATGCAGTAATTGAAATTAATCATCAGAAGACAGTCCAGACAGTCTCCTGGGACATTCATCTCTTAACATTAAGGTCGATTCCGCTTGTTAGAATATAATTATCGTATTCGAGACTCGCTGCCATTACTGCTGACATGAGTAGTTAAGCCCAGGCAGTGGAATATCCTACTTATTGGAGTGGCAAATTTGACTATTCCATTAAGCAAGATTGATTTTACACGGCATGTGCTCCAGTAACCAAATCACTCAGGTGCATATTCCTCCTAATAGTTGTATGAATGCCTTAGTAATCTTTATTTTCTATTTCAGAGGTACTATTTCCTTACCTGGACTTTATTTATTTGAAATAATATCATCAACTTTCAAATGTTAATTCTAAATAATTGTTTAAGATCGTTGAAATTTAACTAGGACTTAAAAGCTTTCGTATGTAATATGAGCATTCAGATAGAGAAAGTATTTGGATTAAATTAATATTACTATTATCCTCACAAATTCAGCACACTTAAGTGTTTAGCTTCTTCAAACAAAAAATATATTTTTTATTTTGATTGCTGTGGCTAATGGCGAACTTTCTGCCATTAATTATTAAATTTGTTAATTTCCTGAAGGAATAAACGAAGATTAATTGCTGTAATTTGTCACTAGTCATAATTGAAAACTAATAGAAATTAAGCTTTATATGACAAATAACGAAACATGGAATAAAATTCTCAGAAAGTTTATGATTTAATTAAAACTATTAATAATTCTGTTCTGTCAGAAGAAACTGGAAGGCGACACTCCTGATTATGAAGCTACTTATATGTAGAGCTTGTCTTCCCAAAGTGGCTAAGTGCAATTTTATTGGTTATGTTCAGTTCAGATTTACTGGAAAGATTTGGAATGAAGAGTTTCGCCATAAATTTCTGAACATCCTGTAATACCCCTTCCTTAATGGATTCTTTAATTGCTCTATGCACCAATAAAATTTTCCTCCCCTCGCATTCTTGACGCAAAAGTTCAATGTATTAAACGATAGGTGGGAAATAGGGACCTAAAATAATTGGACAGCCAAGGACAGATTTAAGAAATAAACCGAGAAAAACCGTCTTTCTTGGAATTGCGAATAAACAAAGGCAATGAATGAAAGAAATTGTTGAAGCAAAATACATAAAGTAAAAGTAGGTACTTCAAGTTCCGAATAGTGTTCTTCCTATACTACCTTCAGAGCTGTATTTCCTTAACTCCGTTTGGGGTAATACTTCATACAAACTGAACTCTCTGCAAATTATGCGCGTTTGTGATTTCCTTTGTACTTGGGTCGTTACTTTTAGTAGCCCCCAGTGAGACATCCATTTAAAGCTGAAGTCAGATTTAACGGGGCATATTGTGTTTTTCGTTTGCAACACTCGGTAACGGCGCCCACAGAAACTCCATTTTATTTCTATTTCCTTAGTAGGAAGTGGGGCATTTATTTATTTATTTTGTTTACTACTCGAAGAAATGGAACCCTCCGTAAAGTCAGTGGTTAGAAAGAGAACAGTTTTTTTTTCTTCTTTTTTTTGTGTAATTTAGTGATGGCAGGTGCATACAAGGGTCTGCAAAAGCATACGCTTGGTATGGTAGCAATTGGTTTGTTGATAGAAGTAATAAATTGAAAAGAGTGCCAAGATCGGCTTTACGGAATGCTATACTTAGTTGTAATCTCAATTCGTTTCACTAAATGAGTTAACGTCTTTTTTCCGAACAACTACTTCAATCCCTAACATGTTTCTATGGTTTGATCTTTAACACATTTGATAATAACAATAGTTTGAACATTTGAGAATGACGTTATAGCATATAGTTTATTTTGAAATACTTTGAGTACTTTTAGCTCTTAATTTATGAATTATTAAAAACAAATTATTGTGAATCAAAAATTTAAGAAATTCTGATTAAAAACACTATGCATATTTTACGCAAGAAAAATATCTTCAATTAGATTTATTTTTTAATAACAAATATTATTTATTACAAATAATGTTAATAATAGGATTATATTAATAATATTATTATTATATTAATATCGTATAATTAGCATAAATAATATTATTTTAGATACAATTTTAGGCATGTTCTTCCTAAATAATTAATATTAATATTTTCTTTAAATCATTACTCACTAATAGCAGGGACACTAAAAATATACCCACTGATATATTTGAAAGGGGAGATTAATTTCAAATGATTGGAACATTTAAATATGTAGTGCTATACTATCTTGTATTAGCTATAAAGCTTTATATAAGAAAATCTGAACAGTTAATAATTTTTATTGTTTCTAATAAAATTTATATCTAAAAAAATAATGTTATCCATGTACTTAGATATAATAAAAAAATATTATCAAGAGAAAAATACATTTTGAATAAAAGAAAAGGAAAATAAGTGAACCTTTTAATAAATAATCGTAAAAGCGATTATATATATATTTTTACTTCAATTTACTTTAGAATAATTTTATAAACATAAAATTAATGTTTAGATGCAAAAGATCTATTCTTAGAAAATTATGATTTTTTTCTATTTATTTTAACTCATGTTCTTCTGCTCGGATTTTGTACAAGAAAGCATTTTTGTTTATGATGTTTGATGTTTAAAGTAATTACTAACTTTAGCATCCATTATATGGATATCAATAAATAGAAAGAAAAAATATTTATATCATTTAGAAATCAAAACAATTTAACATTTTCCATTCATATTCCAAACTTACTTTCATCAATGATACCTCTTAGTTTATACGATTATTTGAAGTTAAATTAAAAATTAATTAAACATCTACTAAGTGCTATATTTTTCTTAAGAATACTTGTATTCCATAGTATAGTAAAGTACCCTGCTTTAAATACAGATTTCACATGATCTCATTGATATGGCACGTATATATTTCATAGACTTATCTCATTTTTATTTTTTAAATAGCGAAATAGCTCCTACTTATGATATCACTCATAAGATACTTGAAACACTATCTGAGCATTTAAGGTCAGGAGCTATATAGTATTACTTAAACCTTGTCTAAAAGCCCTCCACTTCTAACGAAAAATGACCTACAAGCGAAGGCAACCGTAGTGGAAAAGAACAAAAACAAAAACATGATATGTGCGTTAGGAAACTGCATTATGATTTCTTTTAATCTGGCCTTATCATCTCCAGAACTTTTCTCCAAATACATCTCTCGGCTAACACACACATAAACATATCCCAGGGTAATTAGGGACTGCGATGTATCGAAATTTCAGTTTCTTTCTCGTGAACCCTCCCTGTCTTTAAATCTAACCTCACCCGTCTGTTCAAGGTACCTGCAGAAAAGCAGTGGAGATGATTTATACGTTTTTCCTTCAAATTTAATTGCTGGGTTTTCTTCTCATAGAAATGAATAATCTATCTTCCAAGAAAAAAATATTTATCAATCTATGATTGGTCGATTTTCCTGTTCGCTCGTATGCCTCTATCTCGAGGTTGCGCAGGGAACCTTCTGCCAAAACTCAGCCGGCATTAGTTTCAAGTTAAATGTAACATACACTTCTTTGTTAGATGGAAGTGAGTTCTTAGTGTTTCATGAATTCGCTGAATCTGCTTTTTGTATCCATGTGGACCGTCTTATCTGCTTCAGGTTTCCTTTGATGACAGTGATGAATGATCAATTAGCATGCATTCTGTTTCTACCTCACGCATCGCTTTTGTACAGGGTATATAGGTTGCGATGCCGTCTCACAATTAATAACTTTTTCGGTATGGGCTAACTTTAGATACATAACTTACGTTATCATCGTGAAATTGTTACTTAGTAAAACTAATGTGATTTATTAAGTGAGGAAAAGTAATTGTTATAATTCGTTACTTATCGGCGGTGTAGTTTAAAAAGTTTTTTGTTCCTAAAAATATTTTGATTTATTGAATTGTTTTAAAAATATTTATTAAGACATATTTCGAAATTTAACTTAATGAAAACATATATTAAAATTAAAAACTCGTATAAAAATATGAAATTATGTTTTAGTTATTGTTAAAAATATTATTTCTTAAAACTATGAATCATAATAACAATCTACCAAACAATAAATGAAGTATTTATTTATGAATGAAAATATTTAGTGCTACAGATGTCAAAATTTTTATTTAAAGCTTTCTGTCGACAATTTTTTTTTCTATAGTTAGTCCATGTTAACTAAAATACTCCAATTAAAGTCACTTAAAGGAATAAAAGAATTAAAATATATTACTAAAATGTAAATATATTTATATTATGGTGAAATATTGTCTTATTTTTTATTAAATAGCGCAAATTAATTTATCATCGTTTTGTAAAAATAAATTTTATGATAGTGAAATAATTTTTTTAACCTAAGTAAGCTATACATATAAATTATTTAATGAAAATTTTTTTGCCTGCTTCAATTGATTAAATTTATTAACGCATTTATGTGTTTTTAAACTTTCTCGATTACTTAGGTTATTAAAGTACATGTATATTCAAAATTATCAAGGAACATGTATATTCAGAAATATATATCCCTCAAATTATTAAAAATGCCAAATAATTTATGCTAAAGCTGCAAATATATGATTGATGAATATAAAAGTTGTTGATAACTAAAATACAGAATAATTAGTATCGCAGAATTAATTTAATTCGTATTTATCTAGAACTTTACAAATAAAACATAATCGCAGTATTATAAAGAAATAAAGCTCTAATTATTCATCGCATAAAATATATAATGACACGTTTTCCTTTCTTTTATTAAAAATTTAAAAACATAGAAAATTGTAAAACTATCATTACATTCCAGTTGATAAAGAATATAAATTTCTGTTTGGAATTTCATATGCATTAATAGTTCCAAAAATAATTGCCATAAATTTTCTAGCATTTATTATCTTTAATTTAAATTCCTATATTATTTTCGGGACATTAAATCCTCATTATTTTTAACTTAATTATTAATGAGTGTAATCCTCCAAACGATTAAATAGCCTATTCTAATTTAAATATGATTTTAAATTTACTATTGGCTAAATTATTATTATTATTATTATTATTGTCTAGATTATTAAGATTTTATATTTAATATTTTTCTAATTATTGGCATTCTTAAATTTCTTTTACAATAATTGAAATAATTTTAAATGATTAACTATTTAAATGAAAACATTTTATACCATAAATAATTTATTATTATTTAATTTAAAAAAAAAATCCGGAATATAATTTGAATCAATAGTTTAAAGTGTACATTTTAACATATTAATTTAATAAATTCCGATTTATTCTTAAGAAGAGTAAGTGTTTCAATCTGTTTGCCATGATGTTAACATCCATTCTGAATCTGCTAGTTTGGCATTCATTAACTAAATGCATGAGTAGCGAGATATATATGATTTTAAATTTATCTTTACTGTAACTGTACATAAAAGTCTGTATAAAAATCTGTAACTGTACATAACAGTCTCTGCGTAAAGAACTAGTAAAAACCGATGCTATGTTTTGAATGATGTATTTTTCTTCGCATTCGTCAAATATATTTATAATGGTCCTTTAGCTTTTAATTTAAATTATACATTATCTCAATAGTTTTATATTTGTTTTTATTGCTTGGTAAAAAAAGAGCTGCCAACACAAAGATTTACGAAATATTTTTAAGACGATAGAGTTTTTCAATATGTTTGCAGCGATGCTAATACCTTATTCTGAATCTGCTAGTTTAGTGTTCAGTTAACTAAATATATAGATAGAAAGAAAGAGATGTGATTTGAAATTCAACTTTACTGTAACTGTACATAAAAGTCTGTACACAAATATCTGTAACTGTACATAAAAATCTGTACATAAAAATCTGTAACTGTACATAAAAGTCTCTGAGTAAAGAACTAAAAAACTATGCTATGTTTTGAATGATGAATTTTTCTTCGTATTCGTCAAATATATTTATAATGGTCCTGTAGCTTTTAATTTAAATTATACGTTATCTCTATAGTTTTATATTTTTTCTCTTATTGCTTGGTAAAAAAAAGAGCCTTCAACACAAAGATTTACGATCATCAGCATTTTTTAATATGGTTAAGTAATTATACCAGTTTAGCTACAGAAGTCTGGATCACGAAAACATAATTTGTCAAATTAACATTCAGATGACTTATCCGAAATACCCGCTTGATTAAAATGCTACTCAAAGAGCTAGATAAAAAGAAAAAAAAACTACCGACTGAGGAATGCTCTTTCTTATTCAAAAGAAAAATAAAACATAACATTCACAGAATGCCAACCTCTTCTTTTCCTTTGATTTCGCAACCTATTCTGACTAAGGAAATCTCATTTTCAAATACAAATGCCCACTAATATGAGTTAACTTACCGAGTCAGTTGACGTAAGGTAATCTTCTGGAAAGCATTTTCTCCTCCCTGCAACGTTTTATTTCGTTCTTATTCTCTTATTTTTTTTTATTTTTATTATTTATTTATTTTTCCTCCCCTTTGATTTCACTTTCACGAATTCCAGGTTGTATTCCAGAAGTCCTGCTGTGAGCAATAAAATGATGGTGTGACGTCACATCTCAGGGGCGTGGCAATCAAGTTGCTCGGGTAGAAACATAACAAAAGATCCCCTGTGAGCGGTGACAGCTAAAAGAGTATGAAATAGATTAAAAAAATATGAAGAGACGGTGAAAAAGAAAAAAAAATATATATATATATATATAGATATTAAAGTAAAAGCCAGGGAAAGACTAAAACCTGCCGCACACATATATACACATGGCATTAATGTCATAAGCAAAAATGCCTGTCTAGCTATGCGCAAGACTTTTAACTTGGTTCACAGTCCACTAAACTAATATGCAGACAAATGTACTTTATATGTAGAATTATCAGTAATTATTTTCTATAAAAATGTATTGGGCATTTTTTGCTACAAAATCCTAAATATTTGTTTAATTTTTTCTAATAATTTTAGTTTACATTTTTCTTTGCGTGTATGAAACAGTTAAATATTTAATAAATATCTTTGTAAACCGAATTTTGTTTGTAAAAGATATGCTTGATAAAAAGAATTCTATATAATGTATTATCAATAAATTCAGAGTGAACATAAAATAATAAAAAAAAGTTAAAAATAGCATTTTATATGCAAAAAGAAAAATAATATTGACGTTATACACGCTTTCAAAGTAAATATATATAGAAAGTGAAGTAATCTTATTGATGATAATTAATTTGGGTACTTTTTTCATCATAATAAAATTGCCCCAATATAATTGCGAGTTTAAATATTAGTTGAATTGTATAAAGGCAATAGTAAGACTCCTATATTTTATTTATATTGAACAAGTTTAGCGGTTGTGACAATGTAGAACAGTAAATGAAGGAATTGTGGTGAAAAAAATATCAGGAAAATTCTACTAGTATCA
The DNA here is from genome assembly GCA_021605075.1 of Caerostris darwini. Classification (NCBI taxonomy): domain Eukaryota; kingdom Metazoa; phylum Arthropoda; class Arachnida; order Araneae; family Araneidae; genus Caerostris; species Caerostris darwini. The sequence continues at coordinate 1,666,804 of BPLQ01008836.1, forward strand.
GCCAGAAATTTTAGATGACGCATTTTATCATGCATTAAATCTTTTAATTTCATGAAAATGAATAGTTTGGTTACTTATTTTCATCATAATAAAATTACCACAAAATAATTGTGAGTTTAAATATTTGTTTAATTATGAGACAATGCTGTATTTTGTCATTTATATTGAACAAGTTTATTAATTATTACATTCTGTGACACTAAATAAATGAATTGTGGTGAAAAGAATATTAGGAAAACTCTAATATCATCAGCCAGGAATTTTAGATGACACTTTTTACCATGCATGAAATTTTTTAATTTCATGAAAATGTACTGATATTTACTACTTTACTTTTATGAAAATTTACTACTTTACTTTTATGAAAATTTACTACTTTACTTTTATGAAAATTTACTACTTTACTTTTATGAAAATTTACTACTGTACTTTTATGAAAATTTACTACTTTACTTTTATGAAAATTTACTACTTTAAATTATGTGTATTACAGTAAGCTGACTTAATTTATATCTCTGTATCAAATGAAGAGATAAACAGTATTCTATGTTTATATTGTTAAAAAAATAATAAAAGTTGTGCTATATAGTTTTTAAAATTCGTGCGTGGCAGCTATTAAAAATTTTTATTTTCAATACCCAATACACAAATTAAAACTTTTCAATATGAATTTTATGGAACCCCTTTCCCCCTCAAAAAAAAGTGTGCAGGGTATTATTTTATTTCATTGAAATTTTACTTCTAAGCTCTTGTGGAAGATATATTTTATGAAACTTATAAGATCCATTCCATTATTCTTTCTTTATACCTAAAACATCCTGAAATTTCCTTTTTTTTTTGTGCATAAAATAGAACGTCTGCACGTAAACTGCACAAGATCGTTGAAAGAAACGCTCCCAGCATTATACATAACCGTCAGCTACTTTTCACTTCAACGAACGCTCTTCTTTATCGATGATTCTCTCGGGCTTTCAATTTTATAGCACATTTATACTTTTTTTTTTTTTTTTTTTTCGTTTTAAATATTTCTGATATTTATGTAACTTATTACTAGCATAAATTTTCCGTATCGTGTACTAGAGTGGAGAATGTATCACAGAGCAAGTCAAAGTGAATTCTGCAGTATTGGGCCTTTTACATCACAATGCAGTCAATCATAAAAATTAATCGAAAGTCTTGCTCACTAGTCAATTAATTATCTAATTATGATTTTGATTATCTAATGATTATGATTTTAGGCATAATTAAATTTAAATTGATTGTAAAATAATAATTATTGTTATTTTATGAATTGCTTTCCATTTTTAAGTCCAAATCAATATTTTAAAATAATTTTTCACATCGTTGATGTATTCATCATTAATGTATGTATAATCATACATTGTGTATACACACAATATATGCATCATTTATGTATGTATGATTATACATACATTGATGATGATTGACACACATTATGTATGATGATACATAATACACAATGTATACATCATTAATGTATGCATAATCATACATTGTGTATGCATACATAATGTATATGTAATTATACATTGTGTATACATATACAAGGTATACAACAAATATAAATATACATCCTTATAGTTTCTATAGAAATCATGTGTATAAATACAAATTTCCCAATAAATTTTGGTCTTTGCATACAATAAGATGTTAGGAGTGCAAAAACCTAACACAATGACAATATGATTTTTAAAAGTAAAGCACTTTAATATGCATTTAAAGAAAATAAATAGCGTTATGAATTCTTGCATAATAAGATGTAATCTAATGCATAAGCCATTTTAATTTGAAACCGGGATATTTAAATGACATTAAAAATTTTACACTATGAATAGAAAATAAAATTTTTATTTAATTTAAAAAAATCGATTTTATATACTTCAGTTGATCTGAAACATTAATATTTCTGAAGTATCAGAAATATTGTTGATTAATTTTTATCATCTCAGGTTTTAATGTGTATCTTTTTTATCAAGCTTCTCATGCCGAGAAAATTACTATTTGACAAAGATAATGAATTTGAAGACAAGAAAGATTACTTACAATTTATATTTAATTTTAAGAAGACCATGTAGGCAAATTTAAAAAAAAAATATCATCACCATAGAAACAGTTGCTAAATTTTATATTAAATAAATTGTTTATGAACTGAAAATTTTAATATATTTTAGATCTAATTTTTATATTATACAGTATAAAAATATAGATATTATTTAGAAAATAATGTATTTTTATATTTTATGTGTATCTTATAACTTTTAATCACGTTATAATTAATATTTACTTTTCTTTCTTTTTAGGTAAGTCCGAAACGAGTTTATTATTCATCTTTTTTGAATTGTAAATCAAGGTAAGATTGGGATTAAATTAATCATGAAATAAGATTTAAATTTTATATTGTTCAAATAAATTTCAAAAAAAATTTTAGACATTCGCTATATTACTCCAGTTATATAAATTTTTTTCTCATGCATTTAAATATTTTTTATAAATATTTGAACTAGAATTTTATATATCGCTCAGGGATTTACATTTTTCAATTTTATAATTGAAGAAATCTTGCAGAATTCTCTATGTTTTTGAAGTGGAAAGTTATAAACAATTATTTTTAAATTTAGTAAATTATCATAATTTAATAAGATTATATTTTTCCTTTCCTAACATTGAGTTCAAGTAGAAGATAGTTGTAGATACCACCAGATATATTAGTTCGTCGCTGAACTGGCGTTAAGATAACAGTCATTATCTTTTTCTTTTCATTATTCACCATGCAGTCATTAAGAAAAGAAACTCTCTCTCTCTCTATATATATATATATAGGTAGATAAGAGAAGAAATGTCTGACTTTTAACGGCATGCAGTTTACTTTTAGTGGTTTTATTGCTGAATAAACTTTATTCATACTAATTTTAAAAAGTAAATTAGCCACTGTTGGAAATTTTACATACCAAGAAGGACAATCAAAGAAACAATTTTTTCGTTTGGAAAAACATCACAAATAAATGGCAAAACTGAAAAAGCAAATCCCACATAGGGTGTATCAGTTTTTTTTTCTGTGTAAATTCTCTTATATTAATAGTTTTTCAAAAAAAAACAATTAAATGATTTAGAAGATACTTCTGATTAGATTTCCCTTTAAAATTATTATTAATATGATTCTTATTATCGTAACTATACGATAATTAAGAATCATATTAATTTATTTTTAGTTTAATAATATATATTCATAGAGAAATAATATATAAGAAACATTTAATTGAGCTGATAGATATTATTTTTTTCTGAAACTATTCTATAATTTTCAATGCATTTTATTGTCTATATAAGTTTTTCAAAATAATTCTCGAACTCTGTTATTTAACCTCCATTTAATTTTTTTATCCTTTAGAAAAAATTACATAGAATATGTATTACACATAAGATGAAATTATGACACATATCGGAAACGATTATGTATTAAAAAGGGGTTTTCAAATTGTAATGATATATTTTCTCGATAATTCCTGTATTCATCATAACTTTATGTATTTGGATATAAATAAATGGGAACAAATAAGTTAATAAAGAAGGAATAAAAACAATGCTTTACAACTAGATATATAATGTCAGGAAATCAAGTCATAATAGTATGTCTTGCCTGGAGCGATAATTGGATTACACGTACTACATACATATGTATAGTTATAATTGTATGTATAAATTATACCACACATTGTATTTTTGCTATTACCCTATTGTCTCCAAAAGCGAATAATCCAGCAGGCACTTGCCTTTTATTAGCAAATAGTAATTTTCGACGTCTTTTAAACACACGGTTGAAATCGTAGTTGTAGTTCAAGTTGCTAAATTACAGTAACATTTATTATTAATTTGTGCTAAAGTTAGTCTCCGTTATCAAACCGTTAACAACACTGACAGGCACACATGTTGGCTTGGAAACTCCCTGTGTGTACAGGAGAGTGCGTGCTTGATCAAAATGGTATCCCCTCCTCAATGAAATAAAAAATCAAAAAGACGAGCTTCGCGGGTTCAGTTAAAATGGAGGATTCGGATGCCTTGTCGCTTGAAGGCACTTTCAATTCCTTCGCCACGGCTGAGCCATTGCATTGCTGTCTGTTAGTTGGAAAGGTCTATCATTATAGCCCTCGTCCCTCATAGCTATATAATTTGTGTCCATTACTTGCACTGGTCTGCTTGTTCCATCCCCCCGTATTCAAGGACTGCTGTGCAGGTATAATAATTATCGAAACTGGATATGAATGCATGTCAACGCCATCTTTCGGAAGGTTTTTTTTTTTTTTTGATTCACCGAGAGCTGACCGCAAGTTTATTTATTTTGTTTTACTTGCAGCGGCGAACTTTAATTCAGTGGCAGCCATATTTTTTTTTCTTCTTGTTGAAGAGCACGCGGAAGGAAGAGCCTTCCAAGTTTTTGTTATTAAAATGCCATTATAGAAGTTCTTTTGTAATCTTTCTATTCATTTTATAAAAAAATATTATTGTGATAATTGAATTTTTGTATTAAATAGTACTTTGCATTAATGGTAAAATACAGCACCATACTGTATTTTTTAGTTAAATGGTTTGACTATTATATTTCAATTACATACAATGTTAGGAAAGATTTAAATATTAATATTTTTTTTAAAAAGTAACTTTTGTAACAAAATCAGTTAAAATAATTTCTTTCTTCTGTTATGAAAAATTACAAGTCTAAAAAAATCTAACTGCGTACAATTGAAATTATTTTTCAATACCGGTAATTAAGATTAATCAAATACCTCTAACCATCAAGTATTTAATTTATAGCAATGAAATGGATAAGACAAAATTCCTAGATGAGGGAATAAATATTAGTATTTTAATTATTTATTGCAGTATTATAAAATTAATCATTTTTATTAATATGATTATATTAACATTTTTATTTTGTTAGTACAATTATCACCATGTAAATATTAGCATCATTCATTTATAATATTACCATTTTAGTAAAATGTTGACATATTTTAATTTAACATTCTGTTAGTGTGTATCGCTTCTGATAATACCGACAAATAAAATGCCGAATATTTTTGTATATTGAAAGCAAATATAAATTGACGTAAGTTTCTAAATCAATTGAATTAAGTTTATTATAATTATTAATAAGTTAATTAAGTTTCAGCAGTATGCAGAAAGCTTTCATTAGTAGCTAAGTATTCATATCCAAAAGTATCCTTATTTAATTAAATAACATGGCATTGTTTCAAATAAATTTATTTGATAAAACCAGTAGAAACATTACTTTCATTAAATGAATATCTAATTTAATTAGCTAAATAATTTAAAGGCATTAAGTAAACATCCAAATACTGACTTGAAATTTTCGTCTGGCAAAACTGAACTGTGATTATCATTAATGAAATTAAAACTGTTAACCTAAACCAATTTCAATTTAACAAAGTAATTGTTCTTCTCAACAATTGTTCTTTTTCTACTAAAAGTTTACAAGTAAATATAACATTGAGGGGGGAAAACAATGTAAATATATTTCAAATCATAGTTCTAAACTATAGAATAAACGAGATAACTAGTATATTTAAAAACTACAAAATAAATTCTTAAATTAGAAGCATAGAAATTTATTTCATTTTCATACATTTTAAGCAGTTATTAGTATTCAATATTTTCCCATTATCTTTCATGTTTTTGTACCAGAAATAATTTTCATATCAAATACAAATATTTGTAGTAAAATAGAATTAAAATTAATAACTTCACTATTGTACCTACATAAAAGTATAGGATTTACAAAATAATAGTTATTTTTAATTTAAATGATTACTCAATAGAAAACATTATTGCAACCAACAAAATTTCTTTGTTTGATATTGGTTTAATGTTTTATTAATAAGGTTTATGAATTTAATATTAGAATCATTAGAAAATATTGTAATAATTTTTACTTTGTTATTTCCTTATATCAACATCGTAATTATTTTATTAATTATTTTATTATTAATTTACATTTAAACAAAACTGAGTATTACAATTTTTCAATTAAATAGCATATCATATAGTCCCCCATCTTATGATCCAAACTATAATTCTGTAAAAACAGTTTCAGAATTGAACTGATGTTCCACAATGAAAATCCCTTTTTTACATCTTCGTTATATATTAGCGTATCCACTCATGACATTATTACTTGACCTTAAGGTCTAACGCTTAGAGCGAAGATATAAAGAATTACTACTAATTTTTCAGAAGATTTGTTCTCTTACTCTCCATGTTGAACGAAGTATTCGGGAAGTTCCCCTGCCTTTGACGTTCCAATAGATTTCACCCCTCGACAAATCTAGAGGGGGGTAGGCAAGTAATTGGCAACAGTGACAAGACTGGACCACTGATTAGGAAGATCAAAGACACCCAAATAACGGGTTTCTGCTTAGCCCTGGGCTATCTGAGCCGTTGAAGGTCGACAGGTATTATGGAAATAAGAAAGCTCTTCAATTGTCTAACTATTTCCTAAGAAAGCTAAAAGGGATTTTTAATGAGGAGTACCAATAGTTTACCATTTGTTTATATATTGCAATCCATCGATGTTTACGTTGAAAATGAATAAGGAAGAGTAAAAATCAAATGAATGGAATGGAACAGCAGCAACATTTTATTAAAAAGTAATGAATAAAATGATTATAGTAGAGATTAATAACTGTGGTATTTTCAGAGGAAAAAAAAAAAGAATGGAAATCCTCTTTTAGTAAATTTCTACTTTTTAATTCACGCTACTTCATAATGTAAAATTATTTAGAATTTTCACTTATAATTGTATATCATAAGAATTCTCTTAAAAAAGAAAAACTTTTGGAAGTCTAATTTGAAACGATTTGTTATTTCTAGATGTAATAAGATCGTAATGTAAGATATAACGTTAACAGGTTTAAGCACACCTATTTAAAACACAAGTTAAAATTTGGACTACTTCATTATGTTTGCCCTCCCAAATCAAAATTTTATTGACATAAAATAATAAATATATGAGTTGTATTTTTAAAAATTTACAATTTTTAGTAATCCATTATTCTGAATTCAGTTACATTTATCTTAATGGATGAATGCAGTTTTTTGAATGATAAAATTGATTAATCCAAACTTAATAACAAACATACAAATAAAGAAATGCAGAATTTCTCAAATTTTATATCGTAAATTATATTTTTAATTTCTAGATATTTAATGTAGACTGAACAAGAATTGAAACTTAATTTGTAATAAAAAATACAGTGTTCGCAAATAAAATATAAAAAGCATAGGAATATACAGAAATTGTTTAAATAAATAGTACATGTGGTAGCAACAAAAGAATTTTATTTAAAGACCATGAACCGTAAAGTAAAGAAACTTACTTTATGCATGAATGCACAAGCCGCATCAGTTGAAAAACTGACTGTCATACTTTTATGTCTTTAAAATGCACAATCAATTTGTTGTCTAGATCAATTGAAATGCTTTAAAAGAAAAAAAAATATTCATACATTATCTAAATTAATTTTAATCGACCATTTTTAGAACACAAGTCTGGAATAATGTTTATCCTTGTGTTTTCTTTAGTATAAAACATTTGATTGTGCTAAATAAAATGAACATTTTGAAATACAATCTCGTATGTAATTTTCTAATTATTATCAAGAGTTTACTAAAATTACACTTTGGTAAATATTTTTGAGATAAATATGCAAAATTTCCTAATAAATTATTGATTTTTAATTACTGTATTTTTTTTTGAAAATAATTTAACAAATTGAAAAAAACATAGTAATCAATATGCTATCAGTCGATCCATATTGATTACTATTTAATTTATTATAATAGCAAACTATGGATTATAATCTTCATGCATGATAAATAGTATCAAATGATAAGTGAAACGCATTATATGAACGATAATTATACAGTGTTATTATCATTTGTAGTGTATGAAGCAGTATTTAGAATAATAAAACTATATTTTTTAAGCAAAAATTAATTTTATTTGTGCTTTTTAAAATTCTGTTTTCATTTGTAGGAATTAAATAATAAAGTGCTTCGATTTATTTACATTAAACCAATACTGCAATACTGTATTTAATATTCACAAGCAATTTTATTTGAATTTATAAAATAACTGAAGCGAACTATTCTATTAAAAGCGCAAGTTGCTGTGTTGCAAGCATTGATGCACCGAATTCATGTCTTACCACAATACCTTTCATATCAAGCAGACAAATAAAAAATAATTACAGCCCTTGAATCAATCTTCAGAAATCACTTGAAAACATAGTATCTAAATTTGACTCCATCCCGATACAGGAGCACAAAAGCGGGATGGTTAGACCGTCATAAACCTAATGAATGTGAACCACTTCCTTTTCATGCACCTCTCAGAGTTCGCAACACTTGAAAGCAATTTAGTGTTTAGAAAGGACGCACGTTGAAGTTCAAATCCAATTACCGCATGTCAGTAGCTGGAAAGTTGGTCTTTAATGAACTGGGTGGAAGATTCCAGCGACTGGAAATCAGCCCTTCTGGTAGATGGCGAGACTACTCTTGCACGTAATGGTCGTTCATTCCTTCTACCGTTCACTCTCTCGAAGTTGGCTTTTCAACGCAAAGACACTCAAATCCAATTTAAGAGCAGTTGCAAAATCTCCTGCCGCATCCAGGTTTTCAGTTCAGGAAGTTTGTTTTGTTTTGTAAAGGAAATTTTCTCGACTGATTTGCATCCGTAATTCATCCACCCCCAACCCTCTCCTTTCAAAATTCCGAATTCGAATTAATGAATTCAGTTACGCTATTTTACTTTGGGAGATTTCACATTTTTTTCAATGACCCATTCATGACAGGCCGGAATGCCTTTCATTTGAATATTTATCATGGAATGGAAGTGCAATCTTTCATGCAAGCAGTAAATGGGAAATCAATTTTAATTTTTGTTTTTTTATTTTTGAAGTAATGAAACCGGTAGCGTGGGTGTGTAATATGGAATGTTCGAACCTTGTGAAGCATTATACAATTTCGGAATAGGATAATAAAGTGGAGATGGTTCTGCCAATTGTAAATTTGCGTAAGTAATGGGTTTGGATTATTGTATTAAAAAGATGACATCGCGAAAAGGAAATATTTCTTGTGAATATTAATTAAAAACATTTCTGTGATTCCTAAAGTGGAAAACTGCTAATGATGTTGGTTAAAGAAAAATCTTGCATGTTTTAACATCATCAGAGCTCCTTTTTACTTAATAATCCTCATGGTATGTTTTGTTTAAACAAATTTAAATTAATTTTAACTAGTTTTTTACGTAGAAAATTAATGAATTTTGAAGTATATTTTAAAAGGTACCAGTTATTTGTAAGATGGAAATATTTATTATAATGTACGCTGTCAGAACCATTCGAATATAAATTAATACATTTCTCCAATGCAAACTGCATTTCGTTGTCCAATAAGACATATTTTGTATCAGGCTTGAACATATTTATCCTATTAAAATATACGAACATGTATTTACTAAAATATACGAATAATAAAATATACTAAAATATACGAACATGTAAATATAATTATCAGTTTTGCCATTAAGTTTAATTAATAATTGTTAATACTCTTAAGAAATATAGTGACAAAAGATACATAAGATGTTTTGATAATCTTACATAAGTAAAACAATATTTAAAAAAGGAAAAATACTTCCATTGAAATAATAATGATGCATACCATATTAAACAGTTTGTAACTTTTGTTCAAGATTAAAATAATAAAATTTTCAGAACTACTAAGGAATGTAGTGTTAGCAATAAATTATGGTTTTAACATTCAAGTGCATAATTTTTAAGTGATTGGTAATTTTAAACAAATATTTTGAAAATTCTTATTCTTGTAAATAAAAATCAACAAAAAATTAACTAAATGACTGATTTGTTGTTTGTTTTAAAATAAAAACTTAAATTGTTATTTTAGTTTAATTAATTAACTGTTAATAATTAGTTAAAATTAAAACTAATTGTTTATTTTATGATTTCTCACAAATATTTTGGTATTCGTATTGTTAATCATAATAAATAAAATATTTTATTTTTCACCTTTTTGCTATATTATCTTCGACACTTATTATTCTTTTAATACAAATGTGCTACAATTACTCATTACAATTTTAGATGAAGACTAAAAACAAATTATTTTCAATTGCCATAATTAGTGTATCTTGTTTGTTAATAGTTTAATTTCATAACAAAAAATTCTAATTATTACGATAAGCAAATTGCAGTAAATACTATAATCTTTGTAGCTGTCTCCAAATGAATATTTTAAAATAGATGTATGGTAAACAATTTAGTTAAATATACAAATGATTACTATGTTGATTTATATTCTATAGAGGTTTGAGTAACAACATGTATTTTGAAATATGTGGTTTGAAAAAAACATGTATTTTTTCTTTAAATTAATTTCAAGGAACAAATCACATTTCTATAAAGATTAGGGATACAGTTATTGGCAACTTAGATTGTTTCAATTTGATTATAACCAAAAAATTACATTTGTTTAACATATTCATATTTAAAAATACGGTTATATCAGACAGTTAGTTTAATAAAAGAATTCTAATTAATAAAAGAAAGTTAGTTTAATTAAAATAACATGAATTAATAGATCAAAAGTTGTTTTTTAACACTTTTTTTTTAAAAATTTAGTTTGAATTTCGTTTGAACTGTAACACTAACATAGTAAACTGTAACAGTTTCACATTTATTCATAGAAATTTACCCTATTTTTGTTAAGTTTAGTTTCGTTTATAATCCTTGTGACCCATTTTAATACAAAATTGCTTACTTTTCAAATGCTTATTTAAATCTCGAAATAAGCATAGACATGCATTCATTGACATAAATTGTTGTAGATTTTCTTTCTACATTGGTAAGCACTCATATCATTCAATAATGTTCAAAATACAATGAATTTTTCATGAAAAGTGAAATAGCTTGTAGAAAGCTTTACCACTCCTTGCTGCCCGAGGCCTTGGCTGCATGCACCTGCCTCATAAGTGACAGAAGCGTTAAGCTTGTTGCGTCTTCGTAGTAGACCAAGCAATGATTGACATATGGGAGGCGTAGCGAACCGCATGAGGCGATGGTGACACATCTTGAATTAGATAAAAAACAAATTTAATGATGCTTTAATATGTCTTTTAGCAATTTTTTCGTCTGCTGCAGCACCTGTATTGGACTTTTTGATGTGTATGCTTATTTCTGTGGTTGTTACTCGGAATGATTTGCTTATTAAAACAACACAATTTGCCACAGCGATTTTCAGTGATATGTTCTCTATCAGTAACTTGTTTTCAGAAATACTTTACAATAATTAAAATTTAAAAAAGTATTCGTATTAATTTTAGTTTATTAGTACATAAATTTTAAGGGATGATTCAGTATACGAATATACTTCCTATCGAATTGGTGAGGTTATATATTTACAATGACATATAGTATAGTATTGAGCTATACGTTATTGTATAGATAGATGATTTACAGTGAGCTAGCTTTAAAATTTTATTATTTTTTAAAGCTGGATATTACTTATTTCTAGAGATATCAAAAGGTAGTAAACTTTTATACTGTGTGACACTTTTATTTGCAGAAATACCGAAAAACTATTAAAAATACTATGGAAAAGTATTAATATTTGGGCAATCATTTATTTCAGTGTTTAAGAGAAGACCGCACCCTGTTTTAGATCACGAGTTACCTTTTATCTCTCCCTCTTTTGTAGAATAAGAACTTTAAACAGACCATTAAAAAAGAAAAAAAAACATTTGAACAACTGATACTTTTGAAGATACTACTTTAAAATATCTTATTAAAATATTTTTAAAACTTTCTTTTCTAAAATCATTAGTATTTAGCTAGAATAAATGGCAATATCATTAATGACTTCTTTTGCAGAATAACAAAATATTTTGTGTTTTCATTTTTGAATGTTTAAATATATACTATTATTTTTCACACTGAAGGATTATATAAATTTGACTTTATTTTAATTGCATTTCTTAAAGAGAAACTAAATAATAAAGCTAATAAAATACATGGAATACTTCATTATATCTCCTCTTTAATCTGCATAAATCTTTGGTGATTTGAAAGAAAACTCATAATTAGAAATAAATAGAATTGAAGTTAATTCTTCATAAAACCGTCTTAATAAACTCTATTAGAATTAACTTTCATAAGAAAGATTTAAAATATGCTCTAATTTCACATATTTTATGAATATTTCGTTATATTATTACATTACATTTACTTATGACTGAGTGAAATGCCTATTTTATATCAAAGAAATATTTTAAAAATACACATTCATATACAACTTAGTTTAATGGGTATCTTTGAATTATTTTAACCGGTTATTTAAATTCCAAATTTTTGCCCAAACTCTAAGAAGACCCTGAATTTCAAACTAAAATGATATTTCTAGTCGAAAAAGACGTGCTTATATAATACCCTCGTTTGGGCTTTATAAAGCAATACAAAAGCAGAGCACGATTTCAGATTATTCCCAACAATTCCTTTGCGGCTTTTGCGTCCTTTGGAACGTAAGACTCATCGACATTATCCTGGGGGATGATGTAAGGACATGACATTTATGCGGAGAAGACGTAAATTAAAGTTAACTGTGACTTCAGGCGAACGATATTGCTTCTTGGGCATGTAAGTTCTGGACGCCAAGAATCCCTCCTTTGGCCAAAGCAAGGCAATTTGAACCATACGAGATATTGATCCAGGCCGATTGCCACCTTCTTTTCGATTCGAGAACTGAATTTATTATTAACCTGGTAAGAAGACTGGTATTTTCATCATAGTTTTGGATTATTCTCCAAAGAAAATGTTGCTTGATAACTTGGGAATTGTAATCAATTAGGTTTCTTAAGTTTGGGTTTGAATGTAAGATGCTTAGGTTTGTATGCATTTTTTCAAACTTAAGAAAAATATTTATTTCAATAATCTTATAATATCACTGTTTAATGCAAAAATTAATTAAAGAAAACTTTATTTACTAAAGTAATGGTACAAAGAAAAACGATTTAAAAATAATAGTATTTACTTTTAAGTGATGAATAATGATAAAGTTATTATTATAAAAATACTTAACTATTACAGATAGTTATCCATGTATAATGAACTTAAATTGTAAAAGCGGTTTCTGAATTTGGGGAAATCTTCTGTAATAATTTTCTCTTCAATACATATAGGAATGGGACATGATTACTTTCAGAAGTTATTATTTTATCCTTAAAATTGGCAAATATTTTTTTGTCATCAACGAAGGATAAAAAAAATGAGCTTATTTTTATTTAAATGAATTTTTGTTAATTAACTAAGAGTTCATTATACTTATGTTTACACTAACATTGCAAAGCTTATGCAACAAAAAAGTATAACGTTTACTCAAACTAATTCCTAGTTTAACTGTGGATAAAAATTAGTAGTTCTTAGGTTTACTCTTTACATGAACAACAAGCACTTCATGTTATTTAGACAGACTGACATATATTACCCATTCCGCAATTCATTACAAACCTTCATGTTACTTTTTTTTTATTTCTACCACATTTTTATTTAAATGTACAGCTTTTTATTTAAATGTATTTTCGTTAATTGACTGAGAGTTCATTATACTTATGTTTACAATAAATTTCAAAGCTTTAGCAACAAGAAAAATTTAACGTTTACTCAAACTAATTCCTAGTTTAACTGTGGATAAAAATGAATAGCTTTCAGGTTTACTCTTTACATGAACAAGTACTCCAAGTTAACTAGACAATGACTGAGTTGTATTGTCCATTTCGCAATACTTTAAAAACCTTCGTGCCACGTTGCTTATTTTTACAACACTTTTGTTTTCAACTTAGGCTACCGGCTCCACCGCCTAGAAATAATTATAGGCTTTGCCTTGAAATTTTGACGTAAAAATATTACCGTCATTGATTTAAACTGAATTGATACGACAGTAGGCGGGATTCGTGTCTTATTCTGCTTGTGCTATTAGCTCTATGAGGAGAAATAATACCTATCAATACTGTTTTATTAGATGAGAAATGTTATTGTATTAATTCAGGTTTTTTTTAAGCTAAAAAAATTTTTTTTAAAGTGAGATTATTTGGATACATATATCAATAGGCAATTAGAAATACACACACACACACACACACACGCATATATATGCATAGTTTATGTAATTTGATGCTCTATACTATTTACAATGAATAACTATTGTTTAAAAAAGAATAATATTTGTCCCAGTGAATAACTTTTGAAGCTGGTAAAAAGATTTGACATGATGTTATGTAAATATTCATTATTCTATAATTATATTTATAACAATCGGTTAAAAAATAAGTGAGATTATTTAGACACATATATCGATAAGCAATTAAAATTATACATAATTTATGTAATTTGATGCGCTATATACTATTTACAATGTGTAAGTTTTGCTTAAAAAAGAATAATATTTGTCCTAATAAATAGCTTTTGAAGCTGGTAAAAAGATTTGACGTGATTTTATGTAAAGATTCATTATTCTGTAGATTATATTTATAACAATTGGTTAATTTGGAAATTATAATAATTATATTCTTATTCAGCTATACTATTAAAAATCTCGAACAGCATATTCAATAAACATAAGTCAGTTAAAACAATTTATGTAACAAAAGGATTTTTTTCTCTTTCATTTGTTATTATGCTTTAAGAAACATTTAGTTTCTCTGAAGTTGATTAATAATTTACCTCATTCGGTATATTAATGGAAAAATTAATTTCGAAATTTTGTAACATTTAAATATATATTGAATTAAGTATAATTGCTTTAATGTACTAAAATGAGCTGATGATTTTATATTTTTAAATCATCGGCGCAACAGCCCTATGGTGGACAAGGCCGTCTGCCTGTTGGCAAATTTCGAGACGAGAGATGTTTTCTTTTTACGGGATAGGATTGTCAGGCTTACGCCCAACAGCCATATTAGACCGGGACCTACGGTTTAAAATGGATTCCGAACCACTACAAACATGCATGGCACCGCCGGGATTCGAACCCGAAACCTGTGGCACCGAGTGCCAGTGCGCTAGCCACTCGGCCTTCAGGCCCATGTGAATATTTTTGATATTGAATACATCAGCAAGCTTTTAAAAACTTTTTTAATGTTTCAAAATAATACTTATTAAAAACAAAAAGAGAAAAAAATATCGAATTCTTTATACTTTTAAATTAATATTTATATTCAAATATACCCGACGGTTTGGTGATCAAGACCGTGAGCATGCAAATCATTATAAGCTTGATGATAAAAAGAAAAAAAAAAGAGATAGAGAGAGAAAAAAAAAATTTTATGAGGGCCAACACAAAGTCATCTACCTAATACTCTATGAACATAAAAATATTACGAAACAAAATCTGCGACTCCGTGACTAATTTTGACGATTCCAAGTCATTGCAACACTTCCCTCGTTGCAAGGACCATTGCCTTTTTGGCCCACGCGTATGGCCGAGGAGGGAAAAGACCCCCTCTTCCCCCTAGGTATCATTTCAAATTTTCTTCTCCAAAGTTCTTTTCTTATTTAATGCGAAAGTTTACCTCCACAGCGAATAATCTTCCAACTTATGTCGATGTACGTAAAAAAAAAACATGAATATTGTATTAAGTCTAAAATGAATAAATGAAAAATGCATGAAGTTGTGCCCGGTATTAACCAAGGGGGGCAGCAAAGAAATATAAACATGCCCTGGCATCCCACCCCTCAGGACTACGTCTGATTACATTTTTCCGAAAAGCGGACGCGTTCTGGAATGGTAGAAAAGATGACTTTTTTTTTCTTTCTTTCTTTTTCTCTCTTGCTCAATTTTTCCCTTTCGCGTTTTGGTTATAGGGGAAAAAATAATAATATTTTAAGAACTCTGGAAAAGTTAAAACTCTAGGGTCAGTCGACTACAAATTGGATCTCGATCATGTAAAAATATTTTTAATTGGAAAATGGGGAGATTTAAAATTTCTTAATTTTTTAACTCCTTTTGCCTCATGTTTAGATTCTTTTTTATTAAATTCCTACTATTAGTTCACACTTTCCCTATATATATCTTGTTCAAATTTTCAATCGTTAATAAAATACTTTTTATTCATCCACTCAAGTTCAAATACATTTTTTGAACTTGTAGGGGATGACACTGGATGTTACTACAGTTTTTTCAAATATTAATACATTAATTAAATTAAATTAATTAATTTTAGTTTTTTATTAGATTTAAGTTGCATGTATCTAATAATAGATGGCGCCAAATGTAAGAGGAAAATTTCAACTTTATTTGTAAAGGACTTTTCTGCAATATAATGAAAAACTCTAAGACTATGTCTATTCTTCCCTTTCGCGTTTTGGTTATAGGGGAAAAATAATAATATTTTAAGAACTCTGGAAAAGTTAAAACTCTAGGGTCAGGCGACTACAAATTGGATCTCGATCATGTAAAAATATTTTTAATTGGAAAATAGGGAGAGTGAAAATTTCTTTATTTTTAAAATTTAATAATTTTTTTTAAAAAAAAAAGAATCTAAATATGAGGCAAAAGGATTTTTTTAATTCATTTTCTTTGCTTTAACCTTTAACTTTTATTTTCTTTAAAATAAAAAAAAGAATCTAAATATGAGGCAAAAGGAGTTTTTTAACTCATTTCCTTTGCTTTTGCTTTTTAACATTTCCTTTTGCCTCATATTTAGATTATTATTTTTTTAGGTTAAGACTATATCTATTTTCCCTTTTCGCGTTTTGGTTAATTTTTTAACTCCTTTTGCCTAATATTTTGATTATTATTTTTTTAAGTTAAGACTATGTCTATTTTTCCCTTTCACGTTTTAGTTATAAGGGAAAAAATAATAATATTTTAAGAACTCAGGAAAAGTTAAAACGAGTCAATTGGATCTCGATCATGTAAAAATATTTATAATTGGGAAATAGGAAGATTAAAAATTTATTAATTTTTTAACTCCTTTTTCCACATAATTAGATTCTTGATTTTAAGTTAAGACTATGTCTATTTTTTCCTTTCGCGCTTTGATTATAGGGGAAAAAAAATAATAATATTTTAAGTACTCTGAAAAAGTTAAAACTCTAGGATCAATCGACTACAAATTGGATCTCGATCATGTAAAAATATTTTTAATTGGAAAATAAGAAGATTGAAAATTTCTTAATTTTTTAACTCCTTTTTTCTCATATTTAGATTTTATTTTTTAGAGGTTAAGACTATGTCTAAAAATAAAATAATAATGTCTGCATATGATATTAAGGTTTTTGACCTGTCGCATATCATTTTGAGGAGGTGATTGTACTTAATTAAATTGTAGGAATATGATTACAAGAAATCATTAATATTCATTGCTTAAATCTTCCTTTTTTGATCAATCCGAAAAATGATTGATTACAGCTAAGTGAGAGGAAAATCATTTATATCCATTTATATAGATCTACACTTAGAATTTACCAGTTCTAGAATTTTTATTGGGGGAAAATGATGATTACAAGAAGTCAGTTTAAGGACAATTTACTCACTTTTGTCCATGAAGAAAATTAGCAAAATGCGTTCAGCTTAATGTCAATCTTATGACATTTTGGATGGCTATGGAGTGATTAAATCTGTTTCTTGACAAAGCATCAATTGATTAAACCACAATGTGACCTTCTTTCTCCAGTGCGGCTTGATAGCCAATTGGCTAGCGCTCTGGCCTTTGCTACCACAGGCTTCAGGCTCGAATTCTGCTGGTGGCATGGATGCTTGTTAGTGGTTCGGAATCCACTTTAAATTGTAGGTCCCGGTCTGTTTAGCCCTCGTGTACACAAGATGACCGCACAGCGGCAAACCATACCAAATATTTCTCCACAACTCAGTGCGGCCTGCTGGCCAATTGGCTATCGTTCTGCCTTTGATACCACAGGCTTCAGGCTGGATTCCTTGTGGTGGCATGGAGGCTTGTTAGTGGTGCGGAATCCATGTTAAGCTGTAGGTCCCGGTCTAATTTTCCTAAAGTGTGCACAAGATGACCGTAGAGCAACAAACCAAACCACAGTTCAGTAGTTTGCTTTATCAATTTCATATTCCTAACCCATGTCCTCACAAATAATCAGATTTCAAAAAATGTAATAATTATGTTTCTTTTTTTTGTGTGTGTGTTTTTGAATTTTAAACGAAATTCATATTTCTTAGATATAACAGACTTTAAATAAAATGATTTTACCGGAAAAAAATGAAAAGTTTAGTAATGAAAAGTTATATTCTTCCTTGTAGTATTTATTATATATGCAGAAAAAAAAAAGACCAACACTTCTTTCCAGAAAATAGGAAGGGGATATTGGTTGGGAATTTATTTATTTATTCAAATATAAAAAAAAAAAACCATGAAAATGAAAAGCAACTTCGTCTTCACAAGGTCGTTTCCTACCAACTTCATTGTGGCCTTTCAATAGAATATGCTTTTCCATCAATTATGGATTCAAACTGGGAAGTTAAACTGTCGGTTCTCAACATGGGAGAATACGCTAGGGATGAATATAAGATCAATTTCCAGTGAGGCAAAATTGCCCATAAACAGCGACAGTTCTTAGTAAAGTTCTTACAGAAAACTGGAAGACTATTTCAGGAACAACAATTTAAAATTTAGTAAAGCACTTTCTTAAAAGACTACGAAATGTCACAAAAGTGAAGGTCAAATGAATATGTTTTTAGATATATATATTAATGAATTTACTTGGATATAAAGTTGTACTGCTTCATTTTTCTATGATTATGTACGATTTGCATTCTGGGCCATACTCCAAGTTCTATAAAATAGATGTTTTCTTATAGAAAATTATATAAAGATAAATATCATCATCGTCATTAGCACGACAGTCCAGAGTGGGCCAAGACTTTTCTTTGAAGAGGTTTCCATGCATTTCTCTGGGTGGCAATGGTCCTGCAATTCTTAACCTTTAGTAGAGCAAAATCATTTTCAACTGCGTCTATCCATCGCAACTTGGGTCGTCCTCTTTCTCTTTGTCCCTATGGCTTTGTCAAAACATGCCTTTTTACAGGGTTTAAATCATTCATTCTAAATATACGAGCAGCCCAGTTTAATCTATTGATTTTAAATAAATTTCTGCTTTGTACCGTCTTCTCTAACAATCACTTACCCTAACGCCTCCAAGAATAGCCCTTAAAATCTAAAGCTCAAATATACCCAAATGGGTCTCGTCAGATCTTGCCAAAATCCATGTTTCAGAGCCATAGACCAAAATAGGTCTAATAAGGGTTTTATATAACAAGAATTTAGTTTTTCTGCTTATAAACTGTGATTTAAAAGGATAAATATACCCCGTGGATAAATTTTCAGAAAGTTTACTTGCTTCTAGCTATATCACCTCCTCAACGATTCTTCAAGGGAAGTTTCTGTTGCTAAATTTAATCTTCTGATTGATTTGAACTACTTTATCCACTTTTCCATCTACAAAGTATTCGAATCTCTATTAACATTTTTGTCACAATTACTTTGTCACGATTGCTTGCACAATTGCTTTTGTCACAATTTAGTAAAACTTCTTCTTAGAATACAAAATGTCATAAAAGGGAAGTGCAAAAAGAATATATATTTTGTAAATATATACCTTCTCAAATTTATATGGATATAAAACTGTATTGCTTCATTTGTATATTTTTTATGAAACAAAGATGGTTGATGATGCATGGTTTGTATTTTGTGCCATACTCCAAGTTCTATAAAATAGATGTTGTCTTATAGAAAATTACTTAGCTTCCATTATAATTACAGAAAGATAAAAACCCCCATTGATAAATTTTCAGAAAGTTAACTTGCTTCTAGCAGTATAATATCTTCAAAAATTCTCAAAGAGAAATTTCTGTTGCTAAATTTAATCTTCTGACTGATTTGAACTACTTTATCCACTTTTCCATCTACAAAGTATTCGAATCTCTATTAACATTTTTGTCACAATTACTTGAAACTTTATTAATAGAACTCATAAATACAGTAAAGCTAGATGATTAATGACATAGTGTCAAGCACTTGACATTTACTTTATTATCAAAGTATCTTCCATCATTTCTGCTTAAAACAGCTTTAAATTAATTCATATCAGTACAGTTAACAAAACAAACGACAGTGTAGCATTCTCTCTCTAATGATTTCCTAAAAGCTTTTAATGGATAAATTTCAGCTGATTCTTGGTAATAGGGAAAATGTAAATTAAAATATAAGAAAAGTGTTTAAAATGAAAACTGAAATTTATTAAACACTTAAAACCTGAAACACATTTAAGGATATAAATAACTTTTTAAAAATTTTTTCGAAGCATTTTGAATGAAATCTGAATGTTTATAAAATCACTTATTTTAAAAACTTGGTCTCTCATTTTCTGTAAATAAATGCGTATTTAGTTTAAAAACAAAACGTTAAAAACTGATGAATTTACTAAAACAGAAAATAAAACAATTTTATCCATTAAAAGATAATTATAAAAAAATTGCAAATGTTCTACTTTATAAAAAAAATTTTTTAATGTTGAATTTCTAAATTAAATTTTTAAAAAAATAATCGTGGAATGAAATAAAAAGAAAAAAAAACCGAAAGAAATTATTCTTTATTGTTTTTTATCGGAATGAGTATCAGTAAATTAACATGCATGTAAGACGACAGAGTTTTTCTTTTAGAATTTTGCGTTACATTTTTTTTTTTTATTATTAAATAAAAAATTTTTACTCAAAAACTATAAATTACGAAAACATATTTATGAAGAAAAAAATTTCTTTTTAACTTTTGATATTTTTCTCGATTGATTGTTATGTGATATTTTTCTTTTTGGATTTATTAAGAGTGATTCAAATGTAAATATAATATAAACATATAAATTAAAAAGAAAAGATTTCTGACAACTATTTTTGATAATTAAGCCGAAATTATTTACATTTTTAAGGAAGTAAAAGGTTTTGATAAAAAATATTTTGGTTTTAATTTTCCTGGTGGCTTGGTGGATAGTTCTTTGGGTTTTCGAACCAATAGAGTTTGCCTCGAAATTCGACAAATAATGTCAAACCAAAGCCTTTCGTATTTTTGCCGGGGCATGGGGGGTCGGTGCACAGGCTTCGGGTTCGTGTCCCGCCGGTACCGTGGATGTTTGTTTGTAGTCGGAATCCACTTTAAACGTAAGTCCCGGTCTAATATGACTGTGGAGTGTTGTCCTTAGGGCTGACAACCTTACCCCGCAAAAAGAAAACATCTCATGTTTCGAAATCTGCCAGTAGGCAGACGGCCTTGGCCCACCATAGGGCTATTGTGCAATGAAGAAGGTAGCACTAATAATTTGGATTACTTCAAAAGAGGAGAGCGCAGAATCCGCAGTTAGCGTCTTTAGAGGTGCGTAAAATTGCGGTAGCCTAGTTTTGATGAATTGTAGCTAGTGGGTTATGGAACAACCTGAATAACGTTGAATCTGCTATATCTGTGCCACTCTAACAGTGAATAGTCTCAGGTTAACATGGTCGGCATTCAAAAACTACAAATGGCATAAAATATGATTTTAAATAAATAAAGATTTAAAATATTTTGTAAACATTGTAAAACATTCATTTTACAGAAAACAACATGTTATGTACCTAAAAAAAATAGAAATTTGCATAAAAAGTATAGTTAATGAAAAATAACAATTTGCTACATATTTTACAAAGATAAACAGATTTAGTTCATACTTAAATGGGTTCTTATTTGTAATAGTTCACTTCAATAGAAGAAATATTTTGTTTATATTCTAACTTGTTTCAATTATATGAAAAAAATTTAAGATATGTACATCTTCCTTTAATATATTTCTGAAATACATATAATCAATGTATTCATATTCCTTTTCTACATTAGCATCTATAAATCACAAATTTATTGATGCAAATGAAAGCCAAATTGTAAATATTTTGATTGAACCTTTGCTTATTTATTCCAAATATTTACAAACTTTTTCTTCCCAAATGAAAGTAAATTCTCCTTCTCATCTTCAGTGAGAAGCGTAACTGAATATTTTTCAATGGAAATTCAATAACACATTTGTTTTTAGAAGAAATTTTGTTATTATTTTCAGAAGCAAACTTTTCCTTAAGACTTTATGCATATTTATATTGCTTTTAATTCTCTGAAATATACTTCATCTCTCTATTTTTGTAATATAAATGTTTATTGAAAAGACTTATGAGTCAACATGTCTAAAATTTCTTTGTATTAGCTTATTGTTTATAATGTATATTTTTATAGGACAATATGATGTTTCAGTTTCTAAGGTGTTATTTTTTTTCCCTTTTTAAGTAATTCAGAAGTGGGTAGATCCATCAATACAGTCATTAATTCGGTTATCATTAAATATAACAACAAACTTTTTTTTAAAATTTTCTTTCTCATCTTAAACAAATGGTTATTATAAATGAAAAGGATGGCCTTTTTTCTATACTTTATCACTTTTCCATGCTGTGATAAATCATCATCATCATCATAAGTGGCGCAACAGCCTCATGGTGGGCCAAGGCTTGTCTAGAAGTCTGCTAGCAGATTTCTGGATAGGAGATGTTTTCTTTTAACGGGGTAGGGTTATCAGCACTGCGCTCTACAGCCATATTAGACAGGGACCTATGGTTTAAAGTGGATTCCGAACCATTACAAACATCCATTTCACAGCTTTGACTCGAACCCGAAATCTGTGGCACCGAGCGCCAGTCACTCGGCCATCGGGCTCCATTTGTGATAAATATAGATCTATATTTTGCTCGACAAATATGAGGGATAGTAGTATTTCTAAATATACCCTATTTTGGCCTCTTGACTTAGCGATTTCCTTCTAGAATTTTTTTTTCATTTTTTTGTTTTAAGTTTGAAATATTATTTGTTTATATAATAAGCAATAGAACTACACACTCCATAAACTACGATATGCTGAAATGCTCTCTTCTGAAACAAGGGATATAATTTTATTTTCCATTTTTTTTAGCTTCTGTCAAAATAAGATGTCTTTTGTAAAAGACGTTGAAACCATAATCTTCCAACTCTCTAGAGTTTTTCTTTGATCTAAAGAATGCAATATAAAGTCTCTCTGCACTTTTCAGTAATTTTGAAATTTCTACATTTGTAATTCTTTTTTTTTTTTTATCTTTTCGAATTACGTTTACATACGTCATACACGTTAGAAAATAGTAATCGTTGAATAATCTTTTTTCTGTAGATAAACATGAGCTAAAATAATGTTTTTCTCAACAAGAAGACACTTGCTTTAGAGAAAATAAATTTTTTTATGTACTTAATCAAATGAAAATGAAACAATTGAAGTTAAAAGATAAAGATTTTTAAAACATTTTGCATAGATATCTTTAAATATAGTTCCGTTTAATTTACAATTAATTTTAAAAGCAAATAAGCTACAAAACAAATAATTTTTTTTAAAAAATGATTATACATCAAATATTTGTAATGAATTTTCTACTATATTTTTAATCAGACTCTCTCCGCTTTTATTCATATCTCTAACAATACAGTTTTACTGAAATTTTTAAATCAATATTGACAAAACATAATCAAATTATCGCTTATAAGGATTTACGAGTATTTCTAAAATATAAATAATATTATATATTTAAAAAATTGAATTGTTATATTAATTATTTTAATTTCTAATAATATATTAACCAAATTAAATAATATAATTTCCATTTCGCTAAATTTTTTTTTTTTTATTAAACAAATTTTTCAATACTTCAATACTTACCCCTCAATAACCATGTGGGCAGTCAAATTTGCTATTGTTATTATTATTATTATTTTATTTATTTATTTATTTATTATAATCATTATTATTTTTGTTTTGCAAATAAGCAACTTTTTCAATACTTCAATAATTACCCCTCAATAACCATGTGGGCAGTCAAATTGATTATTGTTATTATTATTATTATTTCATTTATTATTGTCATTATTATTTTTGCAAACAACAAAAACTCATACGTTCCTCTTATAATATCCAGTGATACCGAATTCCTCCAAATAAATTAGTTCAGTATTAACATGATATTAACATACTTCAATATTTACCCCTCAATAACTATTGGTAACATGTGTGCAGTCAAATTGATTATTGTTATTATTGTTATTATTTTATTTATTATTATCATTATTTTTTTTGTAAATAACGAAAACTTCATACTTCACTCTTATAATATCTAGTGATACCGAAATTATTACAGTATTAAATGACGTATTCATGAAATCCTAATAAATTATTGCAGTATTAACATACGCAATACGAATTCTTTGTACTCGAAATCATTTTGTACACATCCCCCCAATCAATTCATTCAATTCTTAGAGGTACGAGTATTGTTTCGAAGTTTCATGTAGTATAAAGTACACTTGAATTCTTTGAAATATCTAACAGAATCGATTATACCCGGAAATTTATCGAGGAGTAGCATGTTGATATAATCGGAAGTAAAAGCTGGTAAAATGCCGCTACACAGACCCCAGTCTGCCTCTGCTACTGAATAATTCATAGTGCTGGAAATTCAAATAATGGGGAACCTCCTTTTTTGTAACACGTGAACGTTTTATAGATTAGAACAGGGGTGGTAAGGAGCATGCTGCAAAGAAAGAAAACACAGCAAGCAAATTGTTTCTGTTTTAACGATTCAGTCTTGAATATCAATGTTTGCTAATTTGCCTTCTTACTGATAGTTGCTTTTTAAGTCCATGATATGTTTGTCTGTAGCATTTTTTTTTGTGAGTGTGTGTGTTTGATAGCTTCGAAATATTGTTCGCACATAATTTAATTTGTGTAAGAGTTTCTATAGACTGTCTAATAATAACATTGCAATGTTAATATTTGTTCGAGAAATAATTGACAATAGTTGTTTACTTGGCAGTGTTTGCTTTGTAATGGTAATAGTAGCAATTATATTACTATTTCGGTATTGTAAATATTATGCAGTATATTTACAATACCTAAATAGTACAGAAAAAGCTTTGCTGAATTCTGTATCAGTCTTATCCAAATAAAGAATTCAAATCAATATGCAATTAAGTATAAAGAATTGGAAAAGTTATAATTGATACGAAATGTTCTTTAAGTGAAATATACATAATTATCGAAATAATGAATCTACTGATAAGTACGTGTAAAATTTTTGTATTTATATTTTATACGTCTGAGTTAAATATTTTAAATTAGTGTGACTAATTTATATAGCTAATTATTTTAATAGTAGTTTAATGCAGTTCATAAATATTTGTTGAAATTAGGTATGCGTCAAATAATCCTAAAAGCATTGAAAATTAACGATAATATGCTTCTACTTCTTCTACATTGGCGAAACAGCCACATGGTAGGCAAAGTCCTTCTGCCTACTGGCAGATTTCGAGACAGGAGATGCTTTCTTTTTACGGGGTAGAGTTATCAGCTCTACGGCCAATGTTCTTCAGTCATATTAGACCGGGACCTTTTGCAGTGGATTCCGAACCACAACAAAAATCCAGGACAAAGCCGGACTCGAACCCAAAACCTGTGACCCCGATGCTAGTCCCTCGGCCATCAGGTCCCGATGATAATATAATAGTCAGTGGAAATATATTGCGTAAATCATTGCAGCATCAGTTCTAAGGTATTATAAAGTATCTTAAAATAATGTAATGTATAAGAAACCATCAGAAATACACAAAATACCTCTCATTTTAATCAAAACAAGAACAAATAATACTAACTTAGACTACTTTTAATGTTTCTTTTATTAAAATTAACGATAATATGCAAGGCAGCAGAAATAAATTGCGTAAATCATTACAGCACCAGTTCTAAGGTATTATAAGGTATCTGAAAATTAATAATAGAATCATTATAGAACTAGCTGTAATTTATAAGAAACCACCAAAAATATAAAAAAATACCTCTCATTTAAATCAAAACACGAACAAATACCAATTACTGAGTCGTACTTTTAAAAGTTTCTTTTATTTTAATTAGTGCAATAACTGTTTTACTGTTCACTTTAATTGTGAGAGCAAAATTTTTAAAATTGACTAAGTAATTCACATCATCCTGGGAGAAACCGCAAACAGTTCATAAAGTGCATCCAACGTAATAATTACAAATGACAAACAAGTAACCTTCGTAATTAGTGCGTTCCCGAAAAGTTCCTTTCGTTCAACATTCGCAGTTCCCAATTCCCTAACTGCGATGTCTTGTCGTGTCCGGAGCTTGGCAATTGCGTCGCAGAATAATAATTTCGTAACGCCCCGATCGTAATTGGCACGAAAACATAGAAACCGAGTCTACTTCACTTTACTCTGGGGAAATCGTATAATTACCTCCAAGTTATGTGTTACATGGGTAGAAAGCCAACAAAAATATAATGTGGCTTGCATTCGTGAAAAGGCAGCAGCCTTTGATCCATCCCCCGGAATTGACTACTTTTACGAAAAGAAGCATAAAATATTCCCTGTAGATAATTACTTTCGACGATGTCGTTACTATGGCACTTTTGATCTTGAATAATTCTGAAATTTCCTTGATGCAGCAACTGTTGCACCGCGGAGGAATTCGTGGAATCTCTTGCAGACAGGCCTTTCACGTGTGATGTTCTTTCTCGGTTGTATTTCATAATCGGCTTATCTGGGAGGTATTTTCCTTTACAATAGGGAGTGGACAAATAAATGCGTTAATTTTTAGAACTAATTTGGTCGTAAAGGGAAAATTCTTGGGGACTTGACATTTAGTAAATAAATTGATCTTGTTATTCAAGGTAATACAATGTGCTTATAAACATTCTTCTGAAAGGAAATAAACTATTAGTGAGACTTGTAATATAAGATGTCTTTAACATTGTATATCAACATTTGAATTCATAATTTAATGCTTTGTTGTTGAAATATTGTTCTATTGAATTTGGAATGCTGGTTAAATTTCAATAGAACTCGAATTCTCATTTTCAAATAAATTGCGTGGAATTTGAAATCCAATATACAGTTTTACAGTTTTAAAATTTATTTGTAGAATGAGATAACATTTGTATTCCACGTGTGATGTTCTTTCTGAGTTGAATTTTATAATCGGCTTATATGGAAGGTGTTTTAAAATAGGGAGTGGACAAATAAATGCGTTAATTTTTAGAACTAATTTGGTCATAAACGGAAAACTTTTAGGGACTTGTCATTTAGTAAATAAATTGATCTTGTTATTAAGGTAATACAATGTGCTTATAAATATCATTCTGGAAGAAAATAAACTATCAGTGAGAATTCTGTCTTTAACATTGTATCCAACATTTGAATTCATAATTTAATACTTTATTGCTGAAACAATTTTCTATTGAATTTAGAATGTTGGTTAAATTTCAATAGAACTCGAATTCTCATTTTCAAATAAATTACGTGGGATTTGAAATCCAATATATTAAGAGATAGAGTAAATGATATAGTTTTAAAATTTATTTGAAGAAATGAGATAACATTTGTATTCAAAATTAACTTTCATTTATTTCAATATTTAAGGAAAGTGTAATATTTAATGAGTTTCAAGATGTTTTATTCTAAAAAGATTCTAGATATATGTTTAGATCAAAATAAATTAACTCGAGTGCAATTAAATAATATTTATAGTTAACTAATTTGGAATATTAAATCTGTCTTAGTTATTTTTTTTTAATTTTTAATTTATTTTGAAGCGTTTCATAACGTCTTATCTCCTAAACGAGCATGGTTATAAAGTTGAATAAATAGGTGCTATGTGAATGCTAATTAACTAATGCATAATGTTGATGACAAACTTATTTACAACATTAAAAGAACCACTTTTTAGAAATGCTTGAAAGCTTGATTTTATCATGATTTTATGGCTTTGAATATTTGATTAACAAGTTAGATAAAAAAGTTTCGAATAATTTAATATTAATTTGTATTAATCTTTCTATCAAAATGAATATTAAAAGAGTTTTTATTTAATTTCTATTTAACTGTAACAGTCTCAAACTATAACAGTCTGTGTCAATTTAAATTTTTTAACATAAAGTATTTAAATTCACTTATTTTTAAAAATTTAATCAAATGGAATTTCGAATTTGTCTTTAAGTAACGATAATAATCTATAATCCATATTTAACCCAAAATATTCACAACCTTGATATTTCAGCTATGATATATGTTAATCATAGTGTAAGCACATAAGCGCATAAAATGAGAGAAAAATTTATTTGCATGCCAGAATTACATGACACAAATTAAAATAAATTATCAAAATGAATCAATATGAATCTTTCTATCAAAATGAATATTAAAAAGTTTTTATTTAATTTCTGATTAACTGTAACAGCCTCAAACTATAAAAATCTATGGCAGTTTGAATTATTTAACACAAAAAATTATTTAAACTTAGTTATTTTTAAAAATTTAATCAAATGGAATTTCGAATTAGTCTTTGAGTAACGATAATAATTTCAAATTCATATTTTACCCGAAATATTCAAAACTTTGATATTTCGGATATGATATATTTTAATTATATTGTAAGCACATAGAATGAGAGAAAATTTTATTTTCATTGCAGAATTACATTAAACTTTATTTTTTAAATATACTGGTAAAAAAAGCATTTGATTCTTCTAAAGGTAGAAAGCATGTTATACTTTATTTCGTATTATATCTAATGTACAATTGTATTATAGAAACTAATTTTAAAATAAATTTACGTTACAAAGTTTTGAAATAGAGTTGCAAATTTACAACTAATATGATTAAAACCTACTATTTAAAAATGATTCATATAATGTAAGTTTTATAGGAAAACTTTATATTGAAATATAATGATGTTATAGGAAATTAAATTTTGATATTTTTACATAGCTAGCAAAGATATTTTTGTAACGACTAATTTATTTCTTTAAATTGTCAGCGCATATGCTTTATATTAGTTACAAGAATATTCTTAAAATTATTTAAAGAAATATTTTTAAAAAATTATGTAAAAAAAAGCTTATTTATCCCTCTTACCTTTATAAAATTTATCTATGAAAATACTATCTTTAATTTTATCTATAAATTTTCCTTACAAAGTAAGATTTTTTTAATGCGTTACAAAACAAACACTTACAAAATAAATCAAAATTGTTTAAATGGATTTATTTTTCTTAAACTATTCTTTTAACATTTAACACAATTTCAAATTTGAGAAATATGTATTCCTTTTTGGGTCATATTTAAGTATAATTAACTCAAAACAACTTTCTAACAGTCCATGAATGTTTTGCAAGCTGAACAACAGACAATTAGGCTGGTAACACTAAAATATAACATTGTAGACCCTTACTTTATAACATTCCTCCCTTATAATATTGCACCTCCAATCGAACATGCATTGCAAGGCTTAGAGTATAATCCCAGAATTACAACGTGGCATGATTATATCTGGTCCACATAGTATGCCTGTTCTAATTCTCGCCCCTCTATTCACGTCATACCTAATGTTACTGGGGTCGAGCAAATATAATCTCATTGTATGGGCCACTCGTGATTCTCCAATCATAGTTGAATCTACCGAGAAGGTAATTAGTTGACTTCAAATATTTAGATTCACTCAGATCAAAATGATTTCCGGGTAGATATGGGATGACGCCTATACAAGATATTTGAGAAGTAAACCCCACGATTTTATAGAGCGAATCCTATCCACATCATAAATAACATGGTCTTGATGTAATGTAACATAATATAGCAATAAATTGTGATGGAGGCAAAGAGATTTTAGACTAAGTATTTTACTGGATATGCCAAAAATATGAAATTTAATTATTTAAGAAAAAAATAAAACATATGTTTGTGTAGAATCCCATCAAAATCATTTGTATTGGACAGAAGTAGATCGAAAGTATTTTTAATGCATATATCTTATTTTAAGGGAATTTAGATTAGTTTTAGGTTAGTTAGATTAAGACCTGATGGCCGAGTGGCTGGTGCTCGGTATCACAGGTTTCGGGTTCGAGATCCAGCAATGCCATGGATGTTTGTAGTGGTTCGGAATCCTCTTTAAACCGTAGGTCTCGGTTTAATCGGGTCGTAGAGAGTTGTGTTGGTAGTGTTACTCTTATCCGTAGCTTATCTTCAAGCTATACTTACCCCCTGGGTAGTAAGTACTAAATGTGTAACAGCGGTGCAATCCTTGCTTATGGCATAAAGACAACCTTCTCTGTATCCCAGTTGCATTAGATATAAAAAAAATTAGTTGCTTATTTTAATGAGTTATTTCACATGTGTTTAAATATGGGCAGTTTTCTTATGCTTATATTTTATATATTTTGTGGTTATTATATATTTATGAAAATGCACCGTTATAAAATATCAATTCGTATCATATTATTGGTATTCCATAATGAGATTCTTTATAAAATATTTCCTCACATTACATCATATATATTCTGTAAAGAATCAATAGAAGGATTTTATATTTCTTCTAATTGTTTTATAAATCTAAAAATTTAAATTTTACAAATGCAAAAAATGCATTTCTTAGATCATATAATAAAAAAATTTTTCAATTGAAATATAACATGATTTATTATACAATATTCAAATAAATAAAATTTAAATAATACAATGCTTTAGTAAAAACAAATTCTTAGTAATTAAAAATGACATTTTAACAGAAACGAACACATAAAATTCAGTTTGCTACCTACTATACCTTAAACTGTCTCGACTGCACTAAATTGAATCTCAGAAATATAACGCAGTTTTTTCAATATTGTTCTCAAATCGTTTTATTTTGATTTTTGCATTACATTTCTCATAGACGCGATATTAAAATTGATTTTTAAAAGAAGTACGTAACCTGTTCCACTCGTTTTTTTCCGGTACACGATCTAGCTTGAAATTTTCCAGAAGGTATTATGACCTAATCCTATGCTCCAAGCTCCTCCGTTACCTTGGAAACTGCATCTGGAAGCGAAAAATTGAACATGCACCGTTGGAAAGAGGCTAGAAGGAAATATATCTTGAATGAGAAATAAAGTCAGTTGAGAACATATTTTCCCTTGCTCTGGAACACGGCTCCCCATACTCCGAATGTACTTTTGACAGATGCAAACAGTAAATTACGTTTCCTATCCAACAGAAGGCGAAGGCTGGATACCAGGCTGCGAACCGAGGACTCTTAATAAACCCCAGATGTGGACCTCCATGGCTGGTAAAGGGCTGAACCATCTGTTCCGCGCCCGTGTGCTGTATATTTAATGATTATATCTTGCAGTTCTGACTCTCTATATATATACATATACAGAGAAGGGGAGACTCAAACGTGCTCCAATTTGCGAAGTATCTCCGTAAGGCGAGCTGGAATAATTCGTTGGTGGTTGGGCAATCTCATCTGTTAGATTCTTTGCTCTTTGTTACATATCATGCCATTAAGTGACTTAGAAGACGCGACTTCTTAAAGACGTGAATTATTCCCGAGCAAACTTTGTTGTTAGAAATAAATGTTCGTCGGAGTTATCACAAGTACAATTTGGGGAAGTGATCTGCTGTGTTAAGGTGTTTTAGAAACAAGAATTTAAGGTGTTTCAGAATTAATTTATAATGGTTTTGAAGTCATTGATGGTACTTTAAAAGATGATAAAAATGTTGGAAAAATATATTGTTACATAAAAAGGAAATTATGATGGTCAAAGGGGTTATTATTGGAAGTATTTAATAAGAGATATAATTCTTGCTTTAATCTTTTTTGCTTTGCTAATTTTTAAATATGAAAATTATCTTATGTTGCTTAAATATTTGTAATCGTTATTATTACTGTTTCTATAGTTGTTTACTAACTGATTTTTAAGTACTTAATAACTCTAAAAAAAGTGTTATTTGCTTAGAATCTCAAGTAAGTTTTGTCTAATAGTTAATTCGATAGAAATTATGAAGTAATATATTTCCATTGAGTAATTTTATTAATCAAGAATTATTATAAATATTTACTTAAATTAAAGGTATTTAGTAAGACGTATTGTATCGTTATAAATTATAAAATTATAAAGTTAATCACTTAAATAGCTGTTTGAAATATTTATCTAAAAAGAATGAAGATATTTTAAAAATTAAATCATTGTTTTAAATAAAAAATATTTCCCATTTTAATGAATTTATATGCCAGTGGAAGTTTTGCAATAAAACCAACCACACACACACATCGACTAACCTAAAACGAAAAATAAAACTTTTTTATCAAATATTTCATTACGTACTGGCTTCCCTTGAAACTATTTCCTATATTAGCTTTTCCAACTTTATTTTTCTTAATAAAAAGAGATAGCAGTAGATACTAAGATCAAGAGATTGTAAAGTCTGAATAAGTCTCCATATAAACGTATATATCCTTCATCACATACGGAGGGTAACAAAAATAGTTTCAGATACTTCCATCCTTGATAAGTTTTCAAGGTCCCTTGATAAGCAATAATATATTTTTAAAAAGTTGGGAAGGAGGGCAGTGAGAAAGTCGTAATACATATTGCCCCTAGAATTTTGAATCAAACAAAAGAGTTCATTACTGGTCTTACAGAATCCATTGAAGCACAAGAAACTTACCGCAGTGTTAAACTTGCCCTCGCGTACAATCTCAGTGGTTGGAAATTGCACCTTAGCGCTAGCTCTCTTTTTACTTTTAGTAATTGCAACGAATAGAGAAGCCTCCAACAACTTTTTTTTGCTATTCCTTCCTCCAGTTCCTGTTGGCTTTAGAAATGACTTAGATGAGTACACAGGGAATCTGAGGCAGGCAGGCGTGGTTAGATCCCTAACTTCTAAGAAAAGGTGTATATTATCAAAGGAGAAATTTAAACCCACGTCAAAAAACGGCGGCAGCAGCAGCAAAGAAATAAAAACGGGAAACACGGTTTTCAAAGGATAGGGGGAATTACAACTTGAAATGATATGAATTACCTAAGAATTTTTGGATTAAGTTTACTATGCGCTATAAAATTACAAACCTATTGCCATCAAAATTATAGGTATGAGAATGTAATTATGGGGCAACTGAGTTTATGATTGCTAATTTATTTAAAATAACATAAATGCAGAAAAAATATCTTCTGAATGAAATAAATTAGTATAATTTTCTTTTCATTTTTTTTTTAGGTATGTATTACCCTTTTCGGCAAGTCCTACATTTCAGCATGCATATGTAAGTAATATATGTTTTCCGCTAATGAATTTTTTTCTGACTTTATACACATTTTCTCTACTAAAATTGCGCTGTGTTATTAAAAATTAAGGATATTTAAAGTACTGGTTTGATTATTGATATTTTTTTGTTATATTATTGAATAAAACAAATGTACAACGAAGAATCGTATCTCAGCATTTTCAGGAAAATATTCCTTTCAGTCTTTCCGAGAATTCGTAAAACTGCCAGTGATTTATTTAACTGTAATAAGTTCTAGTTTAAGCTTCTTTATAGAACTATTTTATCCTTGAGAAATTAAGAGTGAACTCAACATTGTGTGTTCGTATACTATATTTAAGTTTTAAAGATTTTCGAAGAATATTTCAATCTCTTTTCTCAATATTTACTTGCAGGATAATATTTATCGAATACATGTCACTTAATGACCAGTAATATTAATTAAAAAAATCTCATTTAGTAAAATATAATAAAAAAATTATGATTAGGAAATTGTTTGAATTTTAAATTGCAACCTTTTTGATGCTCTTTGACAGCAAAGTTATATTTGTAATAGTTAATTTTTTCATTTATTTTTTATGTTAATAATTCAAAACATTGAAGTTTACTTCAAGAGAAAATTAAGTTTTATTTGTTAAAACTCTAATAGATGTATTGCAATAGCATAGATAGTAGTAATCACATAAATATATTTTTAAATATCAGATTTCCAATTATATTTATATCATTTTTATATAGTTATTTCTGCAATAAATTTATTTTTTTATTTTCAATTATTTATTAATATTTTTATCAGTCTTTCTATTTTTCCTGTGTATTGTTACATTGTGTGTAATGATTTAGTACTTACTTTTTGTAAGCCATCTTATTATACGTGTATGGTTATTATACTAAATATTTGAGGTAGACATTTTATGTCTGGTCACATTGTTATTTGTGCTACACTATTAAGTTTCAATTCTTGCTTTTAAAGGCTAAAACAAAACTGAAATCTTTTCTCTGACTTTCCTGAAATAAATGAAGTGACCTTCCAAAAGAGTAACTCTATATTGAAACTCTGGCTAAATCAGACGCGAAACACAATTTAGTTTTTGTTTAAACATTTTTCTGAACCAAACTCTCTATATCTAACGAATACCCAGTAAAAATTGTTTTTAGTAGAAATCCTTTCTTCTATCTTATGAGACGAACAAAACTAACTTCGTCTGCTGGGTCAAGCCATTTTTTGTCAATATTCTGGTCGAGAAGCTTTGGGATGAAATGATAACTTTTGGGTGAAATGATACATGTTATGAAATCTGAACTTGGGAAAAAATGATTGATAAAGCTGAATTTTAGTAGAAAAAGCTATTGTATTTCTGATGCATTCAATCCAATTTTGCTGATAATAAATTGTGATTTTGTAATATTGTTATCTGTACTCATATCGGAACTACTGATGTTGGTAATAGGACAAATAATTCAGTTTTGTGATGAGTAAAATTAATATCGCATTTTATATCATTAGTCATCATTTAAACTTATTAATACTGTTGATAAAATTTCGTTAAAATATATGAGAATTTAAAGGTATTGCAAGAACTGATTAGTGTATTCTGTTTCCTCTCTTATTAGTAAATGATTAATTTATATTAAAACTAATTCTATAAAATCGTGTTGTTAAATTTAAATACAAAATTTAAAATAAGTTTTAATTCAAATGTTAGTGTAATGAGATAATCTATTAAAAGTTTTATGCCTGATGGTACTATAATATAACTAAAACTATTTTATACACATAAAGTTTTGATAAATTTCCTTTTTTATAAAATATTAGTATGTATAATAACTTAATATAACTTTCTTACATATTAATAAGTAGTAAATATTAGTACTTATAATAACTTTCTTTTAAAACTATTTCTATAAAAATATGATACTTATTTTAAATTTTGTACTTAAACTTAATTTTAAATCAAAACATTTTGTAATCAGATAATCTTTTAAAAGTTTTATGCCTGATGATACTATAATATAAATAAGACGGTTTTATACACATAAATTTTCAATAAATTTCCTTTTTTATAAAATATTATTATGAATAATAACTAACTAACTGCAAAAAACAATGATTGGTATTAGGGACAAATTTCTTTGCAAATATGCATCTATTCGTTCCACGAGTATCGATTCCCATCTGCCATTCTAGTATCATTTACCAAAATGAACAAATTGACCCTCGTACCAGTTGACTAATTTAATTTCCTGCAGTGCGTTTAGTAAAATTAATATAGATGACCCTAGTATGTGTGACATAAAGTGAAATGTTGCAATGAAATGAAATGTATGCTAATTACTTCAAAGACTATTGTATTTGACTCTTCAAAGTCCCCAACAGCAATTGAGTTACTACATGAATCTCAGAATCATGTTATTATGGGCGTTGCAACATTTAGTCACTTCTGACTGACAGAGATGTAAAATCGTCCTCACATTGCAGCTAGCTGCTTCAGTCATCCCACGCAGTGCACTTATCATCCAAATAGATAGATGTGCCTGGGCTCTGGACAAGGATTCGAGAATCCTGTTCCAAATCTGAAGCTGTCAAATCACGGATTCTATTAATCATTCATCATGTTGGTTTCTCAATAATTGTCACTCTATTTTTTTACTCCAGAAAATTGAGATCAATCTCAAAGTATATTAAGTTATGGATCATAAAAATTTAACTAATATTTCATTGCAACTTTTGTATTTGTGTTGCAAAATTTTGTTAATAAGTTTCATTTGTTTCATTTGAAACTGTCAGGAATGATTTGAATTAAAATTTTTTTGCTAATAGAAAATGAATGTTTTAACAGTAGCTTTACAGCCATGATTGAATGCCTTAATCAAGGAGCAATTCCAAACTAAAATAAAAATATAGCTCAATATAATGAAGTATTATACATAATTTTATAGGAATACATTAAAGCTGTACTTAGATATTTCTGAAATATGTGAATGAAAATTGAATCCTTATTGACTAATATAATTTAATTATTATATGTTTTTACTTAGTTTCAAGGAAGCGTATAAATGCTGATTTTATCTCTTGCGGAATTTATTGTTATATTTTAATAATTTAGTTATATAGTTAATAGATGTAATTAAAATTCATTAATAATCAGAAAAATGTAAATTCATATTATATTTATATGCTTTTTTAAATGACCTCTTTTTAGTTAAACTTACGTATATAAAAATTCATTTGTTTAAAATAAAAAGTAACTTTAGCGAAATATTATGTCTCAATATTTCAAAATACGAAAATGAAAGAAGCTATATATAATTTTAAAAAGGAGCTTACGTCATTAGGCAAAAGGTTTCTCTTAGCATACAAAGAAAAAATTATTAAAAAATAGTAATTCCTTAAATAATTGTATCAATTTAATAATACAAAGAAATTGTCTGTCTTACGAAATGATATCCTACAAAAATGTTTTTAATAGAGAATTTTTCTTCATATACAAATTAATACAAAGTCTGTATTTTAATAATTACGTAACTATTGTAAATAAATGTTATCTTTTTAAGTTGTAAGAAAATTTTATTTATTTGTAATTAATTTCGTTGGGAAGGTTTAGGCACTTTCGTTTCTTAAAATTATATAATAATAAACATTATTAAATAACTTAATAAAATGAAGAAGACAGACGTTTAGAAAATTACGACATGTATATTAATTATAATTTTTTGTTTAAAATAGTTAATAAATTAATATAATTTTTTTGGTTTTTTTGAGGTAAACTAATGATATATTGATAAAAAAATACGTAATTTCGTCCATTAATATGGCTTTATTCATAAAGTTTCAATGTATAGGATCTAAATCAAAACTTAAAAAACAGAGTTACTTCTCAATGAGGCATGTACATACAGAATACCTCATTGAGTATGTACATACAGAATACTTCATTGAGTATGTACATACAGAATCTACATACTCAATGAGGTATGTTAATACAGATTCTCAGATTACAGAATTTAACTTAAATGCTACGTTATTTATGCCCTCAGAAACTAGCAGAATGTACTGGAGTTAAAAAAAATGGCGAATATAGACGTATTAAATGGCTAAGCTTCTGTTTTATGATTAAAATCTCGGTTATAAATTACTCAAACAATACATGAAAAAATTTTTGTGAATATATAATGATATCTGGCATTACCTTTTGAAGAATTACATGATTTGCATTAAAATTTAATTTTTAATACTCATCAATGTACCGGAGGGGCATGGTAGATAGTGGCATGGTGGTCCTTAGGTTTCTGTACTAAAAGAGCTTGATTTGAAACACAACAACTGATACCAAACAGAAAAGCTTTGGAGAATAGGCATATCCGTTTGGATTTCAATTTACGTGGAAATTCTAGCGGTGGGAGGAGGGAAGGAGTGCCAACCTTCCAGATGCCACACTTGGGGGTGTTTGTTTCAAATGTGGTGACAAAATGGGGGTGTAACGTTGCAAGCACCTCATGGTGTACCCTGAATTTGTTACTTGTTTGCCATTGTAGTGGCAAATGATCTTATAACAATATATCCGATATTTATAAACAACAACAGTATTCATTGTTTATAGAATTTACTCAGTTGAGTCGGAATATGAAAGACACGGGGATTATGTTCTGATGTCGTTTGTTTCAATCTTATACTTTGTATTTTTTTATATCTGTTGTTCTGTAAATTTGCCATTGGAGGGGGACATGTCTTAAGAATTAGTTTCCACTGTAATAAAAATATTTATTAAACAGTTTTTACTGTAATATGAATTCTTAAAGTATATTACATTTATCTAAATTTAGAAGTTTACTTGGTGTTGGTTTAATAATTTGTATTATAACGATTATCCATCTATGTGTGTGATGATATTATTCATAAATAAAAAAAAAACATCGTACGCATTATAAGCATGAAATACAAATATAAATCTTCATGATTTTAATGGTAATTAATTTGTTTATGTACTTGAATTTATACGTTATTTGCATATGCACTTGTATATGTACTTTGTATTTGTACTGTACTTTGTAATTTTACTTGCTGTTTTTTGAACAATAAGTTTAATAATATTTCTAGGGCTTACTTTTTGGCAGTTAACTTCACTCTGAATAGAATCAAAACATTTAAAAATTATATAGCAAGTATTATTAACAAATTGTATCATAAAGATTATCCTTATGTGTGTGGTGATGTTATTCACAAATAAAAAAAAAAAATGGTTTACTCAGTAAACATTAAATACAAATATAAAACTACGGGATGTTAACGGTAATTAACTTGTATGTGCAGTTTATTTTGAAAACTAAATATTTAAAGTTTTGACATAATTAAAAACTATCTTTTTATTTAAAACTGCCACATCCTCGTTATATAATCGCGACGTTAACAAAGGAAGGTTAAGTAAATTTTCTTTTCCAAAAACAACTACTTGATATAATAACCATCACCAAACATGCTGAAAAAAAAATATTAGTTTTAAAGAAATGTTTGGATTCCTTAAGATATTCTTTTAAGTTAAATTAAATTAGGCTTTCAAAATGAAATAACACATTTCAATAGCTCCATGATATTATTCTTTGATCCTTGTAGAATATATTCCGTTAATATTTGAATTTAATAGCCCGTAAAATTAGTTTCATACTCCTATTTTGTATTATAAACACACTTAAGCCTTCTCATTTTATTTCATCCCTATTATTATTTTCAAGTAGCTTTTTATTACCATAAATTTATCTCGAAGCATTAAAATTCAAAGCTTTTATAGCTAAATATCTTAACTGCAAAGCCTTCGAACGTATTTAATTTTTCAATAAAAGGCAAGAAGTTAGGAAGTTCAATAGCTTGGTAATGGGAATCTTTTTTGGAGAAGAAGATAATCGCTTTGGCTTATAAAGTGGATACATGTTTTCTACAAATTTTGCATACTTATGTTTTTTCAAAAAATAAAGTTTGTTAATACCTTAAGTACATAATGGTGGATATTTTATTTTCTACTTTAAGGATAAAAATTATTGATAAAATAAATACTTTTTTGCGGTTCTCACGATAAATAAGATACATTATACGCTTTTGTTACATCGGAATAAATATAATTGTTTTTATAAATTAGTAATTTCATTTTTAATTACCTTTGTTTTTTCATCATTCGACCATACGAAAGAAACTAACCAAATCTTTATTTTATTTTTAAATATTATTTCAAAGAAAAAGTGAAATGTAAGGTTAAAAAATGTAATGGCTTAAAGTGTGCCCCAATCAAAAAAGTCTCCTTTTGAACTTTAGTAATAGTTATATCTTACTATTCCATTTTCTTCCCATAGAAATACTATCGTTTGAATTCTTTTATAATAATGTATAATAAATTATATATATACATTATGTGCTGTGACTGCTCTTAAATCTTTTCAAAACTTATTATAGTGTAAATTCATTGATCCGTGAAGCAAGCAAATTTGTAAATAAGTAAATTTGTATAAGATAAAATTTGTATATTTACATTATTTCTTGTAAATTAGACTTATATCCATGCACAAGACAATCACTTGTAGCATAAAATAATACTTTTGCTTATTTATATCGACAATATAATTTAAGATAAATAAGTTTCTTACTAAATAAAAAGAAATATTAACTAAATCATCAACAAATTTTGAATTAAAAATTAAATTAATTTAATAAAAGTTTACATTTATTCTCAACATATTTATAAGCATGTAAAGTAAGTGCAGCTAAAGGAAACTGCACCCTTTAAAAGGACATTAATTTTCCTTTTCTCGAGCTCTATTTCAACACACTGATAAAGAACATTAAAGCATTTAGGTGTAGTCTTTTAAATTTTCCTTAAATTGAAATTACAATTTTCATATTGTGGGCATCATTAGAACAAAAGGTCATAATTGTTTGCGTGTTTGCTTATTCCGTACTGAAATTGTTTGTTTATTTTTCTCAGTGCTGTTTTCCATTTCTATGAGATTTTAGCACTTTGCATTTGTAAGTTGCACTTAGCTCTCTTTGACTAAATTCATAAAATGCTGTTAAACCGCAGAAAGAGAAAAAATACATCCCAAAAGAAAAAAAAAACCAGTTGTTTGACATGAAACATGCCATTTAAATTCATACCGAATTTTCTGCAAATTAAACTCCTGAGTTATTTATGTCACTCACGCAAAAGCTTTTAGCTGTATCTCTTCCAGCTGTTTAACAGAGAGAGTTCTTCTCTTTTAAAGCATATTTCGTGTTTAAATGGACAAAAGAAAAAAAAATCAAAGTAGATTCTCTGCTGTGTCTTCTGAGAAACAACAGTAGGTATAAGCAGTAAGGAACCATTACTTAGAACCTAGAACATTTGAAGTTTCATGAACTCTAGTCATGCTTGTCTGGTAGCTTCGTCCCGTTTATGATTTGCGATTCTGCATTTTTTTTGGGGAGATTAGTAGAGCTTACAACAGTAATACTTATTAAGTGTAAAATCTTTTCATTTTATGAGACATTTCAGGTTATTTTTTAAATGATAATTCTATTCGTAACAACAGTGTCGTTAGTTAAGTAAAATATTAAAATCCTTTCTTTACATTAAATTTGTTTTGATCGTGTTTTTTTCTACTAGGCCTCCAACTAGGAATATTTAATAAAAATTCCAGGGCTTTAAAATTAAAATTTATTTTATTAAATAAATCAAAATTCTTAATAATAACAACCTGATAGCAATCTATGTAACTAAAACAACTTGGTTAAAATGAATTCCAATTCTATATTCCTTATATGATATTCAGCAAAAATGGCTTTTTAACTTGTTTCAGACTTTGGATATACTATAAATCATCTAATTACAGACTCATGACCTTGATTTTAAAGTATATTTTCAAATAACTTACAGAAGGAATGTTTAAGATGACTTATTTATCTAGATCTAAACTATTTAAAAAGTCATTGTTTGCTAATTTATAAATTTAAAAAATATAATGGTCCAATAGGATCTTCAAAATAAGAAACTTTTAATTCCGATAAAATTGCCAGTCTTCCAAAATTCCAGAATTCCGAATCCATAATTCCAGTTTTTCAAATAAATTGTGTTTTTTTTTAATGATAAATAAATAATAAAATATAACTTTTAAATAAATAAGAATATACTACAGGAAATTACTATTAAACAAGACAATGAGATAACTTCAAAATGTAATTCTCTTATTGCTAATTTAATTTGTTATATCAAGAGTAAAAAAATAATGCTAAATTCAGTTAAAAATTATTACTAAGATTATTTTACAAATTGAACCATACTAGTTTATTTAAAACATGTATAGTATATATACTTTGTAAGTTTAGTGTGATCTCTTCTCATTTTAGAGAACTGTGGTACTTTTTAGGTTGTCTCATTTATTTCAGCAATACGCAGACTGGAGCATTCTTAGTGTACCCTGGGGATACAGAACTGTAAAGATAAGCCAGAAACGAAGAAAAAAATATTAAGATAGAGAAATAAGAAAAAAAAACCCTTAAGAGGCTGTATTAAGGAGCGGTCCTAGGTCCTCACGATATAAAGGCCGAATTTCTTTTCCAGAACCATTAATTTTCGCTGATAATCAAAAGATCGTGAGTAAAGTAAAAGAATACCTGATATTTGTTAGACAGTATTTATACGGTTTCGAATGCTACTCGGTAAGTAAATGAAATATGAGTCTACTTCAAAATGTGGGTGGTGCTTTCATGTACTTCTATGATACGGAGATAAAATTCTTCATATAAAATCTAAGGTAGAAAATCTGGAAGATTGTTGCAGTATTTTCTTGTAATATTTTTGATTGACTTCACCAGTAAATCGACTGAAAAGTATGTCTTAAATAGTCACAACTTTTATTTTATCTTTGTTGCAAATACAAGTACAAAAAAAAATCTAAACAGGATATAATTACAGTAATGATTAACATTTTTTAACGTCATAAGTAGCAATTATAAGA
Source organism: Caerostris darwini (assembly GCA_021605075.1). Taxonomy (NCBI): domain Eukaryota; kingdom Metazoa; phylum Arthropoda; class Arachnida; order Araneae; family Araneidae; genus Caerostris; species Caerostris darwini. The sequence goes on from BPLQ01008836.1 coordinate 1,709,094, forward strand.
AGAGGTAATCTTATACATTACACCATAAGTATTCTTAACAATAATCTTAATTACTTATACGTAATTAAATTTAAAAAAATATTTTTAACATTCAGCAAAAACATATAAACTATAATATACCTTTAAACGTGTTCTGGCATACAAAACATTTTAACTTGCTTTAATTCTGTGGAAATCGACATCAATGCTGTTTATCCAGTTTAAAAATAGGTTTATCAATACTTCAGTTATTATTGTTTTAAAAAAAAAAACATGTCAAAAAATACACATTTTGCTCAGAAGTCTAACTGTTGTGCAATTATTTTTTGTCAAAATGAATTTTATGTAGAACTATCATATTACTTAAACTTCTGAAACAAATCTTTTAAAATGGGAGAAATTTACGTTGAACTTTACTATGAACAAAATTCTAATCATGTCATATCTATAATTATGCTTGGTTGTGCAAAACATACTTACTTACATTTTTGTATTCAGTTTCTAAATTTTTAATTTTTTTTAGAATTTTAAACAGCATGAGGCTTAGTGTCCTTGTGCTATAAAATATATGAAAAATTTGTTTTGCATGAAATTTACATTAATTATTTAAATTAAAATGCAACAAAGTATGATTTACTTTCAAAGTAGTTAAAACTGACAAGGGAAGGATTTGTTTTGATTAATAAGGGGCGGGGTTGTCTTTTGTATCCTAGCAAACAAAGCGTCGACATTTCATGTCTTTTTATCGTACTGTTCAACAATTTTTTCCGGATAATTGCTACTCCTACACATTACGAGCTTAAAATGTTGAAATGATCCTAACTCAAACTGTATAACATACATTTTCTCTTGAAACATTAATGGATTCCTCTTAAAATATTTTTCTGTGGTTTAAGAATTACGTAATAGATTATTTATATACTTTTATGACAGTTTTTATCACATTTACAAGCTTACATCATTAATATATAATAAAAAGTCTTCTCATATTAAATATTTACAAATTAGTTGCAGTTTGCTGTCACTTTATATAACGGATGTAAAATTTATATTGTTATATTCTATAAAGTTACGTCCTTCCAGCTTGAAATATAATTTAAGTTAGGCTTTCGTGCTTTATTTTATATTCTGTAGGAAAAAAAAATATTTGATCCTTCCTCTTTAGGGAGTTCCTTTTTTGATGTTACTTGTTTATTTTCAGTTTAGGAATCAGCAAATCCTTAGTTACAGAATAAAATACCCATTAAATGCAAAGAAATATAAAGCAGATTTAAACTAACAGCATTTGGTGAATTAAACTTTCATTAATTTCTTGTTCTTACTGACTCAGATAGCTTAACTTAAATACTTATTTATTTTTAAAATTTCAAAAAAAAAAAAAAAAACACATTTTTTTTAGATTCAGCCATGAATCAGTCTTTAGTAGGTCGGTATAAAGAATCCTTAGCTGTTAAATGTTAAGCAATGTTTTTATATTGTAGCATAGCAGTTTTTGTAAAATGTAATAGTAAAGTAGTTTACTGTAAAGTATAGTATATTAGTAAAACAGTAAGGTTACTGTAAAAGATAAAAGTATAACATTTCACTGTACTCATATTTAATTAAAATTTTAAATGTAAGTTTTAGTATTATAAGTAGGACTTAATTAAGGCATATATATCTTATTTGATGATATAATCTTAACTAATTACAAAAGTATTTTGAGTAATTTTGTTTAAATAATAAAGACTATATTTGAAAAATGATATTTCTTTCTTTTAATTTTAATTTGTCTGCAGTTTTTCATTAAAAAAATAGGTATTCTAATTATCTGGTTGCTACGTAAAATTTTTAATTAAAAATTGAAAAAGAAATACAAAGACATTTCATTTTTGATTCCAATAAGTTTTTGTTATTTCCATTTAGTAAGAAAAAACGCCGTTGAAGTTATTAATTTTTACATTAAATATTCCTTTTTCATTCATTTAAATAGAATATTAATTAAAAAAAGTGACAAAAACAAAAACAAAAAATCATTGTAGGAGCAGGTAATTTTTGATGGTGAATGAAATAAGACAGAAAAAAAAAAAAATAAAAATAAAAATCAGAATTAAATTAAATTAAATATTTTCACTGTTAAGATTAATAAAAGGCTTTTAATGGATTCATCACACTTTTAAATACTCCTTATAAATACAATAATTAATGGCAAGTCAAAATATTAAAATGTCAAAAGTGAAAATTATTTTCTGCCATGTTCTTCCTTTATTTTGTATAGTTAAGAATTTTTGTGTATAATAAATATAATCAAAAATATAACTGTATAATAAATATAACCAAAAAATAATATTACTAAGCATGTTTCAGTTATTCTTATGTAATAGAATCCTAAACATTAAGAACTGTTAGGAACTAAAAACTAATTTGAGAACTATTAAAATTTAAGCACTAACCAAACAGTGAAAAAGAAGACTTAGTAGGAAGGACTTTCAGTAGGAATCGAAAAGTTTTAATTCCTACTGAAAGTCCTTGAAATAAACAATTATATTGTGTACATTCCAATCCTGCTGACATCAGATGGTTTTGATGCAGTTTTTATATAAACTAATTCAACAAATTTCTTTTAAATGAACAGTTGATATATTTAAAAAAAATATTTTCGATAAAATAAGAGAAAACTGATTAATCAAATACCATCTACACCAAAACAGGAAAATACTTTATCATTTAACGCATTTTATTTTGTTGTAAGTTTTATCTTATTTTGAACACTTTTAGATAAGTTACTCAATTTAGCACTTCGAGCTTTTTGTCTAACATTTTTTCTTGGAGCTTCAGAGCTCCACATACTAAATATTTAAATAAGACGATAGGAAATCTTTGGGAAAAGTGCACGAAACATAACCACAGAAAACAGTTCATCATTTATCATAATTAAAATGATCTTGGAATGACTTTCCTTTGCTCTGCATCCGTTTGAAAATCCTTCCATTTTCCAACCGGCAAACTTAAAACCCTAAATCCAGTCTGACGACTTTTTCTTCTGATGTTCTTAGTTCTAAGTCTCGCCTGACGAGGAAAATACGCTAAGTGGCAACTTAAAAGCCCAGGGTTTACCAATTTGTTTATTGTGCATTTTTTCACCTTTTGAGCTTCCTTAACAATGCCTAAGTTATCGAAGCAGAATTGAGTCATTTAGTGATTTGAAGCCGTAAGCGCCTTGGAAAGTTTCCACTAACACGCGATCTTTTCTTCCATTGTGCAGTAAATTACCGCTTTTTGCTGCAAGGCGTTCCAATTTCCTAACGGTAATTGCTTGCCGTACTTTCTTCCATCTTTCTTTTTAAAACAACACAATAGAGAACCAAATATTTCTTTAGTAGGAATTTTTAAACAAAAATATGGCGTAATAATCTGTAGTCTTCTTTAAATAACAGCTTTCCAATACATGTGTGAAAAGTACATGGACATACTTGATTGCCAATGATGTTTATAAATTCAGTAGAGTCTCGGACTAATTTAAAATTCTTTCCAGTGGCATTTTTGGGTCGAACATTTTTCATATTACGCTTCTTGCCGTTCCTGTAATTACAGGACATACTAATAATGTTCCATTATCGATGATGGTTTGAAGTGAAAAGTAAAACTTAATTGTATTCTTTGGTTGTTAATGTAAAGTGTTTTAACTTAAAATTGTGTTGTTTCAATGGCTGGGTATAAATAATAAATATATCGTTTCTGAAGTACATTTGAATAGTAAAATAAATTGTTAAAGTAGTTTAAAACTTGGCTTAGAAAAGACTCTTTCGATTCAAAAGAATTATAAATTTAGTATCCTCTTATTTTGGATAAAACATTATGGTTATATTTGTAAACTGATTTAAAAAAGTGATGCATAGTTTAACTGATGCATATTTTATTTTGTTTTCTAATGTATGCGAAAGTAACTAAAAAATTTAAAAATTAAATTGTTCTTTCATACACAGTTCTAACTTACAATGATTGTATATAAAAACTTTATGCAAGGAAATGAAATAATTTAATCAAATCGGCTCTGTGTTAAAGAAATTTTCTGGATTATTTCTTCAATAAGCTACTTTAAATAAAATATTAAATAATATTCCAAATAGTAGGCTTTCCAATACAAATATTCATTCACGAAATAAAACTTTTACAACTATCCGTATATCTTTTCGTCAAATTAACCCAATAATTTCATTAATTTAGTTCTTAAACATTTTTATAATCAAAGCGAGTTTAATTTTTTACAAAATTGTTCTCAATTTAAAAAATCAAGAATACCTATTCATTGATGACATTAAAAAAATATATATACTTTTGATATTTCCGAATGAAAAGTATTTCTTTTCCTTTTTCCTACTTATAAATGTATCTAATACAGAAGAAGAACAAAACTTAAAAAGGGTCAGAAAACTTCAGAAGAAAGTCTTTACAGCATATTAAAACAATTTTCAAATATATTTTCTTCGAAATTCCCCATTTTTTAGTTGACACTCTTATTATAAACATTGTATTTTAATGTTGGAGCGAAATAAATGGTATGAATTTAATGCTACTCTGTATTCTGAAGTTGGAAGTAAGGAATTGGCAGGCCTATCTTTGCTATCTGATAATAATATGTTGTCATTGGAAATTTTGCTATCCTCTGGAGAAGAACGCAGCTTCTTATTTGTATACCGCGTATTTCTTGAAATAGGCACTTGATAAATGAAAGACTCTGCTCAATGTAATCTACAATTAGGAGAATAAAAGTAGCACCTGTCAGCGGGTTTCTAATTGCATCTATAACAGCTTATTCCTACTATTGATCAATTCGGTTTGAAATGAAAGGATGTATCAGTTTTCTATCATTACAGATGATCGTCGTTTTATAGGTACTTTTGTTGAGGCACTGTCTTCAAGGTGCAGTGAACATTTCACATTGAAACTAAAAGTTTGTCTAGTTTATTCAACTTAAAGTTTTCATCAATACATGAATCAAATTTTATTTCTTCAAATTCAGTGTCTTTTATGTTGTAATAATTTCTTTAAGGAGTTATTACTAATGTCCCTTTCAGTTATAATAGGCACAGCAGTTTGATACATATACTTAATTTATGCTAATTGAGGTGGAGGTTTGAATAATATATTTCAAAGAAACGTCAAATCTATATCGAAATATTATGCAAATTAAACCGAAAATATAATCACACTTGTTTATAATTTTTATTTAAGAATATTGTCTAATGCGGGAATTATTAAAAATATTTTATGCTACATGAATTTTTTTGCGGGGAACAAAAATGAAAAAAGAAATGGATAAAAGACAAAAGCGCAGTATAGGATCCTGCTCTAGATTAATAAAAAAGAAAAAGTTAAATATCAAAAAAAATATTTTTTAACGTTTTTATTTAATTTATTACAATTTTGGTGATAAGAACTTTTATTAATAGCGTGACTTGAACTTTTATTAATAACTTGAATGCAATATACACCTCAATTTTATTATGTTCTTTGTTTCTTGCCCACTTAAAGTCTCAGTTCTGTTGAGTTTCAAGATGGCACAAGTCTGTTACAAGGATTTATTACATATTATAAGATTGCCAAAAATACACTATTTTTATGCACTGTTTTGCTCAATCAAGTAACTCTGTTCATTGCCATATAAATGAAGACGCTGAAACCTGTTTGGGTCCATATATTATTCAGTCATAAATATTAATTAATCAAAAAATAGAAACTGTTTTACTAATACCTCTTTAATTAGGATACTTCTGAGAAATTGATAGATTTATATGTAATATCCAATCCATCGTGTACATTACAACCATTGAAATGTCTATTGTTTTATTTACTTTCAATTATATTATGTTAACACACACACACACACACATATATATTATATATATATATGAAAACATATGTATAAAGAAAAAACTGTAGTAAATATCAAAATTCAGGAAAAATTAGAAAGAGCATGGGATAGGGACTTCTTAGGAACACAAATTGTTTTTTATTGCAAACACCAAGAAAAGTAGCATTCGCTATACTTATACGAGTATATTTGTACTTTTCCTTATTAGTCTCTAACAAACATTAAAGCTTAAGCTACGGCAAAAATTGGAAATGCTGATCAAAACCGAAAATATACAATATACAAAAACAGAAGGGAAACTAATTATAATATCTTGAAAGTAACTTTATCAAGGAATTTGTTGTTTTAGGTCATTGTGAACCATGTCATTTCTGCAAGCTAGATGAAAACAAATCTAACAATGTATGCATATATGCGATAAATATGTTTTTATTTACATATGGGATGATTTCGTTTTTGTTTATTTTATTTCATGTATACGGTCTGCCATAACATATAATGAATGTCTGCGGTCTTCGGTAGTCAATGCATCTTTGATCTCATGGGAAAATCATTACATTAGTAGGACTATGTTACAAGCAATACTCATTACAAAACAAGATTGAATAACAAGAATTTTGTATAACTAATTAGATATAAAAATAATAAAATGCTTATTATACAGTAATATATATATATATATATATATATATATATATATATATATATATGTATGTATATATATATATATATATATATATACAATGTTATTAGTAGTAAATATGATATGGCTATGCATATTACTGTTAATCATTTAAAAATATATATGTTATGCAGTTTTTTTCATTTACTTTCGTGCGCTTCTTTAATTATTTTTTGCCATATATTTATCTTATAACTCATTTATATGTTGTTGGGTTTTTGGGTTTTTTAAAAATTTTTTTGTTTTTATTTATTTATTCCTGTTGAGAATTTTAATTTTTGCCGAAACAATTGATACAAAGTTTAATCAAAAGAAACACTTCTTTGGATACAAAATTACAATAGCAAATGTCTTTAATCAAAGGACTGCTTCTATTAAACAGAATTGGGAATGAACTTGTTTCGAAAAGCTAGAAATACAAATTTCAAAAATACCCGTTTATCTCATAAGCTCTCTTTTTAATCAACGTTACCCGAGATGCGAGGCCTGAAACATCATTATTGACATTTAAAATTAAAAATGTGCCTTCTTTGGATGGTGAGTTCATTTTATCCTGAGCAGCACTGGGAGAAAATTATAATTTGACAAAATGAGATGGAGGCCTGTTCTTGACATTACCCCTATAGAGAATACAGAGCATTTTAATTAATAAACGCTTCACTGTTGTATGCTAATGCTTAGCATACATTTCCTCCATCAAATGTCAACTCTTACATGCTGCAAAATGCAGGGCATTGTCGGACAATTTTGACGATAGCTCGCAATTAGCATAACCGCAAATTTTGTCAAAGTTACGAAAAGGGACGGACGTTATTTAATGTTCCACTCACAGATCTGTCCGTCAGGCATCTCAAGTTATTTTAATGTCCTGCATAACTTTAGATTTAGTCCTCAAGAAACATTGCTAGATTCGAATGAATTTAATTGTTGTTGGCTAATCCTTGTGTGGGAAAACGAATACAGCGAAATGGCCGTTAAAAGTTAATTTTTATATTGATATAATTTGTAATAATTGCTTAATTTTCCATTTGGCATAACAGTTAAGTAATATTTTCTATACTTTTATTTATCAATTAGGTTTTTTTATATGTATTTTTTCTTTAGTTTTAAAATTTCACAGCTTACTTTAATTATAGATTAAGACATTGTCTTTTTTAAGCATTATGCATCCTTGTAAATAAGAATCAATTTCACTTTAATTTCATTTTATGTTTGTTATAGTTAATTGACTCATTTTTTTAAAAACAAATTATTGAGAAAGGATGTATTTTCCTTTACAATTGGTTGGCTACAGTGCCTTTTTTTCTTTAATTAATGTCGTGAGATGAAAAAAATTATAATTTTATACGAATTTAATAACAATTATCACTCATTCCCATGTACCCGAGTTAAGAACCCAGATCTAGTTTTATCAACAGTTTGAATTAATATTTGATACCTTAATTTTGATGCAGAAATAAGATTATGTGCAATTATCATACAATCTAATGATTTAATAAATGACACCGATTTAAAAAAAAAATTTGTTTTATTATTAAAAATCATATTATTAATTAAATTAATCCTCAAAAATATTTATAATAGACACGAAAAAAAAATCACTGTTTATAAATTTGTATAAAATATTTTAAAGAAAATGAATATTGTATTTAATTATTGTCTTTATAATTAAAATGAATATTGGCTTTAGTTTTTTAAAATTTAAAAGAGTTGATTTTTTTTTAAATTTAAGATAAAAAAATGACTAATTTACAATACATTTAAGCAGGCTTTCGCATTCAATTTCATTTTATAAAGAAAGCCTTTCGTGTGGTTTATATTGTCGTTTGTAGAATTTGACGGTAATATGTTTTTTATTCCATATTTTTCACAAATATTATAGCAATTTCATTTACTGAAAAGAGAATCAAAATCGAGAAGAATTCCGTGTGTTATGGTGAAAGCTTTGCCTTAGAATGAATTAATTCAAATACTTTATAAATGATGATCTCTAGATTAGAATTTGGCATTATATAATATGAAAGAATAATCTCAGATTTGGAAATCTTTAATTATAATGATTCCCACATGTGGTTGTTAAAAAATTCGCTGTCTCTATTTATTTTAGTATCTCATAAATAAACACAAGAAACTTAATGTTATGCAGATTTATAAATAATTTATTATTCACTTTAATCAGAATTAATTGTGATGTAACAATTCTGCAATTACTCACAATTGTATTATGCTCAAGTGCAAAATTCTTTGTTTCTGCGGATGTTGACCTGGAATCCTCTTCCCAATTACAAATGTATAAAAAAGGAATAATAAAATAATATATCCATTTAAAAATTAATATACATTGTAGCATAAAATGCCTCCTTTAATATTTGGGAATGAATTATGTGTCAAAATTGTTCTACATGAAATTATTTAATTTGCACCCAACCTACTGTAGAACATTTTCAATTAACGCGAATTCAGAATCAGATTGATGGATGTAGCGTGATTCGAATACATATATTTTGCCATCCTACTGTCATTCGAAATTGTTTTTTAAAATATGAAATTTTAATTTTTCTACCTCCCTTTAAAAAAAACGAAAAAAAAAAAGTTTCATTTTATTAAAATATCTCATCTCCCTTGAATATTATGATTGAAAGAAGGGGAAGCATTCATAAGTCAGATCACTGCCGTGCCCTGAGCAGAAACTAAAATGAATGAAATGCGGCCTCCACAAGAAGAGTGGCTTCTGACGAGCAATTAAAATCACCGTACCTATACTGATCTCATAATTAATTTCCCAATATCGATATCGATCTCACCATAAACTTATACTGGTATCACAATTAATCTCATTATATCTATACTGATCTCATTATAAGCATATAATGATCTCATAATTAACCTCATCATATCTATATTGATCTCATTATAAACATATATACATCTCCTCGTAAACATATACTGATTTCATCATAATTATTTACTGACCTCATCATACCTATTCTGATCTCACAATTAACGTCATCATATCGATACCGATCTCCCCGTAAACCTATACTGATCTCACAATTAATGTCACCATATCGATACCGATCTCACCATAAACCTATACTGATCTGACAATTAACCTCATTATATATATACTGATCTCATTATAAACACATGTTAATCTCACAATTAATCTCATCATACCTATACTAACATACATATACGGATACCTAAAAAAAAACCTCATCATAACTATACTGATATCAACATACATATACTGATACCTAAAAAAACCTAATCAAAACTATACTGATATCAACATACATATACTGATACCTAAAAAATAACCTCATCATAACTATACTGATATCAACATACTTATACTGATACCTAAAAAAAAAACCTCATCATAACTATACTGATATCAACATACATATACTGATACCTAAAAACAAACCTAATCAAAACTATACTGATATCAACATAATATACTGATACCTAAAAAAATAACCCCATCATAACTATACTGATATCAACATACTTATACTGATACCCCAAAAAAAAAACCTCATCATAACTATACTGATATCAACATACTTATACTGATACCTAAAAAAACCTAATCAAAACTATACTGATATCAACCTACATATACTGATACCTAAAAAAATAACCCCATCATAACTATACTGATATCAACATACTTATACTGATACCTAAAAAATAACCTCATCATAACTATACTGATATCAATATACTTATACTGATACCTAAAAAAAAAACCTAATCAAAACTATACTGATATCAACATACATATACTGATACCTAAAAAAATAACCTCATCAAAACTATACTGATATCAACATACTTATACTGATACCTAAAAAAAAACCTCATCATAACTATACTGATATCAACATACATATACTGATGCCTAAAAAAAAAAAAATACTGAATCAAATACTATACTGATATCAAATCTATACATATACTGATACCTAAAAAAATAACCCCATCATAACTATACTGATATCAACATACATATAATGATACCTAAAAAAATAACCTCATCAAAACTATACTGATATCAACATACATATACTGATACCTAAAAAAATAACCTCATCGAAACTATACTGATATCAACATACATATACTGATACCTAAAAAAAAAACCTCATCATAACTATACTGATATCAACATACATATACTGATACCTAAAAAAACCTAATCAAAACTATACTGATATCAACATACATATACTGATACCTAAAAAAATAACCTCATCATAACTATACTGATCTCAACAAACATATACTGATACCTAAAAAAATAACCTCATCATAACTATACTGATCTCAACAAACATATACTGATACCTAAAAAAATAACCTCATCATAACTATACTGATCTCAACAAACATATACTGATACCTAAAAAAATAACCTCATCATAACTATACTGATCTCAAAAAAAAACATATACTGATACCTAAAAAAATAACCTCATCATAACTCTACTGATCTCAACAAACATATACTGCTACCTAAAAAAAATCCCTATCCCTTTCTAAAATCTCCTCTTGAATAGCATGATAGAAAGAAGAAGGTAAGCATTCATAATTCAGATCATCACCGCGCGAAGCACAGAAGCCAAAATGAATGAAATGCAGCCTCCACATCAAGAGTGGCCTCTGGCGCGCAATTAACCTCACCATGCCTGTACTGCATAGGGGCCATTCATTAATATGAAAACTGAAAAGCGAAGATCTCCAGCTATAATACAAATACAATGTAATAATTTTAAATAGAAATAGGTGTGGAGATAGGTGTGACCCGTGAACTTCATGTCAGCCATTATCGTAAATGACGTTGTACTGATCGCTAGGAAGTTAGAGCATTAGAAAAGTGCTTCTGAAATAGATGGTTAGGCCTTATGCTTTTCATGCTTCATCAGAGAGAATTGAGGTGCTTATACGTACAATGGAATTGATTTTGATAAGCTTAAGGGCGGTATTTAGAGTAATATGATTGAATCTTTTCTTTAATGGTGTTAGCTTCGCTAAGAATGCTTTAGGTGGAAGTTAAAAAGGGTTACGCTGTCGCATTAAGTCTGGGAAGTAAGATTCACTTCTATTTTCTTACGTTGGATTCAAAATAAAGGAATAAATTTATTATATCATTTGCAAAAAATGGCTTGTGTTTGTTTTTATTTTAATGTTTATCAATGATTTAATTGTTTAAGTATATTTGTAACCATATATACTTAAATTGAAAACATTCTACTGTTATATTTTACAGTTTATTTTATATGCAAATATTAGAATTTAATACCGAAATTTTAACTATAAAAGAATGTTACTTTTATCTACCTAAATTTTTATATTTTATTCCTTTACTTTGATTATAACTATCAAATAAACATTTTTTAATAGAAATATAAGAAGAAAAATCGAAGGCATTTTGAACTTCTAACCAAAATGAATATTTTAATAAAAACATAAAGCTAATATGCCTTATGTGCATCCGAACATGAAATAAATAAAAAATATATTGTGCTTTATCTATTGAACGAGGTTACGAAGCATGGAATTTCGCTTTGTATAAAGTCATACAAATTTTGAATAAGAAAGAATTGTTTCTTTTACAACTGATAAAATTGATTAAAAATGTGCTGTTACTAGGAAAGTCTCAACACAGAGGCAAAAAATTAAATAAAAAAGTGGGAAACATTGAAATCGAATGGAAAACATTGAATTAAAAATCATTATCGATTAAATAAATATCACAAATGTTAAAATTAAGAAATCAAACAATTTTAAAATACATTATTGCATAAACAGAATTTATATTCATTTTATGCTCTATTGCTTATCAAACAATTTTTACGAATGCAAACTATCCGTATGTCATTAACAATCGTTTTATCAAATTCATTTCCCCCAAAATAAAAACAAAGAGATGCGTAAGAGATTTGGTCGGGCATACCCTGAAAACCAAAACGATACTATCATCGAAATTTCCAATCCGAGCTGTTATGACAAGTAGGGTGTTGACGTTTCTATTGTACTGAGAGATGTCCGCTCCAATTGACCTTTAGTTGCACAATAGGCGGTCCAGTAACTTCAGCAAATTGCCAGTTAGGTTATTTGATATAGATACATGTCGTCACACAGGTTGCTTTAATAGCGTCAGAATCAAATTTGCTCCTACGGAGGTCCTTCATCATAAACTGTAATATTTATGGCTACTGTTTCCTGGGTTGATTTTATTTGCTGTATCTGTGTTATGTAAATGGTCGCAAAAAATGCAGTGGATAAGGGCACTGACATGATCTTTTTGCCCACATTTTCATGTAACATATTCGCAAGTTGGAAAATCTTCCTTGTATTTTTTTTTTTCATTCATTATTTATTATTTTGTATAGATGGAAAAGAGGAATATAAAATTAGATATTCCACGCATAAATGTAGGAAGTGTTGCTATGTTAAAAGAAGTTTTATTTATCATATAAGATATGGAATATCATCATGATTGTTATAGGATTATAGAATAATTTAGATTGGTTAATTTGTTTTATGGATTGTGATAATTTTGCGGATAATTCTTTAAATTCTGATTATGTATAATTCTTTAAATGAATTTAAAAATATAAGCAGAAACGAAAGCTTACTACAGTTTACTACAAGCAAGCTTTTCAGAAATTAGTACTACATTACAAAATTGTTTGTTTATTAATTTTAAAAATTAAATGTTTTAATAATTAAATAATATTTTAGTAATTAAATAATATTTTAATAATTAAAAAATTGTTTGTTTATTAAATTTATACCAGTTTTAGTTATTTAAATATCCGACATCATTTTTTCTAACAAATTGAATAAAAATTAAATTATTAATGAAAGCAGAAAGTTATTGATTTATTTTTTTCATTTGCCGTATATAGTGATTTTAATATTATATTCGTATTTTTAAAATTGTTTTAAAAGTTTAATATTTTTTAAACTTCTAAAACAATATTAATATTATAACATTTGATATTTATAACAATATTAATATAATGTTATAGCAAGTTTAAAAATTTAATATTAATCGCATATAATATGAGAAAGCTTCTGATAATAAGACCAGTTATTGAATTCATGTATGTAATATCATTGCATTTTTGAATGCATGCTAATTATGAATGTAAATAAGAAGATAATGCAATAATGTTTGTTAATAGTGCAATTAATTACAGGTAATTCATGCGCTTTTCAGTATATTGAATAAAAATAAATTTTTAAATAAATACTGATTAAAACAAATGAATATTTTTATATATAGTTTTATCGTTATAGATATTTTGAATATAGTTTTTATCGTTTTATCAAAATTAATCTGTTACATAACAATAAAAGGTAAAATATCAATATTTTGTATAATATGATGTTTCAAAATCTCTTTGAGCTGCTGAATTCACATCGATTTGACAGTATATTATAAAATTTTTTTTTTTCGACAGAAATATTTTAGCTTCTATAAACGGATAAAATCGACTTTGAGATGAACCTGCAAGTGTCATGAGCGACGCAAGAAAGTTTTTCTGAAAAGAAAAATAGTCTCCAACAAAACGTTCAAAAAATTCAGTTTTAAAGTAAATATTTATGCAATTGGGTTGCAGGTCTGAACATGTTTGGTAACACGAAATGCATTTCGATAGTATTTACTCATATTTGTCAGGAGGAAAAACCTTTTCCATCTAAGAGAAGTCGCGTTTGCTTGCTGAAATTGGACACCGAGACTATTATGAACCTGAATAAATGTATTGTTCTAATATCAAACATTTAAGACAACAATTTGAATAAAATAAAAAAATTTCATAAAAAGTAAAAACAAAGAAATCATATATTTTATGTTTATAGAGTAAAAATGTTTTTATTATCTTATGAAATGCATCGCAACTTTAAAAAAAAAATTTAACTGTTTATATTTTTATTTCCTATTGACTTTATTTCAATTTTATTAGTATTACTTAAATATAAATTTAAAAATTCGTTTTAAATTCCTGTCAGTTAAAGTCAATATGAATAAAATAAGCTGTATAATTTGGATAGCAATTTTAATGTCGATAAAAATTGCCATTTTTTATAGACACGAGGGTTTAAGTAAAAAATAAAATAAAGAATTTGTAATGCATCAAACCATATTGCAATAGATTTTTCAATATTTGCTAATATAATTATTTTACTCAGTCGTTAAAAGATAAAAGTTTTATGAAGAGAACTGCTCTTTAAAACTTTATTTCCAAAAATCTAGTGAAAAGGTTTTACAATAAAATAAGTATTTGTCAAAATAGGGAACTCATTGAAGTTTCATGAATTGATTATTATTTCTTTGAAAAAACTTAGTTACCAAAAATACTTTTAAATAAAAATAAAAATAAAAATTTTTTTTTCCTTGAATTTATTTGCTAGTACCAATATAATAAAAATAAAATAAATAAATGTCTTGATGAAAATTATTTATCTGTAAAAAAATAATAACCGTTCAGTGAGTGTTACTTCAGCAAAGACCTTATTGTTACCAGTACATTGTACCTATGCATTAATAAGATCAAGTAAAATCAATTAAAGAATCTTCTCCATTTAAGCACACAATTTCTAACCCTTGATGCATCATTAAGAAAACATTAGAAAGGAAATCGGCAGATTCCTTCTTGCTTTCCACTAATCCTCTTCTCATGGGAAGTCCAGAGATCATTAAAGTCGAAAACGGCAAGTCAGGGAATACGATTATTCCCAATATGGAGAACCACGAGCTTCCCTTTTACTAGAATTTACTCATTGTGTTTGACGTCTTGAAGGGTTCTTCCTTCAGACTATCTTTTTCTTCGGAGACTTGCCCCAAATTGCATTGCATAACACCAATTGAATTGTACAAGATGTCTTTAAATATTCAGGCTGCAGTCTTTAATGGTTGCTTTTATCAATGATAGTGTTTTTTTTTTAAAAAAAAAGCTTTCTCACAAAACAAACTATATTTAAATAAAGATAAAAAATATATTTTCCTTTCTTTAACCTTTCGCTTTCATTAAAGCATTAAAAATAATTGTCTTAAATTTCAAGAATCTGAAACCTAAAGCACAATGATGTAAAATAATCTTGGCAGTTTTTTTTAATGTTTCAAAAAATAAGTCATTGCTTTAGAAATGGCCTTATTAAAACTAGTACACTATACTTATGTACATTATTTTTGTAGAACTTTTGATTTTGTAGAAGTTACATTATACTTTTGTGCATTAATAAGATCAAGTAGAATGAATTAAAGAATCTTCTCCACCTACACTCACAATATCTAAAACTTTTTGCTTCATTAAAAACATTAGAAAGGAAATCAGCAAAATCCTTCTTATTTTCCACTAATCCTCTTCTCAATTCCAAAGATCATTAAAGTCGAAAATAACAAGTCAGAAAATACAATTATTCTCAATGTGGAAAATCACGAGCTTCTTTTTTACTAGAATTTACTCTTTGTATTTTACGTTATTAAGGATTTGTCCTTAAGACAGTCTTTTTCTTCGGAGACTTCTCGTAAATAACATTAAATAATTAATTGAAGTGTAAAAGATTTATATGAATATTCACGCTATCAGCCATCTTTAATGAATGCTCTATTTAATGTTAGCTTTCATTTTATGGAATGCTCAAAACAATGCATGATATGTTTCTTTCGTTATTTTTAATTTTCTGTTATTCAATTTAATGGCTTATTTAAATATTTGGGAGAATATGTTCGTAAGCTAAAGAATTTCCTTTACAAATTAAAATGTTTTAGAATAAACTAGCTGTTTGCCTGGCTTTGCTCGGGTATTTATTGTTTTCTGTATATTTTCTGACAAGAGAATAAATAACAAAAGAATAGATGTAGTGTAAAATTGAAGCTATGTTATTGAAAGATATTCAAATATATATGAAAAGTATACAAATTATAAAATGAAATATTTTTCAAATTCATTATAGTATTAAATAACTTATTAGATATATTATAATATTAGTTTAACTCAAAACCTGATTATAAATAATGTTTCTAGATTCACCTCCAGGTATAAGAATAAATAAATTCTTGGATGAAACAATTCTTGAGCAAGCAATATAAAGCTGTCCATGAGAGAAACATGATGATCTCTAATACATCCCGCTGTACTTAATAGACTGCCTTTGTTACTTGTTGATCATGATTGCGAAAACAAGTCTCACTAGAAATTACAATATTTTAAAGTTAAAAGGGATATTAGTCAAAGTGAGTAGTATTTGTAGGTTAAAAGCAGTTTCACCCTCTCCCTTTCCTGTTAAAATAATCGTTTCAAGCACATAGTCCAACATCTTTACTTACAGTCTTGAGTCATTGCAAAGTTTTTGCTGGTGGAGGTTCAGTAGTAAAATTATTGCAGATCCCACTTTGAGTAAAATGCGATGTGAGGGCAATCCAACCGTATCAAGTGAGTTTAAGAACTCTGGTGGGTAATTAATAACCTTATCGGCATCTCCTAAGGTATCGAAAGATTTGTCTTCAGTGACTATGCCTGGTAGCATGGCAAGTATTGGTTTCGTTATTCCGTGCACGTTCTCCTTTTTAGCAGCAAGAAAAGAAAATCAAACATTTTTAATTTTCATTCATGGCATTAAGGTATTCATGAATATATATATCATCTTAAATTAATAACTCACTTTACTTTTCGTATTTCCTATTACATTTTATTTTTAACTAATACCCTAATGAAGAATTAATTAATGAAAATTTTCTCGATTTAAGCGTTAGCTTTAGTAAATTTCACTAGGGAAAAGGAAGTAAAATGTTACAAAACACTGATAACGATTAAAAATTGGTGTTTGAGAAAATTGTAAAGAAAGCATTATTGTGATCAAATATTTATAAATAAAAAAAATTAAACAGTAAATTATAAATAAGCCTATATAAGTTTATACGCCTCAAAAATTGATCGCATATACTTCAAAAATTGAATATTTAAAAAATTAATTAATTTTTTAACAATTTACTTCAAATTAAAGAAATTTACTTCAAATAGCGACCGATGGCAGAAAATGTTGTTTAATTAAAAAATATATCATATATTTCCGAATATATGTCGCTCCGTGTATTAGCCGAAATGGCTGTTTTTCTTCAAAAAATTAATACATAGATCAAAAACCATATATAAGCAAGAAAACACTTTTGTGTATGAAAAGGACATACATCCTAGTACAGAAAGCATTTAAATTGACAATTATAAGAAAGTGAATTTGGCGAACTATTTGGAAGCTCGGATTCTGACACGGATTTTGAAGGATTTATACGCTTTTTATTCATAATGATTGCATTCAAAACAACCGAAAAATAAGCTAAAAGATTAAATCATTTTTTCCTTTTCCATTGTTATTTTTATGTGCTAATTATTTACGGTACTCTATTACAATTTCTGTTGTACGTTTTGGTAATTTTCCATTAGCATGTAGCAAATTTCGCCAACATCAGATTTTCCGTTTTGGCGACGACGTAATAAACCATCGATAGAGACAATTTCGAAAATAAAACAACTCATTTTCATAAATCCAATAATTTAATTTTATATGAAATAATTTTTTTCATGAACTTAAGAATTACAAACTAAAGAAATAAGAATGTACAATATTTAACGATATTTAGCGATTTATCGCTTGCGCCCGGATAACAAAAAAGTACCTATGTGGGGGTTTTTTTCAATAAGGCAACCCTATAGTTTAGTTTTGCGAGAAGTTCTAAGAATTCTAGGCTTGTGCACGAAAATATACGATAATTAGAATATGTTTGTAATTTTTTGTCTTAGACTCATGGTTAAAGTATAAGAATTTAAGAGAAAACATAACATAATGCAATATAATGGCTTAATAAACAAAACATAACATAATGCAAACATAATTAGAATGCTAAGTGTTATAGATTCTAAATTACATTGGAATACTATACATCATACATATATATATATATATATATATATATATATATATATATATATATATCCACCATTTATCACAATGTAAAACATTTTTAAAATTTTATTGGTTTTATCTGTTCCAAATCCAGTTTCTTAATGTCAAAGATATAATATTAATAAAATAAAAACCCAGCATTAAAAGTTTATGCTGAATAATCTTTTTAAGAATTCCATAAAATCAAACATAATTTTCCTACCCATATTTTATTCCAGATAAAACTGCCATGACAATGTTGTTACTATGTTGTGACGATGTATATATATTTATATTCATTCAGAGATATGCTGATATATAAGATCAATTAAGAAAGTACCAAGAAAAAGACGAGCACCTTCCTATGTAATACTCCTTTTTTTGTTTACCTGACAGAGCGCACATAATTCGGCTAGTAGTTTCCGACCACACAAAGATGAAAGACCTGAGAAGACTTTAACATGTAACAGTCCCCCCACCCCACCCATAAAAAAAAGCTAAGCCTCTGGTACCTTTAAGTTTTCAAGTGTTTATAAATTAGGATTCATCTAACCTTCCTGTCAAATTCTTGTTTGTGTCCCGTATGAGCCATGCAGTTAATGCTTGAGTGCACTCTGTGCTCTTGAACAGCCTGGCAATTTTCTTCGCTAACTGCATTTGTCTAATCCAATAGATGAATGTATCTTTTTTCCCGATTTCTTTTCTTTTTTCTCGTTTGGATATGTTTTGGTTTAATTATCCGAACAGCCATTTCTGTTTGATCGCCATATTGGTAAATCTTGAGTGACAGAATTTATGGGTTGTTCCTCTTTCGCTAATGATTTTGTTTGGCCTGTTCTTTTCAGATACATATTTTTTTACATTTATTCTTTAAGTATGTTGTCTTTTCTAAGACACGCATTGACTAACAACTGTTTTCTTATATAGTGGTGCAGTTTTTATTTTGTATCTAAATTTATTTTTGTTGTTGTTGTTTATTCGTATTATAAAACTCTTCGTTTGATGCAATTTCTGAAAAATAAAGAAATAAATCTAATATGTTTATTCAAACAAATTTGATGTTTTTGACTTAGATGAAATTAAATTTTATATTTTTTAAAAGTTATGCTTTAAAATAGAAATAATTAAATTGCTTCATAGCAACATCGCAATACACGATGGTCAATTCAATTCATTCATCCTCAATTCACCATAGAACTGCATTTCATTAACTTATATGGATTCATCGCAATGAAATTCCGGGTAATAAATCATGCATAACCCAAGAAGGAATTTCTTTTTAATTTTGAATGATCTGGATAGTATCGCAATATGTGATAAGTCCACCAATATTATTGGATTCACGGGAAAAATATGTGATCGGGCGAAATTTAGCCAGCATGATTTCTTGCTTTGCAAATCATATTTCAAATAGTGTTGAGCAGAAATTTTCCATGTCAGAGATCATGAAGGCGCTTTCATTTAAACGTAAGCATGAGTAATAAAATATTTTTTTCTATGGATTTAAAAGAAAAACTTTATATTTCCATGGTGTAATTTTAAGGTGATATATATTAACATGCATTAACATTGCATAGATTTTTTTAAGATTGTGTATATTTTTATCCCAGAAAGATACTTCAATCTTTGATTAAAAAAAAAGTTGGAAGATTGAAAATTAAAATTGAATTTTTTGACAATTGAAAGCCAAAATAATTAAATGATAATCATTATTTCTACTTTTCGAGGAAATACTGCTAGAAAAGCGGAATTAGCCCAATTCAGGATTTGGAATTAACGTGAGCAGTTAGCGTTCAGAAGAGTACAATGGCGATTGTGACAACGTACATAGGTATCTAGCATTGTTGCTGCTTGATGGCCAATTGGATAGTACTCTGGTTTTTGTACCACAGGCTTCAGGTTCGAATCCTGGAGGTGGCATGAATGTTTATTAGTGGTTCGGAATCCACGTTAAACTGCAGGTCCCTGTCTAATTAGACTACTAAAGTGTGCAAAAAATGACATTAAAGTGACAAACCAAATTGACAGTAAGGTTGCCGAGTTTTCTTCCATGCGACATACAAATGTGGGTGTAATACAAGACCCATCGATGTACAAAACAATAAAAAATGTGGAAATCTAAATGTTAATAAAAAATTGATGCGATTGTCTTTATTTTCCAGATTTAACTATTTTTTCAAAAATTTGCATTACTTTTTATTTTTATTTTTATTATATTTTTTTTAAAAATATTATTTTTTCGGTCGGCATTTTAAATTTATATTTTTTCTCTTAGATTCTCAAGTCTACTTTTAGAATAAATAAATCAAAATTTTCATATATGTACTTACTTCATTACAAATTAGTTTTATTTTCATTTGAACTCAAAATTGATAGATAAATCGTGTGATAGTTATTTCTGATAAATGATTGTGGTTAACGGACGGTTATGTTCATCTCGATCATCGGAATGTATCATCTGTCATCCTTTAATTTTTATTTATTTTTTATTTTTGAATTGGCCTGATGTCTCTATGACGCATGTAATTTATAACTGCAGGAATTCATTTTCGAATTAAAATAGTAGAAATATCTCATTTCTTTCTTTTTTGTATTATTATTCATAATTTCTCATTTAAAACATTGCGATATAAAAAACCAAAATTTGCATTTGGATATCTTAGATTGTATGGTAAATTTTAATTAATTTTTTCATGCGAAATACTCACATCAGTTTAATTAGTTAAAGTATAATTTAATTTAAATCAATATTAATTCGAGTTAATAATACATGATTTGCATTTTAATCATCATTTCAAACATAAATGATGTTTTTATTATTAATTTGTTGGTAACAATATGCCTCGTCTTAGATGTACTGTTTGGGTTGTTGTTTATATATAAAGGGAGGGATTTGTGTTTATATTTCCTGAAATTCAAATTATATAACAATTTAAGAATATTTTTACTTGATTTCATTTTTTTTATCTGGTGCGTAGCCAAAATTAACCAAAACATACTTATTTGTTGTTTTTCAATTAAATAAAAGCCTTATTTTTTTATTATTTAATTGCGTTTTCAAATATATATAATAGAACATTTGAAACGAACAAAATAATATTCAAAACAAAAACACAATCTCAAAAACTTGTTCTTTTAAATTCAAAGGGATTTTAAAACGATCGTGAATTTTTCTTAATTCCATTCTCTCAAATGCTTACGAATTATTTATTAATTAAATTTAAAAATAAAAATATACATTACTTATGAATATATATGAATCCCAAAGGTGAATAAGAATTCAGAATCGAGCTTAAAATTGTAAGAAATAATAACGAATTTAAAAATTATAACACTTTAAAGAATATTTTTCTCTAAAAAATTATTTGAATTTATTTATTAATTATTTTTTATTTATTTTATTTAATTATTTGATTTTATATTGGATTTTGTTAGAGTAGTTTATTTTTCTTATCTGGTGCGTTGCCAAAATTAACAAAAACATACTTATTTGTTGTTTTTCAATTAAATAAAAACCTTACTTTTTATTGCTTAATTGCGTTTTCAAGCCATTTAATTCAGATATTGTTTGCAAAATTACGAATGCAAATTGAAGTTATAGCTCGATTGCGAATTATTATTTACCTTTGTGATTCATATATTTTCGTAAGTAATATATTTTTTTATTCTTACATTTAATTGATAAATAATTCGTAAGCATTTGAGGGAATGGAATTAAGAAAAACTCACGACCGTCTTAAAATCCCTTTGAAATTAAACGAGTCAAGTTTTTGTAATTGTGTTTTTGTTTTTAATATTATTTTGTTCCTTTCAAATGTTCTATTATAAGTATTTAAAATTTTTTCTTTCTTTCTAAATTTCTTTTTATTTATGTACAATTGTAGTTTGTTATAAGGGAATTAATTAAATACTTTTGTTTGTTATTTCTGTTGTTAATCTTTTGATACAGCTTTCATTATTTTGAAATGGATAAAAGAAAGACCTGTTCTTTTATGATATATGAAAATTATATATAAGAAAAGAATAAGTTCTGTTATGTAACAGAATGACTTTTTATAACAAAACGTTCTATTATAAAAAATTACTTGCCAGTTTACATGTAAATTTTATTAGAAGGAATTTGTTAGGAGATTTAATTTAAGTTTTATTAAAATTCTTAATTATTGAAAAATTTTGATTGTTTAAAATATTGATTAATACATAGCAATTTACTCGAAAGCTAAATTATTACTATTTTCATATGTTACGTTTTTTGGATTTTTGCCTATTGCTATTTATTTTCTTTAAATTTCATTTTTAACGGTATTTTTATATGTATTTTTATATGCATTAATTTATTATTAAGCACAAATCCTGTAAGTAAATGATTATATTAGGCTTTATATTGTCTTGAATTATGAAATTTTTTGTTGGTAAGCTGAGCATATTTTTTCTTGGTCTTCTTGTACTTTTCGATGATATATTTTTATTTAAAATTTCCAAAATCGAAAGTAAGTCATTTCACTGATCTAGAATGGATTAAATCAACTGGTCAAGATTGGAATAAACCTTATTACATTATTACTTAACATATTTTAAATTAATTTCAAAGAATAAGTTAGAATCATAAAGTTTTACGCAAAAAAATGAGCTATCAAACTTTTAGTCTCCTCTCTATGAATTTTTGCTGGTATCAATCTTGTTTCCAAAAACTTATTTATTCTTGAAATTCACATATTTAAAAATAAAATATTTTTTTTCCATTTCTGTCAAAACCGCAATTGTAGTTAATAATGCATAAAAGAAAATTAAAAACATCTAACAGAACAAATCAAAATTAAAGACATTAAAAAATTAATTCAAATAATAAAAAAATTATATCATTATTCCTCATTTTTGGCCAGAGATCTAAATTCATCGAACCCAAGAGAGTTGAGAAATAAAAAACGAGAAGAATTAAAAATGGCTACCTTAATCCTTATAGATAATAATAGCTTCTAAGTACTTCATTCTGTCAACCCTCCTGCAGAAACATAAAATATGATATGGTAAACTTAAGTATTTCCGAAAGCGTTAATATCCATGAAAGAAAAAAAAACCTTAAGACTTAATGAATGTATTCTCAGTACTAAAAGAACATTAAATTATACAAAAAAAAAAAAACAAGTTTCAGGTTTCTTAGCAATGACAAATTACCTTTTTTGGCTTCAAAACACGTAGTGACACTTAGTATCTTCTTACAGTAGCAACAAGTACCATCTTGGCGACGCATAACGTGTGGTGTTCTCTATTTCTGCGTTATGTACACTTTCAGTAAATTATACATGCATAGAATTCCGAATTCTGAGTAAGCAATAAACTTGTTTCTTTTCTTATAGGTGATTATTAGTATGTATCATTTTTACGTAAACTTAAACTACTACTGGAAGTTTGAAAGAAAAATTATTTGATAGTTATATATTATATACAGTGTCCATCCAGTATTTATTATTTCCATTAATTAATTTTAAAAAATTTGAATTAAATTGTTTCCTGAATCTGATATGACTAGGATATTTAAAATTATCATTAAAAAAAAACAAGTACCCTCTTGGCGACACATACTTGTTTGTTTTTTTAAACTTGTTTCTTTTCTTTTTCTTATATTTAAAATTATTATTTAAAAAATAAGTTTCAGGTTTCTTAGCAATGACAAATTACCTTTTTTGGCTTCAAAACACGTAGCGACACTTAGTATCTTTTTACGGTAGCAACAAGTACCATCTTGGCGACGCATAACGTGTGGTGTTCTCTATTTCTGCGTTATGTACACTTTCAGTCAATTATATATGCATAGAATTCTGAATTCCGAGTAAGCAATAAACTTGTTTCTTTTCTTTTAGGTAATTATTAGTATGTATCACATTTACATATGGTTAAACCAGTACTGAAAGTTTTGAAAGAAAAAAAAGTTGATAGTTTTATATGTCTAGTATTTATATTTCCATTACTTAATTTAAAAATTTGAGTTAAATTGTTTCCTGAATCTGATATGACATATTTAAAATTATTATTAAAAAAAATTCAGGTTTCTTAGCAATGACAAATTACCTTTTTTGGCTTCAAAACACGTAGTGACGCTTAGTATCTTCTTACAGTAACAAGTACTAACTTGACACATATAACGTGTGGTGTTTTCTATTTCTGCGTTATATACACTTTCAGTAAATTATACATGCATAAAATTATGAAGTCTGAGTAAGGAATAAATTTGTTTCTTAATATGTACTATTATTAGTATGTATCACCTTTACGTAATACTGAAAGTTTTGAAAGACAAAATAGTCGATAGTTTTATAGTATGTACAGTGTACAGTATTTATTATTTCCATTACTTAGTTTAAAAAATTTGAGTTAAATTGTTTCCTAGATCTAATATGACAAGGATATCTAAAATTACTTTTCCAATAAGTCATTTTAATTTTTCTTTAAAAAACAGGGTAATCTTATTTAGCTTAACCTCTATTCTTGAAAGGAGAAAAATTAATTTATTCATGGATTTGGCAAATGAAAATTTAATGGTAAAGCAGATTTTTTTTATACAAACAAGCTTTTATTTTTTAAGTTATAAATAAATTTATTCAACAACATTTACAAAATAAATTATTCTGTGAAACATTATTAAAATATATAAATAGAATAGTTAAAATTATTTAATTTAACTATAGGACAATGCAATCAAATAAACTTGTAAAATTATTTCATAAAACTTTTTTTCTTCATAATATTAATCTTTTCATTCAATAGTTTTAATAGTTTACAATGTATCGTTACGCAATACATAAATAAAATGGTCTGCTTTAAAAATATATATATACAAACTTTATAGCAATAAAATATGGGCTTTCTTATTAAGCTTTTTCACAATAACTGAATTTAAAATGTTTATCTTATTTTTCTACGAAATAAAAATATAATATTTCATAGAACGGAAAAATAGTTTTCTTTATTTATCGCTTATTTATGCATTTATTTTCCTTTAGTTCGTCTTAAAATGATTCTTATAGAAGTTAAAGTAGCAACCACAAAGATTGTTTCTAATAATAAAGTTGTGGAGTATTGTTTGTTTTAAATATATCTTTTATTGGAGAAATATGTATCAAAATGTATATATTATTCATCAATATATATATATATATATAAAAATCGGAAAAATTTGTTGCCTGTCAAACATATTAAATATTCTTTTCAACATATGATAAATTATATATATTATATTATGAATATAAGATTTTTTTATGATAAAAAAAAGCAAAGATAAAAAAAGCAATTATCTTTCAAAAAGAAGGATTGTTTTATTTCCAAAGAAAATGATTTATTTGTAATATATTAATTTATTATTCTAAACCACCTGGTAAACTCAAGTATTGAAATTAGTTTTGCATATGAATATTTAATTGGATGAATAAAACTATTTATACATCGTTAGAAAAAGGTAATGTAATTAAATTATATAATGTGGCTGTAAAATATAACTGAAATTGAATTTGCTTCCAATCTTTAGGTATTTAAGGTCTCTTTTTATGCTGTGGATACATTCTATGCAAAAGCTCATTTGAAAAAATCATTGCATAAAAAAAACTTTACTTATATTAAAAATTAGGGATAGGTTCCGTAATTTTCTTAAAATCACATAAAACCAAAATAACAAGTGTAGCCATTTATTAAAATAAAAATTGCTAGTCTAACATAATACATTATGATACAGCCTATGAGATAAATAATATATGAATAACACAAACAAACAAAGGCATTAGTAGTCCCTTATAAATCAATGGGAGAATGGCCAAGCATTTTTCTGAAGTATACATCCGTCACGTGACGAGCATCTTGACTTCAAACTGGCGACACTTATGCACTCTCTATTTTATCACTACTCTATGATTCAGATATATAGTTTTAAAGTTGTAATTTAATGGCTTGTTCAGAATTGGGATCGTTTCCAAGAAAATGATTTTTTTAATAAAATCTTAATAAAATGTTTGATATGGGAAATTAAATATATTGCAATTAATTAATTATTCATATCAATATAAATTACAAACATTAAAATATATCTATTTGATTTATGATAATGATTAAAATATACCTATTTGATTATATTATTAAATATATATTGATTGATCTTCATTAAAACCTAACTTTTGAAAAAGTATAATGCAGTTAAGAAGCTATACAAATTAAATTAAATTATTCTGTATAAGACTGTAAAAAAATGATACTTTTTATCTGTCTATATATTTTCATCCATTACAAAAAAGTTATTTTCAGCCCTTTTTTTTTTCTTCAGTTCAGTGTTCAGACAAAAACAGCTTTAACTGGAAACTCTTTCGTAACGGATAACAATTTCAAAACGACGCAGCAGAATCTGTATAGAACTTCAGTTTTACACTCCAAAAATCCAATAAAGTAAAAATAAAAAAAAAAAAAAAAAAAAAAAAAAAAAAAAAAGGGGGGGGAACATCAAAAATAAAAAAAAAAGTAATGCGCTTAACAATGCTCCCCTCCACTAACTGGGTCTTATCCATGCTCAATATCCGAAATCCTGGGGCGGATAGTAATTCATTGCAGGCCAAAGAATCATCTCCTTGTCAAAAGCATGGAAGATGGATATCGGATATTTGAATGAGGATAAATCGTTGGACTTTGAAGTCACGATACTTTCTTGAACATGAGAAAAGGGTTTTAAGTCGACCTAGACTGGTAATGACCATTTATCATATTTCTTGTTGCAAGGAAGAAAAACATTTGTTTCTGTTGGGGAACTTCTGCCCTTCTATTTATTAGTTTGTGTCATTTCGAAACTTGATTCAACTGGGGATGATACTTTATGCCTGAGTAATGAAGAAATAACACGTCTACATTTTTGTCATTTGTAATGACGATCGAGGATCGTGACAAACGAAGCAAATTTTTCATTGGATCCCCTGAACAACAAAACTAAAGTATCCAAGTCAATCGATACAGGAATGCATTTCTAGGATGTTCTCTGTGTCATTGTATCTTTTCTTCAGATGCATGGAATGAAAATTAAATTTTTTCATTCAAAGTTAATTTATGCATTTTTTTCTTTTTAAGTTTTTGTATGTTTGTGTTACATTTTATAAATTGATTAAATGACTCGGTTTGTTTTTTAATCTGGAAATACATCGTTTTCTTTTAAGGTTGACATAAAAATTTTAATTAAATGAATTTCATAAAATTGTTCAATCACGTAAAACTTTATGATTGCCAGTTTTGTGTAAGATTTTGAATCTAATTTATTTTTGAAAAAAGAGTAAAACTTAAAATGTACGTAAGGATTAATAATTATGTATTATGTTGTACCTTTTTTTGTGTAGAATAAATATAAACAATACTTTAAATATGTGAAAAAGTTATCCGGTTTATCAAATCTACCTACATAGAACTCAATGTAAATTACTATAATTATTACTATGAAATATTAGTGCACCTGTGAATGTAAATAGATCGCTGTGAATAATATTGTAATACACATTAGGATAAATAATATTTTATATGCATTCTAATTACACTTAAGATAAAAAGGCATAATTTATTTAATTATATACATATCCTACACCCTACACACATTTATGCTATCAATTGCATTACGAAACTTGTTGTCTCTGACATTAACCTAGGATGTAACGTTAAATAGGTGTTAAACTACAAAATATCCTTAAGTAAGGTGGCAATAGTTTCATTGACATATCATTAAATTGTAATCAATTCTCGTTATGCTACTGTATATTCATACTTATATATAAATGATGGTCTAATTACACATACAACCTATTCAGTTTGAAAAGAAATATCATTTATTTGTCAAAATTAATACTATTATTAAGACAATCTTCGAATAAAATCGTTATTTAATATACTTAACTATCTATAATTGTATGTTCTGTTGACTAGGTAGTTTGTCATGACGAATACGTGTTTCTTTTTAGTCATTTAAACATACATAAATCGGTTTATTTTTTCTCCAGGAATATATTTTGAATCATTTTTCTCAATTAAAAATAATATATAATATGGCAGTGGTTTCCCTCTCAGTTTTAAATGTATTTTATATTATTAAACTGCAATTAAGTTTTATACTAATCAATTTCTGCAACGATGCATATGGATTTCATCTAAAATAAAAACATTTTCTTTACGACATCAGTCTCTAAAGGGGTATGTTCGATGCAAAATCTGTATTCGTCGGCAACGGCGTCAAGTGCTATTAAGATGTAAATGGATTTCAATCTAAAATATAATCAAATAAAATATAAGGAAATAAGGTACAATATAATAAAATATAATCAAATAATAATTTCAATCTAAAATATAATCAATATAAATATATATATATATATATAATGAAATAAGGTACAATATAATAAAATATTATCAAATAATAATTTCAATCTAAAATATAATCAATATAAATATAAATAAAATATAATGCTAAGATGTGAACGGATTTCATCTAAAATATAATCAATATAAATATACATATATAATGAAATAAGGTACAATATAATAAAATATTATCAAATAATAATTTCAATCTAAAATATAATCAATATAAATATAAATAAAATATAGTGCTAAGATGTAAGCGGATTTCATCTAAAATATAATCAATTTCTTTACGACTTCAGTCCCTAAAGAGGTATGTTCGATGCAAAATCTGTATTCGCCAACAACGGCGTCAAATGCTATTGAGACAACAATACAGAAGATACTCGTTGGTTGACTGATCAAAGCTCGTGGACTCCAACTCTGTCGGTCAAATCGCTAGGAATTGAAGTCCCGAATATCTAACCGAGTGGAAAAAAAAGGTTCCCTATGAGGCCCTGTCTCGCTTAAATATCACAGAAATATATTTCATCGTAAAGTTGCCATAACTGCACCGTTCCTCGTTTGATGTCTCTCGTGTGTTTCAGACGAGTGTTCACAAGCAGAAATGTTTTGCTTAGCAATCTGTATTTTCGAGCCAGCTCCCATTATTCGCTTCGGCTAGCATACCTTTGGAATGCAGTGGCTTAATCATCTGGAAAGTTCCTATGATCATCTAAATACCAGACTCAACGATGCATCTCAATTCACCAATGGGAGATCTGGATAAAGGAATATTAGAATGTAAAATATGAGAATGGGAAGCACAATATGTTGCCAAACTATTGCGTTGTTTTCTGAGGAAAAAGAAATTGGAAATGTGTCTGGGTAGAAATATGTTTACTTGCAAATTTCTTGAGGGGAAAACGTTGCTTACAAGGAATAATACCTTTATATATTATATTGAAAGAGATATCAATGTCTTTTGAATTATTGTTTTTATTTTATTTATTGTATAGTATCATTGTTTTTAATTCCAGAAACAACACGATTTATAAAGTAGAGAACTACATGTAAAATCCTAAAGTGCTATTTGAAACCATAAATTTATTATTTAATTTCTAAATGGATTTATACAATTTATTTAAATTAAATTAAATTAATTTCCTAGAAATAAGAGACTTAAAAAAGAGAAATTATCAAAAATAAAACTTTCCTAAGTTAATTTTTATATCATAAAAGCTTTTATATTCTTTTAGTTTTACATTGATTAAGCAAACTTTAGATGAGAAATTCTTGGTATCGTTTATCAATTAAAGGATTATTACACTGACAATAATCAGTCATACTGTCTAATCCTTAGTTCCAATCATTTAGTTTTAATTTTCTTTACTATTCATGGTATGAACATGAAACTTAAATTTTGTACTCCAAGTATAATTATAATCCTCTTTTAGGCTTAGGAATAGAAGCGAAATTCATTTATAAACGGATAATGGAAGAACAAAGGAATTACACTTAAAATCTTCATACCAATCCTTTATATAAAATTAACTCCTGAGAATTAATTCATTTTCTTGAAAATAGCTTGGTAACAAAATTCCTTATATCTTTGTTACCTCTGGAGATAAGCATTGCTTAATTTAATCGGCTTAATACATGTTTGTGTTTTAACTAACGAAGGGTGTGCTTATAATTTTCTTAAATTACTATGATCATTCGGTCTTTGGTTGGCGGTTGTTTCTACTAAGCCCAGAGGATTCTTTGAATCGTGAGTTTTATGTTTTAAATGAATCTGTCATTAGTCTAGAATAGAAGCTAAAGAATACTTAACGATGTCACTTACTTTAACATCTACTCAAAGTTTGTCAGTGCATGTTATTCTTTTTTCAAAATTCTGTTTATCGATTCATCAATGCTTGTCATTGCTTGAACTCAGTTATTTGAACTCAGTGATTAAATGCCGATGACTTCGTAGACAACATTTTGATTGTCATTCGATCGCAGATTCATATCTGTTCAAAAGGACATCTATGACAACTGTTTCTCACTTCTATTTGACAGGTTTTTAATGATAATAATTTTTGAAATCTTATTAGCTTTTTCAAAAAGCTATATGCTTTATTAACAGAGAAGTTAGTTCAGAAAAGTTCATTTACCTTCCCATTTTGTTTTCATAAATTTATTTGACAAATCAAGAAGTAAAATTTCATTATTTTTTTTATAAATTAACAAGATAATGGGGTTTAAATGTGGGGAATACTTTGGATAGTTATTGTTTAAAACATTGCATTAATTAAAAAGTATTCAATTTTTAAAGAAAAAAACCCCACACATTTTGTGCTTCTTTGAAAGCCTTTAAAATTAATTAAATGTTAATTTATAGCTGTAGACTAAACAAACATTTAAATGCACTGTATTTAGGACGGTTGCTATCAGAGATTGTATAAAGTGCCAGTCGTAGAGTAATAAAGAGAATTTAATGCTTTGGTCATCTTCAAAATTACTATTACATAGTTACAAAGTTATCTTTATATAAACTCATAGTTATCTCAACTTGAAAGTTCAAAGTTAAAGTATTTCCATCCACAAAATTATCAGTGTATATTTTTAATTCAAATATTTTAATTGCAAACAATTTTATTATTCAATGATATCGCAAGGAAGTTGTTTTAATTTTCTTGCGTATTTATACTTATAAAACTGATTTTTCTTGATGTATTCTTATTTGGTCATAAATAAATCAATTTTGTCAAATATTTACTTCATATTAAATTTTCTCAACATTAAGTTTTATTTATTTTCTTTGCTTCAAATTACATTTAATTTATTCTCATAAGAAGGTTATGAGACATTTTAAGAGAAATTGTGAATATTTAATTACATAAATTATCATAACCTACATTATGACACTTAATCTATTTGTAATACTGACCCAATGAGTTACCTATTTATTATATAATGCAAAATTGATTTCGAAAAGTAGCCATAACTTTAAGCACTTGCTTTCACTAAAAAAAAATTAGGCTTTTTATTTTGACGTAAAAGAGTAACATTGTATTGAAATTCGTAATTTTTTTTATCCGAAATACATAAAAAAATTCAAATATTAAACAATTCTTAGAATTCATCATCAAAAAATATGTGCTGTATACGTTTTTGCGAAAAATGGCATCTATCATATGTTTCCGAAGTTCGCCTTACTAATTTATTCCTTACGTACCGAAAGCGTAACATACACTCCCCAGTGAAGAAATATAACAAAAACCTCATACTTATAGATCAAGTGATCTATCAAATAGGGCATTGAAACTGGAAGAATTCAGTTTCAAAACTGTCTCGCAAAGAAAAGGAGGATAAAAGCCCTGCTTCCTATCCGGCAGTTCAGGTCGGCATATTCGGAGGCCGCCCTATACTATAAATCCACTGTCAAGTGGGACAGGATAAAATGTGATCGATCGCTCAGCTGGTATATGGCCCCAAAACATCAGAGGACCGCTGACAAAGTAAAGAAACACGCATTCCTGATCTATCCTTTAAGTACAAGCAAATTCCTCATGCATCAATCAACAGCAGATTATTCTTGTGGTATTAAAGAGTAATTATTTAACTAACACGAATCACTATAAGGTTGCCCATAGGATAGCAACTATCGATTTTCTAGCTTCTCATACAATAAATGGATTTGGGCATATAGAGCAACAATATATAAGGATTCCATTGACAATTTTATTATGGACTATAATGCTTTTGACCATGACAGCAGACAATATATTACAAAAATGTATTGAGTTCATTGAATCGTGATGATATAATAAAAGGTAAAGAAATGTATAAAAAGTTTTTATAATTATTTGTGGTTGCAAAATATAAGAGAAGAAGTTTTATTTCATACGATATCCTTAAAAATATGGAAATAGGAATATTAGAAACATATATTCCCTATTTCTAATATTTCCATAAGCTATCCTTATGGAAATATTAAAAATATTAATGTAACTTTTAAGGAAAATTAATTCAAGTACCACATTATTGTCTTGGTAGATTAATGCATTAGTAAAAAGAAAAACATTTGAGTTATGGCTAGTTTGATAGAAGAGTATTTCATATGTAATTAATGTATTTAACTATGGCATCATCAAAAATTTCAGCAATGGCTTCTCTACACTCAAAAAACAATACATTAAATGTATTGTTTTTTTTGCTTTTTTCCTTTTCCCATATGACCTATTTCTCTTAAAGGGGCGTTTAGTAAAATGTTTTTCCGATGGAATACAACACTAATATATTGAATTGTTTATTAAACGTTTACCTATATAAAAAATACAATGTAAATTCTAATTTCAAAGTTTTGTGAAATATTTTTTTTTATATTTATAAAAATGGGTTTATCAAATTATTATTACTCAAATGGTTTTTAAACATATTAATTAATAGAAAAGCTAATCAATTCAAAGAATATATCATATTTATTTTACTAATTTTCCTTATCTAATTTCAAATTTCATTGTCCGTAACTTCGCAAAGGGCATAAAGTAATGCTACAGAGAACAAGCTACAAATAGAAAGAAATGTATATTTTGCATAAACAAAGATTTTGACATAAGGGCCTGATGGCCGAATGGCTAGCGCTCTGGCGTTCGGTACCACAGGTATCAGGTTCAAATCCCGGCTTTGGCCATGGGTGTTATAGTGGTTCGGAATCCACTTTAAGCCGTAGGTCCCGGTCCTAATAGGATCGTAGAGCGTTGCGGGGGCATTGTTACTCCGCGGCTTACCATCAAGTTACACGCGCCTACTGGGTAATGCAAAGTGAGTAACATCGGAACAGCCCTTATACGCATCCAAAGACGTCCATGTCTGTTTGCCAGCTGCATTGAAAAAAAAAAGATTTTAAAATGCTTTATTAACAAAGTTTGCATTGAATGCTTGACATAAAAATTAATTTAATTAGCAAATACAATGATTTTTTTTTCGCGTTAAAATCGAGTTTTAACTTATTTATTATGATCTTTATTATTTTACTGTATTACATTGTACAAAAAAAATGCATTTTTCAATAAGTTATTTATTTATTCCGTACCATTTAAGACTGAATCAAAATCCATAAAATTTAAAGCTTAAAAAATGTTACGATGTTTAATTTATTATTTTTTGATTGATTCTTAAATTTATATGCTGTCAACATGTACTAGAATTTTAATGATATAATAGGAAATTTTATTATCTAAGGAGTAAAAATTAAACTTGCAAGAAAAAAATAATTGTTTTCACTTTTTTCATTGTAATTTTATTTCATTGATAAGTAAACATTTGTTCTTTCCATTTTATGGAATTAATAATAAATTGAAAATATGAATTAGAATAGTTTTCTTATTTCTTTACTACACAAATAAATGCTATTAAATAATGAAATTAATTTTAGAATTAAAGAAATGAGAACGAAAATTTTTCAATATTACTTTTTAATTATCTCGTTTTTTTCCCCTCTTTCGACAGCATTATTTGTGTATGTAATGCTTTGGAATAATTTTAGAAAAATAAGCAAACTTGGAAGCATTAATTTTAAATTGTTTAATCACTTTTCGTGTTTATTCTTGGTTCTAAAATGTGACAAGCCCATAAAAAGCTATTAACTTTAAAAATTTACTTAAATAATTAATTTCAAAATTTACATGGAAATGGAATATATACTGTTCCGTTACAGATAAATAAAAAATATAATTTTGCAAGATAAATTATTATTTTTTTTTTTACGAGGGAATGTTTTGTATATTTTATTTTGTATTTCTCAATAACTAGCTTAATAAAACAAATAATCGTTCCATCGTAGATTTGAAATTATAAAATATATAGTAGTATATATATTATGGCAATAATTCATGTAGATATATTATGGTATAATGGATAATGTAGATAAAATATCATAGATAATAAGGATATCATGGATGATGCAATAATATTATGGATAATAAGGAAAACATTGGTAATGTAATAATATTATGCATAATAAGGAAAACATTGGTAATGTAATAATATTATGGATAATATAGATAAATCATGGCAATAATTCATAATTTTGTTTTGAGAAAAATCTTTGAACTAAAAATGATATTGCTTCTTCTTAACTTCGATACTGCTGTGGTTCTTTTAAGCAAAGATAAACATATAAATAGTTGTTAAATCAGTAAAACTCCAATTATTTTACGTACATGCTATATCAAGTAACCTGGCATATACATTGAATGAATACTAATGAGCCAGCGTATTCGATAAAGCATGTATCAAGGTTCTTTTCGAGTTCTAACCAACCCCAAACCTTTCCAATTTTAATAAATGATGTTTACACCTACGTGAAAGTATGTTCACTGTCGATATTTTGAACTACAGTATAAGTGATATATTACCCTTTTCCCACACTTTTAACATACGTATACCATACTGCTATCCGTAATCATGAATAATCATGCAATTGATAGATTTTATTTCATTCGAAGGATGAGGACAAGGTATCATCAAAATATATCGATGATTGAGCTATTGTTTTTGGAAAACACGACAACATCCTTGGATATATCTTTTTTTTTCCTTCCTTTATGGAATTTCTTTCAAATGTAGGGGAATCGTCAATCTTTTCTCTTGGGGTTTCTTCACACCATATAAACAACAGGGTTGTTAGGGCGAATTTTGTATATGATCCTTCTGGGCAGGATACACACCACCTTTCCGTCATTGTCAAGGGATCAGGAAGGACAAGTGCCTTGTCTAACCTAGTTGCAACGCTATCCTCCAACTTCAGTGACAGATCTATTTGCAACGAAACACTGAGAGGGCTATTTCCAATTTCGTAGTATGTCATTGATTCACTACGGATGCCTCGGCTAGAATTCTTTGCTCATTTTTCCTTTCAAAAACACCAACGCTTCTTCTTTTTCTTTCTTTTTTCTTTTTTTCTTGAGGTTGGATTTATTGGTGAGTTCTCTTTTCCCGGATAGGTCGTGGATCTTTCAGAGATAAAAAGATACGAGGATATCGTTTTGGATTTCGTTTTTGATACTTTTCGTATCAATAAATAAATATCTGCGGTTTGCTTTATTTTTCTCGAACAGAAGAGCCTCACGCTTTCATTTTTCCTTTTTTTCTTAGGGGTCGAAGATAGTTTCGTTTAAAAAAGTATTGTTTCAGTCGGCAATGTAACGCATTTAGAAATTAGATAAAATCCAGATATAAGTGAAATACTATTCCGTCTAGCTTTCACCCAATTTCATCCTTGGAATCAAGGTCTTTTAAATTAAGTTTACACCTTTCTGCAATGTTATCTTTATGTTTTTGAAAGAAAACTCCTTTCAGTTTTCCAAATAAATGTTTCGGATTTTGAAGATTTCTTATTTGCTGAAGTGGTACTTTTGTACATTTTTATCCTAAAAAATATAATATTTGAGAATTTCATAACGCTTTAAAAGGAAAATTACATTTGTTTTATGTATGCTATCCGCAGAATAATCAATTATTAATTTTTGCCATTTATCCAATTTTCTACTCTGAAAAAATCAACCAACATTCTTTTGTTACTCTTCTATATATTGCTTCACTATGTAACTCAATCAGAATTTTTTTATTTATTTTAAAACAATTATTGCCTCTAAAGTAGGATAACCAGGAATTATATTTTGAATATTATATAAAATTCATATGAAGTGATTTTATTATGTTCATGGATTACATCATTAATAACGATCACTACTTCATATAATTATGGAAAAATAAAGGGAAAAAAAAGAAATAAAAATACAAAAAATTATTATTTTTAGTTGATATTGATGCGTTAGAAATAAAGTCTTATAATGAATTAAAATTAAAATAACTTTAATATCAGTAATAAAATAGTGATAGCTATAAATAAAATAGTGATATTCATAAAAATTAAGATATTCGGTTAGCTTAGGAAGAAACCTAGGTGTTTTAAGGGTTTTTGTTAGAAAATCTAAAAAAATGCAAACAATAAACTTTCAAAGTATCGTAAATATTTTTAATATTTCATTATGTACTTTTTAAAACAATAATATTCAGCTATATTATTCGGAGGAATTTGTGTGTTATATTATGTGAGATGCATATATCTGAATCAAATACTTTTCAATATTATGTAAAATATTAAAAATAAATTTTTATTAATTGTTACTTATTCGTCGTTTTTAATGAAAAATTAATGTTTCTCTCTTATAAATCCATATTTTGTTAAATATATATATATAATTTTCTTTTTTTGAGCATAATATATGCTCATAATTAATGAAAAATATATATTAAGTAATATTATTTTAACACTTATTAAATAAATATTTTTTTTTAATTTCCTGAAACTTTCGGTAGGTATATTTTATTGCACAGGCTTTTTTATACAATTATAGAAAATCAAAGATTTCATCATTTTTTACTAATTGCATTAATTAGAATTAATGTCGATTTAATTGTATTTAATTAAATAAATGAATTTAAATAATAAATATCAGTTAGAATAAAACAATATAATATATATGTATCTTACAATAACGTAATTCTTTTTAATAACTCCCATCTTTTTTTAATTTCATCTTTAATCAATATTTGCAATATTTTCGTCATTAATAGATATTTAATACATAAATGTCTTGTTAAAGCTAAAAAGATTTCTTATGCGTGCCTTATGCATGGAAAACTGTACCGACAAAAGTTGACAAAACATTGTTAAATTGATGCAAGGAAGAGCCACAATTTATTTGCACCATTTTACTTTAGTCTCCGAAAATATTACGATACTAGGCTTTCCTTGTAATTTATTACCAGTCAAGTAAGTGAGAAGTTCAGATAAGCTCTCAACATATTGTTAGACGGTTTTAACACCCATTCTTGATTTGGATGTCAGTTGCTTATGCTAGGGCTGTGCTGCATTTTTATCAGCCTGATTTGCATAATTTGCACGCTGCTGAAACACGAACGCCAAACAACCTAAGAGTTTTCAATTGCTTAGTGTGGGAGAGAGCATTACTATGTAACATTAGGGAATCTTGTTTTTCCTGCCACGTTGTCGTTAACCTAAGGACATACTGCCTACTTGAAGAAGATGGCATTTAAAGCTCCCTCATTTCTTTTAAGGTGTTCTTTGCTTGTTTATGAAAGATTTAAACGCGGTTTATCTTATTTTCTTTGTTTACAGTTGAGGAATCTTCTTTTTACTCCCTCTATTTTATTTCAGAGTTTTAAGAGGCATGAAAGAAAAGAACATCATACAATCATCGCCCATGCATTTAATATAACATTTAGATTTTAAAATACTGTTTTACAGAGGGGATTAACATATTAACATGTTGAATTTACTAGTATCATTTCTTTCTGCTTGCCTACGTAAGATTATTGAAAACATTTTCTTAATTTTAGTAGTGATCATAGTCAATGGCATCTTGATATACATATGCTTTAGTATTCTTCTCCATAAAAATTTAAAAGTTAATATATCGAATTTTTTCCCTTTAAAATTAACAAAGAGTGACGATAATAGTTAGAACATATGAGCAACTGAATCCCTATCTCACATTTGATTTAGAGAAGCATATGGATTTAAACAGTTAGCCATGAAAGAAACATATTTCATGTCCCGATTTTTATTTCTATAACAAAATGATATATGAAGAATCTCGTATTAAAACTGCTCATAAGGTCAAGATAAATCTACATAGTTTTTAGTTTTTCTCTTAACGTTTAGTGGTCACAATCAATGGCATTTTGGTATACAGTACATATACTTTCGTATTTCTCTCCATAAAATATTAAAAGTTAATATACAGAATTTTTTTCCTTTAAATTTTGCGAAGAGTAATAGTTAGGAACATATGAGCAATTGAATTCCTATCCCATATTTGAGTTACAGAAGATATGGATTTAAACAGTTACCATGCAAAAAGTAATTAACGTTCATATTTTGAGTCCAGATTTTTATTTCAATATCAAAACGATGTACGAAGAAACAGTTCATAACGTTTTATGAAAAAGCTCGTATCTGAAACAGTTCACAACTATGTATGAATAATCTCGTATCTGGAACAGTTCATGACGATGTACCAATAAGTTCGTATCTGGAACAGTTCATGACGATGTATGAAGAAGCTCGTATCTAAAACAGTTCATAACAATATATGAAGAAGCCCTTATCTAAAACAGTTCATAACGATGTATGAAGAAGCTCGTATCTAAAACATTTCATAAGTCAAGGTAAATCTACATAGTTTTTAGTTTTTCTCTGCACGTTTTCCTAAAACATCATTTAATCCATTACAGTATTGTATTAGAGCAAAATATTTGTACTACATTGTTCACGAATTTCTTTCTTTAGTTTGCTAACGGAATTTAAAAATGTTTTCAACGAAGTTTTTCGTTTTACCTTAAATGAAGATTTTATCGAACGCTTTTCAGCGAAGGAATTAATCTTAAAATAAAAGACAAAAGAAACGCTGGCATACAAGCATGATTTATCACGATTGTTTCTCTCCTCAGCGATAAAATGACAAATTGAAATGCAACCGAGAAAAAAAAAATTCAACACCTACGAATGAATGAAACTAAAGCTTCTCAATTTGGATGGCAAACATTATTTCCCATCTAACAAAACAGTTGCAATTTTTCTTCTGCCGTTGTCAGGGCCTTGCCTTTATCCATTGCTTGGAAGAACTGATGGGAAAATTTAGCTTGGGGAAAGATGGAGTAACAAAATCGTTGTCTATCAGTTTTGACAGATCCGGTTGACATCGCACTGGATAATAAAGAAAAAAGAAAAAGAAGAAGTCCTCTTTGAGAAAGAGAGAAAGACTTAATCTGATCCCAAAGGAGATGCCTTTTCTTATCCGAAACAAGCCCAAAAATGACGACGGAGATAAGACTCAGAAAAGTCTAGGCAAATATAGGTGATATGGCCCACTGAAAGTCTTCGTTCTGCCTGCAGCTAAAATCCCAAAAGGGGTTGAGCGATTATCTAGTGCCTTTCAACCGAATCTTGTGCTAAAAAGGGAAGTTTACTTCCTAAACTTTTTATCTTTAGTTTTTTTTTAATCTTATCTTACAAAATATTATCAGTTACCGGTTTTTGAATATCTGCAAAAGAATAGACATAAAGCAGTATTGCATGGTATATAGTTACTAAACAATAAAAACAAAATATGTCAGCCTAATACAGTGACATGCATAGAAATTTTAGACATTAATTTTGAAAAACATACTGGGCCTAATCTTTCAGTGCAGCAATGTATTCATGCTTCATATAAATTTAGATTGTTTGTATAAAATAGGAAAAGTCCATACATATTTGCTGTATATCTGTCTTTTTACTTCTTAAATAGAAATTCCATTTAAAAAATCAAACTCTTTTAAATTTCTATTTTGTAATATTTTTAAATGTTCAAATGTGTTATGCGAATAAAGATTTATCGTTGAAAATATGCATTGTTCAAAGCAAGCATAATTATAATTAAATGTTTAAAATTTCATTATTTCAACAGAATACATTAGCTTAAAGGTTGATATTATGCATATTTTTAAACAAAAAATAATCTTGTTCACTTGTTTATTTAGTAATTCCCCTAATTGAATCTATAAACCTTTAAAATTTCACTTTTGCTTTACTTTTTATAAAATGTTATTTGTTTTTATGTATTAAATACATTTTGTTCCTGGAAATTCAGAATTCGACAGTTAAAAATACAGTAAAAAGCATCTATGACACTATCCAAATATTATTTAATAATAGTAATATAATTAATAGTAATATAAGTGTATTTATAAGTATATTGTGCTATTCTAAATACAAGAAAATTAAATACAATTTTTTAGTATTTAGGATAGCAGAATATACTTATAAAAACGTTTATATTACAATTGGGAAGCAATTATTTTAATATAATTAACACGTTTTAGTAATATTTACATAATTATAGCTTTTATATAAAGGGTATGTATTTATTATTTGTTTGACTAATAAAATTAAAAAGGCCCCTGAATTTAGATAAGAAATATTTATTCTTATGTTTAGAATCACTAATACTAATGTAAATAAGAATAAACTTAGAATTAAGAAGAATAAAAAAAAAACATAAATTTATAGCATATAATAAATAATAATAACAATATAAATAATATAATAGTACCTATAATATAGAAACTACTTCAGCACTTTTTTAACAAACCTTTAAGAAATCACATCATCTAAATTTTGTTTTATCTTCTCCAAATCTCCCATTTTATAAGGGGATACCTTACATTGCAATAACTATATAATATGCCTTCTAAAAATAATAATTATTTTTGATACCACTAATATTAATATTAAAATTAAGAATATAAAAAAGTACTTCAGTACTTTTTTAATAAATACTCTAGAAATGCCATCCTCTAAATTTCCTTTTGCCATCTCCAAATCTTCCATTTTATAAAGGGATACCACAGATTGAAACAACACTGTAATATGCCTTCTAATATCTACCAAAAGATAAACAGGACCATTCCAGAGCAGCTTCACCTATGCCAAATAAATTCCTTTTGATCTATCGGGCTTTCTTCGAAAAATTATCTGGGACAGATGCCATGCAGATATAGTCTCGGGTAATTCAATTAATTTATGGGCCATAGAGATCTTGAACTGGAGGCTTACTTGAAAGGAGATCTCCAGCTGCGAGGCGAGATATTGACATGAGAAGTCCTCCGCTATCCAGGTACGACGTCCATTTTTTTGTCCGGCCGCATTCTTTTCCGGTTGATTTGTTTTTGTTGGCTCAGCAATGTAGCGATCGATTCTTTTCTGATGGATTTTTTCCAAGAAATACGTCAGGGTGTTTTTTAGAAGTAAACGAATTATTCTCAATGGGATTAAGTGTATCCTCCTTTTCCGCCAATGATTATAGCTTTTTTTTTATCTTTTGTTCTTGTAACTTTTCATAACCTTTATTTCGGACGAGGTTTAGTGGTTGCCTATAAAATTACATTGTTATTGACTTTTTTGTTTCGTTCTCTTAAAGGTTTATTCGTTTTAATTAATCGGTAGAATTAATACGAATGATATTTAAAAGCAATTATATGCTAAATTTATTTTTAACGATAATGATTTACTTTTATCTCTGTTAATCCTATTGTTTATTTCTCGTAAAATATCGATGAACTTTTGGGGTTTATGAAGTTTTCTGAACTCTTGGTAGCATACTATCGTGCCCGACTCGTGGCACAATAGACATGCGCAATATGAATTTCAAATTCTCTAGTAGTTGCTACTTTCAGAAACGAGGTTTGATTTGTTTTGTCGTTCTACGATCATCTTGTGCACACGAGGTCTATACAGACCGGAACCTACAGTTTAAAATGGATTCCAAACCTCTAACAAGCATCCATGCCGCCGACAGGATTCAAACCTTAAGCTTGGGATACCAAAGGCCAGAGTCATAGCCACTTGACTACCAAGTTGCTTCAGAAACGAGGGAACTCGGTGACTATTGTGACAATGTGTCTAAAGCGTCTCGTACCGATAGTCAGTCTGCCTGGTGAAAATTTTACAAATTTTCCTTACGACATGCAAATGAGGGACAATTGCCTTTAAATTCCACCCGAAATGCACTCCCCTTAACCCCCCTTGGTGGGCGGTTCGTGGTATACATGAGGCCCATCTATGTTTCACCCTCACATTTCTAACTGATAGGGGGCTACATAGGCTTAGGTACAATAATGATGTATGGTGAAAAAAGTGTACTTCCTATACTTTTGATACAAATAATTATAATAATGAAAAAGTGTACTTCTTATACTTTTGATATAAATAATAATAATAAAAGATAATACTGGTGCTTTGATAACTTAAAAGTTATCGTTTTAATTTTATGCCAATTGTGGTAACAATAAATGAACTGGACATTATTATTATTATTATTATTATTGTAGATTTTACTGAATACATATACAATAAATTTTATCTGAGGCATAAAAACTAAACATACGTTATTACAAACATGCTTTGAAATATTGGATTAAGCGAATCAACAACAAAAGAACTGGGTAGCAATATTTTGGATAATGATACACTGTTTAAAATAAAATTTATTTTTCTTTACGCTGCTCCATCTAAAAGAAAAACCTGAATTTATTTAACATATAGAGTAGATATTTCATTTAAGAAATATCTTCTACTGAAAAAATGGGAATACGGGTTGTCATAACTGATTTTTTTCTATATACTATTACATTTGGCTTTATATGTCATGGCTTATAACCTATCCAATATATTTCAACAAACTCTATTCGAAGGAAGAATCAAATGCGCCGTTACGAATGTATTCCAAAAGTAAATCTATCTTCTTCTCTTCAAACAAAATATGAAATCTTTTTTCTGATTTATATAACCTTGTTTTACCACTGTTCTAAAATATCAAATATTTTTATTTATTAACTACTAGATACTAGATATCTAAACATAATAATCAAATTTTGCTGTTGTTTGTTATATTTGTTATTCAGAATTTTTAAACATAGTATAACGCAATTTTGGATACTTATGGCGTAAATAAAAGAGTTGATTGATCTGAAATAAATACAATAAACATCAAAAATATACGGACATG
The DNA here is from genome assembly GCA_021605075.1 of Caerostris darwini. NCBI lineage: Eukaryota > Metazoa > Arthropoda > Arachnida > Araneae > Araneidae > Caerostris > Caerostris darwini. The sequence continues at coordinate 1,752,544 of BPLQ01008836.1, forward strand.
CATTTCATACATGCAACAAAACAACTGCTTTTCACTGTTTTAAATGTTGTTACTTATAAAAATCTTTAAATATTAAAGTCATTTATGTTTTGACTCCATATGCGAAAACTTAATTAATTTAAACCTAAAACACAAATTTATATTATAGCATTATGTTATGTTATTATTGAGAATTTTTAAACATAGTGTAACGAAATTTTGGATACTTATGAAGTAAATAAAAGAGTTGATTGATCTGAAATAAATACAATAAACATCGAAAATACCCGGACATGCATTTCAAACATGCAACAAAATAACTGCTTTTTACTGTTTTAAATGTTATTACTTATAAAAATCTTTAAATATTAAAGTCATTTATGTTTTGACTCCATATGTGAAAACTTAATTAATTTAAACCTAGATCACAAATTTATATTATATTATTATGTTATGTTATTATTGAGAAGTTTTAAACATAGTGTAACGAAATTTTTGATACTTATGAAGTAAATAAAAGAGTTGATTGATCTGAAAGAAATGTAATAAACATAAAAAATACCTGGACATGTATTTTATACATGTAACAAAATAACTGTTTTTGCGTGTTTTAAATGTTTCTACTCATAAAAATATTAAAATATTAAAGCCATAAAAGGTTTTGCTTCATATGTGAAGATTAATTAATTTAAGCATATAACACAAAGTTAGTTTATCAGTTTAAATATTTGCTAATTTTTGCTGAAGAAATAATGTATCATAAATATGAGACATAATTTTCTAACGAAAGATAAAATTTCTATGATCATCTTTTGAATAGACATGTTTTCCCTTTATTAAGCGAAACATGTTAAGCAAATGTTTGTATTTTTTATCATGGACTTTATATTTTACTGATATATTAAGAGTTTGTTATTTTTCTTATTTTTGTATAAATGTATTTGTTTAAGAGGCTATTTCAAACATTAATGAATGTCAACATTAAAAAATCATTTCATGAGCACACATAAAATGATTTTTAATAAAGTAAAATTTGTAATTATAGAAACAAATGATAAAGTTTATGATTTAAAATTATTTTTTCTTGAATTCTGCTTTCTTTAAATTGATGTTTATTTTTAATTTCTGCTTTAAGAATTATGCGCATGAAAAAAAAAAGCATTGTATTTTTTCATTTGGTGCGTAGAATTAAAGCAAATCTTCATTAAAAGCAATTTTATAATGAATTCATTTTTAGTGATACTGTTATACTTTTATCTCTGATTAGTTTACTTTTAATTTCTCGAAAAAATTGATTTTTTTAACTTTATAAATGAAAAAATAGACTTTTGAATTTTTTGGACTTTTCTGAACTCTCTGTTGTATATTATCGTACTCACCTCGTGACCCGGTGGCATCGTGAGCAACTAGCATGTATATGAGGGCTATATCATTTCGAGTTTCAAATCCGCTTATCCATTGTGTAGCCAGAAATGAGGAGATTCTAAAGAGACAGTGTCAATAAGTGTAAAAATATATTGCATCGGTGGTCAGGCTGCCTGGTGGGAGTTTTCCGGGATTTCTCCCATACGACACACAAATGTGGAGGCAGTTACCTTTAAAAAAAGTACTTTCAGAAGGCACTGCCCTCCCCTCAGCAACCATCGATTGACTGTTCATGGGAAACATAAGCGGGACATGAGGCCCACTGATGTTCAACCCCCCTTCCCAAAAAAAATGTTTTCAGTTGAAAATACAAAATGTATTTATAAAGAAACCTAACTAACCTTGAGCTTTTGACTTAACGTTAATGAATTCCTTAATTATGGAGGGTAAGAAATTTTTGTGTTTAATACAAATTAAAAAACGCGAAATTGTTGCTAGATTTATTTTGAAACTTTTTAAATATTTTATTCTAAAATACACTTGAATCTCCGACATTTAGCTAAAACCTGAGAAATTTAACGAAGGCAACTTATTAAACTGCCAACGTTGTGTTGATAAAAACAAATATACATCGTTACTAGATTATGCATTAAAATGTGCACTCCTCTTTGGGTCATATATGTATGTCAATATATTTCACTAAATAAACTTTTATTCATTACTAAAAAATCAAATGCACTTGAGTTATGAAAATTTAAAATCAGTTTTGCACTTGCCTATTAAAAAATCCAATGAAATATTTAATATATTTTATATATATAATATGTATTATATATTTATTATATATAATATATTTAATATATTTTTTATATTAAATTCTTTTCTCAGTTTTTATTATTTACGTCAATACACAATATAAAATAAATTACCAATGTACAATAAATTAAATTACATCAATACATAATAAATTTACATCAAAACACAATAAATTACGTCAATAAATAATAAACTTACATCAACACACAATAAATTACATCAATACATAATAATTTTACATCAACACATAATAATTTTACATCAACACACAATAAATTACATCAATATGTAATAAATTTCAATGAAATGAATAACGTGTTAGTTAATATTTCCGTTTTTGGTGTCCTTCCCGTAAAAAAAGACCTATGAGATTTAACAAACATATGAATCCTTGCTCTAAATTATACCAATAATTAAATTTTTACTATCATAAGAAGGCCACAAGGCTTAACGTACGGAAATTAAAAGCTTTGTCAGACAAAGTACATAAAAACCATCATTAGCTTAAAAATATTACAATGAGTAAAAAGGTTTCAACTTTTTTATTTATTTATTTAATGTAAGAATACAGCTTTCATTTTATTATAATAAATTTTCTTAATGTTGTTATTTGGCTGCCAAAACATTTTTTTCTAGGATACATGAAGAGTTATTTAACCTTTAGATATTTATCCTCCAACACCGTCTACAAATATTGAATTACAGTTTCTAAAAATATGGAGGGTCCACTTACACCTTTAGCACTGTTATCTATCCCCTGCTTTGCGCTAGGCCTCATTAAGAGATGTTTTTTATTGCCTAGTGTTTGGTTGTGGTTTTAGTCGTCTCATATAGTCTGTTGGTTGATTCTGAGTGAGTATATGCCACCATTAAGGGAATTAGGAGATTCCGCTCTGCACAAACGTAATTGCAATTAGCTAAAAGCTTTCAGACAGTGAGACTAGATTTTCAACATAGGTTTTACACTATCAAGCTAAAGAACAAAGGAATTACCAGAGGGTTGAAGCTGACCTCTCCCTAATGGTACCGTATTACCTAAAAGCGTCATTTCTTCATTAACGTCACCCCAGACTCTATAAAGCTCAATGCTTAATTTTTATTTCGTAAGCTTGGTTAATACCATAAATATTGTAATAATGAAATTTATCCCATAGCAAATTGCAAGAAAATCTTAATGCCCATAGGATTGCTGTCCTAATGTTTTTGTTCAATACAAGCAACAAAAGGCTCAATATTTATTTTTTTATTTCGAAATTTTAGTTAATACGGTAAATATTTCCATAATGAACTTTTTATCAAAGTACATTGCAAGAAAATCCTAATGTTTTACGATTGCTGTCCTAATGTTTTTTGTTCAACGCAGGCAGCAAAAGTTTTGATAATTATTTAGTTATTTAAAAATTTTAGTTAATGCAATAAATATTTCATAATGACCTGTTTTTCAAAACACATTCTGAGAATATCGTAATATGCAAACGTCATAATCAAAGTGAGTAGACAAAATAAGATTTGAATGAAAGATATGATCTAAAAATAAAACTTCTCTTTTTTTTTTTTTTTTTTTTTTTTACACAACATCCGAATACTCAGCTATTCGTTCACTGGATTTAAAATTTATTCATTTGCATATTTCATTGCTATGTATTTACGTACGAAACTTTTTCAATAAGATTATTTCTCTGTGTTTATATTAGAGCTTAATAATTCATACTTTTAATAGTTATCTAAAATCGTAAATTTATGCTTCAAAGGAATTAATTTTGTGAAATATGTTGTTATGAAATATAAATATTGATGAATACTTTAATAATGAGTTGCTAATTTTTTTTTTTAAAATTTTTTTTAGGTGAGTTGAATTTGTTCTTTTGACGGTGTAATCTTATTATAGATTTTAAGGTAAGACTTTTTCTTTTCAAATCAGAATTAAAGCTATGTGCTATTTAAGAAGTAATTTTTCAATGTAGTTAATGATTTGTTGCTGCTTTCTGAAAGTTATTAGAATTTATAAAAAGCGATATTTCTGCTTTTGAGATGTTATTAAATTAATATTTTCAAAACTGTATTTAAGGTAGTTTTTACATAATTGATAAATTGATTTCAGACATGAATAATTTTTAAAACAATTCAAAAAATTTGTTGGTTAAAGAACGTTTTTTAATGGATAAATAATCATCTAACGAATTAATTTAATGTCAAGAATGAAATTAATGCAGACAACTTTTTTATTTTGGGAAATGAATAAACACCATAATTAATTTTAGTTACATTAGTATTACATTCTGTGTTTATGACTCAAAATTGTTTAACCTTTTTAAACTAGTGACGAGATTTTTAAGACTTTTGAGGAAGAGATACTACTGTACACATTAATTTTTATGAGAGTTAGTTAGATAAAAGGTCTTTTATACAATTTATATTCTGCATTAACTTCCTTAAATTACGTATTGAAACGTATTATTACTTATTAAGTTACATAAATTATTTAGTATTACGAAAAATGGTAACAGTACATCTGTAAGCTTTCATGTTCATATTTGAGACCTGTATTTTTAAATAAAAGGCGAATGTTATCATAAATGGCAAAGAAGCACAAATATTACAAAATTACCGATGGAATACTATTGACAGAATTTTTATATTTATTGATTACAAAACGTAACTATCTTTATTCAAAAAAATTTTACATACATTAACAGCAAATGCATAAATCATTACTGAAATGTAACTAATAATAATATACATTCCATTTCAATCAGCTAACTAAATGTACAAATTTAAGCATTACTTATGCTATTCCTCTAAGTGAAGCTAAATTTCTATGATCACATAATTTTTTTTTCAAATTTTATTACGTACATTTAAATTTATTTCGAATTACGAATAAAATCTTATTGGGCTAGTTCTTTTTTCTTTCACAGCCTTTAAATCCTTACAAATTCATTTATTACTATATGAACTTATTCCATTAAGTCACCATTGAAAAGATCATCCAATTATTTCATGATAAGAAAGTTCTTAAAATACATAAAATAGTATCAGTTATTAAAATTATCGATGAATACATTTAAATAATCACTATTTATACATTTTTCATTGAGGAGGTGTGGTAAAAAATCCTTACGATGATTTTGGTTTAGTCATTTTATCAATTCTACATTTGCAGGCATAGCCGTATTTGGGTTTCAATCTTTTAAATTGCCAAATTATTTTTAATCAATATACGATAAATCCTGCTGCGATTCATCACACATTATCCATTAAAAAAGTAACCTTTACCATGTTGTTTAAATTATTCTACCCAACCCTTAACTGCATATTCGACCGCTCATGGGCTAGACCGGGGCATAATTCGAGTACCCTGGTACGTGTCTATTACATTGAGTATGGGATAAGAGGGTCGAATTTTTTGAATCGATGGGGACTGCAGGTTACTTGAAGAGGAGGTGTTAGCAATTATCGGTTCCTCGCAGCTATCAGATGAAATAGCGAGGAGCATCCACTTAATTGCCTCTTCCAACCTAGTCGATAAAGTCGTTTCTTCCATCCCCTGTGTTTCAAACTTCCCGGATTACATAAAGGGCATTAATTTCTCGCTAAGCATCTCGATAAAAGGAACAATCATAATTTTAATGTAGTAGGCACGGGTTTTTTTTTATCTTTATTTTCGTGTCTTTCTTCATTTGATGGTTTAATACGCATCTGGTTCGCGAAGATTGGCTTATAATTATGGATGAAGAGGAAAATTGCTTTTAGACATCTAAAGATAGTTTTATTGTTTGGTTTTAAATGCCAATATATTTTAAATCTTTTAATATTTTGTTATTTTCCATATATGGGCATTTTGACTTCAGGTCATTTGCCATTACAACGACAGATCCAGTTCAACAAGGGTTGTTTAAGTTATTTTGACACCAGATCCAGTGTTGTTCACTTTATTTGTGCTTGAATGGGGTTAATGCGACATTTAAAAATGGTTTTACGTTGCAATATATTTTTAAGTCACTGCCCTTGATTTGAGGTCATTTGACACCATAGTATCACTGTGCAAGGGTAGGACGTTGCATCACCACCAAATGTGGCATATCAGGAGGTTGTACCTTGCTCTCCTCATTTATTTCGTGTATTTCTTGATTTGATGGTTTAATACGCATCTGGTTCGGGAAGGAGGGCTTCTAATTATGGATGAAGGAGAAAATTGCTTTTAGACATTTAAAGATAGTTTTATTGTTTAGTGTTAAATGCCAATATGTTTTAAATTTTTAATAATTTGTTATTTCCCATATACGGACATTTTGTCTTCGGGTCATTTGCTACTATAACGACAGAGACGTAACAGATCAACGTTGTTCACTGTTCAAGGGTTAGGCTTTTACATTGCAACCACATTTTGACATCATAGTATGGTACGAGCGGCCACAAAGGTGGCATATCAGGATGTCGTACCTTCCGTTCCTCCTCCTGGAGTGCAATAAAAACTTCTCAGCTTAGGGATTTATCGTGTCCATCCTTAGAATTGGTACAGAAACTTTCGATTCGTCATAACTTTTCGGATTTCAGAACAAGAAGACCGGATTTCGAAATTAAAAGACCAGAAAGCTATCCATCAGGTCTTACCTCCAACCCTCTTTTAGTATTTTAAGTTAGTATATATGATTACTTTCATTTTGAATGTAAAGAAATACACACTAACACAACCGAATATAATAATTTTCCTTTTGAAAAAAATATTCATGAATTCATATTTTATAAAAATTAAAACAGACGTTATTATGTCTGTAATTTAAAAATATTTTTATAACTGCAATAAAATAAGCATTAAGTCTTAATTGCTTATTTTTAGTATTAAAATGCCCTGAAAAACATTTAGTTCTGTCTCTTATTTCATATTTATTTCCTCCCTCCCTCAAAAAAATTGATAATCACTGTAATTAACTACAATAATATATATATATATATATATATATATATATATAGATTTCAAAGATAATTGTTCTTATCTTTATCTTAAAAATAAACTCTCATATTTATTTCCTCCCTCCCTCAAAAAAATTGATAATCACTGTAATTAACTACAATAATCTATATATATATATATATATATAGATTTCAAAGATAATTGTTCTTATCTTTATCTTAAAAATAAACTCTCATTTAAAGGAAATATTCTAATGCAACATTTAATGAGCTTAGAAATTATTTTTTTAATATCAAATAAAGTCGAATTTAAATTGTAAGACAAAACGGAATCGATTTAGAAAATCATAATTATACTGTGCATTTCTAGAAATTTAATCTATTAGTCAAATTTATAATAAAATATAATAATTGCTAATAATTTTATTTAATTGTGTATCTGTATTTCAAAGTATTTATTCTTTTGTAGAGTCCATTTGGAAAAATTGTAATTTTTGGGACTTAAATTAAAGTTGTGTTTTTTTTTACCTGATAGATAAATAACTTCAAAGAATTAGGTATTATTAATTTTTACTTTTCATGTTTAATGCCTTTTATTTTCGATGATTTATATTCTATTACTTCTTATTTATTCCACTTTGATGTGATTAGCATTCCTAATTGGAGATACAGTAGTTTTTATGCATTAAATCTTTTTTCACAGAACAATTTTTTATGTTTAATTTTCAGTTCTAATGTTTGAGAATTTTTATTTTAAATGCTCTATGATGTTTCTCTTCTACTTTATGATATTATAAGAAGCATTTTTGATTCGAAATAAAAAAAACTTATAAGTATTAACTTCTTTTAAGAAACATTAAGTATCGTTAAAAATCGTCGTTAATTTTTTAAGAAAATATTAAGTATCGTTAAAAAAACATTAAGTATCGTCAAACATGAATATTTACATTTTTGATGATCTTCGTCCTTCCGCAGTGTTTCTTTTGATGTATTGATTGTCACAAGCAATTTTGATTGAAGATTCAAAAACTGATATGCATTGAATCTCTTTTTAAAATAACTAAATATTTTTAATCTCCATTTAGTAAACAATAATTTGAAATGTTGTTCTAGAAGATATTGTTTGAATTAATCATTCTACACCAAAGAAACGATTGAAATTCATTCATGTTTTTTTTAAATATATTTTTGAAAATTATTTTAGTAAAATTTAGTTTCAACAAAAATCATTTATTACATGAATTTAGTTGAAGATAGAAAAATTTATATGCATTGAATATTTATTTAAAAATAAATATCTTTAGTGTACATTTAGTAAACAATAATTTTAAATATTGTTCTAGAAGATATTGTTTCAATTAATCATTCTAGGCAATTACTCTATATCTTGAAATTCACTCATGTTTTTTTGACGTATTTTTGAAATTATGTAATAAAATTATAAATAAAATATAAGTTTTAACAAAAAAAAAAATCATTTATTACTTAAATTTAGTTGTAGATACAAAAATTTATACGCATTGAATATTTTTTATTTGATTGATTGACTTGATATTATTATTAATATTGATGCATTTTTTATAATATATTATTTTATATAACTAAAATCTTTAATTTCCATTTAGCAAATAATAATTTGAAATATTGTTGTAGAAGATATTGTTTGAATTAATAATTCTAGGGTATTACTTTATACCATCGAAACGTCGCTTGAAATTCATTCACGTTTATTGGCATATTTTTGAAAATTATTTTAATAAAATTTATAAATAAAATATAAATTTCAACAAAAATCATTTATTACTTGAATTTAGTATTACTTGATTACGTCTCATTTCATCTCCATGAAAATTTTTTAAAAAAACTTGAAAAGTTTACTAACATTTAGAAAATTATGTCTCATAAGTTTTGTATTTTCTTTCTACCAGCAATTACTCTTTTACTTAAAATCTCGGCATAGAATTAAAACCGTTTTTTTTTTTTTTTTTTTTTTTTTTTTTCAAAATAAGAAAGAAAAAAATCCCAAACAAGTTTCCATTTCTTTTATTTTAAACTCCAGTCCGAAAAACGCGTTCACTTCAGAAACTTCAGCGCTTACTTCGTTTAGATCTCCGCATTCAAGTGTGAGAAATGTTTTTAATAACTTTTTTTTCTTTCCCTTTCTTATTAGCCTTCATTTTTACGGACTTTTGTCAATAGGACTTTTCTTTAATACGTGGTGCCTAAGGATCTGAAAGAAAAAAGAAAAGAAAGAAAGAAATCCACATTCTTTTCAGTCCTCCTAGGACTTGAGATTCGTGTGAGAAGACACTGTGTTTCGACGTATTCACTTGAAGGACATCACGAGATGAAAAAGAACGAAATTCTAAGTGGGAAAAAATTAACGTAACAACTTGTAAGGCAAAACAAAAACGACTTTTCTTTTGTTACGATTTCCTGTACCGACATCTTGCAACTAATGAGTAGAACTCCTCTGAAACTTAATAATAAAAGCCGCTACCATCAAATGCTGGGACATTTTGACAAGTGGAGCCTCATCATGTCGTTTCTATCTAGACAGAGATGAACGAGATCTTTGCATGATGCTTTGATGAATCACAACCCGGCCGCCTTATTCTTTTACTCCGCTTTTCTTTTAGAAACTTAACTTCTTTTCACTATATTTTCTTCTTTCTTCTGTTATTTGATTATCACTAAGAAAAAAAATCATTCATTTTAATTGAAGTGTATACTTTAGTTATAGGTTCAAGCACTATGGTAAAAATAGTCGAAGAGGAAGACAATAATTTCTGTGAGTTTCGTTAAAGATTTTAAAATTATTAAATCATTTTAAGCGGTGGATGTCTTATGTATTTTATATCTCAAAATATTATCATATTCATTTTGTTAAGTTCATTTTCTGCATTTTTTCTTTGGTATAGATAAATATTACTTTCAAACCGCGTGTATTTATTAATTTCTTAATTTAATCTTTAGTATAATACAAGTATCTTTAGTATGAAAATACAATGACCTTTAGTATGAAAAAACAAGGATTTTTAGTATGAAAATACGAGGATCTTTAGTATGAAAATACAAAATAAGAAACTTTTTAGCGATGGATGTCTTTTGTATTTTATATCTCCAAATATTATCATATTTATTTTGTTAAGTCCATTTTCTGCATTTTTTCTTTGGTATAGATAAATATTACCTTCAAACTGCATGTATTTATTAATTTCTTAATTTAATCTTTAGTATAATACAAGTATCTTTAGTATGAAAATACAAAATAAGAAAAATTTTTTAGCGATGGAGGTCTTTTGTATTTTATATCTCCAAATATTATCATATTTATTTTGTTAAGTCCATTTTCTGCATTTTTTCTTTGGTATAGATAAATATTACTTTCAAACTGCGTGTATTTATTAATTTCTTAATTTAATCTTTAGTATAATACAAGTATCTTTAGTATGAAAATACAATGACCTTTAGTATGAAAAAACAAGGATTTTTAGTATGAAAATACGAGGATCTTTAGTATGAAAATACAAAATAAGAAACTTTTTTAGCGATGGATGTCTTTTGTATTTTATATCTCCAAATATTATCATATTTATTTTGTTAAGTCCATTTTCTGCATTTTTTCTTTGGTATAGATAAATATTACTTTCAAACTGCATGTATTTATTAATTTCTTAATTTAATCTTTAGTATAATACAAGGATCTTTAGTATGAAAATACAATGACCTTTAGTATGAAAAAACAAGGATTTTTAGTATGAAAATACGAGGATCTTTAGTATGAAAATACAAAATAAGAAACTTTTTTTAGCGATGGATGTTCTTTTGTATTTTATATCTCCAAATATTATCATATTTATTTTGTTAAATCCATTTTATGCTTTTTTTACTTTAGTATAGGAAAAAATTATGGTTCTATAAAGAAAAATATTCCTTTCAAACTACATATATTTATTAATTTCTCAATTTCATCTTTAATATAATACAATTATCTTCAGTATGAAAAATTCTAAAATAAAAAACTTTTTAGCGGTGGATGTCTTATGTATTATATATCACCAAATATTATCATATTTATTTTGTTAAGTTCATTTTATGCTTGTTTACTTTAATATAGAAAAAAAAAATATGGTTCTATAAAGAAAAAATATTACTTTCAAACTGCATTTATTTATTAATTTCTCAATTTGTTCTTTAATATAATACAAGTATCTTTAGTATGAAAATATAATGATGTTTATAAAAAAATTGTAAAATAAAAAATAATTTTACTTTCAAGCACAAGTAGTCAAAAGGAAAGAAAATAATTCCTCTAAATATTAAAAATATCCTTTTTGAAGCTTTTAAATTATTAAATAACTTTAAGTGGGAAGTATCATATGGGTTTTATATGTTTGTATATTGTATCTTTTTATTAAGGAATTTTTTTGTTTATGTTTTAGTATTATATTAATGTGAAGAAGAGGAATAAATGATAATATACACAACAATGTTACATAAAAAATATTGTGTTTAAAGCTATTTTTTCTTGCTTTTCCTTACTAATATACTTACAATAAAAAGTATTCATTTTATTTTGAAGATTTATTTCATTTTTAACTTAGGTTTTGTGCTTAACCATTAATTTTAGAAATAAAAAAGAAAGAAAATAATTATTATGAACACACAAAAAGAGCCTCGTTAAGCTTTTAAATTATTACACTTTTATTAGTGGTAAAAATCTTTCTTTCTTTACTTTTTATTTTATTTTATTTTCTCATTTTACATTTTTATTTTATGTAACGTTAGTATGAAAACAGTAAATTTAAATATGTGCAGGCTTTCAAATGAATATATGAAAAACCATTAATGTATTTATTTTTATTTGTAATGAAGAAATTTATTTCACATTAAAGTCCTGAAAATAAGTGTGACAAATTAATTATGGTAAAATATTGTAATGACAGGCATGTTTATTTTTTCGCTACTTCATTTTGAGATGTTACTAATATCGAATATGTTTATGCTACTTAAAAAATATGCGGATATTTTAAAAAATAATTTTTATTGCAAATATATCTTTATATGTATATATATTATTCCTGTAATAAATATAATATCCCTTTAGGATTTTTTTATTAACATTGATAGAATATATCCTTAAAATCTCATTTAAAAAGTATCCCTACATATTTTAACGGTCTTGTACAACTAATATTAGATATTTTTTATGACTTTTAGAAGGGAAATATATTGGGTTAATTAATATGTTGACTAACTTGAAGATAAAAATTATTTTTTATTTTTAAACTACGGCAAATTAACTGAAAACTACTTTCCTACCTACTACTTACTACTGAACGATTGTAATATTTATATTATTATATTATATTATATAATTTATAATATTTTATAATATTAGAAATTATATAAACATTATATTATTTCTAATATTTCTGATTCTAATATTTATCTTAATGGTTTTCAATAAAAAGACAAATTAAAAGATTTTAACAACGAAACTAATGTTTTATCATAATTGCGAAAAATCAATGAATATGTGTACTAATTTAGCAGGTAATATATATTTTTTTAAAAATAATTTAGCGTCAAAAACAATATAACTTTATTTTTCAGAAGAAATTGTAAATAAAAATAATTTATACATAAAAAGAAATATTTTCACTGCAATAAGCAATATAAATTTATCAAGGTATTCAACTGTTTTATTTATTTGGATAAAAAAAATTCTCAATAAATAATAGTTAAAAGGAAAAAATATATATATTTAAATAAAAAAACCTGGAAAAAAATAAGAGTCCTCTATCTTCCAAAACGTTTTCTGTCTTAAATCCCGAAGTGAAAAAAGCAAAGCTCTTTTCGCTACCATTCTTTTAGCACCGTATTGGCATTTACATTCATTTTAGTGAGAAACTTGCAAGTTATCGTCAATGCTTACAACTCTTTTACATTACCTATATATAGAATCCATGATTTCTTTTCCAAAACGCAATTTACGTAAATAGGGTGTCTTTCATTCCTTTGTTCTTAGAATTTCTTTTTCATGTTCGATTTTTTTTTTCAATTTATTCTAAAGAAAGTTATTTTATAAAAGCAAGGGAAATGCTTATGAAAAGTAAAAAAATAAATAAAAATTCTAAATATAACTTTTAACAAGGGATTAAATCCATAGAAATTAAAAGCGACTGTATTTATTTTTCGAAGAAAAGGTGGAACATTCTATTTTTAATGACCGCTAGTTATGCACTGTGGCATGTAGAAGTTATTTATAGATAAAATACTAAATTTAATTTTAAAGTAATTAAAATAACGAAAAGCCATTTTTTTTTTACTTTTTGTTATAATAAATTTTTATAATTAATGATTATTTTTAGATTTACTAAGAAAATCTTATTTTAATTCATGGAATTTAAAGGTCATTAAAAATAGGGTACCAAAAATAAACTTAATATTTTTGCAAAAAGAGCTTTCGTATTTTTGTTAAGAATGCATTTATTTAAAATGCGTTAAAACTAATTCAAGTTTATTTAAAAGTACATAAATATTTATATAGATACAATATATTTTTAACCATAACTATAAATAACTTTATCATTAAATTTTTCTCAAAGCTATATTTAAGACAGAATTCATTGCCTTTTTAATGTTACGTTAAAATTAATTAAAACTACTTAGGGAATCCTTTTTATTATTCTCAGCTTATGTATGTATTCTCAACATAAATAAGACCCTTTTTTTCTTTAATGTATGCAGATGAAGTTATTAATGAAATATTATATATCAGTTTATGGCAGACGCTATTTACGACAAGTAAGTAAAGAAATCAATTCTCAACTGTAATTAATAAAACGTATTTTACATCTTTTTATATGACAATCATTTACATAAGCTTTCTGCATCTAATATGCGCATTTTTCATAGTAATTCCACGAGAATTCATTAAATTTTAACGAGGAAAACGACGTGCATTAAAAACTCAATAGATTTCTATCGCAACAGCTACTGATAACTGCAAAGCCATTTCGAAAAAGCATTTCGAAAAATTTGTTTTTAATATTTTTAAGACATGTTATTAACTTGCCATCTAATGGTCCGTCAAATTGATTCGGGATTTTTTTTTCCATGTCTCTTTCATTTTCACCAACAGCCTTTTTACTTCTTTCAATCTGCGGGACCACTTTTGTTTACGAATGATTGACAGTTCAAATTGAGCTCGGTACCTTGCCATTGGTAGGGTGGTGACTGTTCAATTGCAGAAAAAGTTTCTTCATTGTGCTTCGGCAATTTTTTTCCCCTATTTTACTTTTTGGTCTGGTACATTTTTTAACTTTTCAATTCTTTTATGCTTCGAGGTTGATGTTTATATGAACTTGGGAAAAAAAAAAAAAAAGAAAGCGGGGAGAAATCCTCCTTTGACACGAAGTGTTTGAAGGTTGCAAAAAGCAATCTTCGAATTTCTGTTTCAACTTAGAACTGTTTTCTGTTAACTTTGGAGAAATGTCACCCGGCGTTTCACGGCAGCTGTAATTTTCTCTGAACAAAGGAAATCTTGGCTTCTTTTCCTGTGATCAGTAGGAGCCGTTTCAATGGATGTTCCTCCTAGTGATTTCACAAAGCGTAACAGTAGTGAACTGGGAGAAACTTGCAATTTTTTTTTTCTCTTTTAAGATCCTTGGCACCTATTTTCAAGATGGATTCAGCTTCTCAATAGCCTTCAGTGATTTCTTTAGCACAAAGCGAAAATTCCTGGAACATGTCAAAGAAATTTAAAGACATTCCTTTTCTACCTTAAAGAAAATTAAATTGCACAGCAAAGAGTGTTTTTTTATAGAGAGTCAATTCATCCATCATGTTGTTTCACTCATTTCATTTCACCTGTCTAATAAACGGTTTCGTGGGATCAAGGATAAATCCAATATCTGTTAGAGGGTATAAAACAATTTCTTTCAGCTGTCGATGGTTTAAAGCTTTTGATTTGTTAATATAAAAGGCGATTGAAACTTGTTACTTGTAATCAAGAATAGCAAGATTTATAATTAATCACACTATATAAACGAAAATCAGTCATCAAACTTCTGAAAATGTTGAAATTAAATACACATGAATGATTTTTATTTTGCTAAATAAAATATGAATACTAATAGATAAGTAGAAAAGGAAGAATACTATTGCATTCTTAAACGGTGATTCACATGTTCTGTTAAAGAAAACATGCTTAAAATAAATATCTATCTGCAATATAATGTGTATGTTTTTTATAGTATTTATAAATTTTCAGATTCTTGTATTATATTTGAAGTATTGTATCGTATATTATCACGCATTATATTATTTTATGAAATAGAAATTTTGAATTTCTGAAGAAGGTTGAAGGGAAAATATTGCAGGTATCTATTTTACCATAGGCATAGAAGAATTATGTATACTAAATCAATGTAAAAATAATACTGAATCAATACTTATTATTTCCCTTACATAAAAAAATTGCAGTAATAATCATACGGATTTTAAAAGAGCATTTTCTATAACCATTGAATCCCCTAAATTTCCTTTTTAAAATAATGAATTGTTAAGTAAAAATTTAAACGAATAAATTAAATACGAAATTCAAATTCTATTTTACAATTATCTTTCAACAGCAATTATTTTATTTAAAATAAAATTATGTATGTATATACAAATTTATATTAATAATTTACTGTGCATTTATTCAGCTCTATACAAAGTATTCTGTTAAATCATTTAAAAATTATTTTAGTGTAATTTTATAACGAAATATTTTTAATTATCTAGGCAATCTTTCTATGCAACCAAAAAGATTTTATTTGATGAAAAAATGATCATAATGATATCTGTCGTCAATTATAAAAAAAATTAAAAAATCTTCTCTTTGAAAAAAAACTAAAAGACCTACATATAATCTTCAAAGAAAAAGCTTTCTTTACCATTCTGAATCGAATCATATAGAGAAATATAATACACAACTAAGTTATAAATACAAATTTATTAAATTAAACACAGAATGAGTATCAAAATATGGTTGAAATACACATGTTCTTTTCACAGACTTGGCATGGAAGAATAAAACTGAAATGATTTGAGAACAATAACATTTTTCCATAGTTACATACTTCATTATATGCATTTATAAATTGGTTAGAGCTGAAATATATTTGAATGAGAAATAATTATCAGTGTCTGGATAACAATTGCATTTGGATATGTAATTTTGAAAATTGAGCAATAAAGACTCCTAAACCATTTTATTTGTCTCGTTATAAAGAAAATCAAACAAGCCATCGAGTTGATTGTATAAAGAATTATAATACTGTTCTAGTTACTTTTCTTATAAAATGTTTATTATATATTTAGGAACTGCTTTTCAGACACTAAGAATTATATAACTATTAATAAAAAGAGTTCAGATAAAATGTTTTTAATCCTAGTTGCATTTTGTAATTTGAGCCATTATCATGTAAATTGATGTGAAAAGAACAAAAGTCTTTTAGCGTCAAATACATTAAATAATACATATAATGAATAATACATTTTAAACTATCAAAATACATTTTATATAAATTTAAATATAAATGTAATTTCAAAATGTATTTTTGTATGTATTAAAATAGCATCGTTCATTTATCTTAATAAAAATGTCCATCTTAAATACATTCTGCAATATTTAATGTACATTATTTATTCACTTCCCTTTATAGATATATAATAATATTAGAAAAAAATGTTTAAAGAAGCCTTTCCTGAAAATCTTATTATATCCCGATAATAAAAATATCTAATGATTTTTTAATGTCTTAAAATTTACTTTCTTTTGTAAATAAAATATAAAATTTATCTGATACGTTTTTTGTAAGTAAAATATAAAATTTATCTGATGTATAATTTTTTATGTAAAATTTATTTGGTAAATGCTTCAACAACTTAATTTTATTTCTTTACTATTAGAATTGTGAATATTATTTTTGTCATTAAAAATATTCTAAGATACACTCATAACTTTTCATAAGTAAATTTTTTTTAATAAATAGATTTAAAATTAATTTGATTTTTTTTTCAGATTAGGTATTTCCAAAATATTTTATAAAATTATAATAAGTAAATAAATAAATAAAATATTAATAAAAATAAATAAATTATAAAATTATAAATATTTTACAAAATATAAACTTTTTTCAAATGCTTATTAAGTAATTTGCATTTTATAGGTAATTAAAACTCAACCACAACGATAGCTTTTTAAGAAATAACTTAACTTTTATTGATAATATTTATCTTGTACAATAATGATAATTTCAAAATATTTGTTGAGCCCCGGATGTTAATTCATGCAAATATTATTATTTCTTATAAATAAGATTACATAATTTTTTACCTTGATACATTTTTATACATATAATATAATGTATACATTTCTATATATATAATATAATGTATACATTTATATACATATAATATAATGTATTTAACTTAATTATCCATTCAACAATATCTTTTAAACGAAATGTTTCCTCCAAGACAGAATTTTAATTTTCCCTTAATTTAAGAAACTGATATATTATAATAATGTTATAGCTTCATAATATTTTGACCATTAATTTTTCACATATAGTTACATCAAATTTTGATCAGAAAAATTTGGTACATTATTATGTTAAAATATCAAGGAAATTTAAATACAATTATTAAAATGAAATGCACAGCATCAAAAGTTTTTCATCAAAATTAAAGATGATAAAATTTTACATTCAAATAACGAAGAACTCTTAAATAATAAAATACAAAGTTCAAAATGTATATTTTTTTAATATTCAAAGTTTATTTCTAAAATATTTTTTACATTTCGTTTATTCTTGTGGTAGAATTATTGAAGCATAACAAAATACTATAACTAAAACTGACTAACTATCTAATTACCACCTACAACAAAATTGGGAATGTTTAAAATCTGTTTGTTCCAAGTTATGCATGCTAATTTGTGATAAAAAGTCAGATTCTAAAATGTAACCTTTCACTTTTTAATAGCAAACTTTTAAATTAATGTAATACACCACGCTTTCACCTTAAATATCTCTAGTAAATGAATATATGTAGTTTTCTACCCAAAAAGCTATTTTGCGATGGAACTTAATGGGAAATAAATCAAAATTTTGAATGAAATGAATGATTCGAGTAAGAAAACAAAGAGATTATTTACATAATTATCCAAATTGCTCTGCTAAAATTATTTCTCCCAAGGCATTTGTTCTTATCTTAAGGAGGAAAACTGCTTTAGCGTCAATTATTAATGATGAAAACAAAATGATTGCATATTTTTAAAATTCACGAGCGGATACCATGATTTAGGACATGACAAATGGAGATGTTTTATGTTCCCATACATTGGTACTTACTGAGTAAGAACTGAAACTTTACTCCTGAAATGAACACTAATTATTTAACTATAAGTGAAAAATAAATGCTACTCACCACTTTCGTGGTAAATGTTGTGTCTATATTATTTCCTTTCACTTACATTTTCGAATTTCAGTAATCATTTATTTAATAAAGATGTTCGCCATTAGGCTATTATTATGCAAAGGTATTAAATTACTTTACGTTACTTAATTGTAGAAATCACTTTTACCATAATATAATGATAAAAATTAATTGTTTTATTGAAAAATAGCTTTAATTATCCAATTGGCTAAATAGCTTTAATTGTTAATTGGTTATGAATATATCTAAGGAAATCGTTTGTATAGTTTATTTAATAAATCACGAATGTTAATGTTTTTTAAATTGTTTTGTATAGTAATAAATTCATTTAAAATCACTTTTAAATATATTAAAACTTTTTAGTAATTAATTCAATTATAAAATTGAATTTCAAATATGTTAATTCCTTTACAATTTTCTCACAACCAGAATGTTTTGAATAACTTCATGGCTGATTTTAATTGTTTTAAATTACTTTTTTGTTCTCAATCTAATGCAATACTTGCATTTAAATATCTTAAAGCATACTAGATGTTTGGATTCCTTAGAGATGTGGATTTTCACAACCTTTAAAACTGTTGGATAAGTTTAGAAATATTTCCCCAATATTTTGTTACCTTCTATCAATAAAAATAAAAAATTTCAAACTTTTTATACATTGAATTTACGTTTCAGTTTCATTTTTATTCCATTAATCTTTGGTAAAGTGAATTAGCTTCTAGTTTTATTCAACAACAACAGTAAATGTAACATTTCATTGGGGACATTATTTTTTGTATATAATACTAAACTCATTTTACACAAGACCTATTTAAGTTTCTATTTCAGTTGTGCAATTTTGTTTATTATTAACAATTTAAAATAATATCGTTAATTTTTCTTTGTAGGTTTTTTTTATATTTAGAGTAAATATCAATTTAAACTGAGAAAAAATTACGTTCAATTTATAAAACATAAAATACAATATGAAATGTAACTTTTAAATTCAAATGTTTAATAAAATATTCAATCAAAATTAATCACCATTGACTACAAAGAATAGAGTCACGTAGAACATTATAAATTTTCATTTAACTTTTACTTTTATAAAAATAGCCATCATTTAACAATGGACAATAAATTACTGTAAGACAGATATTTTTAATTAGAAAATAATTGTATTTTTTAAAGATAGTATTTATTGCATGGACACACAATTTAAGCATCTAGCAAATTATTAATTACACATATAATGTACAGATATTGTGGGTACAGAAATCTGTTGCTAAGATGACTTTGTCTTAGACAGCTTATTTTAAAACTTTTCACTGAAGATTTCATATTTAAATGCACTTTTTTCCATAAATTGACCATAATTTATCAACTCTTTGACCGAGAGTTGACTTCTTTTTATTTTTGTTGAATAAATTTTCTCTCTTGGCACTTTTCAATTGAAAGTAGATAAATGACATGCCTGGAAGCACTTAAGATGAAGCTTCTAGCTTTAATGTTGTTTGTTTTGCCTTAGGAAATGCCTCTAAACTACCCCAAACTTTTATCCGAATTTTATCTTGAGATAGGATTACCAGGGGTTAGACCCTTATAATGATCCCAACATAGTGCATGTGATCTGAAGAAGCTGCTTTGTCCGCGTGAATCTCCAATACTCATCCGATGTGAATGACAGTGACTGCGTCCAGACCTTATTTGAAGTACCTTGCAGGCATTGGTTTTTTTTCCCCTTTTCTTCTGACATCTTTCGGTTCGTTTCACATATGTTGTCCTTTTAGCTTTTTGGTACCTCCAACTAATGATGCCCTTTGGTGGAATAGACTTATTCCAGCAACTAATCTGCCCCATGTTCTCTCAGCATTTAGTCGTAAAGATATTACATAAAAAGGATTCCTGGGTATTAAACAGTCTACGAAATTGCACTTATAACTTGTTCCCAATTTTCTTTTCATATTTTAGAAAATATACTACAGTAAGGGATAAAAGAACGGTAGCAACTATTCTTGAAAGTAATAAAATACTTAAACCTCTTAAAAGATTTAATTTTTCTCGTGTTTTCTATTGAAGTTCATAAAAATTATTATCTAATTTGAGCAATTCTGTTGTTGATGATTTATACAATTCAAATTAATTTTTCCCTTTTATATTCCTATTTATTTTATGTTCGTATGTATCTTATAAAAAACAGTATAATTACATTTGTAAATTAAAAAAAGCGACGTTTTCGAATATATTGGCATTACTTACTTATTGAAAGGCCTATTGACCTTTAAAAAATTTCATCAAACATAAACATTTATCCAAACCTAAAAATATAACATGCATATATAGGCTTTGAAAATCAATGAAGGGATGATATGTACAAAATATATCGTTATTTTAAGATATCTTTGTCTTCTTTTTTCATAGAAATGATATATCTAAATTAAAACTTATGTCAGTATTTGCAGATATTTTTAAACAACTTTTTAATAAATTACAAAATGAGGAGCTATTGGGGTTTTATTTAAATAGCAAAAGTGTTTTTAACCATTGTTACAAAAAAAATTGTTAATTGTTATTAGAACTTCACAACTAGTAAGTACCCATATCTTTTGTATCATGAAAATATTTTATTAAGACACCGTGAATACACTCTTATTTGTTAAGTTTTTATTAAATTGTTTGAAATACTAATTAATGGGCTTAAAACATATTACTAAGAGTGTCTCCAAGTACTTACAAGAATAAAACCCACATAAAAAAAAGATATCCAAAAATCCCACTTTTTTGTAATAAAAACATATATTAAAAAGTGTACCCAACTAACAAGATTAACGATCAAAACACTCAGTGTTTTATAACGTTACTAGGATTTTATGGTAAACTCATCAATTTTCATTCTCACACTCTAGAATCTATTTTTTTCTTGTTCCTTTTCCTTTGTTTCCATTTTAGAGCAGATCAAAATCTCAGCATTACGTAATTAGTTTCAAACTGTGCGTAAGACAAGAAATTTAAGACATTCAAAGTAATTAGTTTAGAAATTTTAAAAGGGATATTTTCATACCAGAACTTATTCTTTTAATGAAGAATGATAGCTAAGGATAGAGCTAAATAGTCCCAGGAATATTTTTTTTGTGCAGTGAAGAAGTTTTAAGCTTCCGAAATATTTTGTTTTTACGTTTTCCTTTATGTCTTGCATTGTTGGCCCATGAATAAGAAAAACTCAGATTACTTTTTTAATGAAGTGTAACGTATTTTCTAAGGCTTATGTTTTCTTTTTATCATTTATGCCTGAGTATATATAACGAATAAAAAACGAAAAAGGGATTTTAATTTTTTCATAAAATATTAATACCGGAATTCTGTCTTCAAATCAGAATTGTTTTGTTCACATTAATTATTCTAAAAACTACAAAAATACATTCGTTCAATTAAAATTATTTTAATGTATGTTTACAACTAAATAAATTTACATAAGTTCTATCTACACACCAAATAAAATTAATAAAATACCAGTTATAAGATAAAAGGAAAACATATTTACAACGCGCAAACATTTGCATTGATATAAAAAATTAATTTTCCCTGGGTCATGTATATTTTTTAAAAATTTAAAACTGCTAAATTTAAATTTTAACACTTTTTTCCATAAAATATGAATACCGGAATTCTGTATTCAAAATCAGAATTGTTTTGTTCACATCAATTTTTCTAAAAACTACAAAAATGCATTCTTTCAATTAAAATTATCTTAATGTATGTTTACAATTAGGCAAATTTACATATATTCTATTTACACACCAAATAAAATTAACAAAATACCAGCTTTGAGATGAAAGGAAAATTTATTTACAACATGCACACATTAAAATTGGTATAAAAAATTATTTTATTTTATCAATAGAAATAAATTGTTTCTTTTAATATAAATACCAGCGTTTACATATTTTTTTAAAAATTTAAAACTGCTAAATTTATATTTCAACACTTTTTTCTTCTTCAAGTCTAAAGATAATAAAAAAAAATAAGGCGCACATTCTCATTTTCTTTTTTTATATATATAACGGCAATTTGTTAGGAATTAAAAATAATTTTTTTATACAATTTTTTTTTTCTAAAAGACTTAGGTGTTTTAATTTTTTTTCTTTAATTTACAGAATTTGAAGCTTTAAAATCTTATTTTAAAGCATCTTGTTTTATTATTTTTAAATTTGATATAAAAAAAGTTACAATTTCGCCGTTAGCATCTTAATATTTATTTTTATTTTAAGTGTATTCTTGTTATTTAAATAACATATAGAGGGCGTGAAAGTTAAAAATTAAGCGAAAAGCCGTCTGATATGCTTTTATATCATACGTTTTTAACTTATACTTTAATTACAGCTTTAAACTTATACTTAAACTAAAAGACTAAACTTTATTTGAATATAATATTTTTATAAAAATATAATAATATTATTTTATAATTTTAATGTATTTTTAATATTTATAATATTTTTTAATATTATTTTATAGTAGTTTTCTTTTCTTATTTTTAAACAATACGAAATAAATACGGATATAATTATACGGAAATAAACAGTTTGAGTATATAATCAATTATATTACTCGGAAGAATGTAAGTATTTTCAATTACTTCCAAAAAAAGGTATGTTATCCCCTATCTTATACATTTTACAAGCTATATTTTACTTCTAGCCATCTTAAAATAAATTATTCGATGTCAAAAGTATTTAACACTTGTATTTCTCTAACATAAAAAATTTAAATAAAAACCAAAAATATAACAAAAATTAAATTAAAGACTGATAAAACATTAGCACTTAGGAAATTCTGCCTCACGTAGAGATAAAAATGCGATAAAAATTTGATTAACTCGTAAAATATACGGCACTCAACCTTATGTCAGGAACTCAGGCTATCTTTTTTTTAATTTTTTTTTTATCAAAAATACCCTTTTTTTTTATGGAAAAAGAAGCCAATATGTTAACTGACTAAGTATTTTATATCACATGAATATATTCATTTTGTAGTATCTCAGATTTAATCATTCAACTAGTAGCAGTTTCCTGCTCATATCAGAAATTACATAAATTTTATTCAAAATTAAAAGCTGCTTTGTGAGATTTTTAAATAATAGTATTTCTGCTCACATTACGTTTTACTTCAATGCGCAATCTTTCATATTTCATGCAAATGTTAATTTGCATTCATATCTAATAAGCTAAAAACATGTTTTGCAGTTAAAATTAATATCATCAAATCTACACGTAAGAGTACAAG
The DNA here is from genome assembly GCA_021605075.1 of Caerostris darwini. NCBI lineage: Eukaryota > Metazoa > Arthropoda > Arachnida > Araneae > Araneidae > Caerostris > Caerostris darwini. Next base: position 1,776,373 of record BPLQ01008836.1, read on the forward strand.
CATTTTAATTATATAAAACTAGTTTTGGCTGTATTGTAATATATTTTATCAATTTATGAACTGATTTTAATAAAAGATAAATTAAGCAATTTTCTGTATTTATCAATTTTTTGAATTTAATTCCAAAAAGAAATATTTAAATTTTTAATGTAAGAATAGATAGATATTAAATATATTATTGTAATTTTCTAATTTCGTAATATTTTTGTGTAATATATTCCTTTATAACTTTAAAATTTATTATTTTGCCAGTGATACTAAACGAAAAGAATCCATGTTTTACACTTAACCGATATATCAGCTATCTATAGCCTTATAATTATTTATTGGAAGAATCAATGCAAATTGCAAAATTTATTATAAAACATAAATTTAGGAAACATAGATATGTAAAATTATGCCTTATATGTTGATTTGAATTATTTTTAATGATTATACTTTTTACTTGTCTAAATTCTTATCAAAATTATTGGTTAGTATAATATTAAAATGTTTTTAATACCATCAAAATAACTTATCTATTATAAATGAGTTGAAAATGTATATTTTTGATAAAATTTAGATATTAATAATAAGTTCAATTTTAATAATGGAATAATGTCAAATACATTCAATGTATATGAAATCAATCAAAAATAGATAGTAGATATTTTTCTATGTGAATGACTTCAGTGCATTTGCAGTAAAACAGTAATAACTTTATGAGATATCAAAAGTTTTAAATAATTTATTACTATGGTCAAAAACTGAAGAAATTAGAAAATATAATTTAAATTTCACATTTCTAATATTAAAAGTTTTTATTACCATCAAAATAACATCAATTATATATACACTAAAAATGCACATTTTTGATAAAATTTTAGAATTTTAAACATTTAGATTATTAGATTTTTATTTTAGAATTTTAGATAATAATACGTGGAATTCTAATAATGAAAAAATGTTAAATACATTCTATGTTTATGAAATCAATCAAAAATAAATAGTAGATATTTTTCTATAGTAATGACTTTAGTGTATTTGCTGTAAAACAGCTACAAATTTAAGAGATATCAAATTGAAGTTTTAATTTCTTTTATTAATATGATCAAAAACTAAAGAAATTAGAAAATATGATAAAAGTAACAAATCACATTTCTATAGTGAATCACTTAAAATTTTATTAATTTCATATTAATATTACAGATTAAATTTTTTAAGTGACAATAGTTTTCTAAATGTTTTCAAATAAAATATTTTTAAAACTTTTATTTGAAATAAAATTACACTGTAAGTACATTACTTAAGTTGCTTTGTTGGAGTACATTAATGTGATGAATGAAAACTATAAAAATAATAATCTACAATTAATCTTATAACTAAATATCCAGAAACAATAATTTTTATTTTATAAATGTATTGTATATTTCATTAGTCTTTCTCAGTTGTTTTAGTCTTTGCAAATATATATCAATTACGTTAAAAAGAGGCCAAAGTTGGGTTTAAAACACCTGTCTTAAAATGCATGGGTTGTTTCAATTACACGGAGAAGTTTTCAATCAACTTAACTGCAAGCGTAATTTATACCTGGCCAAAATGTACAACATCGCCAGTATTCATAGACGCCTAATTTTCCAGCTACGTCTAATTTCAGGCGAACTTGAATTGTTTCCTCCAGAGAAACAAAATGAGTTACCTTCTAAGGGAATTGGAGAGATGGTTCATCAAGTAGTCCTTTGCTACTCACCCATGATAAGCCACGAGTAAATTCAACTCTTCTCATGTGTGAATTCATTACTCCCTATTTATTGAGTGTCTATATAAATTACCATTAAGGAGTAATGTCAACGCATTCATTTTGAGTTGAAATTAATGTGAGGAATGTATATGATAGGTGTGATGTCATTTATTATGAAAACGTTATGTATACAGATTTTAAAATTACCCCTTAAAATTTTGAATAATTCAGCATTATAAGTAACTTTATCCTTATATGTTATGTACTTGAATTTATTGATTCTAAAGTATATTTAATTTTTTTTGTCTAATATTTAGGCTATTTTTAATTGAATATTTTTCTGATAAATTGGCAAAAATTCTATCCTTTTTAAGTGAACAGTATTCTGTCCTCCAGTGATTAAGTGGTGGAATTGATTTTTGTAATTAGTTAATAATTATAATTCATTAATAATTCGATAACTTTTAATATTTTAAGTATTTATATTTTTGTCAGAATCTTCATTCACACTGTCTAAAATGTTTACTATTTATATACTCCTTTTGAGTTGAAATTAATGTGAGGAATGTATATGATAGATATTTAGCCTATTTTTAATTGAATATTATTCTGATAAATTTACAAAAATAACATCCTTTTTTAGTTAACAGTATTCTGTACTCCAGTGATTAAAAAGTGGAATTGATTTTTGTAATAAGTTAATGATTAGAATTCATTAATAATTCAATTTTATACTCCTGGATTATATATCTATGGAATTTTACTACCAAAAACATTTGTTAAATCATAATAAGTCTTTTAATTTACCCATTAAAAATGCTGTGTCTTCAAATCAAACAAAATAAAAGTGACTAGCATAAAAAGCAGTATAAACAATTCATTATTAATCTAAAAAGGAAAGGAAACATAAATATTACAATATCATTGTGTGGATTTCTATTGTTGACAGTTATTATGATTACTTACTTATGATAATATCTATCAAATAATTTACATTTAACGATTTTAAGTATTCACTCAAAACAATACTCTTACAAAAATGATTTACATTCGCGCAGATAGCGGAGATAGCTAAAGAAATAAAAAAAAAGTATGAGAGAAGAAAACTAACTGTTTCTGAAACAGATATCCGAAAAATTCTGAAAAAATTAACTTCCAAATGAATGAGATATGTCCAGATAACCTTAATTAATACATCAAGTCGAAGGAATTTTCTGGGATCTTTGTTGAATTTGACCTATCACATCCCTAACATCAAAGTATTTTTTTTCGCACCGTGAGTCCCCTGGCAACTCTTTAGCAGAATGTGTTAAATTGGTAGAAAGGGAGGTTGAGTGAGTACTCGTCCTTCATGTGTGTATCTGCCTCTGATCAGATAAAAAGGGGGAGGGGGATAATTTTTTGCCTGGAGGATAAATGAAGAATTCCCTTTTTTGTTTTACTTCTCTGACCCTCTTTGTAGGTAACACGACAGGCAAGGTGGTAGATCGGAAATTGAAATATTATACAGGGAGGAAGAAGGTACTGTTACACGATCGCTTCATTCTGTTTCGAGTTACTTTTACTCTTCCCCACCCAAATGTCGTCGGTATAGTAATTAATGTCACGGACACACCCTTTGTCAGTGAAATGGAGCCAAACTCTAATATTTGCAATAACGGAAGAAGTTTAATTTCCGCCATTTTCTGAACCCGCAAAGATTCTATTTCATGCTTATTAAGAAGTTGTGGTGGAGTTCAATGATTTGATTATATTTTTATGGAGTATTCTAGTTTTGTTTATTTTGGTCAGATTAAAATATTTTTGCAGTGCTTTAATCTTTTGGGCATCAACTGTTTTCCTCTTATTTAATTATGTTTTCTTAGTTATTGTTTTTAACTGAGAAGGATATGAATGAATTAGGTACTTTCTGATGTTAATGCTGCCTAAATTAATGAATTTAAACTCACAAAGATTCTATTTTATGCCTATTAAGAAGTTATGGTGAAGTTCAATGATTTGATTCGATTTTTATGTAGTATTCTTGTTTTGTTTATTTTGATCAGATGAAAATGTCATTTTTGCAAAGTTTTAATGGTTATTTTGTGTATTAGCTGTTTTCTTCTTCTTTTATTATGTCTTCTTAGTTATTGTTTTTTTAACTTTTTTAACTGTGAAGTATATGAATGAATTATGTATTTTCTGGTGTTGTTAATGCTGCCTAAATTAATCAATTTAAACTCACAAAGATTCTATTTTATGCCTATTAAAAAGTTATGATGAGGTTCAGTGATTTGATTCGATTTTTATAGGGTATTCTTGTTTTGTTTATTTTGGCCAAATTCAAATGCCATTTTTGCAGTGTCTAATGGTTATTTTGTGTATTAGCTGTTTTCCCCTTCTTTATTTATGTGTTCTTAGGTATTGTTTCTTAATTTTTTTTAACTGAGAAGGATATGAATATATATTATGTATTTGCTGGTGTTGTTAATGCCTAAATTAATGAAAACTCACAAAGATTTTATTTCATTCCGATTATGATGAGGTTCAATGATTTGATTGATTTTTATAGAGTATTCTTGCTTTATTTATTTTGGCCAGATTAAAATATCATTTTTGCAATGCTTTAATGGTTATTTTGGGTATTAACTGTTTTCCCCTTCTTTTATTATGTCTTCTCAGTTTTTTTTTTTTTTTTTAACTGAGAAGGATATGAATTTATTATTGTATTATGTATTTCCTGGTGTTGTTAATGCTGCCTATATTAATGAATTTAAACCCTCAAAGAACTTTAACTCGTAAAGATTCTATTTCATGCCTATTAAGAAGTTATGGAGAAGTTCAATGATTCGATTCGATTTTTATAAAGTATTCTTGTTTTGTTTATTTTGACTAGATTAAAATGTCATTTTTGCGATACTTTAATGGTTAATTTGGGTATTAACTGTTTTCTCCTTCTTTTATTATGCCTTCTTAGTTATTGTTTTTTTTTTTTAATTTTTTTAACTGAGAAGGATATGAATGTATTATGTATCTGTTGTTGTTGTTAATGTTGCCTAAATGAATGAATTTAAATAAATATTAAAGACAAATAAAACTTTTTGCATTAATAAAAGTATAAGTAAAACAAATTTCATATATAATAAAAGCCTCATTTTTATAATAATTAAAGCAAATTGCAATGGATCACCAAATAAAAAGCAAATGAGATTCTAGGGAACTAATATAAGTATTTTTGCTAGTTTAAAAATTAAAAACTTTTTTAAAAGATATATTTTAAAAAAAAGTCAGATGAAAGTGAACCAATGTAAAAAAGCAATCTGAATAAATTAGCACATCTTTTATTTACAGACGAAGTTACATTATTTGCCTTTATGTTGAAAGTGAGAAGGAATATGTAGATCTCTAATAATAATGTAAACAAGTTTGCAATAATTAAGTTTTATAAACTATTTTTATAAAATGGTTTCAAAGTTTTCGGAACTTTTAAAATAAAGAACTTGTTAATTTTCCAGCTCATAATGTCATTTGTTTTTAAAAGTGGCCAACTCAATAAATAGAAAAGAAACTAATTGTTTTCTTTATGTCTTCCCTTGCTAACTTCATTTTACAAATGACATTTTCTTTTTTTAAATGGGGACTTTCTGTTTCTCTCAAAGAATTTATAAACATTATTCATATAATGATTCACTCTTCTGACAAAATCATTTGACGATTTCTGCTCTTAGCATATGCTCTTATGGAAAAGAGCTTTAATGCCTACAGCAATAGAAAGTAAATTCCCGGAATGGGCCACAATTTTCATATTCAACGTCTCTCGACAACTCTTGGCGACTGACTCTTTAATGTTCTTGTTAATGGGTCTTAAAAGGATTCTTCAATTTCAAAAAGCCGACACACATAAGAAGACTCTCTAAGCCATCTCAAAGACGGTGTTTCTCTCTCAATTTCACATCCAATTGATTCGAAATATTGCCTCTGGGATTAAAATGGAAGCGAAATCTGAAGAATCGAATATTAATGAAACCTCTGGAGAGAACATTTTTGCTCACTTACAGTGGAAGGAATAGGCAGGCTGCAATTTCGCATTTCTCTTCAATACTCATCGATATAGAGGAAAAAAAATTTTGGAAACTCCAGCAGAAACGAAATGAGTAAAATTTTTATGAAGGTTTTGCTTCAGTGCTTTAGCATTACATCATCGGTGTTTGATTAAAGAGTCATTTATAAAAGTTGAATAAAATTAGAGTAATAAGAAGAAAAAAAAAAGCGAACTTTTCGATTTTAGAACCTCTTAAACAAAGGCACTTACGTGTGCGTTTAGTTTCGCTGCTTTGGGGAAGTTCTTCCATAAAAGGATGAAACTGCATGCAGTCCATCAAATGCGGGTTTTAATACTTTCCATTTCGGAACTATTTCTTTTATGGGGAGAATATCTTTTGATTTCGAGCATACGCAAAGGCTCAAGTAATTAATTTTGGAATTGATTAGATTTATTAGAATTTTGCTTATTTCTGTAAAAGGCCCCATTAATGCCAAAAAGAAAGGAATTTGTTCTGTCTTACGATGAAGATGATTTGCTGCATATGCTTAAATCTTCGTTTAAAAGTGAAAAGAAACCATTTACGACTTTTTATTCTTATCAGCAACGATTTATTTTTATTACTGAATTATTAAAACTTGATATCATATTTCTTTTAAAGTAAAGCTAATTTTATTGTATTTTGGAACTGCAAAATATTTTTATTTTCTATATATATTTTTAGAAAAAACCCTCAAAATATTGTATTGTATTTAATGAAAGCTGAGAAGATAAATCAATAAATTTCAATTACAACTTTGCTTCATTTTAAGATGGTTATATTTAAAAATTGAGTAGTTTGAAACCATTTTTTTTTCTTTTTTGTTATACTTCCGATTGAACTGTCATTTGGTAAAAAGTATCCCTTATGAATGAGAACATATATCAAACTTATTTAGGCTCTCCGATGAATTTTATTCTAATTAGAAGATACAGTAATAAAGGCTATCGAATAACTAAAATTTTTCTTTTGGGAATTAAAGGATTTTCTTGCAAAGTGAGATATCTTTATGCTTGATGATAATTTTACGTACCGACTACTTTTTACTATTTATGTTTTTAATGTAATACTAAAAGGTAAAATTAATTATACTTGCTGAAGAGTATATTCATTAATTAATGATAATCCTTAATTTTTAACATTTCAGAAATATCTAGTCTTCCACATGAACGCTTGGTACCAATTAGCCGGAGAAGACATAAACTGATTTCTACACAAATCTTTGAGTACATTTTGAATACTTAAAAATGATTGACTACTCCCATCTCTTGGATTAAGTAGCAGAAGCGCTTCGGCTACTTCCTTAGTAGCTTAATTATAAGAACCCTTTAACCTCTTGGATCGGGAATCGATTTCCTTCAAGTACCTCGTATTTGCCGTACGACACTAAATAGCTTATCCGGGAAAGGCTCTGATAAGGCTTAAGCCTTGTAATCCAACAGCAGTGATTAACTGCATTGTTAATGAATCGTGTGATGAATAGCCCGTTTGTGCTGGACAGGTCCAACCTCGCTATATCCTTCCTACTCCATAACTAATTGTTGCGGGTATTAACGCGCTGACAGCGCTGCAAACGTTACGCGCTGAAACCTATCGCTTTATCAATCTCTTGCACATAAGCCTTCAGATCCTAGCTTTTATTGGATTTCCAAATCTATTTGATTATAGACGTTGCAATATACGTTTAAGGATTGGGGAAACGGCTTGCTTGCTTCAACGTTTTGAAATATGATATGCTTCCACCTTGTTATTCATACTCAGCTAAAAATATAAAGAAATAAACTTTATATGTGTCCTTAGTTTGAGATATTTACATAATTCATCACATGGAAATGCTTCCGATCCAAGTTTCAATTGTGGTATCAGTAAACATAGGTAATGTATTTAATTTACAAAAAAATCATTTAATTTCTCACTGCTTCTGATAGTATTCTAAATGGAGGTTTGGCAAGTATAAGGGGATTTTCTCCAATTTTATTTTATTGATTTATTATTTTTAAACTTTTTTTCGAAGAGTAAACACTTTTTTAAAAACTTTTTATCCAATTCACTTCAAAAAAGCATATATAAATATTTTACTACTGAAATACTAGTAATATCTCATAAACTAAAAATAATCAAACTGTAATCAACTAATGTCGACTAGTAACTGTCTGTGATTTAATTGGTCCTTGTGGAATATATACGTATACATGCATTCTGCTTTTAATTTTTTAATTGCAATCTCATATATTTATAGCTATTTCATATCAGCGTTTACGGAATACACTGAATGTTCACCAATTTAGTCGTAATCTCTGAGTAAATGAAAAATATTCTTCAACGAAATGTGTTTCTGAATTCTAGTTTTAACTTCTTTTTGATTTAAACAATCAAAAAGCATATAGATGGGAAATTTTTGTAATGGTAATTGTTGAATAACCAAGGAAAATATGTGTAAGATGTTTTATTTTGAATTTCAAGAAAGAGGGCTGATGTGTTTTCTGAAACAACATGAGTTATGGACATAAGTAATTTTTGATTGCAATTATACCAACTATACTAACTTTAATAATGAGAATAAAAGAAGGAATACACTGCTTCCAATACTCACGCCCAAGGAAAAAATGTAACAAACGGAGCAAGTTAATTCATGAGAAAAACATCAGTATTGAAGAAATTCTTGTTACAGCATTTGTTTAATATTTATTCAAAAATGCACCTGCAATGAAGAGAAGCAGTTTTCGGAGTAATTCTGATTGTATAAGTATTTTATTAAAACACCAATGTTGAAAAGGAATTCGGAAATTAAAAGCTGCTGAATACATTCATATGTAAATAAAGACTTCATAAAGAACATAATTTATCCCTTTTGAAGTTTTGGTCATTTATAAAACAATTTAATGCTTAAAAAATAACCACACATAAGAACGAAAAGTAACAACTTACGAAAAAAAAGATTCAAAGATCTTGAGGTGTAATGAAACTTTACTGTTTCCCCAATGTGCAAATAAATAAAGTAATAAACTCTAGAAAAAGTAATGCCAATTTTGTTTATAGAGAAAACATTAGTTTTCAGTATGTTTAATGTATCCTGTACGTTTCAAGAAATTTTATTTTACTGAAATGTATTTTAAGAATTACAGAAGCAAAAACAATTAAATGACAAGGTGATATGGACAGCTTTCAGGCCTTTTGAGATGAATAATTAAAATCTCTAGAGTTTATAATTTTTGTACAAATTTTCGTGTTGGAGGAAAACAAAACAAAGAAAGCAAACGAACAAAACAAATGTTGGGTCGTAACTGCTTTTTGAATCTTATCCGGAAACGTAATTATTTTATTTTATTTATTTATTTGGCGGGGGGGATTCTATCATATATTTTCCTGACTGTTAACGTTTTCTGTCTGTAAAGGCGAACTAGTTTCTCCGAATTTCCTTAGGAGTATTTTTTAATTAAATATCTTTTGAATATGAAATACTATTTAATCACTGGACATTTTTCTTGACTCTCATGGACTGACGCTTTTGAGATTTTTTAAACTTTTTGTTGATTTTTGAATTATATTTTTTAGAACTTGTACAAATTTGACTTTGTGATTAATACAGAATTCTCTTAAAGTTATTAATTTTTAACTATATTTGATATCATGTAATAGAAATAATGAAAGATCAGAAAATTAAGATAATTTTACATGTGCATTTATGCATGTGAAATGAGATATTGTATACAAATATAGATACAGATAGATTCAAAAATGTAATATATTGACGCCAATTGACTCCATTCTTTTTAAAAATGAATTCGAGAAATACAAAGCGTTCGTTTGGTCAAAAATATCTCATATCTCATCTGTTGCACGAAAGGGTAATTTTTTATATAACAATTTTACAAAAATTATAAAAAAATATTAGGTTAATAAATTTAAATAATTCATGTAAATTTCTTAAAGGTTTTATATAAACGAAATAGTTTTTTTTTGTACCACAATATAAAATTGCAGTGATATTAAGTTGTGCTATTGGTTAATTAGAATATTTGAAATAGCACATGTCCTCCATTACATACAAATGTTAAGGTTTATTAAATATGAATATATCTCCTTTTAGATCGGGGGATTTTTCTTTTGTAAATAAATATTGAGATAAAAAGCTTCATACTTGTACTTTATTAAAAATTACCGTCAAAGAATTAATGCTTATCCCAGATTTTTTTCTGAAAATCGTTAGAATCAACAATACAAATAAAATTTTGGATGATAACCGTATTTCTGTGAAATCTATAAAATAAGAACTTATTACAGAAAAAATGTTTATAAAAATATACAAAAATTATTTTCATTAGAACCTTTAAAATCCCCCTTTTTTTGTCGTTCAATACTATTATTACTAGAAGTTATTCTTCTATTCTTACTTATTCCTACTTTTCAAGCTTACTTACGCCTAATCCGAGTTAACTTTATCGGCATTTAATAAGAAATAAAGTTTTTTTAATATGTAAATTATCTTTAGAAATATGATTAAATTTTGCATGATAATTTTACAGATATAACTGGAGTTATAAATCCTAGTTTTATTGGGACTAAAAATAAGAGCCGTAGACAAAAAGAATATTCAAGCAGATTTTATAAATTGATCCATTGTCCATGAAAAACGAAAAATCTTTTAGAATAGTTTATTAGAATTTGAATCGCTCTTGAATATCAAAATGATGAAATTACGCTTTTCTGACATTCAAAATCCTTTAAAAAAATTTTTTTTCCTACTTATTTACACACGAATTGCCAAAAAATTAAATTAAATTCCGAATCATCTCATTTGAATAGACTGAATTGGGGATAAAACTCAAGATCAAGAACAAAGCACTTTTATTATCTTCCGACAGCAATTACGAGCTATTTGAGAAGGGGGATGGGGGATGATTTTCACCAGACATATTAGTCGAGTCATGATGGAAAGCTCACTTTAAAATTAAAATTCCGAAACGAATTCCGAAAGAAATATTCCCGACATCGGAAATTCCAAAATCTCGAAATGCGCTGCCTTTTCCGCCTCGTTAGTTGAATTTATTCCTCTATTGACTAAATGAGGAAGAAAATAAAAGAAAAAGAACACAAATCGTGCGGAAGTGAGTGGGGAAAAATGAGTGAGAGGGTGCTTAAAATGAGGAATGTTCTTCTTGAAGACAGGAGAAGGCAGAAGAAAACGAATGGAGTGCGAACCAATTCTCAAGGCACTCTTGCAGCAAGGATAAGGTCCAAATCGACGTTGTCGATGCAGATGATCAGTTGAACACTCACACCACCTGATGGCGACATCGCCTTGTCACTTTTGATTGATGGTAAACTCAACAGCAGTTCTCCGTGCCTGGAATAGTCAGTGGGCCTTCCTCCCCCTTCATATGTCGCTCAGCCATTGCCAGCGACAAGAAGAATTTCTTCACGTAGGTGATCTTAGATGCGAGCTGCTGATATCATGTCATTCGTTTTCTTATGGGATTACTAATACAAAATCGTACGAATAGTCTGTTATCGGAAATTTCTTGGAATGAGTGATTGTGTCAAAAAGGTTGTAACTATCTTCGATGAAATTTCGGTAAAATGGCTTGTCTTAAGAAATATTAAACCTTAGAGGATGGGGAATTATTTTTGTTCTTTCTTTACAGAAATAATCTTAACAGATATAAATTATCTTTGGCTAATTTGTCGATGTTTTAGCCTTCAAAGATATATACTATTAAGAATCAACCAGTTTTTTTTTCTCCTGATAAACAATATGTATGAAATCCTCAGATTTCATCAAGGGGAAACGTGTGTATTCTGGGATCTGTATTATATGATTACTAATACAAAATCGTACGAATAGTCTGTTATCGGAAATTTCTTGGAATGAGTGATTGTGTCAAATAGGTTATAACTATCTTCGATGAAATTTTGGTAAAAGAGCTTGTCTTAAGAAATATTAAACCTTATTCTTTCTTCTTTATAGAAATAATCTTAACAGATATAAATAATCTTTGGCTAATTTGTCGATGTTTTAGCCTACAAAGATATATACTATTAGGAATCAACAATGATTTATTCAATTTTTTTTTATCTCCTGATAAACAATATGTAAAAAATCTTCAGATTTCATCAAGGGTAAACGTGTGCATTCTGGGATCTGTATTATATGATTACTAATACAAAATCGTACGAATAGTCTGTTATCGGAAATTTCTTCGAATGAGTGATTGTGTCAAAAAGGTTGTAACTATCTTCGATGAAATTTCGGCAAAATAGCTTGTCTTAAGAAATATTAAACCTTAGAGGATGGGAAATTATTTTTATTCTTTCTTCTTTATAGAAATAATCTTAACAGATATAAATTATCTTTGGCTAATTTGTCGATGTTTTAGCCTTCAAAAATATACTATTAAGAATCAACCAGTTTTTTTTTTCTCCTGATAAACAATATGTATGAAATCCTCAGATTTCATCAAGGGGAAGCGTGTGCATTCTGGGATCTGGGAAATTATTTTTATTCTTTCTTCATAGAAATAACCTTAACAGATATAAATTATCTTTGGCTAATATCACTAATTTGTCGATGTTTCAGCTTTCAGAGATATATATTATTAAGAAACAATTATGATTTATTCAGTTTTTTTTTTATCTCCTGATAAACAATATGTATGAAATCCTCAAATTTCATCAAGGTGAAATGTGTGTATACTGATTTAAAAAAAAGAGTAACTATGCAAAATTTATAGCGGTTTTATCAACTTCTTGATTTTTATATGCAAGAAGGAATTCAATAAACTTGAATTTAAGCAATGTATATCGCCGATTATAAAAATTTCATTTTAAAATTCTTGTTTGGGATTTAAAGTAATATCTAATCAGTTTTCTTTTCGAGAACGAAGTTTTGATAACATGAAAATTTAAATAGAAAATATTTCCATGGTAAATTTTTTTTTAATTTTAAAATTTAGCTATAAATAGGATTTTATTATTTTTAAACATCCTTTAAATTAATGTTAACAGATTATTTTGATTCAAATTTGTTTTCTATTCATTTAAAGAATATTACTTATAATTATGGTAATTTTATTAAATATTATGAATTTCAATAATTAAAATATATATACAAGTTGAAATATTCACTTTAATCAAGACACACATGGAAATACTTTTAAAAAGTTTGTGAAATTATGTGTACTTTTAAAGTCTTGTACAATAAGTTTATTTAACGGATTATATTTGTATTCAAAAATATTTCATCAAACCTTTATTTTCTTTACGTAAAAATAAGCATATACCAATTTTTATGAATTTAAAAACTTATACTTAAACAGTCTATTGAATTTTGCTTTGCACAGAGTTAAAGTGGAATGATAATATTTACTTTTAGAAAACAGTGGAAATTTTTGTTTTTGAATTAAATTTTGTTCACCTACGTTCTTGAATATCTAATGAATTGAATATTTAATAGACTGCTTACGTGAAATCTTTTTATAGCACGTGAAGTTATTTTCCTAAAGTATATTCAAAAATAAATTTTCTTAAGTTTTTCCTTACGCAATGCGATGTTTTTGTTTTATAAATCGATAAGATAAATAAAGTATTAGAATTATGTGTTAAACAGAGCATTGCTGCAATTCTCCCACTTCATCTGCTTACATATGTTCTACATAAAAAAAAATTAATCACAAATTTGATGAAAATGTTGCTTAGAAAAAGTAACCTTCAACACGGCTTTCGCGTTGATGATGTTGTTGTTTCTTATCCTACTTGGTAGAATCTAGACCAAGTCCATGAACCCATGTGATCCCATGGTAACAGAGGCAGCTTCTGTTATGTTGAAGCACCCGTAGGTAGAAGTCTGACTTGGCTCCATACCACTGACTTTTTACAGGGTATGGTTGTCAGCCCTACACCCAACGCTGTGCAGTCATGTTAGACCAGGTCCTACGGCTTAAAGTGGACTCCGAACCACTACAAACATCCATGGCACCGCCGGGACTCGAACTCAAAACCTGTGGTACCGAGCTCCAGAGCTCTGGTCACTCGGCCATTCAGGCCCCCGCAATGTGTAAACATTAATAGCTGCATAAAGATTGTTATCTTTGTTAGATTTTATCATAATAGTTCTTTTACAATTCTTATCATTTTTATTATTATTTCAATTTAATGCAAATTACATATTAAAATATTTTATTTATACATAAATGTTACATCTTTGCCTCTTTTTCTTCATTGGCGCAATTGGCCCATGAGGGCCAAGGCCGTCTGTCTGCTGGCAGATTTCGAAAAAGAAGATGTTTTCTTTTAATGGGGTAGGGTTGTCAGCCCTACGCCCAACAGTCGTATTTGAGCATGAATTACGGTTTAAAGTAGATTCCGAACCACTACAAACATCAATGGTACCGCCAGAACTGAACCCGAAACCTGTGGCACCGAGCACCAGAACTCTAATCACTCGACCATCAGGCCCCGTTACATATTTTACTTATGCAAATTCTAAAAATTATATTTTAATCTTTGAATAATACTAAAAAGTAGTCTCTTATCCACAATAATGCACTGAATTTTCTTTAAATCGTGCCTTAACTGTGTTTTATAACTTCATTAATGAATAATATAAACATATGAATTCCGAGCTATTATAATGAATATTTATTCTAGTAGTTGACTGTAATTTTACGATAGTAATAAAGGGAAATATATTCGGTTTTCTCTAACCAGCAATCATAATTAGTGGAAAATATATTCCAGGAAACTGTATATTATGTATGGTATTGAATGTCTTAATTCTGCATTTGGTACACTGATTTTAATGTAATTTAAATGCTTGTTTAACTATTGGGTTCAGTTTACAGAGCATTACTAAATGAGCATAGAATTAAAGATTTGATGACGTATTTTGCGGGGTTAATCCTCATTTCCCTTTAATATAAATTGTAATAGCATTTTTTTAAAAAAATGTTCTATTGTTGTTTCGAATCTATTTATAATTAATCTTAAATCTTAATCTTATAATCTTTATAATTAAAAATTAATCTTAATCTTAATTAATTAATTAAAAACGATATATACGTGAAGTTAAAAATAAAAAGCTTTTTTTTAAATATTGGATTTGTTTTATTATAAACTATAAAATTACCTAATAAAATATAAATTAATGGAATATAAGTAACACTTTAACTATAAAATTGCTAATGAATCTGTAAAAGACTGATGAAAACAACTTTTATTTGTTGCTACATATCTTTTAATACAAATATGCACATTTTAAATTTCAGATATTTGTAGAATACGCTACATGTCTTAAAATTGTTGTAAAAATTTAAATTTAAAGAATAAAAAAAAAATTATATAAAATCATTGATATTTTATCTAAATGAATTAATGAATGAATATCTTCTAATACAAATAGGCTCATTTAAAATTTCAGATATTTGTAGAATAGACTATATATCTTAAAATTGTTGTAAAAATTTAAATTTAAAGAATTTTAAAGCAAAAATTATATAAAATCTTAGATATTTTATCTGAATGAATTCATGAATTAATATCTTTTAAATATGCATATTTTAAATTTTAGATATTTGAAGAATAGGCTATATGTCTTAAAAGTGTTGTAAAAATTTAAATATTAATATTTTAAAACAAAAATTATATAAAATGATAGATATTTTATATGAATGAATTCAATTTTCAAAAAAAAAAACCTTATAATATAATAAATTCATCTTAAAAGTTTTTCTATTGTTCGGTAGATACAATAGTCTTTTGATATATTATCTTAAAATGTTTTTTAAAAACAAATTTGCAAGAATATTTTTCAATTTCTCATGTGTCACAGCCTACAATGAAAGTAGTGAGTCATTTTTCTTACAATGCTGTCGGTAGTTTTCTTCTAGATATCTTATCTATTAGTAGCACCTGCAAATGATGGAAAGCCCAATGCTAAATTTAAGTTGCGTGGGTTGTAGTGAACAAGTTTTTTACACAGTGAAACGATATATCTCAACTTATCGAGGGTATACGTCTAGTTTTCTGTCTTTTGTGGAATGACAGGAGTCCTTTAATCAAGTACTAAAAAAAATTCAAAATCTTTACCTGATTCATTAAATTTACAAGAAATAATATTAACACAAATAATCTCAAAAATATCTAATTAAAAAAGTTAGTTATCAAAACTTTATACCATATCTTCTGGTGTATTTAGAAGATAGCAGAATAAAAATAGAATTTTTTAACAAATGAAACCTTAGATTAGAATAACTTATGAAATAATAATTTACTTCAGCAGCTTTCATCTTCTGTTGTTAAAGATTATATGCAATATAAATGTTGCGAGTTCTAACATGAGTTTTTTTTTAAGCTGGTAACAATTTAAAAATTAAACTTTATGTTCATATTTGTATTCTTCAGTTACTTATTGTTCATATTTGCATTGTTCAGCTCATTATTGTTCATATCTGTATTCGTCAGTTCATTATTGTTCATATTTGCATTGTTCAGCTCATTATTGTTCATATCTGTATTCGTCAGTTCATTATGTTCATTATTGTTCATATTTGCATTTTTCAGTTCATTATTTTTCATATTTGTATTATTGTACATAGCATATATTAAATTGAATATTTTCCCCGTGATTTTTATTGTTTGGTGCGCATAACACTGATAAAAATTAAGTTGTAACCTAAATTAATACGTAACCAAGACATCACCAGAATGATATCTTACTTGTTAACCAAAATCGGTGACATCTTAAAGAATATTAGCTCTAATTCTCTTATATTTGGAATATATGTATGACCACTGATAAAATTCCACTTAGAAAACATGAGAAGATTCTAAATTACTTCAGTTTATGGGCTTATCTTTTTGATAAATAGCATAGAAACTTATTTTTTAATGTGTTGATTCTATTATTATAATTTTCCTGTTTTTATATATCACTTTTGTAAATAAACATTTATAATACTAAATCATTTTTTTATAAAATGTTTTTTATTCTGATACATCTTCCCGATAGTACTTGAATTTTTTGTGTTTCTGATTAAATTACTTTTTTGCTTATTTTTCCGTGTGTCAAACGATGGTGTATTTAATATATTTTGTATTTTTTACTTTAAAATTTGCAATTCCTTAAGATATTTGTTGATTTCTAATCACCCATGATTAAATAATTATGAATAGCAAATTTTTTTGCACGCTGATAAATCCTTCATAATTTTTTCAAGTTAACTTTTATCATCCAGACAGCTAAAGTTCATTACAATGTTATTAAAAAAACATTTCTTCACGATTTTTTGAGAAAACGAAATGCAGGATTAAACAAACAAAACCATTATGAACAAAAACCATTCCATCTTGAAAAAATAGCTTACATGAAAAAAAAGTACGTATTGGGTCATATACCATATGCCATATTCATAAGACACATTACATTGAGGGTATTTTGTAATCTTAAGTGGAATGAAATAATTGAAAAATTTAGTTATGTAAAAAACCCCTGCTTTTTTTTAAGAGTGATTTGAAGAACGATCTCAGATCTCCAAAACATAGGTCCAATTTTAAAGCATTGGAAAACAACAACATTTAAA
Organism: Caerostris darwini; assembly: GCA_021605075.1. Classification (NCBI taxonomy): domain Eukaryota; kingdom Metazoa; phylum Arthropoda; class Arachnida; order Araneae; family Araneidae; genus Caerostris; species Caerostris darwini. The sequence continues at coordinate 1,793,730 of BPLQ01008836.1, forward strand.
ATTTTTAAATCTAAATGATAGATAGACAACGAAAACCTTCTCTATTGATGCATTTGATGTCATTGAATTTCTTTCTTGTTTGTTTCCTAGCTGATAGCAGTTTTTTTGAAATTTTCTATACTCATAAATGTCCACGGATTGTGTTTTTCGTCCAGCCACTGTTGAAGGTGGCTGCTTAAACACGATATCCTTCTGATAAATGATGCTGCCAAGCCATCTCGTGGTTGGGCGGCCCTAACGACCTATCAGACGCTGGAGTCCCCCAACCAAGCAGACCCACTCATCGACCATTAATTAATGTTTCCCACTAACTTGCTTGCTACTTTGCTTTAGTATCAAGTCATTAGCATGAAAGGAGGATGAGTTTTCTTGCTATCATCTGACAGGGAGATTTTGAATAGAAGAGTCCTCTCCACGTGCTAAAGAAGACCCCCGCCTTTCTCTTTACGGCGATTTTTTAATCGTGACGTCAATTCTGAAAGGGCGTGTCTTTGCTTTACAAATGTTGTATTAGTGGTCATGCTGTCTCATTAGCAAAAGTGCACTGACCAAAGAATAATAGAACTGTCATGAATGGGGCCGCATGGTGTTTTATTCTCCCGAAGAAAGATGATACAATATATCTATCTATGACCAGAGTGATCACGAATGTAATGTGTCTTATGGGTATGGCATATGGTATATGACCCAGTATGACAATACATATTTTTTTCACTTAAGCTATTTTTTCAAGATAGGATGGTTTTTGTTCATTTTTTTAGTACTGAATAAAGAGCTCGTGTTTCTGTAAGTTCTTAGTACTTTTTCAACAATCCCACAACTAAATATTTCACTGAACTCATCGACCTATGTAATAATGTTTAGTTATAGACATTGTTACATAGACTTTTTGTTACCGTCAGGATTTTTAATTAATGTAATTTTTAATACGAACATCATGAAGGATTGATTTCAAAATAAATATTGAATTTAATTCTCTTCAATTATGTATTGGATAATAAAGTTTATGTCGAAGAATTATGCAGAATTCGAAAGATACTGATTTTCATTTTTTTATGGTCGATGTCGTAGGTAACTAACAATTTTCAAACCTATTGTTGAAAATCGTTAGGAAACGGTTCAGTTATGTAATCATTATCTTTGCAAGTTATCCTTATTATCAAATTATGGTGATCAAATGCAAAACAAATTGAAAATACGTAACAGTTTGTTAACACATAAAATTTCAACATGCATTGCTGGATAGTTTAATTTTGTTTTTCGACCAAATTCGTGTTACTTATGAAGAATTTTACAAAGTTAAAATAAATAATAGGTGAATTTGACCAAGACATTTCTCGCAAATGTCAAAGGATGAATAAATTGCTGCTGGTTTGTTTTAGACATCTAAAAAATGGAATCGAGATTACCTACTATTGATATGAAGAAGGAAAAAAGGCCGTTACCCAGAATCGTCTTAAATGACATCTTAAATTGGGTATGTGCCTTTGTGAACAAAGAGAAATAGTAATAGCTTCTCGTCGCTGAAATGAAACTAAATAACATAAGGATGATAAAATAATAACCAGGAAATTATGGTTCTTGTAAAGATAATCTCATGAGAATAAAAGTTACAAATTTGGGGTAAATAAAATTAGAAGATGTTAAATCTGAATATTTAACAGAAAACTGTAAACTAGAATATCTGCAATGCTCAGATTTATGTACTATTATCTTTTAAATTCCAATTCAATTTATTCTTTTTATTTTTACTATGAGCTACTTTAAATATTTAGTACAGCGCCCAATACTGTGATTATATAGAATCGGTTCTTACGTTTAGTAGAATGAACCAGCATTTTTTCTTTTTTTCGTTGTTCAATTCCATTCCAGCTGTGGCATAAGCAAACTTAAACTGAAGAAAGAAGGAATATGAAAGCTTAGAAAAAAGTTTTGCTTGGTAAAAAGTCTTAAAAGTTGTTTTGAAATGGGTTCAAACAGCGGTTTAAGAAGGCTTACTACTGCATGTGGAAGCTTAGGAATGTGGTTGAATTATTTTTTCTACCCTTTAAAGTATAGTATAAAGGCTCAAGGAGCAAAGGAAACCTAAAATATAATACATGACAGTTAAAATAAATCAAAATATACATCAATATGAAAATTCCAACGACGAGAAAAAGTTTATTATAATAAAATAAAAGTTTTGGATATTTTAAATTTCTTCATATGCATTCAAAATATACCTGATATATATATATTTATTTCTAAAATTGAGCAGTTACTCACCAAATTTCAATTCTCTGAAGTAATTTCAAATGCTACTAAGTGCATATTAGGCTTATAAACGTAACCTATTTCGTATATAATTAGCCTATATTTTAAATCAAAGTATGTCTTGAAATAAATGAATCGATATATTTTAATTACTCTTGATAAATTATATATTTGGTATGTTGTCTTGAATTTCAGCCAAATGAATTACATTTTTAAAGAAATAATTTAATATCCCTGAATATAAATGTATGTTCAGGTTTTTTGCTTATAATATCCGAAGTGCACCTAAAAGATAATATAATCGTTCTTGTACATTACCTATCGTCTTAGTCGTCATAAACGTAATTGTAACAGTTCAACGATATATTAAATACATCATGCAGCTGTTTGTGTTAGCCTTTGTGGCACTTGTTCTCGATGTCATTTTTCAACAAGATAAAGTCATGTCCAATAAAGCTCGTATATCTCTGAACTACCTCCAGCTATTGGTACTATTACTATAACAACAAATTCCCCAGACGTTTAGCTAAATGAAAATGTATGGAACATAGAAGGCTACCAGATTCGAGTACCTCAAAGTGTAACAGATGTGGAGTAATGATTGTAAAACATCTGACATAATTTATCGCAGGATGAGGTTAAGGATATTTATAACTCATTAAATAAACTTATACGATCATACATTGCCGTCAGGTATGGTTTCACCAATTACTGGTTTAAACAGTCGCTAGCTCTTGACGGGTCTTACTGTCTAGAATGACTAATAATTTTATTATCTTTGTATAGGGGTTAAACTTATTTAGTTAAAAAAGGCAATCACTTTCTTCATAGTGCGGAACAATCCTAATTGATTATATTAGAAAGAGTTTATATAAAATTACTTACAAGTTTATTTATTCTGAAAACTTTGGAATAGCTAGATCTCGCTGTTTGTTGTATAAAGGTACAACTTATATCTTACATTTTTCTAAAATTTCCGTTTCAAAAGATTTACATTTACTTGAATACAATGTAATATCACAGATGGATGCTATCCAAATAAACTAAATTTGAAATTTACAAATGTAATAACATTTGTAGAATTTATTTAACTTTCAAATAAATAAACAGCTACAATCGTATATCTTCCATGTCTACTTCCAAATTACAGGACTGTTGAGATCACCAGTTGCTGTCAATTCTGGTTTCATTAATCATAGGTTAATGTTACTTACGGGGATGGTATTTTCTAAGCCTCCAATGTGTTTTCTTATCGCAATAAAACAAAAACTAGCCTTAAACATATTCAATCGAAATATTGAATTTTTTTGTGCGCAATTGAATGTAATGAATAATTATTAAGCAAAGATTTAACATTAATTTATATACAGGATAAAGATAATAGTTTTCAAGATATTCGAAAGGATACTTTGAAATTCATGAACTAAATTGTAATTTTAATAAACTTATTCTGCAATTTTAGGTCAAGACCATGACTATTCATGACCGTTTAACCAAAAATTAAACTCTTTAAAGATAAGTTAAAAATTATCTTTTTTCCTTTAAATAGGGTTCCCTTAATACAAAATTATTATTATAAGCTATTATCTATAATAAGCTGTAGTTTAAAATAATATTTTATTCTGATATTAGTCCTTAGGGTGAATTATTTATACTATTATTATATATGATATCCCTTTATGGGAATATAAACTTTTTTATTTTGAACATACATTGTTAAGCATTGGTTAATCTGAACTTGTACACCAAACGTATAATAATACCTTCATTTTACAATGACTTACTCTAATTCTCCATGTAACAAATTCCTTTAGTTATCTGGAAAGTGATGATTAGAATGCATTGGAGGTTTCAGATTACTGACAAGTGATGCTGCCTGGCATGTCGAAATATTTACATGATGTTTATCTTGATTCCAATTTGTATTCTACTCTATTTACAATGAGTAAATAACACTGGAATATAGAATGTGATTGATCCAATAACAAATGTCAAAGGACACTAAATTCATTAATATTTCATGTGTTTCTATCGTTTAACATAAACTTATCTTATCATGGAATTTTATTTCTACACAGTAAAAATTTTATTTCACTTTAAAAATCATCACAATATTTCTTAAGAAATGAAATCATTTGACATTCAATTTTACTTTATATTTTGAATTTAAATTTAAAAATATAATTAGGTTTAATTAATTTTTTGAAAACTATCATATATATACTTTATATTAATATATATATTTTTTTAACAATAACTATTTAAAAAAATCTATATATTTCAGGTTTCATTAATTTTGTTTAAATCTTAATATATTAAATTATATAAAAAATGATAAATTATTATTACCTTAATCATTTGAATCATTACAAATTTCGATTCTTAAAATTACACAGATTTAATTGAAAATTGTATATGAAATTGTCATTTTTCATATAAGTATTTCTTTTTTTTCGTGATATTCTTTAGGACAATCCTCGCCTTAAAATTAATTTTCATTAGTATAAATTTTAATTCAATGAACAAACCTGTATAACTATTTCCGTTTAATTGTCCACTGTGAAAAGATCTATAACTATCCAATCATAAAATTTAATGAACACTTATTGTTCAACTAACTCCTTCTTTATTCCATAGATGAATATTTTTGCAGTAAATACATTTATCAGTACTTAAGCAGAATATAATAAAGCAGAATGAGAAACAAATTAGAAATATTGATAATTTAATTTGGTTTTAGAAAATTTATTCAGTATTATTTAAACCTTCAGTTTTTTATGTATAAAAATTTAATTATACTTATTTGACACTCTATTAAACATGCATCAAACGTGTTAGTAGAATAGATTTCCTTTTTTTAAATATGTCACATTTGCTAATATTTTATTCATATAATGTAATAGAACTTACGAAAATAAATAAATATTTATAGAATATTTCCTAACTCTTTACTGTCGTAATTTTTCTCACGCTTATCAGATATCTATAACTTTATGAAAAATTTAAATATATATAAAAATTAATATGAAGGTACCATAATGTATAGTTTTACATCATATCTTGTTACATAGCTTTAATCGTCATCAAAATTTGTCATATAGATTTGCATCACATCTCGTTCAACAAATGTTCATAAGATAATTATAATTAAGAATTTCTTATAAAATAAATCTTCTAGGTTTAGTCAGTAAACATGTCGTTGTACAATCGAAATTCATAAATCATACTCCATTTGTACAATCAAAAGATAGAAAACATTGTTTTAATCCTTTTTGTTTTAGTTCACAAATGTTGTTCAAAAACGATAAGATTTAAAAAAAGGAAAGAAAAAAAAAAAGAAAAAAGAAATAAAAATAAGTGTAATTTTTCCATTAAAATAAGGCATTTATTTTTTTTTTTTTTTTAAATAATTTTTAATTAAATAATATTTAGCTATTGCTAATTTGCTTACATTTTTTTATTCATTGTTTCATACCTTGAATATTTTTCATTAATCTTCCGTTAAAAATTTCTTTATTGTTATCAGGAAAGCAATCATTGACATCTCTTTTAAACGATACACAAAGGATTATTTAAATAGTTGGTTTTTAATGCAGAATAAAAAAAGAATTAGAAAGTTTAATTGGTTTTTTAATGTTTTCAATAAAAAAAATTAACACAGATAAATATCGACTTATTTATTTTACTGGTTTACAATTACAAAAGCTTGTATAGAAGCAGAATTAATTGAATTTTTGTTCTTCTACCCCAGAACTATTTCTTTCATTCCAATCATTTACAGTGGTTTATTTTATTTCTGTCCAAAACACACTGGACAATGTTCGATTTTTAAAAGCACCCTAGCGTGCTGATAACGCATCAACACAGCTTTGAGTTATGATAATCATCCCGAAATCAGGATGGGGAAAAAATTCATCTCCAGAGGCAGTTGGTTGAAAATATTTAATCAAGCTTGTCACTTATCGTTTTTTATGACATCGGAAAGGAAGACCTTTATTGAATCGTTAAGAAAAATGAAAAGAAAAGTATCAAAACTCAACTAGCGCTTGAGGCGGAACTTAAAGGTTTCGCTGACAACATGCCGCATGATATTCTTTTCAGGGCCTTTAACAAAAGCGACGATTTGAAATCGGGAGAGTGGAAAAGAGAAAAGACTGTAAAAGAAAAGAGAAGACTAAGAGCAAGGAGGAGGGAAAAAAAGTGCTTTTCCTAGATCTAAGTACCTGGTACAACGATGAAAACTGCTGAATTTGCTCCCCTTGCTAAGCGAACGGAATAGCAGTAATGATTGAAAAACGTATCAAGCAGCTTAAAGTATGGGAGGAGGAATTTTTTTCCTTTCTTTTTGCTTTTTAGACTTCAGTTTTCACTGTAGGTATAAAATGGAATGGGAAGTCGTCAAATCGTTCTCGTAAATAATGTTACACAGTTTGAGATGGTTTCTGGTATTGCCTCGCTTCATTTTTTTTCCACCTCAATAGTGGCATCGTTAGGAGGGAACTTCCGTCAATAATTGGAGAGATAGAAGAGCTGTAAATTGCCATGTGGAAAGGGAAGTCTTGCCGTTATTCTCGGCACCGTTATTTTTAACGGTCAGAAGTTGTATAAAATATTAGCCCAAAATGCATTTTCAATAATCTGCCAGTGGTGTTCCTAATGGCATGTCGCGTTGCGAGGTATCGAATCCTGTAAATGGATGGGAGCAAGTCATGAGCGAATAAAAATATAGAAAAACTATAGAACATCTTACCAAGGGTATACAGAAAACTGACAAACTAATGGATTAGATGCAATGTGCAGATCTTAAACATATACATTTTAGCAATATTGTAAATAATGCACATATCATTGTAGTTTTATTTAATTTATGATGGTTTACATAAAAAGTTATTGGAAAATTAATGAATAAACTGTGATTGAAAATAAAATGACCAAATAAATGTATGTGGCATAATAATCTGCTAATTTAATAATAGTTATAATAAATAGTTAATATTAATATAATAGTTATAATAGTTTCAATAATCTACCAGTGGTGTTCCTAATGGCAAGTCGCGCTGCGAGGTATCTAATCATGCAAATGGATGGGAACAAGTTATGAACAAATAAAAATATAGAAAAACTATAGAATGTCTTACCAACAGTATATAGAAAACTGCCAAACTAATGGATTAGATACAATGTGCAGTTCTTATACATATACATGTTAGCAACCCTGTAAATAATGCGCAAGTCATTCTAGTTTTATTTAATTTATGATCGTGTACATAAAAAGTTATTGGAAAATTAATGAATAAACTGTGCTTGAAAATAAAATGACCAATTCATATAAATCTTCAAACAAATGTATGCACAAAACTAGTAAAAAACTTTAACGCATAAAACTAGTTTTAAAAAAGAATTTGAAAAACCTATATGTAAAGTTATGATTTATGATAACTGTAGGATTTAGTGAATTTTGTATTTTTTTTTATATTTGAAAGTTTTATCTAATTTATTTTCAAAACTATTTGATATTGGTTTCAAATAATTTGTGAATATTTAACACAAAATGACGAAAATAAAGTCACATAAAAACGAATTTAGAAGCCACACTTTTAATCTTGAATACTTGGATATTTTTTTTTCAGTCTCTATTTAGAGCTATGAAATTATGATAGTATATCAACAAAATTATGTATAGGTTTAAAATAAAAATGTGAAAACTACAAAAAAAAAATATTCATGATTATAAAATTTAATTTTAGGAAATTGGGAAGTAATAAGTAAACAACTTTTCATAATCAACTACAATAACTGTAAAATATATATTTTTTTAAATTTATGCCAAAAATATTCCCTACTGTTGAAATTTACACTTCTACAACCTTATCAGACACTAAACCTATCTGCATCTAAAATGGAATTCCATTTATTTTATAGCTATTTTTAAGTTTCTAAATAGCAGAGTTTCTAGTCTTGAACAATTTTTAATGGCGTACCTTCCACGCCTTCCAACAACTTTGATAGGGATTCCGGCTAATTTTTCCAACCATTTTTTTCCCCACTCTCTCTCTAATACAATGCTAATTTTCACAAGAAAAAAAAAAGAATAAAAAATTGAATGACAATTAAGATAGCAGTGGCTTGTCATTTTATCCGTCTTCTCTCAATCTTCCCACTGTATTTTTTTATACATAGGTATATACATATGCATATACATACCGAGGCGAATCTTTATCAAGTACAACGTCACTGCTCTTCTGTATCTTGCGAAGTTTCCTCAAAAAAGAAAGAATCGAGGTCTTATGAGATAAAAATGTCCTCGGGAAAAAAAACGAAATAATGAAAAAAAAATTACAGAGGGAGTTTTAAAAGAAAAAGCAATCATAAAACATTGAAATTGCATATTATTATTTTTTTCAGTACCATTCTCGCGCAGTCTGTAGTATAGATAAGAGTTTTAATTAAACAATGTTTGGCGTATGTATTTTTTTACGTCCCTCTAATTTAAAAGGCTCTAGTCTACTATCATTGGGAGTTGTCCATTTCGTCATCCATTTTGTAGCTCTTCAAATCTGTACAAAACGTGCCTTGGAATCGCAGGCATTCATTACAGTATTTCAGACGACCGATTTAATTGCGATTATGTTAATGTTTTGGTGCATAATTTTGTTGGAGATTTTATCAGTTTCCATTAGTTTTAATCTACTTCTGTGGCCTTTTCCTACAGTTTGATTAATTAATTAGGATCAGGTGTTATGGGGGTGTTTTTTTTCGTAGGTATTTTACACAGATCATTTCCTTATTATTATCAGCAAATACTTATAGCTTTGAGGAGTTGGTGGATAACATTTCAGAAGAAATTGCGTAACATTCAGAACATCTAAAATAGTTTATAAATAGTGGGTGTAATTAATATCTAATATGATACTTAAAGAAAACGATTGGTGGATGTCGTTTGAACACTTAAGCTGCACTTTGGACTTTATTTAATTTGTTTGTTGGAATACATGTATTTGTTATAATGCTAAATGCATATATTTTTTTTTATTTAGAAATAACTCGATGCAATTGATGCAACTACTGCATATTCTATTTAGGTTACCACAGAAGATAACAAAATTTTTGAATTCCGTAAGACTATGAAAAAAAAAACTTAAATTTCTACGGATTTTTTAGTCATTTTTGGGTATTACTTTTCCAAATTTGAGCAATTAAAAAAAAATTCTTCTCTTTTGAAATAATTATGGGTAGCTTTCATGAAAAATAATATGTATATATATATATGCATTTTTTTAATAGTTAAGATATTTGGTTAACTAAATTAATCAAATAAAATGTATAAAAATGTAATAATTATTTCCCCGATACTTCCAACAGTTTAATTGTAGGAATTGAGTTATTTCGCACTCTAAGCACAAAGGCATTATTTCTATTGTAAATTGTAAATTTTTACTCTTTCATTGATCATCATTTTCCTGCATTCTCTTTACTTTAGTATATTTAATTGAAGTTCATAGAGACAAGCAGTTTGTGAAATGAATTATTTTAATTTTGTACTTGTCATCTCAAACCTTGCAAATTATTATAAACAGTATCATAAATTCTGTATAGCAAAAAGAATATTTATATATATACTTATTTCAAAATTATAGAAAGGCCTTTTTGGCTATTTATTTTGATGTCCGGATCGTTAAAAGCATTCATCGAATGTAAATTTTACTTGCAAAAAATTATTCTGCGTTGACTTTCGGGTAATTAATTACAAGTGATCGATGAAAATTTTGTGTTGCAAGGCTGGAGGTAAAAATCGATGTGCCGGATAATTTTTAAATCGTGAGTTACTCAGAAAGTCAATAAATGTACATTTTAAAAACCATGAAATAATTCCTCACGTTTTCCAAATTTATATGTATTTATGTACTTATATTCGCCAAACTATAATCACCAAACTCTTTGAAGTTCAAGAGTATAGGCCAGATTGGGTCGAAAAATTACATATTATCCTTAAGAATTTACATTCCGAGTCTAAACCTATTTTTAAAATTACTTTCTAAGTATGCTGAGAACTTATTTGGCCACCTGAATGCCGAAATGTGGCGGGAAGCTTGCCTTTTCTGGTGAAAAGGCTTTAATGCTTGAATGTTTTAACCTCTGACGTCACGAATATTTTACTAAACCTAGGCACGTTTCCGACTTGTAAGGTTTTCTTATCTATAGTCATACATAGCATTCTCCAAGCACGAAGTGCGTTCCCTCATATAGATATATGTTTACTTATTTGTACGTACATATATATAGAGCTTACCCAGTATCTTGGAGATACAGATGCAGTCAACTTGCGTACGATTCCACAGCAACCTATAATCAGTATTCCTTTACTTACCACCTACTGATTAGATGAAGCTTAGTGGAAGGAAAATGAAATGTGTATGCTGGCTTTTCAAGTTGCCTAGAAGCGTCCTTAATTGCTGCTCCCAAAGGTTGCCAGGTTATAAGGTCGAGTCCACGAACAGCATTTCTATCAAGGTCAGGGGATGGATATCTACCGACCTTTTTTTTTATGGCTTTCTTGTTGTTGATTTAGTTAGCGTCTGGAGTTCATATCAGATAGCCAGTGGGAGATAAAAAGTGAAAAGTATAACGTGAGTTCTTTTCAAGAACATGTCAGATATTAATATCTTTCATTCATTTAGAAGAAGCATAAAAGCTTAATAACTTGCTGGAAAGTCAGTACAAAAAGGCTGATAAATATATATAATATATATCTAGAAGCCAAATACGGGGTATAAATCTCTTTTTATGATTCTCTGATTAATTTTGTGATATTTATCAAATATGCTTAAACTATTACGATTTAAATTATGAGTCGTTCAAAATTCATAGCGAAAAATATGTTGTACAGTGATATCTACTTTATAGCTTCCTTAGATTGATAGTGTGTTATTCAAATAAATAAACACACAGAATTGTTTAAGAAATACAGTTTAATATAAAAAGAATATATCGATTGATAAAAAATATGTATTTTTAAAAAGATGCTACATAATTAATAATATTTAATTTAGTACTATAATTAATATTTCATTTGTTTAAAAATATGTCAATATTATAATTAATACTTATTTAATTATTAGTTATAATGAAAATATGAAATATTTGTTAAATATTATAACTATAATTAATATTTAATTTGTTTTCGATAATATAAATATTAATATTAATATTTATATTATCGAAAAAAGCAGAACTAATATTTTACTTCTTTGAATCTGAGGAGAACATACTAATAATTAACTTAATAGTAAATAATTAATTAATTCATTTAATTAATTAATTTAACTTAATACTAATTAAACTTAATACTAAATTTACGGATATGAAAGCTTACTTTTAAACAGAATTGTTAAATGAAAAGTAACTATTGCGATAAATAATTCTATTTCAGATTTTAAAAAATTCTATTTTGTCATGCGGCTTTCTGAATATGATGTTAAATTACTTTATGCAAAAATTTCAGTTACCAGTATTAGCTTTATTACTTACTTATTATTATGATACAATACAGTTTTTGCCACATTAAAGCCATAAAAGTTAGCAGTTTGTATTAATTAAATCCTAAACATTCCTACGTAAATCGCAAAGTGTTAAAGCGTATTATCTGAACTCTAATTTTATTATTTGATGGGAAAAATGAATAAAAATATAAGAAATGTAATCCGATGCCAAAAATGACAAATAATGAAAAATAAGAAATAGCATTACGGGTTCTAGATATTAATTAATATTTAATTAACATTATTATTTTAACTGTTATAAAAACAAAACGGATTAAATTGTACGATTTTTTTCCAGCATACGTTTTTTTAAGCATAATTTATTATTATTATTTTTATTAAATTTGAAATAAGATACAAAGGATTACGTAATCACATTTTCTATACTTTTTATTTTTTAGCTGTAAGGGCTATATTATATTTAATTCGAATTCAAAAGATGAATTGAAAAGAAAATAAAGAAATAAAATTAATTATAAACGTTTATTTTTATTCATGGTTTAAAAAAAATGTTTAATAGTGGATTGAAAAAAAAAAAATCAAAAATGCCAAATGCTTATTATACAGGTAGATTATTTGGCAAGCAATAATGATCATGAATAAATACTTACATGAAAATTTGTTACGTAATAATTGCTTATTGATGATCATTTGGATACATGCACATACATTATTTAGTTACTAGTTAAAATAAAAAATAAAATTGCTCGAATGATTGATTTCATAATTCATGTTTGATAGTAATTTGGACAATGAAGTATGTAGTATGGGCATAGGTATTCTGCTCATGCTTGCGTTTCTCTTGCAAGTAGATACAATTTTACTGTAACGAGATAATTGATGGTATGATGTCTCTAATTACTTATAGTATTAAATTACAATAACAATTACAGTTAATGATCGACAACGTGAGATAATGTTCCCTTTTAGGGCATTTACTCAAAGTAGTTAATAAACTTATCTAGCCGTTGAAAAAGTACAACCTTAGCATTATCTTTTGTACACTCCCTACCCGTTACTAAGTTCAAAAGGGGAAGAAAAAAAGCAAAGTAGCATAAAGCAACTCATTCCGTTATCATAATCTTAACTACTCCCGCAAGATTGAAATCATAAGAAAAAAGTTTCCTCGTTTTTTCCCCTCGGCCTGTGCTAATATTTGTAGATGAAAGCTGTCTACGGAGGCTGAGACAATGTCTCATTTTTCAACAGCCGCTCCCAAACTTCTCCACAAAGTTGCGTCATTATAAAGGCGATGGATCATTTAGCCAGCACTGCTTGTGTAGAAGGTTTTAAGCCACAGGCTACTCAGGAAGTAAAGTTGCCCGATGCTGCTTTTCGGTAATGATTATTAATGAATGAAACAGCTGCCCGCAAAGCTTTATTAATTGGTTTATTGCTTAACTTGTTCTTCGTCCGTTATCGATTTGCTTAATAGCAATTTATTACAGACACTGTCAATCATAGCACGTTTTGGAACATTTTCTCCTTATGGATGCTCCCAGGTGATGTCCCGGAGCTTTTTCGGGTGCTTCTCGACTTTTTAGATTCGAGAAATTAAAATATTTATCTTTTAGTTTTAAAGATTTACTATGCTAGACAAAATAGTTTGCATCAGAAAGCCAAAAAAGTTCTAGTATAAAATGTTTAACAATTTTCTGTAGAAAAGTCTTAGATTTACGAAACAGAATTTTAAATTTGTAGGTTCTTTTGGTTGAATGAAAATATTTAAATAAACCTACAAAATTTCTGCATAGGCTAAACTCAGTAATAATACTAAAAAAATAAAATAGGAAATTAAACATCTAAGCAATTATTATCATAAAGACTGAAGAATCACATATAACATTCCAAAAGTATCTAGAGTAACTACAAAATTTCTGCATGATATAAACTGAATAATACTACTAATAATAATAAAATAGGAAATTAATCATCTAAGCAATTATTATCATAAAGAAAGAAATATCCCATATAATATTCCAAAAGTATCTAGAGTAACTACGAAATTCTGCATTAAGATCAATTATAATTTCTAAACTATAAGTCACATAATCTAATGCTGGAAATTTTCTTTATAATCTCTCAATGCCATATATCATCATAAGAGCAAATACTTAAATCATCATATGAACAATTAATTTAATTTATTTCTATATATTGCACAGAAATTTAATAGCTTTAAATATTACTGCATTGAGTTTTCAATTTTTGACTAGATTGAAGATTATTATACACTACGACTAAATAAATTTTCAAGAGCAAATAAACCCTCAATTTTGCTTTATTGTGAAGCACATTAATATTACATCCACACTTTTAGTTTATTTTCTGTATTCTTTTATAGCGTATTTCTACACAAAATAGGCTTTATTGAGTTTAAACTTTTGTATCATTTTTTTTTTTATCTTTCAATATGTCTTGTCTTGCACATTTCATTTTATTATATAAAAATCAAATATTAGAAATTAATTTTTTGTATTTCTTTTCTTTATAGGTAATTATTTTGAAAATGAATTTCCTCTTTTTGTTTGTACTGGTGAAGAATATACTCTGTATAAATTTGTTTTCCTTCGTGTAAGTAAACCGTTTTTACTTTTTTTACTATCGGAACCATATATTTGGATAATAACTTCCTACGTATTAAATAAATCTAGAAAATTCGTTAAGAATTAAACAACAATTATTTCAATCCAGAAACCTACGTTCAATAATAATCGTTGATTACATAAATTGAATATTTTTCTTAAAACAATATGAAATCACAAATATTCTTTCATTAATAATTAAGTAAAAAACATATTTTAATAAACTTAAGAGTTTTATTGGTGAAGAAAGAGAAAGGAAAATGATTCTTTATTTTTTAAACGTAACATTAACGTATTTTTACAAATATGACCTATTTTTATAAGAGCTTTCAAAAAATATTCTAAATATTCATTTCTTCAAAACATTCGTTTGATAATTCTCACATGCTACGTAATTCAATAAAACAAATGGAAGAAATATATTTTGACTGTTTTGCAATTATTTTCCGAAAATATTTCGTTATCATTTAACTGCACCATAAATTTCCTGGCCCGAAATCAAACAAACACAAGAAGTATTAGCGAAAGTAACGAAATATTAGAAAACCATCTATTCAAACGAACTATTCTAAGTTTACTTTGCAGAGCACTTCAGAACTTATATCAAACATCAAAAAGTAATAAAATGTTAAACAATTTTAGCCAGCATAATTTGTTTTTGATCCGAGGCATGCGGAAAGGAAGCGTAATTTAAATAAAATATCTCGGGATGAATTCTCCTTACCTTAGCAAATAGATGGAGGGCAAAGGGAGAAAAAAAAAAGCTTACTCAGTACCTACCTCAGTAAGGTGAATAAAAAAAAATCATTTTAAAACCGTAATATGATTCTAATGAGAAGTGTTTGTTCTGGTTTCTAACGACGAGGAAATGTTTGGGAAATCTTTTGCAGATCAAATTCTCTTCCTTCTTTAAATTACACCCTCTAGTAACTGGAGATATTTTTCTGCCCCGTCTCCAATATTGAAAATTCCATCTCTTATTCCTCGCCTTGTTTTATTTATATGTTTATAAGCAATATCCTTTGAAATTTAAGTGGGATAAAAGAGGCAGAAATACGATGCACTTCGGGAGCGCAAAGGAAAAATGGATATTTATTTTTCAGTCCGTGATGTCCCATTCTGTAAAATCTGAATAAACACATTACCTATCCCTATGTCCTCTGCCGGGATGGAGATAGCAAAGTTAGCAAGTAAATATGTCGAGGAACTTGAATTTACATTTTGGAAAACGGCGTAAATAAACAAGGATGGGTAGACTCTTAGTTCACCCAGTCTTTGGCGTGTTTCTACCTTTTTAAAAATTATTAATGAAACTTTCCTGCTTGTGGTTGCAGAAGGGATCATAGAATGGGGGAAAAAAATCTTACCTGAGGCATTTTGTGAAAACATTTTAAAACTTAAGTCAGAAGGTATTTGTTTTTCAAATGTGTCATAATGTTTCATGGAATAGAGGAGACTTCTCTTTGAAGTTTTACCTAAAATGCAATGCTACAACAGATTTTTGGAGAGGAAAGTGTTTCTTCTTTTAACACACTGCCAACTTCGAGGGATTATTTAAAAATTCGCTAACTAAAATTTATGAACGTATCCCAGCAGGTGAATCGCTTAATTTTAAGAATTTAGCACCTACTTAAATATTTAAACACTTTTAGATATTCCAGAAAAAGTTTTGATTTGGACAATTTTAATTTATGTGCCTGAATGCATTTCATAGGAATTTTGAAATATATAAATAAATTAAGATAAATACACTCTTTTGGTTTATCTGTTAAAAGTTTTATATTAATTAATAATATTAATATTAATCTATTCTGTATTCCGGATATTATGAAACAATACTGAGGTTCGAATTGAAATAGGAAGAGAAAGAATTTGTACCTGAGGTTTCGGTAAAATTATTTTAAGTTATTTCAAGACGGTTTTGCTTAAGCTTGATGTATTTCATTCGCGAAGATGAATTAAATCAGTTTATTATGAAAACTAAACATAATTTGAGGAATATTCATAAATTGTATTCATGTATATTAAAATGGAGGTTTTTTTTAAGGAATATTCATAAACATTCTATTTGTTTATATTAAAATGAAATACGCTTTTTCAGGAATATTCATAAACATCATTCATATCTTAAAATAGAATACGTTTTTTGAAGAATATTCCTAAACATTGTATTCGTGTATCTTAAAACGGAATACGTTTTTTCAGGAATATTCATAAACATTGTATTTGTTTATCTTAAAATGGGATACGTTTTTTCAGGAATTTATAAACATTGTGCATATATCTTAAAATAGAATACATTTTTGGAAAGGATTTTCTTTAAAAAAAAAAAAAACGTTATGGAAATGCAAACATGTTTTATGTACGATCTATGTGTATTAAAACAATTAATATTTTTTGTTGATGATGAATGATAACAGGATATTTATAAACTGCAAGTTTTTTTATCTGAATTTCATTGCAAGACAATTGTGACTTATCAAGCCTTTTCCTACATTTCTCGACAGATATAATGCTTCACATGTTTAATAGCCTTCTCATTTACTGGGTTTTCCGTCTATTAAACATGTCTAGCACATGGCTGCACAGAGACTGAAATAACAAATCCACCAGCGGCAACGACCGGTGAGAATCAAAGTTTCATGGACAGCAATATCCCAAGTTGGCCTTCAGAGTTCGTTCCACTCTATAAACAGTAATTATTACGGTTCGCGATGACCACACGGAGTATTGACTTCTGAACATTTAGTGCATCGAAACTGTCTGAAACTGAAATTACTACCTCTCCGTATTATCAAGTACTTCTAAATAACTACAACTTCGTTATTTATTCCTTTCTGGTAATGAAATTTTATGGCCATTTTATAAATGTAAGATAGTTCAATTAGATGCAAGCAAATTTCACAAGCACACATTTTTCAATAAATAAGAATTCATGGAATATTTAACTAAAGCAATTTATGGTTTAATGATAGCTATTACGTAGTTTAATAAAACTGTCAAACCAATGTAAGATTGAACAATTAAAGCAATTCTTTTCTTTTATAGCTATGCTTCTTTAAAATTCTAGTAGCAAATTGCATAAATACGTACGAAATTGAGACAGTTAAAAAAAGTCATTTTTTAATTATTCGTTTTGTTTAAATTGCTTCAGATAATTCTCTTCCTTTTTTTTTCATATTTGGTAACAGATACGATTTTACATTTCGCAATAGTTTATTATCCCTTATGTTTCGAAAATAATTTCTGGTTTTTTATCTGAACTTTTAATGCTCATAAACCTTTTTTTTCCAAGTTAAAAGTAAATGCGTTTTTTTCCTTCTACAATACCTCAGGGATCTTAAAACTTTTAAACCTTTGTAATTGTTTCCGAATTAAATTCTAGTTGAAAATAAATTTCTTCATCCTTTTAAATTCTGAAAAAATGATATCACATCTATAGTTTTTTTTTGTTTTTTTTTAAATGTGAGTGTTTCTAAAATAAATTTATAAGTTCATCCGCTTAAAAGCTGTTTATTTATTTTAAGGCAACGTTAAGAAAATGTTTAATTTTATTAATTTACGTGCACACGATGAATAAATGCGTTCATTGTTATTGTGATTGCATATTATTTTATGAAATTCTTATTTAAAATTAAAGAATTAATAAAACTAATGCACTTAGTTACGTTGAATAAAAAAGCATCAGATAAAAGAATGTGATATTCTTTTCTCATATTTTCTGATGAGCCTGCGGCCTGCTGGCCGAGTGACTAGAACTCTGGCCGTTCGAAACACAGGCTTCAGGTGATGTTTGTTAGTAGTTCGGAATCCACTTTAAACTGTAGGTCTCGGTTTGTTTAGCCCTCGTGTGCAAAAGATGACCGTAGAGCGACATACCAAACCAACATGAGTAGCATTGTTAATTATGGGCCTGGTGGCCGAGTGACTGGCGCTTTTTACCTCAGGTTTCAGGTTCGTACCCCGGCGGTGCCATGGATGTTTGTGGTTTGGAATCCAGGGCCGGGCTAATATGACTGTAAGAGCCTAGGACTGACAAACATTCCTTGTAAAATGAAAAATGTCTCCAATCTTGAAATCTTCCAGTAGGCAGACGGCCTTTGCTCACCATCGGGCTGTTGCTCAAATGAGAAAGAAGCATTGTTAGTTACAAGTTGTTTGTAATACGTATATTTTTCTCATTTAATCTGTAAAAATTATTAGTTGTTCTTAAATTGTTTTATATGCATAAAAATATGTGTCATCAATATCGAAAATTAATAAAGCTACATACCGTTTAAACTAATTTCTTTGAGAACTTGGTTGGATTGTTGTACGGATAGAGATTTCCGAGAGGCTTTTTGGAGTAACTACCCTACATTTTTGTATCAAAAATAAAAACTTCTATTAGAAAATATAATTAATGATACGGCATTCTTGTACAAGCTGTCACAATCGCCGTCGAGTCTCCTCTTTAATCAAAGCAGTGACTGCAATGGACACCGAGAACGGATTCGAATATGAACTCATTTCCATACCAACATACATCTTTGAATGGGAATGAAAAAAAAATAATACTCGTAACATTATTGATTTATTTACTATTTTTTTACATTTTTAAAACTATGATATCAGTTAATTTATTAATTTCAAGGGAAGTGCTTTATAAACATTGTTTTATGGCTTTAAGCATATGAATTAGATATCAACCTCATTGATTCGTAGAAATTCAATAATTAAATAAAAAGAAGAATTTTTCTTCAGATTTTTGAAATTAGCGTATGCATCTTTCCTGTATACATTAATTGTGCACCTTAAAAACAATAAATTTTAAAAATTATATGTTCACGATTTTATATTGATTCGATCACGATATGTTTATCACGATTTGTTCATCCCAATTAATACACTCAATTTGTTGCTAGAAAAATGTTTTTCAGTTAATCTTTGAAATTCATGATTATGTGTAACCAACGTGAAAATATAATTTCATTGTCCTACTTATACATATTTTTGTTGCCTTATTATTTGAAGAATTAGACTATGTTTGTATTTTTCAAGACCTTGCATACTGAAGTCATATAGATTTTTTTTCTAGATATAAAACTTTATATTAAAACTGAAAAAAAAAAACAGCATTTAATCGTTCTTTAGTGCTGAAAAAAATAGATATCTTAGATTAACACTCAACAATTTCTCATTCCACTGACTCGGAGACAAAAATATAGATATCAGCTAAACTAATAACTGTGAACAGTTCAATACCACTTATTGGATAGATTTCTACATCAAAAATAAATCTCTGCTACATTTCTAAAATAAATGAACAGGAAATAAGAAAGAATACGCTGGAGGTATACTTTCAGGATGACGACTTTCAGGAGCAACCGAATAAAAAAAAAAAAAATAGAAATATGTCCAAAAAACACAACCTGAGTTTTTACAAATATCTAGCTGAAAGAAAATCTCTTTTATAGAGAGACATCTATACAAGAATAAAAGGAATGCGTTTCTGTTGACTCTAAGAGTGCGATTTTTTCCGCTCAGGTGAATTTTCCATTTCAGTTTTTTTCCTTTTTTTTCTTCCTGTTTTTGTCCCTAGACATTGAGAAGGTTTTTTTTTTTTTTTTGCCCGCTTTCTTTCTTTTTTTTTTCTTCCTAGGATGGCATCTATGTTTATACATTTCGGTATACATTCCTCTGCAATTTTATCCACGTATCCAGTGCCTTTCGCTAAGTCAAATATCAGTATGCCTCTCAAGTTTATTAATCACTCCAAAGTATAAGAGTTTAAACATCTTGGAGCAACGGAACTGCATCGCAAAAAATAACATGCTAAGCTTTTTCTAAAAAAAGTTTAGATATCTGGAAAAGTCTGGAAAACACTATTTACGCAAATGTTTCTATGTGAATATCGATGTATAAAAGGAAAAATTCAGATACTCTCTTATATATTGGTAAGATACTCTGCTATATATTGGTGAATTTCCCATATACTGGTACTTTAATTTAGTTTTTACGTTTACTATAAACAGATTAATTTTGTACATAAAACTACAATACTTTTATATAAGCCAATACATTAAATTTACTTTGCTTGTAGTGAGAGAGATAAAACCTTTATACCTCGTATACTTCCATTAATATATTTTTGTTATTCATCTAAAACACATACTGTGTTAAGGACTTGGTAAATATTTACCGTAAAGACTTCAAAGACAAATTTTTATTATAAAATCCTAAGATTTAAGACAATAACATTAAATTTTTATTAAACATAAAACCATTGTTGATACTTAAAAATTAATACGTAGAACGCACATCTTTGTTACGAAATACTTCTGTATATAACTTTTGTTTTTATATTTAAGGCTGCAATTCCACCAAAATTCCTTTTTGTAAACGACATAAAAGTTAATTAAACTAAAATATTCTTACACAGACATAATTAATTATATATTGCCATTTATTAATTCCTATATGAAAATACTTTTTAATCTGTTTTCGAAAACAGCATATATATAGATGTACTCATAAAATTCGCCAACAATTTTTTAATATCTTTTCAAAAATATTTCCATAATTCATTTTTTTCTAAATTGTTTCCCGATATAAAAAAGAAAGCCGAGAAATATAGTGAAATTACGTACGGTTTAAATCCTCTATGATGATCATAGTATCTTATATAATTTTGTAAACATGAATTAAATTGAAAGGGACTCCAATTGTACGCATCTATTCAAGACGGAAAATAATATGTTACAAAAAATTTCTATGAAAGCATAGTTTTCTTCATGTGATAAATGAAGCTTTTTAAGCGAGTTTCTTATGATAAAATTAAAAACTTGTCTTCAAAATCTTAAACTTCAACAAATTTAAGCTTTTTTATCCTGTTAGAATAATAAAAAAAGGTTTATTTTGGTTTATTTCGCTTAGAATACAAATTTTATTTGCAATTTTATTTACATTATCATCTGTAAATAAAATA